>OW964835.1:14437807-15063626 GCA_943142095.1 Ophonus ardosiacus
CTGTAATACGTGGTAACTAAGAAAAATCACGTATTCTTATTGGTTTATAATTTAATGAATGATATAGTCATATATTATACAACAAAACGATTGAAAATTCTCGATTATATGAAACATGTCGAGTGGTATTTCCTATAGTTACTGTATAGACATAGTGTGGCCAACCGCCGCCATATTTAGGAAAAATGCGCGGGAAATTTGAATTCATATGATGTGATAACTAAACAAAATTCGATAAACAATTAATGAAAGAGCATATTAAATGGAAACAAAATATTTATTTTCATTTTAAATCCTTTCGAAGAACTGTTTGCACAACCAACCGCCACGCAACCAGGCATCTAAAATATATACCTTAATATTAGACATTTTTAGTAATTTTGACAGTTAACCTAAAAAATATGTGATGTTAAAAAATATGTATATATTACTTTGAGTTATAAATATACAAATACACGTGTAATTTAATTATTTGCACTATCTAAAATATAAATATAATATAATTACCTTCAATTCACGTAACAAATCTGAAAATGTCACTTTGTCGGCATAATATCCGCCATATTTAGGCAAATTCGCGCCGACCAATCATAATCGATCCACCTATTGGCCACACTATGGATATACAGTCACTATAGTATTTCCTATAGGCAATACGTCGAGTATTGCGAGAATTTTCGATTGTCGAGTTGTATACAGCTATCATGAATAAAAAGTAAATTAAAAAGTAAGGTTATAACTTATGAATAATATAGTCCTTTATAAACATGGTAATTAAGTAAAAATCTTAAATGCCATTAACTGAATTAATTATGAATTATATAAACACAAATATTTTTAAAATGTATCCTCTGGCGTTTTGGCTACGTAATGCATACAAAGTTATTTGCAAATGTAAATAATATTATATCAGATAAATAAATGACCCTGAATTTAAATACAAAACTATAACTATGCCTCTATAAATAGTCGCTACGGTGTAAGAACGCGTCTTAATTTGAACTTACGCATCATCTCGTATTTAACTTATAATTAGTATATTAAATTAACAGTGAAAGTAGCATATTAAATTTAATGAACGGTACAAATGCAAGGCGAATTTTTGACAGTAACGTGAGATGACAACCTGATAGTGCCCGCATTGTAAATGGTAAATTTACAAAATTATTATTCACTTGTCTTTCTATACAAATGATTGCTAGGAATTCATTCTTTTCAGCCCCTTGTCTGTAAGACATAAAAATTTGAAATCGATATCTCAATGCACTCCGCAGTTAGAGAATTTCAAACAGAATTCGTTTTTTAATATCCATACGGTATCAATAAAGCTAACATTTTTTTAAAAGTATCTTTAAATCGAATCGGTTCTGAAATAAAATAGTGTGTTATAAATACAATATTAATAATTCATTTTATTTATTTCAGGTGTGATGCACGATCCTCATGCGCATTAATAGCTAGTAATACAGTATTTGGCGATCCTTGTGTTGGAACACAAAAATATTTATCTATTAAATACAAATGCGTTCCACATCCAGGTATGTAGCGTGCATATGAAGAGTACAGGAAAAAAACCACTCACGTAACTATTTTCAAAATTTAGTTTATTCTATCATTCAATTCTACACTCGGAGACCCAACTGATGTAATGTCTCATTCAAATTTTAGTATACATCGAAGAAAGCATGTTTTTTTGCCCATAAAAATACATCAATGCCTTTTCATGCTATTTTCGATATATAAATGTTGCAGTATTTTGTTCAGATAAAAAAAAAAAATATTAATTTTTTTGACATTAACATTTAAAAACGCATACGGTGTGGTGACCGGTACTGCAGAACATAAAACTTTAACATGTAAAATCAAACTTTCATAATGGGCCCATAAACCATTTTTTTTAATATTTTAAATAAATGTTCGTCTAATTTTGAAGCAATTCGTGGTATCAAAAAGTCATAATTGTTTTTTGTATAGCTGCATTTGGTTTTTAAAGAAACCTATAATAGTTATCTTTATCACACCAGTTCTGTAGTAAGCTGCGCGAGAAAGATACAAATAGTGTGACGTCATCTATGACACTGGATATAAATTCAAATATCTCACAAAGTAATTATTTAAAAAAATGTTTTTTTATCCTAATCGTTATTTATTGAGTAGTACTTTAAGGATAAAGTGTACATTTTATTGTTTTTTGTTATGGTTTATGGACCCATTATCTGTTTCTTCTAATAAAAATTGTGGCGCTTAAAATTCTACATCTGAATCAATATACAAAATTAATTGTACATGTTTTGTAAGAACATAAATTAACTTTTAAAATATTACTAATCAATCAAAAAATAGCGATAACCTTGGAATTGAAAAATAAATTAATAAATATATTATCAATTTATCCATCAAGTTATATTATACTCCATTTGCTATAGCGGGAGAATTTGAAACTAATTCTAGAACAGAAACAAGTAATTCTATTGGTTCGGCTCCAAATTTATCCTCTTTCCATGAATAGGATGAATTGTCTCTAATAATTAGTTACCAATTCTCTCACTATCGTGAATGAAATAAAGTTTATTTTTATTGGGTATTATTATTTGCAAATTATACACTAATAAACAATTATAATAATAACTGTTTATTTGAACAGAAATTACAAATACTAATTAAAATAAATAACCTCTAACATACAAAAAATGTTAAACATTTTTTGTTAATTTTGTTTTAATCGACCTTTTCAATTAAAAGAGATACATGTTTGTCATGTAAGATCAATGGCGTTTGCATTTTCAAAATTTTGATGTAAAATGTAAGAAAAGTCTTTGATAACTTAAAAAAAAATCTCAAAAGAAGCTACAAAGACTTATATTGAAGCTAAAATATTATACGTCGTAATACAAATATTTTAGAGACCGTAATATTTTTGACGTTTTGTTTGACAGCCGTGCTAGTAGATACAAGCGCCATTTTACTTACTATGTTCAGACATAGAAAGAAATAGCTATTAAAATGAAATGGTCTATCTATTCAATAGGTATCGCCCTTATTGAGATGATTTTCGACATTTTCTTACCTAATTTATACCACTACCGATTCAAATGGAGAATATTAAGCAATAGTTTTTATTTGTAGTGACTACATATTAAATTACAAGTTCTATGTATGTATTTCTCACTCGAAAAATAAGTATATTTATTTTTTTCCTTTACTCTTCATATTAATATGAATTTAAGAAATTATATTTATATATTTTATTAAAATTTTGATGGTTATATATGTAAATGTTTTAGGGCTAAACATCATAAACGCATCATAAAATTGGGAAACAATAGTCACAAAAATGTTATATTTTTAGTATTATCGCAGGAAACACAGAATAGTGTAATATACGTATAATTTAGGAAATATAGATACTACCGTCTAAAACTCTTCAAAATGACCGCCGATTATGCGTTTATTATACGTATGGATATAAACGTTCAGTTGTTCTCTGAATATTCGTATATTATATACTTTAATTATTTGTTTATTTTGTTATATGTAAATATGTATACCTAAAACGTGTATTTGCTCCTAAAATAAATTTATATGATACGTTGAAAAACATATGTTTATATTACAATTTAATTATACGATTAATCTTTTCAGCTATAATATCCCGAGGACATTGATAATTACGATATAATTTTATGACAGTTACCTAAAAGCAACGTGCTCGTGGAAGTTGTGATAAAATTATAAGTATTTATCAATGATCGAGGGGGTATTCGGTGAGAATTTTTTTTGCAATTTTAACTACTAGCACAGTGAAGCCTTTCTGTTTCCCAGATGTTAGAGATAGAGTGGGGGAAGCAGGCCTAGTTTTGTTTAGTTTGTTATGTGTGTTGGGACATATTTTTGAAAATTTATGTGTTATTTTAACTATTTTTTTTATTAAAATGGGTCGTAAAATTTTTGCACCTAATTGTACAAGTGGTTATTAATCAAATAAGTGCAAAGTTACAATTTTTTCCGCACCCAAAAACAAAACTTTGTTAGAAAGTCGACTATTATCAATCCGAAATTGTATTATTCTATTACATAACGGAATTTTTGTGCAAAAAATTGTTGAAAAAACTACCTGCATAAACTGCATACCTGGTTTTAGGGAATCAGGTTATTTCGAAGAATCTGCATTGATTAATATTGAAAATAGAGGTCGCTTAATTAATCTAAATAAAAATATTTTTGATTTATTTAAAACCTTAGAGAATATTTTGTTAGAAAATATAAAATCTCCAAATGTGTACGAAGAAACTACGATCACTATTCTCGATACATATAACTTTAAATTTCCACGTTTAGATCAAGGTGTAGAGTCCGTACAAGCTAACTTCAAGCCACCTACGTCATCAATCGTCCGTTGCGCGGCAAGGGGAGAGAGTGTGACGTAGACATTCATCGTTGGCTGCAGTCGATTCCATAGACTCGTCAGATTTGTATAAAACTGGGGGCTAATTACGTTCCGTAATAAAGCTTTTATTTTTGGTCGTATATTGAAGAATATCATTATAGGAATACGGCCCCATGTGATTTATGTCTAGACACTTGTCTCCTTGCGCTCATCCGCCAATTGGATTTGATTCCGCATGCGCTTGAGACGCGTGGCAAGCGCTTGGCGTTCGGACTAATATTCCGCACGCCAATGGACAATTTGTTGGAGGCGTGGTCTGCAGAGCTCAGTCATGAGGAAGCGGCTTGAGTCCCTGACATAAAAAACTTTCTTATTAAGCAAGCTACGGAAAATTAATGTAGGTCTTTTTGGGCCAACTTTGTGAGAAAACTTTTATAGGCACCACAGGAATTTTCGATTATCTTTTGTTTTTGAGTACGGGCTAAGGGCAGTTGCATAAAGCTGATCATGAAGTTAACTACACACTGTAACAATGGATACGTATCAAAAGTACATTGGAAACTAAGCCTTGTCAAAGTTAACAGTGTGATTAAAGTTAATAATATTTTATACAACTGGGCCAAAAGGTTGATTTTCGCTAATTTTGAAAATACCTTATATCTCGCTTATTATAAAAAAAGAGAAAAATTATTCAGTTTTCATACTGTTTTCTGCGTAGAATAACATGATGTAACTAGATTTTTTTTAAACTTAATAATTCTTGAAATATAACACATAATATTATTTAAATATTGAAAATAGTATAATCTATTTTCTTATTTCATAAGCTTTTCAATGACATATAACAATTCTTTTAAACATGAATAAAACATAATCTATTAATTTTTTGGGGTGAAAAAAAAGTTATTAAGAAACAAATGAAAAAATCAATTATCGATCATCATTTATATATTTCGATTCTATGTATATCTATTACTTAAATTCTCAAAATTCTTTTTAGTCAATTGTTTTCGATTTAGTTAATTAATTTTTTATCGGCGTTGTAGTCGGCTTTGCCACAAATTGAAAAATGTGGTAATATGCTTTCTGAAGTATGTAAATTAGAAAGATAAGTAAAAAACTATTGAATACATAAAGCGAGTACCTATATTTTGGTTCCCACAGTCAATGCAGAAAGTTAAAGACTATGTAGATAATTGTCTAAAATGTATTTCTTACTCCACTCAATGTGGTAAGAACAAGAACGAACGGTTTCTGCATTCTATTTCATAAGTTAATGTCCCGTTTGAATCCCTCCACATTGATCATTACGGACCGCTAGAAAAAACGTCGCGCTGGTATATCCTACTTATGGTCGACGGGTTTACAAAATATACTAACCTCTATTTTTGTAAATAAACACAAGCAGAAGTTGTTAAACATTTTAAAAAATATTTCCAATCTTACAGTCTCCCAAATCGTATAGTATGTGATCGTGGTAGTTGCTTTACATCAATTTAATTCAAAACGTTAGTTGATAAAAACTTAATTGTGCATGTGTTAATAGCAATGCACACCACTAGAGTTAACGGAGAGGTAGACCGGATAAACCGTGTAATAACTCCGATGATAGCTAAACTTATTGTCAAACCAAATCACTGGGACTGGGACGAAGTGTCAGATGTAGTAGAGTTTGCGTTAAATAATACTTATCACATTCACAATACGATTGGTACTACACCTAGTTATCTCCTTTTCGGTCGTTCTCAATACGGACAAGTAAACGACAAATTATCAATGCCGGATTACTCATTAGGCAGAGTAGGCAATTGCCTATGGGCCCCGCGCCTTTTAGGGGCCCCGCTACATTGAATTAAAATAATATTGATTTTTTTTTATTACAAACAAAGAAATAAATAAAGAAATTTTAATTACAACAAAGAGATGCTTATTTACAATAATGGAACCTTGATTACAACAATAAAAAATCTGTTGTGGTCAGCACAAGACCTCTCGCCATTTCCATATTAGGCTATATAAGTATTGAATTGCACTTCCCTTTCAAACCGTCGTTTTATAATACAGAACTTTACCCAAATACTGTTTTTTATTGTATTTAACATGTCTTCTGCACACATATAATTCTAATTATATCTTTTTTCATTGTATGAGGAAGTTTCTATATGTCAGAGATTCTTCCAATTCATTAACCAGATTGGCGGTATTTCTGATGGATATATGCATTTTACCTATAATTTCAAATATTTAATTAATAAAACAGTAAGAAAGATTAAAAACACTTCCCAGAAAAAGCTGTCAGAATGTCACTAAAACTGTTGATTTTTGACACTGACATGTGTCATTTAAAAACTATGTTATAAACATTGGAATTTGTCAACTGGTTTCCTTAGTGCCTTGGCCTCTGCGATTAAATTACTCTATATATTATAGTGTCTAAATCTATACAAGATATAATAAAAATTTTAAGTGTATTAAATGGACAATTTTATGTTCTTCAATATTTAATAACAAACATTTCCAAAAAATTATATTTAGAAGAATTTTTCTCAGAAACTACTACTTCCGGTTGTTCAATTGTAACCAAAACCTTTTCAGCTCTTTCCAGGAATGTCAGATTGAGGAATCCATAGTTAAACAATTCTTAAGTCTTATGGTTTTTGAAGAATCGTGTCTACAACATCCAGACATACACACATACACACATACACACATCCACACATCCACACATCTACACACACACACACACACACACACACACACACATCATTTTAAAAATGTTATAATCGGATTCTAGGAACCTTAAATCGTGCTTATTCAATAAAATCTGGATATGCCAATTTTAGCATGAACCCAATACCTCTCTTATAGAGATGCATTCGGGCCGGGCCGGGCCGGGCTTTCAGGTTTGGATCGACTCGGCCCGAAAATAAAAATTACCGGTCCCACTCGAAGATCGACTCGGCAAAAAAATTAGCTAGCCCGGCTCGAAAATTGACTCGAAATCGGGCCGGGCTTCGGGCCGGGTCGGGCCAAAGCTCGAAATTGGATGCATCCGGCATTCCTAATGTTGATATTTGTGTTAAGGCGAAATGTTTAACTTTTTTTGTGTCAAACTTATAAAAAACCTCTACATTCTTATAACTTTCAACATTAGTTAACATAAGTAGTTAAAAAAGGCCCCTCTGGTGTAAGTTTGTTATAAAAATTACAGACCTACGAGTATTTAACACTTTGTTTACCAAAGAATTTAAACAACTTTTTCACAAATCTGCTCAAAAATAGGACAAGAAATCATTATGGTAGGAACAAATATCATTTTTATTTAAGTATACGAGTAATAACAATAATAATAGCAACATCACAATATAATTATTATGATTTAATGAATAACCTTGAATTCTTGAATAATACATTTTTATTTATTAATATGTGAAGTGTGTTGTTATTAAATCATTTTGATCTTTTTTAACTTCATCCATTTTCATTAAAATATTAAGGAAACTGTGCATTTGATTGAACTATAAGATTTTTCGGGCCGGCCCGAAAAGCTCGAATTTTCGGGCCGGGCCAAAATCAAAAGTCCGACTCACCTCGATTTTTGAAAATGATTAGCCCGATTCGGCCCGATAAAAAATATCTTCGGCCCGGCTCGATGATCGACTCGAAATCGAGGCGGGCTTCGGGCCGGGCCGGGCCAAAGCTCGAAATCGAGTGCATCTCTACTCTCTTAGCGAGAGGTAAAAATATCAATCAATATAACTGGACCCCAATTGAATGCTAGATGTTGCGATGGAGACGGCTATGGTAATAAAAGTACTGTCAAATGATTTAACAGCACAAACATTCCTATTGCCACTTCAAAATAATTAGTTAGACGTAGTCTTCATCGAGTTAATTGGTATGTGAATTTAAAATATCCAGTGAAAGAAAGTTTGCAATTTAGAAGTTAGAAATTAAGGCTAATTCAAATTTGACAAATGAGTACGTAAAGTTAAATTTTGACATACGGGTCTGTAAAGTTTTACTATATATATATATATATATATATATATATATATATATATATATATATATATATATATATATACTCGTTTATTTATATTTTACATCAATTTGTTAAAGGCATGGTTTAATGTTTTTTTTTTTGTATAATATTATTTTATTAAAATTATTGTTATTATTATTTATTATTCCAAATTTGTAAGTTTAGGGGGGCCCCGAGATTTCGATTGCCTCAGGGCCTCCACATTGTTTAATCCGGTACTGCAAATTACGCGAGTATTTGCAAACATTTCAAGCATATGAACATGAGTTGCAAGACATTCGAGATAAAGCAGCTCAAAATATAACCAAAAGTCAGAATGAAAACGAAAAATATTTTAACAAATCTCGTAAAATGCCGCTAAAATATGAAGTTAGTGATTTAGTAGTAATAAAGAATGTTGATACTACACGTGAGTATAACAAAAAACTCCTACCAAAGTATAAAGGATCCTATGAGATCAAGAAAGCCTTAGATAATGACCGCTATGCAATAGGTGACATTGACGGTTTCCAGGTGACACAGATACCCTATGAACCTCTATATTGGCCTGATCAAATGAAACATTATTGACGTAACTAATTTTTATGTTTAGCAAGTAAGATAAAATTAATAATTTATATATAACTTATCATTTACAACAGAAATTACAACAAGTAAATAATAGCCAGGAATTTTGGTATGTAATAAATTCTTTAAAAGTTAAAAACGCAATTACAAATGAAATCAACATATCAGAATGGACTAAATTTTATAATAATATACATAAACAAAATTATCCTGAAGTACCTCTTTTTTTTGATTTCGCTCATCCGACTTTGGACTGTGCAATAACTTTGGAGGAACTAGAAATTAGTATTAATAACTCAAAGCTAAATAAATCACCTGGCCCGGATAGGTTAAATAATGAATTTTATAAATATTTGACAGTGAAATGGAAGCATTATCTCTTAAATATATTTAATGAGGTTCTAGTGCAATGCACTACACCAAAGGAATGGTCAGTCCTACATATTACATTGTTACATAAGAAAGGCAGTAGAAAAGATCCGTTAAATTATAGAGGTATTGCTCTTCTAAATTCCATATGCAAACTCTTTACATCCATTCTATATGGCAGATTACAGACACACATTGAATCAAATAACATATTAAAAGAAAATCAAATGGGATTTCGTAAAGAAAGGGGAACAGTAGATAGTATTTTTTGTTTAGCTGCTAGTGTACATCTTCAGTTAAGAAAAAAGAAAGGAAAGCTTCATGCAGCATTCATAGATTTCCGTCGTGCTTTCGATTCAATAAATCATAAAATTTTATGGGAAAAACTTTATAGATCAGGTGTTTCATCTCGGTTTATAAAAATTTTGCAATCGTTGTATAAAAACGCGGTAATGCAGATTAAAATAGCAAATAATGTTTCAGACAAGATTAAAATCTCTGAAGGCGTTCTTCAGGGCGAATTACTTAGCCCTCTATTATTTGCTATTTTTATAAATGATTTAGAGGATCATCTGAGATCAGCGGAACTTAATGGTATTAGTCTGGATTGTAATAATGACCTAATGCTTCTAGCCTATGCGGACGATTTGGCAATACTAGGTTACTCTACTATCGATATCCAAAGAAAATTAAATGTGCTCCAAGAATATTGTAATATAAATAGTCTTACGGTTAATACGGACAAGACAAAGATTATTATTTTTCATAAAGGCCGAACTCCAAAAAAACACTCGACTATTGTTTATAATAACCGAAAGTTAGAAATTGTAGATTCCTTTAACTACCTAGGCGTAATATTCTCATCATCGGGTTGTTTCAATAAAGCGGCAGTAAATAGTGTTAATAAAGGCACAGTTGCAATACAAAAAACTAAAAATATTTTGAGTAGGGCCAAATCTACAGGCTGGTTAGAAAAAGTTAAATTACTAAATTCTGTAGTGAATGCAACAGTGTTGTATGCCTCTGGTATTTGGGGATTAAATGTATTGCAAATTTTGGAAAAATGTCAACTGAGTTACCTTAAGTCTATTTTTCTTTGTCCCAGAAACACTCCAGGTTTTCTTTTAAGATTAGAAACAGGCATTACAAATATAGCGATAGATGTTTGGAAAAGAACTCTTAATTATTGGAAAAAACTTTTATATATGGAAGATAATAAACTCCCTAAAATAATATTTTTGAGATTATTGAAACTAGATAAACAAAAATTAAATAAAACAATCCAGAATTGGGCCTTACAGATTAAATTTTTTTTATTCAATTTAGATTATGAGGAAAAATGGAAGTCTCAAAAAATAAATAAAGCTGAAATAGATGAGATAATACAGAAATATACAGATTCTTTAATAAACAAAGACATTGAATTAGCAAGTGTATCAAATTTTAATAATCATTATAAATTTTTTAACCTTAATGGTGCTACAGAAGAATATTTAAAATACAATATTTCCATACATAAGCTGAGAATCATTGTCCAACTAAAATTATCAAGTAAAAGAATTTTAATTATTAATTATAAAAATATCAAATATAAAATCAATTTACAAAATTTTTGTACTTTATGTAACCTCCACGAACTTGAAAGCCTACATCATATTCTTATTGTTTGTCCGATATATTCTCCATTGAGAAACACCTATTTAAACTCATACATTGGTGATATAACTAACGCCAATGAAACCTTTAAATTATTTAATAATCTTTGTGTTAAAAAAATAAATAATATTTTTTATTTTATGGTAAATGTTCTGAAACTAAGAAGTTTCATTATAAATGAATAAGTTATGTTATAGTTGTCAATTGTTATCAAAATAGACTAAAAACTGGATAAATTGTAAATGGTAAAATGTATTATGGGATAGGAGCTATAATATTTAAGAAACAAAAGTTATGATAGTACTATGTTTAAGCTGATAATGTTTGTTTGATAATATCCATTGTAAATTCATTCAGCCTTTAAGGTAATTTTGCTAATATACATATGTACGGTTCTTTTTCTATAAAAATATTATTTCTTGTACAAATAGAATATATATGTATGTATGTATGTACTTTAAACTATTTTCACATTGCCAATCATTGTAAAAAGATTGTAAAATCTTATATACAATAAAACTTTATTTTTATTTTTTTATTATTTTTTATATAACTTATCATGCTTTATTTGAAATAGGATAATAACAGATTTAGGTACGAGTTATGTCCTCAAAACCTAATAACTTATGTATGTAAGACCTCTTATGTATTTATTTATGTCCACACTCGACCGGGACGATCAAAGTGTCAGAAGGGCCGAGCGTAGGCATAGGCACTAGGTGGGAGAGAGTAGAAATGCGTGGAAGAAGAAACAGCGGAAGAGAGAGCGGTGTCAGCCATTATTATGATTATGATATGATGTTATCAGGTGGAGAAGTTGTACTTTATGTGACAAATTAATATTAATCTTTATTAAAACCATCCTGAATGAATTCATTAAGAAAAGCATCCCAACTCCACACAATGGGGGATTACGGCTCAATCGAATTAAAGGAAAATAGTAAAAAAATACCAATGTATATTCTGAATAACGAATATTAATAAAAAAAAAAAATGAAATGGTATAATTGAGATATTTCGGAAATAAAGGGGTTTTTGTTATAGCGCTTCGACACTAATATGAAAATATTTTGATTGGCGACCGAGAGACCACCTATACATGCATTACAAATAGCGTGTTAGGAGGTGGGGATTACTACCAATGGAAGTTAAGAAATTCAAATTCGAAAGGCGGGGCTAACATTCCTGTACAGCAGTTTTCAAACAGTTTTTATTTTAACATAAATTTCTTGCATTAAACTTAATAATTTAAATACACCTGTAATTATAAAGTATGTAGACTTATACAGTGTTATAATATTCATTTATTTTTATGTAAATATAACTTAAAATAGCATATATTTCAAGAACATTTAGGTCCATGATGAAAACAGTTTGATATAAAAACACATAAATGTGACGTCACGTCAATCTTTTCAAAATTCGGTAGACCATAACTCGCTTATTAATAGGAATTTTTTCACCGGATTTTCATCAATAGTCTTAGTTTTCCTAATATTTTCAGATGAAATTATAAAAAAAAAATGGTGTAATCCCCCATTATTAGAATGAATTTATATATTTTTGAGAATAGTACATCACTCATCATTTGATTCATATTGCATATTAAAAAATAAAGGTTTTCATTTGTGTTATTATTTATTCTACAATTTAACAGCCTCGAAAGAGGTAAGTATTTTTATATTGTATACAAAGTAAATATAGCATGTTTTTTAATATGACCCATTTCTTAGTCTTCAAGTGATGCCTACAAGTTCGATTAAATTATGGCTAAGCTTCTCAACCCTCCCACCGTAAAAGGTTAAGGTTGTAAACCCGACGTACGTCAGTTTGAAATATCGCTTCTTACAACTATATGTGCTAACGACCAGGAATATTCCGCAATGTGCGAATTCACCAAAACTGAAGAAAAATAACTAAATTTCAACAAAATTCAATAACCAAGTTCGGGGATATTTACTCCTAGGCGTAATATCACCAAGTAACTCACTTTTTCAATTTTTGACAAACAAATCCCTCTTCAAAAAATTGTAAAACCCAAATTCCCTTGTCCAAATAAACAGATGTTTTTACTATACCATAAAATGAAATACGTAAAAATTATTAAATAAAAACAAAATATGTTTTGGCCAAAATGGAACGTAACGTCAATATCATTTTGTTTCTCACTCTAAATTTGTTTAATTGTGTTGTCTTCAATAATAAGTTATGTACTTTTAAAATTTTCTTCTTGCAAAAGTATTTCGCAATTGAGTATCAAACAACGTTTATTCGAAAACTATGTCTCAAAATAAGTACCTAACAATGGAAAGATAATATTTCGACCTTTAAAAATGTTTTCTTTTTATAATTATATGACAATTTCAATTAAAAAACCATTTGGGGAAATAATTTTCACGATAGCAGAACTATATGGGAAATAAGTAGTTATTTATATAATTGAAGAATACAAATTAGAATAATTTTGTGCATATCATTAAACAAATAATAATTGATATCATTATAAAAACAAGGCTGTTTTTGTATAACAAATAATATATGAAAATTTTACTTTGTTATAAACATTCGATCAATATGCAAGTATTTTTAATATTATTTATTATTACAGTGTTTGTTGAAGGAAAAAGACAGGTTACTTATTATATCTTACTATTTATTTATTTTTTATTTAAACATTTACATATTTTTGAACTTACGATTTCACACTATATATATAATCTTTTTATATCGAAAAATGGCATTAATTTATGATAAAGAAAATAGTTGTCCATTCTTTTTCAATTAACCTGTATAATTTTCGTTTAGTAATTAAAACTCATTTGTTTAATATGTAATATAAATTTTTATTTATTATAAATTTAACATAATAAACACAAATATAAATTGAATAAAAACAAACCCTTGTCATTATATTGAACAAAAACTATTCCAAATTCTGTTACAAACAGTTAACATTGGCCTTAGATAATATCTATGTCCGATACTTTTACATTAATTTATGACAAAATATACTGCAAATTAAATATATACAGGTGTTTCAAGAAAAGTGATCAGCTCGATTATTTCTTTAACTAATGGATTTAGCAAAAAAATATATTAAGAAAAAATATTCAGTACAAAGGGGCTGATTTTACTGTGTATCAAAAAAATTTGTTGTTCCAGTGGTCATCAAGCAGTGGCACAAAGTTACATTTTTTTAAATAGCAAGTATTATATTTTATTAGCATATAAAATAAAGGATTTTTTCTGATTTCAATGATATGAAAATAGTAAATAGTATAGTCTCACATAAGTGTTTTTTTGAGGAAAATACAAATTATATTTAAATTATATTATGACTTTCACTATACGATAGATGCAGTAGGCCAGTGATAGACAATTGTTGATACAATACATTTAAATAAATTAACATTGTTATTTTGACATTTCTACAGTACATAAGTCATTATAAGGTAAACAATAAGTAATTATGGCTGAAGAATACTCAAACAGCGATTTATTTAATTTACTATTGATTTCTGGTGAGTACCAACAAAATTCTGTAAGAACAATTAACGTTTTCGCGGAACGATATCCCAATAAACCAAGACCTAACCGAGGTACCATAAAACATAATATATATATATATATATATATATATATATATATATATAAAAACAATTTATTAAATAATACCATCACCAAGTTTCAAATTCAACCTGTTTGAAGATAGGTGGATAGGTACTGGGGGGCCATGGATTTGACCAGCACGATTACCTGACTTAACACCACTAGACTTTTTTTGGGATATTTAAAAGATCATGTTTACGCAGAACCTGGAACGACAAAAGAAAATTTAAAAAATAGAATAGAGCACTTCTGTGCTACTATAAGGCCAAAAAAAGTATTATAGGCGACGACTACAGGAGTAATGACGTGTATTAATTTGTGTTTGGATCAAAATGGTGGATATTTTAAAATTTGCTGTAAAAACTATCATTTATTTATACTGACTTGCCTACTTTTTCTGTAAAGATAAAATATATTTAATTTAAATTTAATTTGCGTTTTTCTCAAAAAACCACTTATGTAAAACTATACTATTTTCATATCATTGAAATCAGGAAAAAATTCTTTATTTTATAGGCTAATAAAATATACTACTTGCCATTTAAAAAAATGTTACTTTGTGCCACTGCTTGAGGACCACTGGAACAACAATTTTTTTTTATACACAGTAAAATCAGCCCCTTTGTACTGAATATTTTTTCTTAATATATTATTTTGCTAAATTAGTTAAAGAAATAATCGAGCTGATCACTTTTCTTGAAACACCCTGTATATATATATATATATATATATATATATATATATATATATATATATATATATATATATATATATATATAGGTTTATTATTTGCAGCAAGTATTAACCCTGCAGAGATATGAAGGATGTGACATTCCGAAAAGTTCACCAATTCGATTTGGCGATACTGTTATACGAACGATAAACCATCGTTCATATATTAACAGTACATTTGATGTATTAAGAGATATAAAAAAAATTGGGGTAATATTGTGAATAGGCATATAGGCAGCCGTAATCTACGCTACGTACTCTACTAAAGACAACAATTTGTGTACGGTGACTAACAAATAGCCCAGCTTGCTTCAATTTCTCTGAGGAGGAAATAGTACTTTGAAAGACAACTGTTGACTTGATTTACATTAGCAATACAATGAGGTTGCTCCAATATATTTTAATGAACCCATTTACATCTACGTTCTCAGCACGATAACGACAAATTATTAAATACTGTATCATAGTGACTGAGTAGTATTTACATGCAATAATTGTGAGTGGAAAATTGAGTTTGAATAGAGTACGTGCACGTCACTAGAATGACAAGTAACATGTTTTTGCTTTGTGATAGTTGTCCTTTCATGGGGTCCCGTGGCCGCGTGCCTAAGTGTCTGGTCGCGAACCTGGGGAACCGGGTTCGGTCCCGACAGACGACAATTATTTCCAATTTTAAAAATTGGCGCAAAAGGGACCCCTGTGGTGCACTTTCCACGCCAGCAATGAGTGCCCGTGAGGTGACGCCTGGTAAGCGCCCGCACGGTAAAATATATCTTCATCATTACCGATGTCTACATGTGTTGTAGATACTGGCACACCCAGAAATGGGTAATATGCCGTGATGATATATTATTATTATTATTATTATTATTATTATTATTATTATTATTATTATTATTATTATTATTATTATTATTAGTTAAACCAAAATAATTTTTTTCTTCATATTTTTGAGACAGAGACTGAAAATAAACGTTGTTATTTAGAAAAAAAAAATAAGTATTAATTAGTTATACCGACTTTTAAGAGCGAAACCGTCAAAATGATATGAAAAACTGGCATTATTCCTTATAACTAAAGAAAAAAACCCTTAACCTTAACAATAATTTTAAAAACTATATACGTATCTCGAGAACTTCGTTCTCATCATAAATACAAACTACAAACTAAAAACAGAGAAGTTAAGATTACTCAGCATGTAAACCATGCCAGACGTCAAAACAGCTCTGTTTGGATTCACATGTACAAACATCCATGCCTTAGTGGGATTCGAACCCATTACTCCGAACGTACTCATTACTAAGAGGCGTTGCTTTAACCATTGAGCCATCGGAGCTGACTACACTTTGTCAAATACGTGATCAAACTCATTTTTTGTGGTCAACAAAATGAGGAAAGGCACACCAAATTTTTCGCATATGAACGTATCAGTTTGGAAAAGAATCTCATTTTTTCAAAGTTGACATTTTGAAATGGACAAAATTAAATTTTCGTCAAACATAATATGAGAAGTTTAGACAAACTGAATTTTGGTATTATTTCTCTTTGAAGACGATTTTATCTTATATTCAATAATTTATGAAGGGTATGTGCAGACATTTAAATTAAAATATTAAATCGTAAAAGTAAACTAAATAAGTAACAAAAATTGTTATCAATGACACGTTTATACATCGACCTTTGTTCTCAATTAAAGTATACTGCGCATACGTTCGTACTCATTGTACATCTTTTTCAGACATATGTAAACCTCTATACATCGCTCTCTATCACTAAATAGTTGTCAAAATCTACATTTGACGTTTCGTGACTGCGTATTATTTACTTTTTTGGAGAACATTTACAATTATTTCTGTCAATATATGTGTTGTGAGGTGCGTATGCGACAAAATAATGGGGAAACGGTGTATTTCGTGCAGTCAGCAGTATGTACGCGGTTCAGCTGTGTCATTTCATATGTAAGTTCTTATTAATTATTACTTGTCCCCAATAATATACATATGTATATAAAGATTATATTAAAAATATATAATAAAACGAATTATGCAGTAACAAGTAGGGACAAATCAAATTTCTTATTTTGCCCGCGTTTTCTTAACTTCCGTACTGTTGAAGGATAGAGATACTGTGTCTGCACCGTTATGGCGGAACAAGCGTTTTACTCGTACGCTGCGTCTATTAGTTTAAAGGTCGATGCGTTTATACAACTAAAATAATGATCCTAAGAATTTCGTTTTTCAACTTTTAGTTTCATTTTATAATTTCTTAGTTTTACGTTTACGTGCGACGAATTTTCTGTAGAGAATAGCGACGAAATACTAATTGTACTTAATGAATAATTTGAATATCTATATATTTTTATTCTATATAAATATAAAAAAATATATATATCATCACGGCATATTACCCATTACTGGGTGTACCAGTATCTACAACACATGTAGACATCGGTAATGATGAAATATTTTACCGTGTTGCCGCTTACCAGGTGTCAACTCACGGGCAGTCATAAATATAAGTAGTGGAATTTCACCTATAAATTACTTTTTTCGCGATCGCCCATAAAATGAGCTCTTTCTGATCACTATTTAGACCGGAAAATCCTTCTTTGCTGAGCTAGCTCGGAAAGTTGTCTATAAGGGATCGGAAAGTACTTTACCGATCCCGAGACCGGTAAAGCTAAATATTTCCATGGAGATCAGTTGTTTATTTATATCTTATTTGCTCGCAGTAAAAAATAAAATAATACTTTTTTATTCTTATTTCAGGATCGCAAGAAAAATATTGTACCCAACATGACCTGAAAGTGTCTATACTGGGCTCACAAGTTTCCAAAGCTCGCCTACGGCTCGCTCTGGAATATGCTTGCTTACCCAGTAAAGTATCACTTTCAGGTCTTGTTACGTAAATTACTATTATACGAAAAGTCAAACATAATTTATTAAGAAGGTAGATACGGGAAATTAATAATTCTTAAGACGCAGTCAATTAATAAAATTTATTCACGCCGACGTTTCGACTATACAATAGTCTTCCTCAGGGCTAGAATGGTCTAGTCGAAAAAGGAAATCACAATTAAAAATTTAAATAAATAAATAAATAAATAAATAAATAAATATGAATAAATAAATAAATAGTTAAAAACCACATATCACAGAGAGAAAATCATCAAGAAATTAAAAACTTGTCTACAATACACATGGAAATATTATATATGGAGGTATTTCCATGTGTATTGTATTCATCCAAGACAAGTTTTAATTTCTTGACGATTTTGTCTCTGTGATATGTTGTTTTTAACTATTTATTTATTTATTCATATTTATTTATTTATATTTATAATTGTCTGTGTTGTATGTTCCGTTATCCAATGTGATTTCATTTTTCGACTAGACCATTCTAGCCCTGAGGAAGACAATTGTATAGTCGAAACGTCGTGAATAATTTTTATTAATTGACCGCAAGTCCGAAGAATTCTTACTTTCCCGTATCTACCACCATCCTAACACAGTCGAATATTAGTTTTTCAACTATAATTTTTTACGCACAACTGTATTGTAATTGTTTGTTTACATTTTAGTTACCATGGCGGAAAATGAAAGATTACACCCTGCGGGCGGTAAAGTGTAAAGCAAAAGCCCGCCGGGCGGTAAAAATATGACAAAAAAAACAAATAACGTTAAATAATATTTTATTTGTGGATATTTATAATACAGTTGGATATATTATTCAACGAAGTTCCCTCCAAATGAATTGTCTCTGAAGATTTCTTTAACTGGACATTCAACTGATTTCTGTCTTTTTCAGTTGGAGAAATGTCAGATGACAGACCAGGTTTATCATGATCTTTAGTACCAATAATCAGTCGAGTAATATTGATATATCACCATACCTTTTCATTGAAATATGCCAGCAACACAGTTTCGTTCAAAATTGTCACATTTTTTTCTGTTAACCAGGCTTGCAACACATCGTATTCGTTTTGATATCGGTCCTTTGACTTACCAGGACATAAATCCGCTAAAGCTTCATTAGCTTCTAGCAAATTTTTTTCAGAAATTTCAATATCATATTCAGGTTGAAGCTCCATGCTTGACATCTTGACATTTTTGATTATTTGTTTACACAAAAAAATATATCGTCATCATTACCGATGTCTACATGTGTTGTAGATACTGGCACACCCAGAAATGGGTAATATGCCGTGATGATATATTTATTTATTTATTTACAAAACAAATGGTTACCAATACAACGCATCGCCTAAATGTTTCTTGGCATAGCCATCTGGCCATCTAATATTTTTTACATAGCAACAAGCTTTTAGTCATGCAATTAAAAATTACGTTTCATTTGGTTTCAGTTGTGCGTAAAACGTTGTACGTACCTCAGGCCGAAGGAGGTTTACGCCCTTGGAATTTCGTCCGCAGGCGTAAACCCTTTCGTTCGGCCATCTATACGTAAATAACTATTAAATTTTAATTTTCTTCATAAACGACGTTATTTTAATTTAATTTTTAAATTTAATGACTTAATTTAATTTTATAATTTACATACTGCATAAACCCAGCAATAGAGTAAATTATGGCTGCCTTTAAATATTTGTTATAAGGGTATAATGAATTATTTATGATTTTTTTTTTAGTTTACTGTTACAATAACAAGATGTTCTAATAAAGAAAACTTAAATTTTTGTCAGTTCTTTGCTAAACTTCCAGAAACAGATTCATGTAGATTACTAGAACAGAACAACACAATGGTGTCTCCTATCGCGAATAGTTTTAAACCTCTTTTCAGGTGTCCATTAAGAAAGGTACGATAAGTTCCTGCTTTTATGTAGTATTATATACTAATATTTTTTTTGTAGGGACATTATGTTCAAACTAATGGTTATATTGATGCAAATATTCCATTTTTCCCATTGGATGACTATTATTGGAAAATGTTAGAATATGCATTTGATAAAGAAAGTAAAGAACACCTTTATACGTTATGTGTAGAAGGTTTTGCAGTTACCTTAATGCATTAATAGAAAAGTATAGGATACATTTTATATGCATCAGAAAATATGTTCAAAATTATTTAATTATTAGATCGTAATTTTTCAATATTTATACTAAATTACCTGAATTACAATGTAAGCACACGGCTGTACTTAAAATTGTGAATAATAGAATGTATGGTACCACACGTAGTTCTACAATATAAAATCAATGATACGCACACGGTGTCTCATTTGCAGTGTTTTTTTTCTTTTTAAGGGCATATCGCGTATTATTCATTATAAGGCAAAAAAAAAAAATTCACAACAGCGTAAATGTTGGTGGATAAATTTAAGTCACCATAGGAATTTTAAGTCGCTTTTTGTTTTTGAGCTAGAGACTAAAACTTGCTTTTGTTTATTTTGAAAATACCTCATATCTCGATTATTGTAAGAGATAAAAAATTGTTCGTTTTTTTTTTTAGTTTTATGCGAAAGAAGAACGTAATGGAATTAGATTTTTTGAAATCTATGTTGAAAATAGTCTGATTTTTGTTCTTAATTTATAAGCTTTTCAATGATACTAATAATAATAATAATAATAATAATAATATTTTTATTTCATTGACATGTTACACATTTTGGTAACAATTGGAAACCGGAAGTAATAGTTTCTTTAAAAAATCTTCTAAATATTATTTTTTTTAGAAATTTATGTTATTACTATTATTGAAGAACATAAAATTCCACATCTGATACATTTAAATTTTTATTATATCTTGTACAGATTTAGAGATAAAGGCACTGTAATATACCGAGAGTTTATTTTATCAGTAAACATAGGGTATATCATTGCCATAGTTACGGTACGAATGATTGACAGCAATGTATTGAAGCGTTTATTTTATGAGTAAACATAGGCGTTTAACATGGGAAGCATTTTTTTGTAAATACAAAGGCTGGTATTCTGAGCTCGCGACTAAGCCCGACTAAGAAAAAACGACTACCTTTTAGTCGGCCGACTAAGAAAACGCAATTCGAGCACGCGACTAAGGCAAACGTCTAAGGTTTAGTCAGCCGACTAAAAATACGTACTATGAGCACGTGATTAAGCCCGACTAATTTAGTCGGTGTATTAATATTTAGTCGGAAAATAAAACAAGCTCCTAACCTTGTTTAACATGGCGAATAACTATTTAGAACGTGTTAATCATGTGAAAAATCTACGAAATATTAGAAACAGACTGAGAAGAATATATAGCGATCACATAGATCCATTTTCAAAATATTCTAATACCGAATTTATAGACGATACCGCCTTAACCGAATTTAAGAGACGCGCCTTACAAAAAAAGTGCTCAATTTGTCATCAAATTATTGAAAGATGACTTGCAAATTTTGTAAAAAAGGACAAATTGTGTAAGCATTGAATTACAAATACTCACTGCTGTACGTTTTTATGCTAAACGTGTAAATGTATATGTACATATTTATACTCTTATTACACTACTATAAAACTACATAATTATTTTTTACATTTGAAAATTGTCCTCTTTGTGGATGACAATAATGAAATATTGGATTACAATAACGAAATATTTGAGTCAACAACGAAAAATTTGATATAATAGTAGAAGCATGAATTACCTATAACATTAGAAATTACAGAAGATAAATTGACTCAAAATACATATCATATATAACACAACTCTGATTTTGAAAAGTTCAACAATTTTTATGTAAAAAAAAAATAGCTACCCCAACGGGGAATCGAATCCCAACCAAAAAATTCAAACGCAATTGTTATAACCACTGCGCCACGGAGACATTTGTAAATCTTTTCATATTGCATAATGAAAAACGGAAACAATTATTTATTTGACAATTTCTGTAATTTATTGCAATTTTTGCAATATTATTAAAGTAATTAATATTAAATAATGTACAAGATGTAATGTACTATTATAATGTTCAATAGTATGGCTAGATTTTTTGCAGAACACTTTGTATTTACAAAAAACTGCTTCCCATGTTAAACGCCTGTTTACTCATAAAATAAACGCTTCAATACATTGCTGTCAATCATTCATACCGTAAATATGGCAATGATATACCCTGTTTACTGATAAAATAAACTCTCGATATAGAATAATCTAATCGCAGAGGCTAAGGCACTAAGGAAACCAGTTGACAAATTCAAATGTTTATAACATAGTTTGTAAATGACAGATGTCAGTGTCAAAAATCAACAGTTTTAATGACATTCTGAAAGCTTTTTCTGGGAAGTACATTTAATCTTACTTATTGTTTTCTTATTTAAATATTTAAAATTTCAGATAAAATGCATATATCCATAAGAAATACCGCCAATTTTGCTAATGAATTGGAAGAATCTCTGACATTTTGGAACTTCCTCATACAATGAAAAATAGATATAATTAGAATTGTATGTGTGCAGCAGACATGTTAAAAACAATAAAAATCAATATTTGGGTAAAGGTCTGTAATGTTTTTGTTATAAAACGACGGTTCGATAGCGACGTGCAATACAATACTTATATAACGTAAAATGGAAATGACGAGGAAATGGCCACAACAGATTTTTTTTTTAATATGATTTAAAAATTCAGATCCCGTATAAAAGCACTTTTAGAAAATTAGATAGTTTGCTAAGACACATTTTTCTGTTTATGCATAATTTAATTTCCTCTGGAAATTTATTAAAAATATAGAGACCCTGAATGTGGCGTGTACTTTTGACTTTATCGTATTTTGTAAAAGGCATGTATAGTTAACTTTTGATCGAGTATTGTAATTATGTACGCCAGAATGTGTATGGAAAGTAGATTTATTTACATAAACAAATTTACTTAATTTATAAATATAAAGACATGCAAATGTGAAAATTTTGAATTTCTGAAAGAGCGGTTTGCAAGAAGTGAAGTATTACGTGGTACATGAGCCATGGTGCTTAAAATACTTTTTTTTGACAGAGAAAGACACCAGTACCAGCCGTCCTTTCACTCCAATAACAGATATCATACCGCAGAATAGACGTATTGTGTTAATTAATTAGACTTGTCATTATATTTTATGATATAACTATCAACAACACTGAATATTCGGCGTAGCCGCCTCTCGTACATACATATTACATTACACCATGCTATACAACATAGGTAATAGATTCTACTCTTGCAAAGTAATAACCTTTAAGTTGATTTTCTGTACGTAAAAAAATAAAACAATATATCATCACGGCATATTACCCATTTCTGGGTGTGCCAGTATCTACTAGGAATGACGTTGGGTACCCGGGTACTCGGAACCTACCCGATAATAATGTACCCGGGTATAAAATTTCTTACCCGATTACCCGAAATATACCCGTTGCCCGTTAATTACCCGATACCCTTTAATTACCCAAACAGTTCTCAGCTGACGGAAAGATTGTATCTAAAAGAAGAGCTTTTTATTACCATACCGTAGGTACTTAATATAATTTATGTTAAGTTTTTTATAGAGATACAGTATATTATTTATTTGTATTACTTTTTATTTAATAAATATATGTCAAAAATAATTATGAATTTTATTAAAAAGTAAACTGCTAATATAAGGGTATCTAGTAATTAAAAAATTAACAAATTTTGTGTATGTACTTAAAGGATAATGGGTAATTAAAGGGTATCAGGTAATTAACGGGTAAAGGGTACTATCAGGGTAGTTGTTTCGGGTACTCGGGTACCAAAATTATCGGAATTCGTCATTCCTAGTATCTACAACACATGCAGACATCGGTAATGATGACGATATATTTTACCGTGTGGGCGCTTACCAGGCGTTACCTCACGAGCACTCATAGCTGTTGTGGAGATTGCACCACAGGGGTCACTTTTGTGCCATTTAAAATTTAATTAATTTTCTGTACGTATGTTATATAAATGTTAAACTATACAATATATCTATATTCTTTTGTTTTAAACATGAGTAAAATGTGAATAGAACACTTACACGTGACGTTTCATCATAGATGATTCTGGACAAGGCAAGCAAACATTCAGTTTACATTGCACCTTATGGAGAAATATTGTATCATAATATATTTTTGTTTTTTTCTTCACAGCGCTTATTGTTTTCTCTTGAGAAAAGTGATTAGAGTGTAAAGGTGAGTGTATGAATGTATAACAACCCCTCCCTCACAGTTCGAAGTCGTTGAGGTAAGCTGATTTCCTCGTTTGACGTACTGGGGCCTGTTTCTCAAAAAATATTGGACTAGTATTACTAGTCCCTACACTAGTAATACTAGTGAAGTTTACTAGTTTTTGTTTCTGAAATATACAAGTGTAAATTACTAGTTACAAGTTGGGAACTAGTATTTACTAGTGTATTTGACAAAAATTACTAGTATTTTGTTTCTCAAAATATTTGTGTTGTCTGTCAGACTAGTAATTTACTAGAGAAAAGCTACAAGTGTCAAAAGTCTTGTAAATTTTGAATATAAATTTTATTAGTCGTATTATTTTATATTTTGTGTTTTTTTTTTCTTTTTCGTATGTATTTTAGTGGTTCTTTCTTAATGTTTATTTAGTTTCATATAGTGTTTGTTGTTGTTTAGTGCTAATATATTTTTTTTAAATAATATACCTAATAATATGGTCAAGTGACAATGAGTCTAGTGATAAAGTAATTGCGCGTCGTCAAAAACTATTCAAAGCAAGAATAATTTATGCCATTACAGAAACCTCATATGCGTTTAACAAGAGGTTTAGACTTTAGACTCACGGCAAATAAGTTTGAAACACTGATTAATTTATTAGGACCTATACTTCAGCGAGTTACGAACAGAAACCATGCATTTTAATGTTCTTCAAAAGATGAACTGCCTTTTGTCACAAATCTTACCAATGGAGTTTTTTTTTTAAGTTTGGCCAAAATGTGTCCCTGATATACTTGTAGTCTTTGTCTCTTCTTTTTAAACCCAAAGCGTGGCAAGTTTGGCATATTTTTGTCCATTCACTTTTTCTGCTTTAGTTAATTTATTAGAGAATGCTCCAAATAAAATACCTTTAGCATCTCGAATCATCCCCAAAACAGTTAATTTCGCGTCCAGCGTAGATATTTTTATTGAAAAATAATTTAATTTCAATATAAAATACTTGACAATGTCAATGTCACTCAGAAAATTGAATCACTTGATTTTACTTGACTAATAAAATTTCACTTGTAACTAGTAACTTGTAAACTAGTAACTTGTGAACTAGTAAAATACTTTTCAGAAACAAAATTTACTAGTACTAATAAAAATTTCACTTGTAACTAGTAACTTGTAACTTATAAACTAGTAATTTTTGAGAAACAGGCCCCTGGACGACTTGGTTTCGGAGTACGCTCTCTATTCTGTGAACCTTCTGAAACAGCAGCGGGGGGCTGTAGAATTTCATCAGCATTCACCTGCGTATCTGCGGTGCTCACTGTTTCAGTTTCCATCGAAGATCGCACCTCTAGAATTCTACTGCGAATTTGATCGGAATAACGATTCAATACTCCTTAGGGGGTTTCAATTCTATAAGATACAGGTCTTGTTGGCTCTACGACACTTCCTGGAATCAACTTCGGACACTTCCCAAAATTCCTTGAAAAAACTGTATCATTTGATTTGAAGGTTATGACCGGTTTTGTTTTTTTCAAATAGCACTTCCGAGGATCGTCTTGTCATCCGGATATAGTTTTTGTAACGCGGAGGATAATGTACGATTCATGAGCAAATCACATGGACTAGTATTAGTTATACAATGCGGCATTATGTGCTGTTGTAAGAGAACCCAAGGAGCACAAATTAGTTTGTTATTAGTTCTATTAACTTTAAAAAAACTTTTCTTAAAACTTTTTAACTTGTATTATACCTTTTATGCAACGATAATTTACTGATTCTAACGTTTATACGACGTTAATGTCAGGCGGGTGGGGAATCTATTCAATTAATTTACAACGTTTTTTTTAACTACTATATAACGTTCTATTATCACTTACATGCAATAGTTGCATATGTATTTTGCATATGTTCGTTTCATTAAAGCTAATTGATAAGAGATATATTCACTAATAAAACTGTAATATGGGTTACTATTCTAACTACAATACAGATTTCTCAGCAAACTATTTTCTACCGTAAATTCAAATTTTATCATATCACGAGTCGTATAAGTAGTCTAAGCATCACTATGTTGTATAATTATATGTATCAAGACTTGTAATGTATTCTGCAACATTTTAAATCTAAGATCATCTTTATAAAGATCATATTTGTTACATATCTGTTGAACTCATTTTATAAACAAATTTATTTTTACTGTGAAATATTATATTATACTTGGAAAAAAATCAAGGGACATTATAATATCCTAAAATAAATAAAAGAAAATTTATTAAATTTTTATAAAATATTGATTTTTGTACTTTTTTAAATCATTCGATATTATAATGAATACAGTATATTATAATAAACCATATAGAAGAATGATTACTTGCAGAATATTAAATTAAAAATACAATAAAATTAATTTATACAAAATTTTACAAAATGGCTTCTAAACCAGTTTCTGTTTAAATGCATAAATATGGCCGTACATATTATAATTCAATATTTCAGTTATAATAACTTCCTAAGAACTACTTTACATCAGTTTTTTAGTTTATGCATTAAGTTACTGAGAAACTATACTCCCACTTTCTTCTGTTTAAAATAAAACTGTTATTTTTGCAGTTATTTAAAAGTTTTAAATAAATTTATAAAACTTTTATAAAACGGTAAACTAACTAATATATGTAATATATGTAAACTTTAATGAATCTATACTAAACAATTATTTTTAAACTGTATTATAAAACTTTAAAAAATGTATTTATAAATAACTGTCAATTACGTTTCTAACACTTCCTTTAATTTAGTGCGAAAGACGTTAATAAAACTAAAACAATCGACGCCAATGAAACTTAAATATAAAACGTTTTAATAACTATTATGTGACCAAATAATATGTACCACACATCATAACTTCGCATTGTAGTTTAGCAGACTAGAAAAAAGTTGTACAAGGCAAAATAACTTAAAAGTGTTATAATTCCGCTAAATGTAAGTTGCAGTAACAACATTATTTGTTATAATGTCTTAATAAAAACTCTGTGTTCCTTGGGAAATCTGGAAGCTTTTAATTCTAAACTTCCTGGTCTAAGTTCTTTCAAATACTCCTTTGTTTGCTGAACCATAATTTCAGCCTGACCATTGGCAGCTGGCTGATATGGAGCAGTTCTTGCATGTCGAATTCCATTGTTTGCAACAAATTCTTGGAAAGCTTGTGATGTGAAAGCTGATCCCTTGTCGCTTACAATAAGATCACGGGTACTATGAATCGCAAATATATCCCTTAAGTGATTTATAGTAACTTATGCGGAGACTGATGTCATAATTCGTACCTCCAACAGTCCAACCATTTAGAAAAGGCATCTAAAACAATCGAGAAATAATAATTATATAAGGGACCCTGGACCTTTTAGCCATTCTCATGGATGGGCTGATGTTTTCGAAGGACTATCTCTTGACTGTTGACATTCGGTACACCGTTTGACTATACATTCGATATCTGAGTTAATACTTGGCGACCAAACGTATGAACTTGCTAAAGCTTTCATACGCATGATTCCGGGGTGTGCTTCGTGTAGAATCTTCAGAATCGGTCCTGTAAGTCCTCAAGGAATAATCGCTCATTATGCTATAAGAGACTGTAGCAAGAGATTTCTACTCTCTTCAATAAATTTATCGCGTTTTGAGGCATCCCTGGGGTTAATTTTCTTGTTCGTAATAACCTGTGCTTTTCATAAAAATCTACATAAATTTGAAGTTGTCTTTTAGAAACTTTCTTTTCAGAAGAACTCATGATTACACTTATTACACACAAATTTCTGTTTGTAGATGTTTGACAGACTTGACCACGACTTGATGACACAAACCCCTGACACAAACACAAACACCTTTATCATGCGCTAACTTCATAACATAAGCAAATGCTAGGTTAGGTGTCAGTCACTGTTACCAATTGTCGCATGAATTTCATCACATTTATTTAATAAAATTTATCAATTTGCAAATTAATATTTGCGTTATTTTCCTTAAAATTTCTATTCTGCAAATTTAAATATAGTGTGACGATAGGCCTATTCGTCCATTAAAGGTTTTCCGTCTTTTTGTAAACCTGTAGTAGCACCGTCACAATTAGATTGTTTTGGAACGTATATTCAACAATATACGTTGTTTATTTATTGTTTACTTATTGTTTAATCTGAAAAGTAAGATGTATTTGTAATATTGGTAAAACATTTAATGAAATACGTACCTGTAAAAGACAATATCCGACTGTCATGATGTGAAAAGACAATAATCACATGAGTATTCCCTGAATCACATGTTCAACATAACCGCACTATCATTGTTTGAGCTACAAGAAATGTATTTTATGTAAAAATAGCATTTTGTATATTTGTAATTTAACTTATAATAGTGTTGTGAAGCAATGTAACTCTCGTTTACACATTTGATTGCATTTTTGTGTTTGTTTACTTCTAGAATATTCTGACATTAGTAACCTTGCAAATTTTGAAGAGTCGTGATTCACAACATGCCCGCGCATGGCGCACCGCACATGTGAATGAAATTGTGTTTTATTTGAAACAATATTTGTAAATTGTTTGATGTTGTAAAATGGATTCAGGGTAAAGAAAAGTGACCAGAGAATTTGTGTAAATTTTATAAAAATATTATTTTTCACTTGGAACAGTAGCGACCCCTGTAGCCGTTGCAGAGCTCCGTGAAGCCAGAGCGGGTTCGCCCGTTCCTCCTGAACATCTCTTATTGAAAGTCCTGATAGGGCTCCTTCGAACCGCCGAGAAGTTGAGTGCTGTGTGTCAGCCGCCGTCCGTTAGAAGAATCCGCCGCGTGTAAAGGCTGAGTCCGCCGTGTACATCGCGCCGCTGATTGCCCGCTAGAGAAATTGTTAGTTTTTTTAAAGTAAATTGCAATACGCGTACTTACCGTGGTAACTCTGGTCACAGTTCTGTAAAGAAGGGTGATGTATTTGTTTATTTATAAACTGTGTGTCTTTGTTTTACATATCTTCGTATGTTACAATATATTTATTTAAACTACACGTTTTTTTCTGTTGATATCAACCAACCCTGCGCCCTCACCTCCACTAGGCTATCCGAAGGCACGCTCCTTTTGTACCGCTGTGAAAATGGCGCCCGAGCATACCGTTCATACCCACGAATTAAAGGAGCACAATGATGACGTCACCACCCCACGTGCCGTCACAGTAGTAACATTGTAAAATTTATTTATTTAAATTATATAATATGAAGATTTTATTACAACTCTCTATCGGCCTTATTCTGGTGACCATTGTATCCGAAGCAATATTGTAATCTATACAATAATGATTTCAATGTTCTATAAGACATCGTATAGATTTGGTATTCTGGTGTCCACATTGTAATCGTATGAAAGTGGTATTGTAATGAATACAATATTGTATTCACCTGTTTGCAGTGATGTCACTCTATGGAAAATTGTAATAAAATCTTAATTATTTTATTTAAATAAATAAATTTTACAATGTTAGTCCATTTACATTCGCAGGATTGATATTTGAAGTAAAATAACTCAAATATTAATTTGTATATTGATAAATTTTATTAAATAAATATGATGAATTTCATGCGACAATTGGTAACAGTGACTGACACCTAACCTAGCATTTGCTTACATTTTGACGTTAGCGAATGACAAAAGTGTTTATCAAGTGAAACATCCACAAAGAGAAATTTGTGTGTAATAATCTAATCATGAGTTCATCTAAAAAGAAGGTTTCTAAAAGACAACTTCAAATTTATTTATCGTGTCCAACAATTACAAGTAGTATAAACGAGTATAAAAGTAATATCAAAAGCGAAAGAAAGAAATACAAGAAATATATACAAATATGTGAAGATAAAATTTAGGAAAACAATTTGAAGATGAAATTGACAGCTGTCAAGATTAAAATGTACTTTGAAATGGGCCGTGCAGAAGCGTAATCGTCGCGGTCCTGAATACGGGTCTACAAATTCTGCATCTACCAGCCAAGTAGAAATTTATTTATATTATTACGAAAATAACAGTTAACCCCAGGGATACCTCAAAACGTACTACAAAACTCAGATGTTCGACAATAATTTGTGTAACTTCTTTTATGCTGCGACTGACGGACGCCTGACTCATAGAAATTTAAAAATCTTGGCCAACTGATGGTAGATTCCTTGACCATAAAATTGTAAAGCTTTTAGTATCTTTATATTTGTAGGACTCGCAATTTCTTCACGCTCCGAAGTAGGAAAGAATGGATCCAATTCTATAATAAAATCAGAAACTGACGCGATAGCCTGAAGATGCTATTGAACACATTCTCTGAAAGAGTTAAGGGATCACTAGCATCACGCAAAGCTCTTCTATTTATATGTAAATCATGTCTAAATAAAAATTTTTTTTATAACAAATTACATTTTTATTAATTAATAACTTACCGATTTCTTTCATTTTCGAGCATGTCAAAAATTAAAATGAAACCAATATTATCCATTTTTATTATTATCATTTCTTTATTAGTTACTATTTTTTCACTAAACTTTCCAAAAAAATACTGTTACCGAGTAAATTTCAGGAAATAGAACTTTTCTACTATACAATGTTCATAACGCGAACTGAAATTTGACTTTACCAAAACCATGAATTTATACGATAATTGCTTCGTATACAATGACGTTTTAATAATAAATGGTTACCTGAATACTAATTTCATACCATATCGTATAGAATATAATTATTGTATTGGAAACAACATTGTATTGAAACCAATGGTTACCGGAATACCATTTCGGAAAATTATTGTATTGAAAACAATAATGGTATTTTATACAATATTGTATTCAATACCATGGTCACCAGAATAAGGCTGTATAGAGTGGGATCACTGCAAATAGGTGAATACGATATTGTATTCATTACAATAACACTTTCATACGATTACAATGTGTGCACCAGAATACTAAATCTATATATGTCTTATAGAACATTAAAATCATTATTGTATGGACTACAATATTGCCTTGGATACAATGGACACCAGAATAAGGCCGATTATCGAATATTTATTTATACACAATGCGTTATCAAGTAAATTTTAACATAACACTAACAATGGTTGTTAGAGAAGGCTATTGGCCACTTGATTTAACACATACTTTGACGTAAGTAAAGTGTCTAACCTGTAATGACATCTGTCATTGTCAATATCAAATTTCCCAATGTCATATGTCACCACAGATATATGCATTTTACCTATAATTTTAAATATTTAATTAATAAAACAATAAGAAAGATTAAATGTACTTCCCAGAAAATCTATCGGAATTTCACTAAAACTGTTGATTTTTGACACTAACTTCATTTACAAACTATGTTATAAATATTTATATTTGTCAACTGGTTTCCTTAGTGTATTTTAGCCTCTGCGATGTATTACATCCGATTATTATATATATTTTAATGTCTTTATCCCTAAATCTATACAAGATATAATAAAATTTATTAGATGGAGAATTTTACGTACTTCAATTTTTATAATAACAAAAATTTCCAAAAAATTATATTTAGAATTTTTTTCTAAGAAACTGTTACGTCCGGTTATCCAATTGTTACCAATATCTAATTAGTTCTTCCCAGAAATTACAGTTAAATATTTTTTATCTTATAGTATTTGAGAAACCGTCGTTCCAACACACACACACACACACACACACACACACACACACACACACACACACACACACACACACACCTCTTAGCAAGAAGTAAAAAAATTGATTTAATATAACGCCAATCATTTCTAGCCAATAATAAAATATTTATAAATTGCAAACCATGCATAATAAATAATGGGAGAAAATCTTTTACATATGAAATTGGCTATCATGCTACATGCGAATTGGTCACGCGAATTCATACGTAGGTGCATGTATCTAATTTTCGATTATACCAGTATAAATTAATGATTGCAGTTCCTTCAACGAAAAGCTCATCATTTTTATAACATAATTAGGTAAATACTTAATATTATTCTATACCTCAATTAATATGATTATAAATTAGCATAGCCAATAATATACTTACCAAGTGAGCTAAGATAATGTTTATTCATGAGAAGAAAGTTTAGCTCACAAGCCCGTAAGGGCGAGTGAGTTTATTTCGTCGGGTGAATAAACATTCTTAGCTCACGTGGTTTATACAATATTTTATTCAATTTTGACGAAATAATAAAAACCATTATAATATTTAATTTTGACAAAATAAAAAGCTAATCAGTTAGTAGACTGTGCGTGACAATCGTCGATGATAGACGTCAAGTCATCTATTTAAAAAGCATTATTGTCTGTCATTTGTGTCGTGAAAAATATTGAAAATGGCTGATATCTAATAAATACTGTGGTGAGTGTTATTTTCGTGCCTGATGTTATTTTAAATGCATTATTTGTTGCAGAGTGAGTTAAAAAAAAATCTGATGTGGCCAACACAAAACCTCCCGCTATTTAATTTTTATTAATTTAAATACATACCTACCTACGCATTTACTAACGCTGCAAACTGTTCCATTGCAGAAAACTATTGCTTTATTTACTATTTTCTTTTTAAAATGTCACTATTATTAATTTGAAGTGATAAGTTTTCTGACAGTGATATTTACTGTCAGTTACATTCATTTGAAAAATGAACTGTGTAACAAAGGAATGGTTTTTATCTTAGGCTTCCCGACTAATAAAAAAAATATTTTTAAATTTATCTGTAAAATATACAGAAAAATATGTTGTGGCCAGCACAAGACCTCTCGCCATTTCCATATTAGGCTATATATGTATTGCACTTCGCATTCGAACCGTCGTTTTATAACAAAATATTACAGAACTTTACCCAAATATTGTTTTTTATTGTATTTAACATGTCTTCTGCACACATATAATTCTAATTATATCTATTTTCTATCATTTTCATGTCAGAGATTGTTCCAATTCATTAACCAGATTGGCGGTATTTCTGATGGATATATGCATTTTACCACAATTTTACCTATAATTTCAAATATTTAATTAATAAAACAATAAGAAAAATTAAATATACTTCCCAGAAAAAGCTATGAGAATGTCACTAAAAATGTTGATATTTGACAATGACATGTGTCATGTTATAAACATTGGAATTTGTCAACTGGTTTCCTGAGTGCCTTGGCCTCTGCGATTAGTGTACTCTATAAATTATAGTGTCTTTATCCCTAAATCTATACAAGATATAATAAAAATTTTAAGTGTATTAGATGGAGAATTTTATGTTCTTCAATATTTAATAAAAAAAACTCCCAAAAAATTATATAAAGAAAATTTTTTTTAAGAAAGTACTACTTCCGGTTGTTCAATTGTTACCAAAACCTTTTCAGCTCTTCCCAGGAATGTCAGATTGAAGAAACTGCAGTTAAATATTTTTTAAGTCTTATAGTTTTTGAGGAATCGTCCCTCCAACATCCATACATACACACACACACACACACACATACACACATCCACCCACACACACACACACAGACATCATTGTAAAAATGTTATAATCGGGTTCTAGGGACCTTAAATCGTACTTATTCATAAAAATCTGGATATGCGAATTTTAGCATGATTCCAATACCTCTCTTAGCGAGAGGTAAAAAGTATTAATGTATTCCTGTAGAAAATTCAATAATCTTTGATTTTCATAAGACATAAAATTCGAAAAAATGGCATTTAATGGTATTTTTTGAAGAAAAACCATTATGAGCTTCAAGTAAAGTACGATTTCCGTTTATCCAATTTACACCAAAATCTAATGGCTTCTATTCCTATTAGAATAGGGTAAAAATACAAGGTTTCAGAATTTTCTGAATGATAGTATTTGAGTTAGAGTGCAAACAAAATTCGTACACATACACACAAACACACACACACACACACACACACACACACACACACACACACACATGCATCATCGTGAAAATGTTAAAAATGGATTCTAGGGACCTTAAAACGTGGTCATTTACTAAAATCTCGATATGAGATTTTTAGCACGATCCCTATACCTCCCTTACCAAGGGTAGCGGGAGGTAAAAATGTGGGAGAGTGATTTAAAAAAATTTAATTCACTTGTGAATAAAATGTTACTTATAATTGTTGCTATGGGGTTAATAATGACATTTTAAAGCGTCAAAATAGAATAAAATATATTTGATAAGTGCAGGGTGCGACACGGAAAACGGACGTTTTTGGAATAAACAGTACTACTCTATTTTTGACTGAAAAAATTATTTATTGACAGATATGTATACCTAAAAGCATGTCGTTTTGTTTACTTGAGTAAGATAAATTATATCGTTCAAATGGTGTCCATTTTCACAGACAAATTTAGAGGAGCTCCTTGAAACTGGTCTTTACTCTCTCTAACAGTCCTTGATCGATTTGTACGATGTGCTGTCGAATTTCTTCTTTCATTCTTGCATGCCAGACTTGTTTTCAGATAACCCCACAGGAAGAAATCACACATTGATAGGTCCATGGCACATCACCCGATCTCGAAATTTATTTGCATGTAAATGGACACCATTTGAACGATATAATTTTTCATACTTAAGTAAACAAAATGATATGGTTTCACGTACACATTTCTCTCAGAAAATACTTTTCACTCAAAAATTGCTAGGTCATAGATGTTATCTTCCTACTTGATTCGGTGACGGCCTCTTCTTTTTTTTCCTTCTGATTTCGGTTATTATATATCTAATTCATTTCCATCCTTTTGTTTCCGAGGCTGTGTTTGTTTCTCTGAATCTGAAGATACTCCGCGTGAGCCTTTAAGTTCACTGCTGCTATTTGCGATTATTCATATTACTTATGTTTCAAGGACTTTCTCCATCCGCCCTTTTAGAAGAGAATTTATATGCGATTAAATGTAACTATAAATTTCATACCTCTCACTTTCAACAGTATGTTGCATAACATTCCGTTGTGCAAACTATCAACACACAATGAGTGAACTCACTTACGCCCATGCATCCAACATTCTTATAACTATTTAGAAATGAAGATTCAACGATTTTTACCTCTCGCTAAGAGAGGTATTGGAATCATGCTAAAAATCGCATATCCAGAGTTTAGTGGATACGCACGTTTTAAGGACCGTAGAATCCGATTATAACATTTTTACGATGATTTGCACGCAATAGTCGTATCAAAAGTTGTGTACTACATAGCTTTTCAATTTTGTAAGATAATTTCTAATTTTTTCTACCATTTTTCTCAAAATAATTGTTATACATTCCTATACAATTTTTGTACATATCGTCGATTTCTTGGTAAAATTGATCAAGTCCAAAATTTATACTCAGGCGTTTTAAAGTTTCAAAAGGACTTGATCAGATTTATTTGCCTAAAAATTAAAAGAAGATGGACTTAATAAAAAACCATAAAAATTTATTTATCAACTAAAAATTTAGGGCCGGTTTTTCAATGTATTGGCAAGTGTCTGTTAAGTCTCTGTAAAATTTATCCTCATGGTAAACACCTATTTCAGTTTTTCAATGTCATGGTAGCGTTATCAACAGGATAAGTCTTAGGTAAACAAGAGGATAACGTAACAGACACTTTGACCTATCGATAAAAGTTTACCAGTTGGATAAATTCAGCTGTTCTGACATATTGACATTGACAGTTAAATAATATTCGTAGAAAATTATAGAATTATGTATATAATAGACGTATGTAAATGTGTTTTTTGATAATATAGACAAGGACAAGGAAAAATTGAAAGATTTCGTTTGTTAATATAATGGTAGTGAATCGAAGACCACATATTGAAAGATGTCAACCAGATCACGTTGACTTCTAGTGACGATAAATATTTTAAAACATTCAAATTTAGCAAAGAAATACTGCTATGTATTCAGATAATACTGATATTTCATTAAATTATCATACATAATACAATGAAAATAATTTTCACTTTATAATAATTTATTTTGATTACAAGAATGAGAAGAATTAATAACAAGCAAAACGTTGATAACAACAATGTTGCGTCAATATACAGCAAAGTTATTGTTTAATCCTAATAAATTAAAAATAGAATGTGTAACACAATGTTGTACTGATCACTTCGAAATTGAGAATTGCCAAGAAGACATGAACCAAACCTGCTCTTATAAAATACTGAAATTCGCTACCTTTTCTAATTAATGACCAATGAGACAGCATACTTTTTAAGAAACAGAATATGTGTATATTTGTAGGCAAAATCCCAGTACAAATTTACAACTGCTTGATGCTTGAAGCCCGAAAGATGCATATATGTAATAAAATAAAATCCATAATGATATGACAGTTAGTAGTAAAATAGTTTTTTCCAATCTTCAGTTCATGTATTCTTACCACATATTCCTACAAACTAAAGCAAACTTTAAATTTGCTTGAACGTCACAGATTCAGTATTGTCAACAACTGCAACTGTCAATCACATTCGAAACGAAATGTATGGAAATATGTTCAAAATGACATGTAATTCCTTACGAACATAGCAAATATCAGATTATAATTATTGCCAACCTTAAAGTTGACAACCAAATGCGACTGTTACTTACCGACTAGATAAATTCGTATTGAAAATCGCATTTTCATTACCAGGGAGTTTATCTGATGGATAAAATTAATCTGCTAGGTAGTTAACAAACACTTTAACAAGCGATTGAAAAACCGGCCCTTATGGTATTAATAATTATAAATAAAATATAATTGTTATGAGCTGAAAGCGAAAAAATAGTTTTTAATTTTTTTAATACAATTTTTATTTATAGTAAAAGTGACCAAGTCACTTGTGTATAGGACATGGTAATATTTACCAGTATAAAATTATCATCCACGGACTTGGTCATAGGGTACATTTTTGTAGTGACGTCAGAAGATCAATATTTGGACATGGGCCGTTTTTCTTGGCTAAATATAAGTCTTCTCTTGCAGATAGTCATAATAACTCAGTTTTCAAAAAAAAAAATGGACTTGGTCACTTTTACCAAGAAACCGACGATATCGTTTTTCTCTATTCTCTATTGCCCAAAAAAGCACTGCTGCTGTACAGGTATATACAAAAACATAATTATAAGTCTTCTGTGCCTCGTAACATATGGAAAACTTTTTAATTATTAATCTGACCAAAAATTTAATAAAAGATAAAAGTTTTTGCTCATGAAAGAAACAAATAAATATTCATGATGTCATATACAGACTGTTCAGTAACTTTGATTTTCAAAAATAATTTAAATAGATATAAACAAAAAATTATACGTACCTATATAAAAAGGAAATAGGGCTGTTGCAAAAAATTTAGTATAACTTCTAAGCACTAAATTTTTAATAACATTATTCTTTAAATAGATCTAAATTCGAAAATATCACGGAATACTCGTATCTATTAAATGTTTAAAATTAATTATTGAAATTGATGTAATGTTTCGAAATAGTCATTTGCTCTCCTGAAACAGAATATGACGTCAAAATTCATGCAACTTAACATAAGACAAACTATTACTCAGTTTTATTACATTAATAACGTTGGTGATAGACAAACTCTTTCCCTGTTGGCTATGAATCACGTGCTGTATGTAAAATGACGTCAAAGGAGGGGGGTTGTTTTTCATGACTATTTCTAGCGCCTATCTTTTTATTTGATTATTTACGGAAATAACAACAGATTATTATATTTTTTTATTAATATGAAAAATATTGCATAACCTTTCATTTAAAATACGTTTTGAAAAATGTGACACCGACTCATTATATCAATAGAATATATTTTGTTACAAAATCTTTCCAATTTAAAAGCAAATTAAATAGTAAATTAATTTTTACTACTTTTCTTCCTATAATATACATATTTAGAAACACAAAGCTAATAAACTGTTTCTGACAATTATTCAATGATTCAACCGTTATGCATTTATTTGTATTTTTTTTTTTTCAGTTCCTTAGCTCACAACAAATGAGTAATATTTATACAGGGTGTCATTTAAATAAGCATTCAACGCTTAACCGATGGTAGAACCCTATAAATAGGAAATTTGGTAATAATTTTTGTTTTACATGCTTTCTATAAGAACTGGGCCCCTTAAAACTGACCAATTACGTCATGATGCAAAATTTAGTAAAATATAAAAATCAACGTGTTCTCTCGAAAAAATGTTGATTATCTAAATTGCGATAATGATCATAAGAGTCGCTGCAGATAATACAGCTATTTGAGACTTTTACAATCAAAAACTATGTTTATCATTAAGTTAATTGGCATTTTAATATTCAACAAACCGAATATAAATTGTATGTTAATGCAAAAGACGTCAGTTTTGGCAATCAAAATTTTGATTCAGAGAACACATTGATTTTTATTTTATTTTTTTTTACAAAATTTTGAACTACGACGTAATTGGTCAGTTTTAATGGGCTCCAGTTCTTATAGAAAGCATGTAAAACAAAAATTATTGCCAGGTTTACTATCTATAGTGTTAGTTCTACCAATTAAAATCTAATTTGTGATTTAGGTATCTGTTTTTTGGAGGATATCCATCGCTTTTTTTAAAATATTATTTATGTTCTTTTGATATTGTGTACCGAAGTAAAAATGAACAAATTTTGTTACACTGTCGCACTGAGTTCGTCTGTGCAGTCGTGAGTGCACAGTTTTTATTTTTTCGTTTGTTCCCCTTACTCCTTGATAATACTCGTAATTTCACAATCAGACCTTAAATCAGATAAATATACAATACACTAATCACTAGTCAACATATGAAATTTCAATTATTAGCGGGAAGCGCTACCAGCATATACATAACTGACAAAAAAAACACCAAGTCTTACTTATGACGTCGCACTTTTAAAAAATTTAATTGTAAAATTACCTCAATAGAAAAATTGTTTTAAAAAACGTGTATTATATGGCCTGGTAATGTACGAGTCCTAGTTTGGATAACGAGTCGCCAGGCGAGTTTTACAAAGGACGAGACAGATTGCCTTATAATACTTGTGTTTTAATGTACTATTACAAAATTCTCTGCCTGTCATTAGCGTTAGTGTGTCAGTGACTATTTTGTGATATAGCTAAAAATATTTATGCATTTAAGTATATTATTATAAGGAGTTTCTGTAGGCTTCATTGGAATATTTGTAAGATGGGAGATAATAGGCGACGTGCATATTTTCAGCATCAGCGCCTCTAGCGGCAATACCGTAATAGTTGTTAAGAAAACAAACGTATAGTGTACGTGGGTTTAACGCTAGTGAATTGCGAAGCGATGTGTTTTTAAAATGGAAAAAGAATTTCATTTTGGTTTTTTACAAATTATTTAGGAACATTATTCAAGTGGGAAATAGAAAATTGAAAAAGATTGCAAAAAGCGGGACATGTCATTGATTTACTTCACATTAATTTATTATTTTTGGGCGAAAATTAGTTAAGATACAACACATTAAAATTACTTCATTTAGGTTAGGAAAAAATTCTTTAGGTATTTTATCAAGAATTTTGTAAATTTTTATTCTTTGGATCGATCGTTCGACACGAATGCGATCACTTGCCACATTAGAAGTATATTTGACTTCTTCAGCAGAAAGAATACCTTTGTGAACAAATGGAGGCATAACAACAACTATATTTTCTTCACATTTCATACTTGGAAATCTCTTGACCGAAAGAACTATGTCTCCCAGCTGTAACAAGTCTAAAATTCCATAGTCAGTTGTTATAAATGAATCATTTGTTCTGCCTCCATATGGCTGAAATAAATTAAATGAATCCATGAAGTGCAATTCCAATAGGGCTGTTGCAAGAATTTTTATATGACTTCTAAGTATTAAATTTGAAAAGATATTGTTCTTTAAAGAGCCTCAAATTTGAAAATATCACGAAATATCCTTTAAATATTTTACAATTAATTTTTGAAATTTGGATAAAATTTTGAATAAGTCACGTGATCTTAGTCTTAGTCTCGATTTGAACCAATTAGAGAACAAGGTCAAATAAGCCCTATCTCCGCCTAACTGAATTCTTAAAAAAAAAATGAAGTATAATTACTAACTATTAATTTATGATTTTTTTTGGAAAATGAAGCCAATATGAAACTTCGTAGTTTTACATATGCAGACTTATATAAATCAAAAGACCACAAGCACTAATAGTAGTTTTCAAAGGAGTAAAGTTCGTCATTATTGGTCGAGAGCGAAGAATGAATCCTGAGGGCGTAGCCCGACGGATGCAATCGCTTGAGGCAAATAATGACATTTTACTGCCGTGTTATATACAAACGGAAAAATTCGTTATTTAACAAAAGACCATGCGAAATTAGTAAGAATGAAACACATTTCTATAAACGAAGAAAAATTATTTATTTTAAATTTAATTTTATAAAAATCATATTTTTTTCCAAAATAAATATAATTGATAATATTACTTATTGGTTAATAAATATCAATTAACAAAGGACTTGAATCACTTTATTTCCCTAGGGAGTACTTTATTTCCCTCGATTAACAATAAAGCACATTAAGTTATGATTTTGATAAGAATAAAATTAATATTATTTACCGGTTGTATATAAAATATTATGTCTCATACGTTGGTCCATGGTAAAATTTTAATAGGTATGTAAACAAATGGATTTTAATTAATGAAAAAAAGTTTCAGATATTATAATTTATTCTACTAATAGTACGAACATAATATCAAATATTTTTTTGATATACTTTGTACTTTGTTCTTATACTTACTTTTGAAATTCTCCTTTATTATACACCCTGTTTAAGATAAAATAAATATTGCAAATGATTTCTTACTTTCAGAAGAAGCAAAAACTTTTATTTTCCATATTTTTTGTCTGATTAATAATTAAAAAGTTGTACATATGTTGCGATCATAATCAATCACAATAATTAGTATACATATCAGTATACAAATATAAAAGTATTTCAGTTCCATTTTCTTCTGTTGGTGTTTAACACAAAATTTATCTAAGATCAATTGTTACATGGTTTTTGACAAAGGTATTTAATGTATATTTTTTTTATAGAACGCCGACATATTGTAAAACAAAATGATTTAGAATTATCGCTTAATACAATTCTTAAAATGAATTCACCATTTTATGAACACTGATTTTCTTACCTAGCTTCTAAATTAATAATATAATAGCAGTTGTTATTTCTTTTTTCAAACAAGTTATTAAAAATAATTAGAGTCTACGGGCGTAAACAATACAGAAATTTTGAAAACGTATATTACGTCATTGTTTATGAGTAGACAATGATGTAATTTACGTGGCACAGATTACAGGCACATCCCTGATGGTTAGTATTTCGTAAAATAAATGGTATGGTAAGTACCTATACAGAATCTATTATTCGGTATTTTTTATGAACGGAGAGTCTTTACAATAGTTGTTGTCCCTCACATTTTGAGATAAAAATTATAGATTCATTGCACAAAACTTTTGAACTATTTTACCAATTTTTCTATTATTTAATACTATGCACTCTATATAGTTATTTAAGTAGTAAGGGCAGTAAGTGCTTTCTACCGGCTGAGGATTACCGATAGAAGAGCACTTATTGCTCGCAATGCTTATTATGTTTATTTTGTGATCGACGCACAAAATTAAAAAAATAAGATTTGAAAATTATTTTAACATATTAAAAATTATTGGTTGTCATTTTTGAAGTAAGGGTTGGTCGTTGATTTTATTTACTTACGGACTCCGTCTTCTGAACACTTACCGATCTGTAATTTGTTTATAAAGCTTACTGCCTGGAAAACCCTATCGGTAAAGATAAAAAAACCCGATCATGCAAAACATTTTTTGTATTCATGAATTTGAAGTGAATTGGTGAATAAGGATCACATCTATTGAAAATCTACAATGTGGCTGTTTTAAATCGAATTTAATTCTAAGAATCATAATAGTTTTTACCTTCCGTCGCCTTAATGCAAGGAAGGTATTGTATTTGGTCAAAAATTCAATGTGTTTTTTGATGGAAAATCATGTTTCAGGGACCCCAGTACGCAATTCTGCTATTTTTACGTTGATGCCCACATGTATATATATATATATATATATATATATATATATATATATATATATATATATATATATATATATATATGTATAACGATAATTTTGTCTCCTACAATACTACAATTCCATTAGAATTAGGTTACAAATAGTCATTCAGAAGTACGCTAACAGTTTTCCTTAAAAAAAACGTACTTAAAACTGACTTTTTGGCATTTTTATGTAATTACAAATATTAAAGAATATTTTATTCTCTATACGATTTGATTGCATTTCATACTTCGTACTCAGTAAATACAGAGTTAAAAATACTATATTTACATAATTCTGTTTGACAGATGTCCGTGTCAAGTGCAATTTATATAGTATGTTTGTATTATAATTTTACTGGAAATAAAGAATCTTTTGCAAGAAACTTTTTGTATGCAATTTACAACTGACGGATGTCTGCACGTCCACACCGGATTTTTTTAATAAATTTGAAAATTTAATATCTCTTGTTTTTTTACGAATTTTTAAACAGTATTTACAGCATTTACTTTTAACTTTTGAAGCACTTTTAGGAACTATATCTTATATCTATTTTTAAAAAATCCTATAAATTGTAGTCCAAAGTCTTCAAGACTTTCTCGACAAAACTAGATACAATTAAAAAGAATAAAATCAATGTTGCAGCACATCTCCAGCTGCAACACAAGATATTTCAGAAATAAAATGCTGCAATTTCGTCAAGAAACAGACAGCTATTGAAATTGAACAAAATACCCATGTAACAGAGTTTAATAAAGTATCACTGCTTATTGTTGCAGTCGTTGCTTCTATAGAATTATACATATTTCATAATCTTCGTATAAATGTTAAATAATGGATGCATACAGTACAGTGGCCAGCACAAAACCTTCCGTCAATTCGATGTATTTTGTACATATCCCATACCAAAAGTTCCTTGAAAAAGATTCTGTATATCCTGTAAAATTGTAACACGAACAAACTATTTTTTACAAATTCCACACACACAGACATTATCTTAAAAATAGTAAATTCGTATTCTAGGGACCCAAAACGTGCTTATTCATTAAAAACTCACCAACGAATTTTTTGACCAAAGACAATACTTTCCTTACCTAAAGGTATCTTATTTTACTATAGTTTTTATTTCCATGGCTGTACGACATGTGACGAAATTGTAGCATTTTATATCTCAAAATGTCCCGTGCAACAGATATACTATTATATAGATTTTAAACTATTTTGATCTAATAGTATATTACGCAACGAGTTTATAATGGTAGCTATTAATACACGAGCATGAAGATCACGATACGAACCATGACGAGTATCGTAATTCTTGCGAGTGTACTACTAGTCATTATACATGAGTTGCATGCACTATTTTTTCTACGATTATTCATACTACTTAAAAAATAAACTATAAACTGATAAATTGTATCGAAATGAAAAAAAATTCTGTATCACAATAATAAATAGCAGCCGTTATACTTTTTAAAATGTAGGTTTTACAATGTTTCTAGTTAAAATTTATTTTTTGAATAGAATTCAGAAGTCATACTGAATAATTATAAGCCTAACACGCAAAGATTCAGCCGGCGGTATTCGAGCTCAGCTTTAAATGTAATCATACCACTTGTAAAATATATAAATATAAAAAATTCATTTACGTACTAAAATTGTCGTTATATCCGAATAAATTTTAAAATTATATGTCGTTATAATGTACTGAACATAATTTTTTTTAATTGCTCATTATAGCAGTAATTTACGCGCGGTTATATAATTATCAATCTAAGCCAAAAATAGGAATATATATGGGCTAGTATAGTAAATTTACTAGTTGACCACAGGCGGTATATACGGCGCGCTAAAAATTACTTTGGTGGTTAACGTGTTAATGGGTATTTAATAACAAAGAAACAAATATGTTAGTGGTCACGTGCTTTTAGTATTTTTTGGAGAAAATCTAATCTTATTTCATGATGAATTTTTTTGGTTAGTATTTATACTAAAATAATGCATTAAGGTTATTTGGTAGAAACCTACAAATAAATGATCAAGAGTAAAAACATATAATACGTGATATTAAAAAATCATTTTTATAAAAGTGCTATTACATTCCTTGTATTTGTCTGTACGTGGTTTAAATTTTTTTTATATTTCAGAGAAATCATGTCTCGACAAATAATTCCAGAAGCATTAAATTGGCTTCATGTAGCCGGTTTGAATATAACTGAGGAGAAGATATTTATAAGAGCTAAGATTCTAACTCTAACATGCACGATAGTTGTATCTTTGGAAGTTTTACAAATAGCATCCAATTTCGATAATGTTGATACTGTTGCAGGAGTAGTCGAAGTATTTGCACCAATGTATATGGTAAAAGTTTATATTTAATTAATTACATAAATACTGACTAATTACATAACACTCATGCCCGGTTTCTCCAGAGCAACTTACGACTTAAGTCGTTGCTTATTCCTAAGTTCCACCTTAAACTGTTGCACCACGCAAAAATGTCAAAATGTGAGACGTAAGTAGCACTTAAATGTAAGTCGAAAAAATCGGTGACTTATGTGGTTATGTGTCATATGTCAGTTGATATATCGGTAAGTCACGGTAAATTTGTTTCGTTTTGGGCTATTATGGCAAGAAAATTAGATGATATAAAGAAGAAACGATTAAATTGTAGCGAAGAGAAAGAAAATTGGTCTGTGAGATTGCAGAAACAAAGATTTAAAGAGTATTGAAAGTAAAAAATCATTGCGGTGTCCATGTCCAATATTCAAAAAGATAACACCTAGAAATTAATTGCCGCAGCATTGGCAATAAAATGAGTGCAAATATGTAGACTGACGCAAGGAAGACGACATCGAAGAAAAAGGCTTCAGTTTATAGGACTGGCAGTAGTCCACATAAAAATATTAAAAATAAATAATATATTTGGAACAAATCAATTATGTTACTTATTTGTCGCGGAGTCCTACCATTTTCGGCAATATCGACTTCCATCACAGTATCCACGACGTTAAAGTCGTCAAAATTAGGGAAATCCTGTAAATCCATATCGAATATTGTTGAATAAATACAAATATAAACCCTATTAAACACATTGACAGCTTTGACATTTGACAGCCGGTATTTTATTTTGAATCGCTAAATTTCAAATTGACCAATCCTAGAACAACATTACGCTGTTGCCAATGTAATTTGTGACATAAGTTAAGTTCGCATTTGAATTTGCTGGTGCAACGCAATTGGGATATAAGTCCTACTTACAATTAAGTAGCACTTTAATAATCAACAACTTAAGTTGCTGTGGAGAAACCGGGCATCAATGAAGCATAAAATATTAAATTCATTGTCCAATATCTCTTTAATCGCCACATGTGACAGAATGTAATGAATATTCAAATATTTGAAAATAACACTCGTTATCGCGGTTACAATAAGGGATAATAACCGAAACCATTAACCGAAAAATACCGAAAAAAAATGAGAACCGAAACCGAAACCTGTACCGAAATTCGAAACAGATACAAAACCGGAAGCGAAAGCAAAACCCTTTTTTATTTATCGGTTAACCGTAACACATACAGGTCTCTTGTTAGTTGTTAAATATTATAAATTTTTATTATTAAAATATTTATGTATAAAAAAAGTATACACATAAATTTATTTTCTATCTGTTTTTTTTTACGAAAAGTATTTCAATTTTCAATGTAGTCAACGTAGTATCTCAATCGGGTGGCGCTCGAAATCCGTTACATGTTACATTTACATAGGCATTAAACATTAAAACTGATTGTTATTAAACTTTCTATACGTGTTTGTGGACACTTTTTACATCATTATAATAACTAATTGTTTAAAATTAATAATATTATTATCCTAGTAAATTACTTTTGCAAAACCGAAACCCTTTTAGTAAAACCGGTATATCAAAACCAATTGCTGTATAAAAACCGAAACCCAAGTCACAACCGAATTTTTATTTTCACGATGACCGAAACCGTAACCCAAACCGACATTTTTAATGGTTACCAGCTCTGGTTACAATACAGTTTCTATTTCATTTTTCACTGTTGCTTAACGAAGATAGCATGTACCCCTCTACGACACGTACGATAATGAGATAGCTAATAAAAGTCTCATATATACCAGGTGTGTACAACAAAGATGCTAGATAAAATTTTAGTAATTCTTGCAGCAGAAATTGACAACGTCAGAATCAACTGAAGGAAATGAAGTGTATTTGCGTTACTTTATAAGAATCTTTATATTTTTATTATGCAAAAATAATTGGCTACTTGTCCATATAATTCGGTTCGGTTGGATTAATTAAATATAAAAAATTACATTTTTCTCTCGAAAACACTCATATGCGTTTATAACGATTTGAATAAAATACGTAAATGACTGCTCGCTTTTATAGCAAAGGTAAAACATAATGTTAAATAGATATAATTACAAAAATAAATTTCCATATTCCTAGTATTTGCCTAAATCCATCATCTAAGACTTTACAATTTCATTGTAAGAAATTATATGGTACTTAATTACGTATATCCACTTATACAGCAACTGGCTTAATACAAAGAACGTTTTCAAGTAAAAATCTTATTTCATAATTTTAACTCTAAATTAAATTCTTTGCATATAAATACTTCAAATGTAGTTACAAGCATATATTAACCTGCTCGCAGTACTTTAATAGCTCATTATATTTATAACTTACCTATCATATTTAATGCATTTTCTTAAATATCAATAAATTCTTAAAAGCATTATGAACGTTGTTAGTAGTGTTATAACAATCAGGTCTAACAGCTAAATATTCTGTAACAAAGTGGTTAATTTTAAGTAACTGATTAAAATTATTATCTAATAGATATCGAAATGACAAGTAAACATACATTATTTTGCTATAAAGAAGTTTCAATATATGAGATACTTCATTGGTTAAAATATTACTAACGACTTATTGAAAATTAACTACTGGGTTACAAAATAGGCCTAATAGGGTTCTCCACCATAACAAATAATAATAAAATGTACACTTTATACTTAAAGTAGTACTCAATAAATGACGATTAAGATAAAAAAAACAAACATTTTTTTAGTAAATACTTTGCGAGATATTTGAATTTGTTTTCAGTGCCACAGTGACATCACAGTATTGCAAATCTTTCTCGTGCAGCCTGCTATAGAAATTGGTGCGCGAATAATAGCAATGGTTTCGCTTTAAATTAAATGTAATTAAACTAAGAACAATTATGACGTTTTAGGGTAATTCCGGGAGAGATGGACCAATGGGTGAGTTGGTCCAGCAGCAATATTTCTGTCCCTATTCGTTAGATGTCTCTACTATTTCTTTCAAAGAACCGTGTCATGCGTTGAAGTCCGGTATGCAATATTAGCTGTTTACTATGCGTGTTTTAGCAAATACATATTTTTTGTGTTAAAATTGAAGAGCAAAAAAATTCACTCCTATTTTCCGTTGGCTGTATTTTCTTAACGATAAGTGTTTTTCTTTTGATTTATGTTTAGTTATAATTATTCATGTCTGTTTCTTACAATATAATCTTAAAGAACTTAATTCTTCTGTTTACGACATAATTTGAATGGTGGTCCATCTATTTCTTACAAATGGGAGAGATGAACCACTATGTTTCGGAGTTAGTTGGTCCACAAATAATTAGTATAAAAAGATAGTTTATTAATATTAAATAAATTATAAATATTAAAATTTTCAAAAGTGGAAATTGAAGAGGCCTTATTAAAAGCTATAGAAGCCGTAAGAGAAGAAAAAATGGGAATTAATAAAGCAGCATTGACATTTGGGATTCTGAAGTCAACATTAAAAAGAAGGCTAAAATCGTAAAATTTCACTAAAGAAGATCGTCTTGGACCATCTTGTCTAGGATCCAAAGTGGAGATGAAATTAGTGAATCATATAAAAAAATTACATAAATTTCAATTTTCTCCTGATAGGAATGATATCAGAAAAATTAAATATTCCACACAAATTCAACAAAAATCTCGGTATGGCACGATACCATTGGTTGAAATTATTCTTAAAACGACATCCAGATTTGTCTATTAGAAAAACAGAGAAAGTCTCAATTGCTTGTTCTAAAGGACTAAACCAAGAAAGTGTTAAAAATTACTTTGATCTATTAGAAGAAATTTTATTGCAAAATAATTTGATAAGCCTGGAAGCATCTATAACATGGATGAAACTAGACTTCAGCTGAATAAATATGTTAACATTTGTGATTTGTGTGGAAAATATGCAAAAAAGAAAATTTCTTGTAAGAAATAATACGGGTCCATCTGTTCCATACATTATTCTTTTTTTAATTATTAAACATTATAGAAAATAATTTTGTGTTTATTTGTTATAAAATATAAAAATATAAAGGTTGATTAGCAAAGAGGAGTTTTACTTTTCTTTTTATTTTAAAAATTCAAAAAGTTATATGTGTTTAAAAAAAAGTGGTCCATCACTCCCGGAATTACCCTAATACTACGAATTGCTTGAAAATTAAATGAACTTTCATTTAAAAAAATAAAAAAAGAGTATAGGACCCCATTGGAATATTCTGTTTCTGTTAATTATATATTAATCTCAGTCATTTATATTAACTATTCTTTTAGGGATTGATAAAAATACTGATGGTGTTCAATTACCTTAAAAAGTTAAGCAACCTTAATAAAGATATCAGAAACTTTTGGTCAACTAACAAATTCAATATAGAATTGGAAACTAAATTAGAATATATTTGTACTACAGGGAAAACTTTACTTAGTATCTACAGATGGTTTGCTATTTGTACTACAACTTTAATTATTACCTTGAAGCCTGTTTTGTCAGGTAACGGTGGTTTTCCTATAGATATTTGGCAGCCTATAAATCTACTTGTTACACCATATTATGAAATAACTTATTTCCTAGAAGTTTGCGCTGGTTATTATATATCACTTGTTAATATAGCCATGGACTCATTATATGCTGCATACATTATTCATATTATAGTACAGTGCATGCTATTGATACATGCATTCGAAAATCTACCAATGAAACAGATCATAACGTATGATGAGGAAACATTATGTTGGAACACGATGAAAAATTATATCGAATACCACAATCATATTTTAGAGTAAGTATGTGTTATGCATATTATTTTAAAAATTAATGTTATAGGTATTATTTAAAATGATAAAGTTACAGTGGGATAAAGTACTAGTCGATATTAAAACTTATAGCAAGCGGGCGTTTAGTTCATACTGATTCTGTGCATACTTTGGCTGAAAAATGAATCCGCTTTCCCTTTATACCAATTTTAGATTATTAAAATATCTTTCAGAACTCATATTAATAATTAGAATAAAACAGAACTTAAACTACAAATGTAGTATTATTCCAATTTTAGATGTTGACGGAGTCTTTTACTCGATAAAACAATAGTATATTATAATTGCATTACATTTATGGCCGTTTGCACCAGTTTCCCTTAAATATTCGGCTTAGTAAAGGGGTACTTAATTTCTAAGGTATCCTTAAGCTTAGTTCGTTTGCACGGTTGCAGTTTGATCGTCGCTTAGCTAAGGGTCACTTAGGAGAAATTCTAGTGTTTTCTTACTTTGCATATTGCATAAATATAGTAACTTATATGTGACATGACATATGTATCAGTGTTCTGAATTTTTTGAGTGCTGTTTTCATTATCTGTAACCGTCCAACCATGTCCATAAGAGAACGCGCACCGAATTATACTGAGGAAGAAAAAATGTTGATCCTAAATAATATTAATGAATATAAACACATAATTGAGTGTAAAAAAACTGACACAATAACTTGGAAGGACAAAGAACCTGCATGGATTCAGATAACAAATAAATTTAATTCGTCAAATTATATCAAAAGAACCAAAAGCTCTCTTCAGAAATTTTACGAAAACAAAAAAGTAAGAAAATATATTGCAAAAGAGAGATGTGAATTCATAAAATTTTAAAGTATGCATCCCACTAACACCAAAATCGGCAACACTAGAGTCATAAGTTTTTCATTAATTGGTGACACGCAATTATTCCTGAAGAAAGTTATTTCAAAAATAATTTTATGAGGAACATAAAATATGTACTAATTATAAGGGAATTCCAATTCATGTTCAATGCTTCTTATTAAGTCTAGTACGGTATTTTTTCTTAGACGAAAACGTTTAAAAAAATTTAGTTCGTCAAATGGGTAAAAATAATTAGCTCTCTCATAAATTTGTCGCAGAATTCAATTTTCCACAAATTCTTACATCTCTAACTCCAAAATATCATAATCTTCTATAACATATAGCTCTAATTCCATTTTATAAATTAATATCAACCAGCTATCAAAAACACAAATGTCAAGTGACATTTGTAGAATAATTGCGATCAAGTGCATCTTAGAATTAAGGGGTCCTTAAGGGGAAGAAAAATTTGCGCTTAACTTAAGGGTACCTATTTGTAAGTTAAGGTACCCTTAACAATTGGTGCAACGAATTTTTATTCTTAAGGTGTACTTAATATTTAAGGGAAACTGGTGCAAACGGCCATTAGACTTGTCCATGTATACGAATTTTAGGTTATCCGTATTCAAGGTCAATGTCGACGATGACTGACAATGATTGCATTGCAGTCGAAATGTACATTTTGAAAATAAAAAATAATTTGTGAAGAAAAGTTTATTATTATATTTGATTTAATTTATATCTTCACTTATACTCAAATAATTATATTACATAATACATTTTAAGTTTTATGCAGATTTTTTTATTTTTCTAAATTCAAAAAGAATAATATATCGTTGCTTTTTTAAAAAATATGTAAATAATACGCACAAATAACAAAGATTCTGCTTAATTAATGAAAAAAATAATTATTTCGAGTACATTACATTATTATTTTTTTTTAATAGTATATAAATGTTTTCTCACTATTCGTCCTCTGAACTTTATTGTATTATGTATATTTTGAGTTTTCTGAAAATATCATCAATTACTATTTTATACAATTTTTATTACGTTATTCTTTCGAATTTCAATTATTAATGAGAAACTTTATTATTATAGCAAGGGAAACGCGAAGTACAAATGTACATATGTTACAATACATTAAATATGTATACGACAAAAAGTTGTTTCAAACATTCAAATAAGTTTGCAGATTTAATTTTATGCTTGGTACCTGTACTTTATATTCCTACGAGTACATATTATATTGACCAGTAAAAATTACTCATACATATAAGAGATTGTAAAGTACATATAACAATTGATAACTTTGACAAAATATTAAAAAAATTTAACTGAACATTTTTTAATATTTATTACTCGATTTATTATTATTTATTAATTTATTATTACACGCTTTCTGTATATTATATGTATATAAGCGGATTTTTTAAAAATATTATCAACCAAATATTAAATTTTTATACCAGTAACAGCAAAATTTAAATTTGAATAAATATGTATATCTATGTACATATGTTACGGTAAAGGTATATATATATATAAAGTGAGATGATATTCATATTGCCCGACAAATTTAAATATAAGAAAAATAACCTTACATAATGCACAACACTCGTCCCGAGTAATCCAAGAGTGACTTTTGTGCGTTAAGTGATGTTATGGTTATTATATTGCAAGCAAAAATAATTGTGAGCATATATATACAGGGTATTAAAAAATAAGTGTCTCAAATTATGAGGGCAGATAGTATTGACCAAAATGAGTAAAAATTTTCGAGAAAGATGCCATTTTGTATTAGAATCGAAGAAAAACAGACTAAGATAGTGGTCAAACAAAATTTTGTATATGCCAATAAATAGACTATAAAAAAAACAATAACATATATGAAACATTTTTTTCACTTTCTAATAATTACGAAGTTATTTGAAAACTAAATATTGGCCAAGGGCGCCATAACTTTTGTCTTAGTACAATTATTAGATTTTTTGTGAAAAACAAAAACACATCTAAGATGACCTTTGAAAGGTAAACAAAATGTCCCATTTAATCAATAGTCGTAACTCTTACGGTTTTCGAGATAGCAGAGGTAAACACCGGGAAAACTCATTTTTCATTGCCTTGTATCTCGGGAACTATTGAAGATCGGACCCATGTTGATTAACCTTTTTTTTACTCATTTTGGTCAGTACTATACGCCCTCATAATTTGGGACACTTATTTTTTAACAGCCTGTATATATATATATGTGTGTACATAAACTCCACAATCCACGATGTACCTATACTGTAACATTATGCCGTTACAAATTTTTCAAATTATCTGTCTATGAGATATTGTCGGCATTATTATTAAGTCCAAGCTAATATGAATATATTATTTTCAGTGCAATAAACGATATTCAGAATACCTTTTCCTTTACTTTTTTGAATATTGTTGTAATGGCAACGCTTACTATATGCATAGATTTGTATTCTGTAGCACTAGACAGTGGGTAAGTAAATTATATTTCTAATTTGATAATATTTATATCCTACAATTGATATTACATATGTAATCAAAAAGTGAGCCATAGGCATTTAACAGCAAAAATCAACTTTTCTTTGCGCAAAGGTTACCAAATTATTTTATGCAAAAATAGATCAGCTAACAGTTATAGAGATTTAAATTATTTATCTAATACATGTGAAACGAGTATTCGCCTCCTCATTTAAGTAAAAAAAACTTCATTAAGTTACGGTTTTTACGAGCTAAAGGTAACATTTGCGCAGAGAAAAACCGATTTTCCATCATACGCCTAAGGCCTACTTTTCGATTTAAATCTTATGCATACTGAATCACTATAGTCGTAGCAAATTATTTTATCAATTTGAAAAAAATATAGAAGATATGAATTTTAGCTTTTTGTAAAAATTATATATTGTATAAGAGGTACATTCGTTTCATGCTGCTGCAATACAGTCTACTGTAATACGTCTGCCCTAAAACTTAGGGTATTAAAATTTGAAATTTTGTTCGTTTCATAGTTGGTTTCATTGATTCCAACATATGTCCATTAAATTATATATCATAGAACACTGGCATACATACGTGACAAAATTTATTGCCGCCAGTGTCACTATAAAATCCACTCACGGAGCAGCTGCAGGATTTTCAAAGCCATAACATTACTGTTAACCTCTTTCGTGTGAAACGAAAACTACTAACGTGGCGATATACTGTAATCTGTAAATGCAAAGTAGAGAAACCTACACCGTTCATAACGATAGCACAGAATAAACATTCATACAGAAGCGACAGTCAGAGAGAGAGAAACAGAAATTAGAGAGAGAAAGAGTATGCCAACAAATTTAAAATGCTAATCGGATAAAATCGGATTGTTTCGGCATACCTCGGTATCTTAAGATTCTTTGTTCTTTTCATTAAATTGACGAGCACAATTTCTGTTAAAGGTCAATAATAAAAGTATATTGAGAAACACAAATTGATTTATAATAAGAACAAATATGTTATTTTTTCAACAAACGATAGGACAAATCGTTATTATAAAGAAAGTCATTATATTTCGCATATTCTATTCGCGAGTGAAGAAGAGGAGGAGCTTAGTAACAATATGGCCGGTTTAAGGTACATGCTTCGTTTCCCGCAACTGTATTCTTATACACTGCGGCGTTTGAAATACAAAGTAATATTAATATTATAGTTAATATTAAATAAAAATAATGTTTCTAGTATGAATAACATTTTGAATTTTGCGACCTAGTCCGTTTCATATAAAAATTATATTCAGCATTCTCTCGAATTTTGAATTTACATAATTCGAGTCTTTGTTTTCTTGAATCTACATAGTACTGCATTATTAGTCTTTGGTAGATTAATGGAGAGATAAGTATTATTATTTTATTGTCATCTTTGTGCAGGCAGGTCTATAAGTTTAGATTTTATTACGAAGTATTTTAATAAAGACACTAAGTAATTATTATCTTGTAGTTATACCCGGCAAAATATAATCTTGCTTTACAAAATGCAAGGAGCAAGCATATTTTTACTCGGTTCCTTTCCCATTTTTAAAAGATGAATGCATAACTTTCGTCTACCAACTATTTCAAATTGGCAAATTTCTCTAATAAATTTTTCTATAGAATTTAGGTTCTTGTTTTCGGGAAATTATGGAAATTAATTATTTCTGGATTTCTGAGTGCTAATGACGTACATAGATTAAACGCAACTAAAACGTGTTGAAGTTTTAGATTTTGTTATTATACTTTATTTCACGTAAGAATAGCGTTGGTTTAGTTAGGGATATATAAATTCTACCCTTTAAACCTATTTCACAGAAACGAAACAAATATCGCCTGTCAGTTGTCAAATAAAATCTACAGAATTAAGTGATGTTTAACCATATTTTGTTGCAATTTTAGATTTTGACATTTTTACAGATAAATAGATTTATTATTGACAAAGCTTGGTTTCACAAATTTAAATTATTTATTCAATGCATGTAAAACGGTCGGCTCTTAAGAGTAATCTACTATTTTCTTACGTAAGATGAAGTATAGCCTACAAATTTCACTCCACTCGTGATTTATTTGTTAAATAAGTGACAGAAACGATGCGTTCGCCGCTACCTCGGCTAGGACTTACTACCATGCACTAGTTCATATTTTCACCGCTAGACGTCATATTGCTCTATTTCACTAGCGAATAGAAGCTGTTGTCTCAGCTTGTCACGCCCATGTATTTTAGGGTATGGCTAATTCAAGCGAACCAAATACGTTTTCTCATTTTTAACATATGTCGTTTTGTGAACTGTTTGTGAATTTTAGAAGTACTGTTAGTTTCTAATAAAATGGAACAAACGAAGAAGGTAGAATCGGGAGTACTTGTTTGTTCATGTAAAGAATGTAAAAGTAGATTTAAAAAGTGGAGAAAGGGAAATGTAGGTTTTTTCGTTTCCAAAAGATCCAGAAATGTAAGTTGTGCCAAACAACTACCATATGTGAATTTTAGAAGTGCTGTTAGTTTCTAATAAAATGGAACAAACGAAGAAGGTAGAATCGGGAGGACTTGTTTGTTCATGTAAAGAATGTAAAAGTAGATTTAAAAAGTGGAGAAAGGGAAATGTAGGTTTTTTTCAATTTCGAAAGATCCAGAAATGTAAGTTGTGCCAAACAACTACCATATTATGTAAAATATATATTCCTTAAATAAATATAGGTGTAAAATGTGGCCTGTGGAAAAGAAGATTTGATGGAGAAGGATAAGAGACATAGCCATCGAGCCTGACATTTGTCGTGCACAGATCAAAGATATAGAATTTGTAAAATTCAGGTATTTGTTAAAATATAATTATGTGTTTATTTTATCTGATTTCTTTGTAATTTGTTAATAAAATTAAAATTTTAGTGGTTTTATTTTCTATTTTTTCTTTTACCATTTAAAACAATTTAAATTTTGCGCGTAAATTTGCCAACAAATTTAAAGTTCAATGTCATACGCGTCAAATCGCAACAACAATTGTGCCGACAAGGAGTGTCGCTTCTGTATAAATGTCTATTCTGTGACGATAGTATAAACTTGGGACAGTTCAGAAATCAATTCTGAATTTTCGACATTGTAACTCCCAGGTTTTCTGAAAATCGATCCAGTTTCTATCAGTCGCCTAATAGAAAGATTAAGTTTAGAAATTCTTCCAAAAAAATTTTGCCATGCCAAGTTTTACCTTCCGCCATCTTCAGGTAAAGAAGGTAGTCTTTGGTAAAAAAAAATCAATATTGAGTTTTTAATGAACAAGCACGTTTTAGGGTCCCTAAAATACAATTTTACTAGTTTTACGATAATGTCTGTATGTGTGTGTGTGTGTGTGTGTGTGTGTGTGTGTGTGTGTGTGGTGTGTGTGTATGTGTATGTGTGTGTGTGTGTGGTGTGTGTGTATGTGTGTGTGTGTGTGTGAGGGTATGTGTGTGTGTGTGTGTGTGAGGGTATGTGTGTGTGTGTGTGTGTGTGTGTGCGTGTACAAAAAATTCTCCAAAGATAACACCAATACTACAATTCTAAAACTTATTCTTCCGTATTCTTCTTCTTTGAAGAGATGATTAGATTTTGGTTATAATTGATCAACCGAAAATTCCTCTATTTGAAGTTTGTCTTGAAAAAACGGAGTTAAATATCATTCTTTGAGTTTTTATATGATATGTTCAAATAATTCTAATTGATAGATATCAATGTCAAGTGCAATTTACATAGTGTATGTTCGTATTATAATTTTATAAATTTCAGCTGAGTTTAACGTTGAACTTGAGCTACTTTTTGTTTATAATGTGTATATTTAAACTGGTTCAGTTGAACTTAAACAAAATATCATAATAATGAACACGTACTGTGTAATATGCACTTTCTTTCATTTTTTGATCATTATAGTCTATTTGAGAATGACTGGCAGTAATAAATCATTCTGTCAAAGACATTCCAGTGGCGCGCCAATAATTGTTTGCACAGGGATAGTCGAAATGACTAAATTCGGTTATTATTGATATATATTGATTTTGAGATGGGAATTGTCAAAACTGAGCTTTTGGCTATAGCTAAATTACATAGACATAAATTTATTCATCATGTTATTGATGAAATGGCAGCGAATCGCGGTATTACTGTCCTTCGTTTACCGCCCTATCACTGCGAGCTCAATCCAATTGAATTAGTTTGGGCTCAAGTTAAAGGTGAAGTAGCGCGAAACAACACCACTTTTAAATTGGACAATGTGAAAAAACTTTTTATGGATGCATTAAAACATGTGACTGCCGATAATTGGAAAAACTGTATTCAACATGTCATAAAGGAAGAAGACCAAATGTGCAAACTTGACCATCTGATAGACGAAACGATCGAGCCATTTATAATTTCAGTAGGACAAGATTGAGAATCAGATTCTAATTTTTAATAATTTATGTATAAATATATAAGTATATGTAATGTAATATGTATATTTAATAGAAATATGACAGGTACCAATATCTTGACAACACACATGAAATAAGTATAAATTTTAGTATGTAACAAATAAAAATGTAAATATTGAATGTATGTATGTAAATATTAAATGTATGCAATATAATAATAATGACTGAGAAAGTTATATTTAAATATTAAAAACTTTTATTTTTAGTAAATGTATAAACAGATCACTCTACAAATCCTATCTACGTCTATGACACAGTCCGACGGGGATTATCATACGGCATTTCTATTGTTCTACAAGTAAGTTTCGTTCCAGGTACAAAGCGTGCGGCTTATTTTGACCATCCTAGAGTAGTTACAACTGATTTTTCTGGTAGTTTTATTTGCCGCATTGCTGGCAAAAATCCAATACTACTCTTGCAAATAATGATTTATTACTGCCAGTCATTCTCAAATAGACTATAATATGCTATTTTGACATAATAAGATATATAAGAAAGCAACAATTGTTTACCCTGAAGATATACACATTTTGATGGATATAGTATGAAAAAAAAAAAAAATTAAATAATGTAGATAGACGGATAAAATATTAAAAGTAAGATATGTTCATGTGATTTTCTGAATATTCATTAATATTGCAACGTTTATTTACCTGGATGAAGCGTAAAAATCAGAATGATATTAATAATGAAAATAAAAGTTTATTAAACAAGAACTAAATAGGAAAAATATAACTAAATAACGAACACTATTAATAAACAAATATTAAAACTATTTAGTTAGACGATATCTATTCTACAGTTGTTTATATATTTCACTATTTATTTATATCACTGCCCCCTCCTTAAAATAGTTTCGCTTCGGGACAGTTCGGAATCTCCATGTATCACCCTTGATGCATTTAGAAGTCTTATGGTCGGTTGCACCAACGTAACTTGCAAATTAAACTCGGCTTAAATTGACAATATTGCATCAACATGAAATGTCAAATGAATTATAATAAATAGCCGACAAAATTTCGATTTGCATTTTTTGTTTAAGCCTAGCTTAAAATTTATGCCTTGTTGGTGCAAATGGGCATTAAAGAATTAACACCCGATGGTCCTTTGGAGTTCGTCTTACTGTCCGTTAGGGTTACAGATGCAGACGAGGATTTCAACAGCGAAAGAAAACTTCTAACATGTTTCTACCAATCCTCCAATCGAAACCATCCCGTTTACAGCCTAACTTTGGTACTGCTAGCTTCAAAATCACTCAAATGGCATAACGAGTTCCAAAAACTGATACGACAACTTCTAGTACGAGCGTGGTTTTGTTAGCAGGTTGTAAATAATAGTAATAATAAATTTATTTCCAACGACCAAAATACAATGATATAGGAAAAGTCAGAATAAAATACATAAAATGTACAATAATAAACCACAGTTAAAATTTATCAGACAAAAATTCGTCTACACTATAGTATGCTTTTAATAAAAGATATTGTTTAAGTCCACTTTTAAACTTACTAACAGACGTAATATCTTTAAGAATCTGAGGCAGTCTATTGTATAATATCAGTCCGTAATAACTTGGATTGCTTTCAGTTTTCTTTAATCTTGTTTTGGGTACTTGTAAATTTAGTTTACCACGAGTATCGTAACTGTGAACGTCACTTTGTGTAGGTAATTTATTTAAATTGTTTTTTATAGTAAGATAACATTATAAATATAGATGCAAGGTAAAGTTAATAGACCCTCTTTTTTAAAAATATCTTTACATGAGGAACTTTTATTTAAGGAGAACATATTTCTAACTGCATGTTTCTGAATTCTGAAAACACGTATGGCACAAGGTGAGTTTCCCCAAAATATTATTCCATAACATACTATGGAATAAAATTTTGAATAATAAAAAACTTTTGTTATATACAAATTAGTCATTAATTTGAGTTTTTTAATTATATAACACAAAGAAGATAAAGTTTTACAAATAGAATCTACATGGTTATTCCAAGTTAGATTATTTTGAATATTTAGACCTAAAACTTTTGTAGTTTTGACACTGAGCAATGCTTGGCCATAAACATTTATTGTGTTCTCGTTATTTATATTACAGTTTGAAAAACTCATCAGTGTGGATTTATTAACATTTAGTGCTAGACCTAGTGATGCAAACCAGGAAGATAAATTGCCAACAATATTTGTTATATCCTGTAAAGATGATACAAGAAAAGCTACATCGTCCGCGTAAATAATAAATTTATTGTTATGAAAATTATTTTTTATTCCATTGATGTAGAGGAAAATAGTATTGGGCCAAGAATTGAGCCTTGTGGAACGCCACAATTTAGTACTAGAGGATCAGACGTTTGATTTTCATGGCACACAATTTGTTCCCTGTTGCTGAGATATGAACGAAACCAATCAGCACAAATGCCTCTAAAACCGTAACTTTCCAAAATATTAAATAACATATTATGATTAACACAGTCAAACGCCTTTGACAAATCTAAAAAAATACCATATATGTTATTTCCTTTATCTTTTTCATTGAAAATGTGATCCAAAAAATCTATTAATGCGGATATTGTGCTACATCCTTTCCTGAAACCATGCTGTTCTTGAATTAAAATCTGATTCTTTTTTAGAAATGCGAGAATTCTCAACAACATCACTTTTTCAAAAAGTTTATGAAAGGTAGAAACTAACGCAATCGGTCTATAGTTGGAAACATTATTTCTATCGCCCTTTTTGTGAAGTGCAATAACTTTAACTATTTTTAATCTATCCGTAAAAATACCATTTGCAATGGATAAATTAATACAATGTAATAGTGGTGTTAGGATCCTTTCATAACAACTTTGCAGAATGTTGTTTGAAATCCCATCAGTTCCGGCTGAAAAAGAATTTTTTAAAGATTTAATTATAGAAATAAGTTCAGGTTCAGTAACAGGATCTAGAAAAATAGATAATGAACCGTTTACTTTAGGTGTTGTATTATTATGAAAGCTTGGTGGTAGATTTTCTTGAATATTGTGTGGGATATTTTTAAAAAAATTATTAAACATGTTGGCAATATCCATCGGATTAGCAACACTATTTTTACCGTCCGTGAGGATACAGATTTTTTTCTTCTCACTATTACTGTCGTTTATATTATTTGTGATAATGTTCCATATCTTTTTTGTATTATTGTCACAATTTTTAATATTGTTCATGTTGTAATCCTTTTTCGTTTTATTAAGAAGTTTACGATACTCGTGTTTGTAATTATTATACGATTCTTTGTTAATAAGTCCTAAATTGTATAATTCATACAAGTGTTTCACTTTTTCTGAAAGCAGTTTAATATCATTTGTTATCCATGATTTATTTTTAATACGATTGTTATTTATTTTTACTTGTGAGTGAGACATTTCAAAACAATACATAAAAGATTCCATAAAATTATTAAAACATGTGTTAACGTCTAATTCATTTAATACATTAAGCCAATTTACTTGAGAGAGCAAATATTCAAAATATGCCATATTAGATTTAGAATAAATTCTTTTTTTAACTATTATAGACTTATTGTTACTATTGCTTTGATTTTTACAATTTACAGCTATATATTGGGCAGAATGATCAGAGATATTATTATGGATGACTCTCACAGTATATTTATTTTGAGAGATATTTGTCAAAATGTTGTTAATACAAGTTTTACTATTGGTTGTAATACGAGTTGGTTCGTTAATAGTATGGTGTATGTTATGAATATGTAACGAATCTAAGAAAGTTTTTTTCTCGTTTGTATCTGTAAGCAAATTTATATTGAAATCTCCCAAAATAAATATATTAGCATTAGGGTCAATTAAAATTTTTGACAGACATATATCTAGCTGTTTTAAAAAAATATTTAAATTTGCATCAGGTGGCTTATACATAACTAATATATAATACATAATATTCATATGTTTAAATTTTATACCACAACATTCAAAAGTCATCTCAATATTGTATTCATTAATGAAATCAATATTTTGGCAATGTATTTTATTATTGCAATAAATCATAACACCTCCGTGTTTATGATAGCGTCGCGAAAAGGAGCATGCTAAATGAAAATCTTTTATATTGTAAGAAGAAAGTTCATGTTCTGAAAGCCAGTGCTCTGAAAGACATAGAATATCGCAAGCTTGTGAATCTAGAAAAAATTCTAGTTCCTCCACCTTATTTCGTAGACACTGAATGTTTTGATGCACAATGTCTATTGATAATTGTGAATTTACATTTGAGTTATTGATGTCACACTGTGTAGAGTAGGTAGATTGGGACGTCATACTGGCTTCTGGCTCTGGCTCCGTCGTTGAAAAAACCTTGAGATATATGCACGAGTAGGCCATCGTTCAGGTTTCATCATTTCTTCAAAATTGTTTAAATTAATAATTATTTTGAAGGACGCAAAGTGTTGTGGATATCTAGATTGTAATTCCTCCACTACGACTTCCAGAAAATCGGGTTTGAGGAATGATGTAAGCTCTGTAACACTTGTTCCCGGTTTAATGCGAGACGCATAAATAAATGCCTTTTTGGTGCAGTTTCTATTGAGGTAATATTTGTAGCATTACCTACAACTCCTACCTTATTTTGTTTTGATTTCTTTTTATGTACTACCTCAGCCCATTTTATTTCCTGGTCATTCATATTTATAATTTTATCATTGTCTATTTTAACTTTAGTTTGGTTATGTTCACTATTGTTTATAATTGAAGTTTCTGACCTTGGAGGTATCATTTCTGGCGCCTTCAAACTTGTTAAAATTTTGTCGGATGTCGTTTGAGGCTTCAGTTTTGAATTTACTTGGTTGTTTTTATTAGCATTTTTGATGACAGTATTAGAAATTATTTGATTTTTTAATAAGGTTATTATTGTTTCTTTATCGTCAATTATTTTATTCTTGTCCTTAATGATTAAATCTTTTTCAATGAGTAATTTTTTTAGATACGCAATTTCTATACGTGCACTATTGATGTCACTTGTCAAAGAAGAGTCAAAAGTATCACATGCGTCTAAAATATTATTTTCAGCACAACATTTTGTTGTATTGTCACATATTACTAGTTTTTTCTTTGTACAACAGTTCATGTGTAGCACTCCGTCACAAATGGAACATGTAACCGTATTTGTCACTGCATTACGATTGCATATTTTACAATTATATTTTTTTGCAGTAATTGTAGCACTTCCATCACCCGCCATCTTACACACAATATGTAACACTAATGTTATGCGTAGTTATCCCTCAGTCGCGTAGTGTTTTTCCGACGGATGGTTGGTTGGCAAGTTCTTGTAGTCGTTCATATTTTGTCTGAAAATACGCCATGGAACATCTTTAAATCTACTATTACGCAATGGCCGATGGAATAATCTGAAGACATGGTATACAGAGAAATACGTTTCCATGAAGTCTTCAAAAGTCGGTTCCTGAGCTATGATCCGTCGAACAGTTGCCTCATGATAATCTTCATGGTTGTCACCGGTAAAAGGGGCTAGCCGATTAAAGTGTACTACTCTTGGCTTCCCAGCAGATGTTTTCTAATTCTATATAACAAGTCGTTTATCCTTTTAACCATTTCATAAGGACGTTCCCAATTTCTTTGCAGTGACGCTTTTGTGGATTGTAAAGTCCCGCTAAATCTTCACCCAAGGAACACAGAGTTTTTATTAAGACATTATATCTAATAATGTAGTTACTGTAACTTACAGTTAGCGGAATTGTAACACTTTTAAGTTAATATGCCTTGTACAACTTTATTCTGGTCTTTTAAACTACAATGCGAAGTTATGATGTGTGGTACTTATCATTTGGTCACATAATAGTTATTAAAACATTTTATAATTCAGTTTCATGTAAATTAGTTGCATATATGCCCCATCCGCCTGACATAAACGTCGCATAAACATCAGAATCAATAAATTATCGTTGCGTAACAGGTATAATGCAAATTAAAAAGTTTTAAGAAAAGTTTTTTTAAAGAGAACTAATAACAAACTGATTTGTGCTCCTTGGTCAGCTTGATATACACCTTTTTCAGCCTTGATGTCACACTGCTCCTTCATTTGGCTGCTGGAAACTTGAATCTTCGTACGGACTTGTTTATTAATGCCATCCATTCTTCCCCGTCCTGAAAATAGTAGTGTGTGTCCTGTGTTTGTTGTATGTTCACCTTGGCCATACCACCTAGTTTCACTAAGTCCCAGGATGTCTAGATGGTAGTTATCCATTTCTTTAATGACTTGGCTAAGTTTGAAGGATTCGTATAGTGAATTTACATTCCATGTCCTTACTTGTGTCCGCGTCTTTTAAAGGTCGCCGTAAGACAAGATAAAAGGAAAAGAATCAACACGCTAGCCAACAAAGCCCAAGAAGCTGCAGAAACAGGGAAACTTAGAGAACTATATGAAACCACAGAGAAATTTGCAAATAGAAACTGCATTCAGAACAACATACCTATCAGAAACAAAAACAACACTCTCTTTACTTCAACGGAAGATAAGATAAACAGATAGTATGAGTACTTCAGTGAAGTACCCAACCTTCCCATTCCCATTGCTGAAACGGAAACTCAACCCCTTATCAAAGCTATGCACCCAATCTTCCCTTGAAAAGCACAGAAAATGAAAACAACCCCACCTACTAAAACAGAAATCAAAAATGAATCCTAAATTTGAAAAATCACAAAGCAGCGGAACCCGGCAACATCCCAGCAGAAATTATGAAACACGGAATGAACCGTTAACATACTTCTTGTACCCACTTCTAACGCAGGTGTGGAATACTGAGGTTATTTCACCCTTTCGAAAAGTAGAATTAATCATCAAACTACCAAAGAAAGGGGACCTAAGCCAATGTTGGGCTAAAGTTAAGTTTAACAAGGATTGCAGAAATTTATATTGATGGTTACATATACTTGCTAAACCATTAAAAACATTAAACACCACAAAAATTTGGGTGCGGAAATCAATATTTAAAGCGATTTTGGCATTTTTTCTGAAAAAAAATTAGGTTAGATCAAGCACATATATTTCTTTGTTTAAGTACGTACTTACGCTTCCATACGAATAATAGTGTTTCAATTAATGTATATTTGCAGAATTTTGTCTTTTTTCCCTTATTTTCCTTCGTTTTATTAGGTATTGTTTTTGTCAGGATTTTTTTAAAAAAGAGTGCGTTAGGTATTGTTTTTGTTAGGATTTTTTAAAACATTTCTTAAAACATGAGTGTGCGTTAAATATTGTTTTTGTCAGGATTTTTTTAAAAATTTCTTAGAAAATGAGTGTGCGTTAGGTATTGTTTTCGTCAGAATTTTTTTAATTACCGACTTTCAATTTGAACGATGTTCGTGTTCTTACGTTTTCATATCATTTTAGGTTAAGTTGCATTTTTCCCTTAAATATCTATTAATAATTACTTTTCTACCCCACTTTTGTGTTTTCATGTGGTATTTTACTGAAAAGTGTACTGTGTCTTAATAACAAGCATATCCAGTGTTCATTTCATTACAAAAAACACAACTTTATTATAGGTAAAATTAGAAATTTATTTTTACAAAATATTAAATAAATACCTGTTTCCGCACTCTCATTCTGTCTTTTCTTATTATATTTTAGCTAAAAGAAAACATTACAACAAAAAAATTGCAATTTCTACAATCCTTGTTAAACTTAACTCCAGCCCAATGTTGTAATTGGCGCGGCATAAAGTATTGTTCAAGTCTGTGTGTTTCACTTTATCACCAACACGAGTTTCCAGGATCACTTTTCCGCGTGCTTTAATGGCAGTTGTCGCACTTTTGCTAAATTTAATGTTCCGATTTCATTGTCCTTTATTTCAATAAATTTGGTCAAGAACAACCGCTGTCAAGGCACCAAATTCCCTCTTCCCTGACGTGATTCACTTGAAAAGCATAATGAGCACCTTCTTCTGCTTTCGCGATCTTTCCATGTGAATTGTTCTTGTTTTCTTTAAATTTGCATTCCGATGCTTTATGTCCCACTTTTCGACATCGATGACATTTAATTTTAAATTTATTGCTATTCTCAGAGATATGATTATTATCAATTGCACAGCGAAAATTTTCCTGTTGGGAGTTTCAATGAGAAATAATGTATTATACAATGAGCATGTAAGCTTTCCTATTACGAGTACTCATGAAAATGAAGTTTGCATCTCGAGCCGGAAGACAAGTGATGTAAATCTTTCGATTGAATAATAGCAATTACGATTACATAAGAATAGAATACTGTACTTTATCCACAAATATTAAAGAATGCCATATTAGTGACATTTGTATTGAAAAATAAACAAACATAGCAAATCTTGTTATTGTTGTTGCAGCAACCTTTTGTTGTAACAAAATTATGAAGTGATTTAATATTTAGCAGAAAATTTTAAAACCGACTATTCAGCTACAGTTTAAGCTTAAAAAGAAAATAAAAGTATGAAAATGACAAAACTAGTGTAACTTTGGATTTTTATATGGAAAAAGTAATTTTGTTTGTACTCTCTGATTTTGATATAACGATTATATATTATTATTTCATCGAAGAGTCAATATTATTCAATTAGCAACAGTAACGGTTGTCATAAATTGATAAAAATCGGTTCAATTATGGGTGTAATATTTGACAGTAGGAAATAATAGTTATTTATGCAACTATGGTTGGAATTTATCAGATTAAGAATTCAATGTTCTCTATTATTTTTTGCAATAATATAAATTTTCAAAAAATAATATTTAGATGATTTTTTAAGAAACTACTACTTCCGGTTGTCCAATGGTTCCCAAATGCTTTTCAGCTCTTCTCCATTAAAGCCAAATTGATGAATACGTAGTGAAACTGCTAAGTTTTACAGTACTTTTTGCGAAATCATCCTTCCGAAATACACACGCACACACACACACACACACATATATATATATATATATATATATATATATATATATATATATATATATCATCGAACCTTAAAACGTACTTATTTATTAACACGTTGACTGCCATGGCATATTTTGATGTTTTCGTTATGGGGCCATTTATTGCAATAACTTTAGGACTTCCAGTGATAACATACCATACTTGTTATTTCGTTTTTGAGTTATGAACAATTATTTTTATTTTATAATATAATAATAAATATGTAATAATAATTTGTTATTTTATTTATGTGGGACCACATAATATAATATAATAGTAAATATGTAATAATAATTTGTTATTTTATTTATGTGGGACCACACTTAGTGTAATATATATATATATATATATATATATATATATATTTATTTATTTATTTATTTATATATTTATTCGTCTACCTGGTCATATTCATCCGATTCAATACAAATTTCAGTATAAATTCAAAATTGCGGCACCAGCACTGGTTTTTCCTACCATGCCATGCTATTTTCCTAATGCCAGGTTGCACCGCTCACGCCTAAGTTTTAAGTGTTCCTTATATTGACAATATCCTATCGAAACGAAAAGTCAATTGAGTAATTGAATAAAGATGTCAAAATTTCGATTTGCACTTATAAAAAAGTGGCTTTTTTCAAGTTTAATGTAGAACCTCTGTTAAGAATTTCGAATAAGGGAACTTCCGGATAACCAATTATAACCAAAATCTAATCAGCTCTTCATATAGATGAAAAGAAGAGGAATACGAAAGAATTATAAGTTTTACAATCGTAGTATTGGAGTTATTGTCGGAGAAAAATTTGTCACACACACACACACACACACACACACACACACACACACATATATATATATATATATATATCATCGTGAAAGTAATAAAATCGTATTTAGGGACCCAAAAACGTGTTTATTTATTAAAAACTCACCACCGAATTTTTCACCAAGGACAATACTTTCCTTACCTGAAGGTAAAAAGCATTATTTTTGTATAAATGCAAACTGAACGTAATTATGTGTTAGCGAACGTCAATGAAGTATCGTGGGACTACTAGAAAACTTTTTAAAAAACAACTCTTCCTTCTATTATATGCCTGCAACTTCTCTCTACTGCTCTTTCTTGTTTGTCGAGTATTATATATATATATAGACTCAATTTTCTAAAACTTTGGCATATTATGTCTTTTGTGAAACTAATAGCGACAGAGCTGTGTCGCTCCCAATAAGGCAGAAGTAGCGATTTTAGAAAAATATTGAGTTTTTTCCGACTTTTCCAGCTATAGACAAATCTAAATCATTATATAGTTATAGATGTTGCACTCAGCTTCTAGATTTACGGAATGGAGGAAATATACACAGATTTCCGCGAAACATCCATTTTGAAAAATTCTTTGTTAAAATTTAAACCACAGAAAATCGGCATTTACCTACAACTTATTTCTGATGTATTTAGCGTAATAAAAGTTATTTGCCGACATGTGGAAGACAAAATTTTCCATAAATTTGGTATTTGTAGATTTTTGTATGATTAATAGCAACGTAGCTATGAAGGTAGGAATTGATCATGAGGACTTTTACGCTAATATGATTTGTTACGGAGTTATTGCGATGTAAAGTGCTAAATTTTAGCCTTTTTGGAAGATTCATAGCTTTGTTGCTATTAATCGTATAAAAATCTTCAAATAATAAATTTACAAGAAATTTTGTCCTTCGCAAGTCGGCAAATAACATTTTTTGCGTTAAAATGCACCAAAAAGAAGTTATATGCCAAAAACTGGAAAAAATGACGATTTTCGTTGGTTTCCACAAGATGGAATATTAGTTAGTATATCAGTAGTTTATAGTAATTGTAGATTTATTAATTTTCCTTACAGATCACTTGATATAATACGTGTAGTGAAATATACATTCCAGTGCAGTTTTTTCACTTTCCTTCTATTTGTTTACTGTTTCGCTGGTAACCAGTTAACAAGCCACGTAAGTAATTTTCTCTAAAAGAAGTAGATAGCACTGAAATATATACTAACTGGAACTCGCATACTCTACCTATCAGCGTACGCTGCACTGAAGCCTCATTGAACAATAATGGCTGGTCCTGTTCGCGCACGGTCGTGCCGAACCGAACCTAGCCGAATAACTCGTATCATAGCTGATCGCTTTATTTTCATGTTATGCTTCATTTATTTAAACCTGCGCCACACGAAATAATTTCCGTCTACTCACGAACTACCTCGATGTTTGCCGACTACTCCAGCAGCAGGCTTTCAATATGCCTTCACAGTCACGGTTCGTACGCGCATTCCAGTTAGTATATATTTCAGTGGTAGATAGGTTATAGTTAGTATAGATAAAGTTGATTATGTAACAAAAGCGACTGGGGTGCAACAGAAGTCGCGATGGTGAACGATTTAAGAAGGTATATATTTTCCTGCTGTCTGTTGCGACGCCTGGTAAGTTGATTTCTGCATTGAATTGGTGGCACAATTATTAGTAAAACAATTTGGAAAAATATATCTTTATTTTTAAATATTAATTAATAATAAAATAAAAGAATAAACCCTAAAACGGTTGTCCTGAGAATGCGGTCCAAGTTTATATTATAAAATAGTTAAACACAAAAGTAAACAAAAATAAATACGATATGTATTGACAAAAACAAGTTAAATAATAAACAAAATAAATACAAATATATTTATATGATATTATAATTACCGAACGATATTTTTTCTTGAATGAACTGTCAGCAAGGATAGACGCGTAGGTGTGTCTCTGGCAGCAGTAAAGTAAAATATTTAATTTTTTTTAAAAAAATACTCAAAATGCTCACTCGCGACGATGAAAAAAATATCAGCCAAATGATTACTTTGGCACTTTCGCAAATAGGTGAAAATAAACAATTCACTGAGTTAATTACTAGTGCAGTGGGCAGTGCAGTGAAAAAAGTATTTGAAGAAAAAATACAAGTGTTAGAAGATGAAATAAAAAATCTAAAGCAAATAAATAGTGAATTAATAAATGCTTGTGCGAGTGCAGAGGAGGGCCGTGACAAACTGGAGCAGTACACCCGCCGCAACAACATCCGCATCTTCGGACTTCCTGAGGCTCCTGATGAAAATGTTGACGAACTGGTTGTGAATTTGTGTCGTGAAAAACTAAAAGTGCACATTTCCATCAATGATATTGATCGGTGTCACAGGGTTGGACAAAAAAAAAGGTGTAAAACGGCCTATTATTGTCAAATTCGTCAGCTATCGTTCGCGCAGCAAAGTTTTCATGGAGAAGAAGAAGCTGAAAAAATCAGGGATTACCATTCGTGAGGACCTTACAAAATCCCGGCTGGCCCTACTCAAGTCGACTACAGATAAGTTTGGCTTTAACAATGTTTGGACATTTGATGGTCGAATAATAGTAAATTTATTTAATAATGGCAAAAATAAAAAGTTTACCATTAACAGCCAAAAGGACCTTGAAAAATTAAATTCTTAATGCAATATTGCAATACATATATATTTATAAAAATGGGACGTTTCTTTTAAAAAAGCAAAATTTGCTGAATCACGTTGCCAGACAACCTCTCTCTTAGTTCGTTCATCTGCGAATTAATTGTTTTGTCTCATCTTGTTCATTATTTCATTCATCATATGTCAGGATCACCTGTTTCTCATACAAAGTTCATCGAACTTAAAGATAACTTGTTTACATTTGTTCAACTAAATGTTCGATCACTCAATTCTTGTTTCCTTGATATTAGTGAATTTATTACAGAAAACAATTTTGATATTATTGGTATCACCGAAACATGGATTAGTGAAACATCTCCTGCACATTTATTTAATATTAACGGTTACAAATTAATTAGTAAAGAAAGGTTAAATAAACGTGGAGGAGGAGTTGCATTCTACATCCGGAATAGTATTTCTTTTACATTGCTTGATACTAGCTTTGTAAACAGCAATAGTATAGAACATATGTGGATTTGTTGTACTATAAATAAACAAAAGGTATGTCTAGGATTAATATATAATCCAAATGTACAATTTTACAGGGAGTTAGAATTACTAGATTCAATATTTTCTGAATTTACACCCAAATATGATTTTATAGTTTGTGCCGGCGACATTAATGTCAACATGCTTAAAAATGATCATTTTTCAAAATTTGTATCAGATATAATATCGACTAATGGAATGGTTCAGTTAATAAAAGAGCCGACCAGGCCTCGCTCCGGATCGTTAGTAGATATTATTCTAACTTCAGATCTAAATATTTGTAAAGACTCAGGAGTATTGAATACTAGTAACATATCAGATCATGATTGTGTATTTTGTATTTTAAATTTACCGAAACCGAAAAATATTTCTAAAATTGTGACCTACAGAGATTTTAAGAACTTTAATTTAAACAATTTTTTGGCTGATTGTGATCTAGTTGATTGGAATTATATTGTAAACACATCTAATATAGATGATAAAGTTAAGTATTTAAATAATAATATTCTAGCATTATTTGATAAACATGCTCCCATCAGGGAAATTAAAGTAAATAAGAAACACTGCCCATGGATAACGCCTGTTATTCAAATAATGCAACGAAAAAGAGATAAGGCTCTCTTAGATTATAAAAAACTTAAAACATCCTCTAAATTTGAATATTATAAGCAACTCAGAAATTTAACAACTGCCGCAATTCGAAGAGAAAAGCAGGCATTTCTTCAATTTAATATAAATAATAACATTCATAATTCCAATCAGCTATGGAACAATTTAAAACATTTGGGACTTAAGACAGAAAATCAAACTGTTATACCGCAAACTCTTTCGAATCCAGATGATTATGGAGAATTTCTTGTAAATAAGATGGGAACTACTAGCATAAATCAGGATACGCTGATTTATTATAATGAAAATAAATATCCATTACGCGCTAATTCAAATTACTTCAGTTTTCATTGCATTGACAGTGATGATATAGAAAAGATCCTTAAATCTCTTAAATCAAATGCAACTGGAATTGATGGAATATCTTTAAAGATGATTCAATTTATTCTTCCAAAAATTATTGGTTATATTACGCATATAATAAACACTTGTATTGTGAATAGAGTTGTACCAGAACTTTGGAAAATAGCTATAATTAAACCTATACCCAAAAAAGGTGATATTTTAACCTACAATGACTTACGTCCTATTAGCATACTACCCACCCTATCGAAGGTTTTGGAACGAATATGCTGTAATCAGATAACAAATTTCCTAAAAGGTACTAATATTTTACCTACTACACAGTCTGGGTTCAGAAATGGTTACAGCACTAACACCTGCTTAATGAATATTACCGATGAAATTATTAAAAATTACGACAACTCTAAAACAACTTTTCTAATACAAATAGATTTTTCCAAAGCTTTCGATATGGTGGATCACAATCTCTTACTAGCCAAACTACGATATTACGGATTTAATGATGATGCAATTCATTGGTGCAGAAGCTATTTTTTTAATAGAAATTTTCATGTAGTCATGTCACCAGACTCAGCTTTTCATCAATCGCGGAGATTCCCTCTTCACCAAGGAGTTCCTCAAGGCTCTATCTTGGGTCCATTATTTTTCCTTTTGTATGTGGCCGATCTATCATCCAGTCTGCAATACTGTTCCTCACATTCATATGCTGATGATACTCAGTTGCTAGCAACCGTAAATAAGATGAACGCCAAGGATGAATGTGAGGCAATAAATAAGGATCTTGAAAAGTTGTCGACTTGGACTACTAATAATGGGCTCAAGATAAATACTGATAAATCTTCACTCCTAGTAGTTGGAAACTGTGATACATATGATATAAAATTGCAAGGGGAAATCTTAAATCGTACTCCGGCTATTAAGAGTTTGGGTATGATAATTGACAAAGACATCAACTTCCGTGACCATTTGACAAAAAAATTAATAGCTGCTAGACTTAGACTTCGACATTTATACCAGTATCGCAAGCTATTATCAGCTGAAATAAAATTAACGTCGCGGGATAGGAGTGTTATTTTGTTTCTAAGCCGACTGATGGCAGCACAGTAGAAAATTTGTGCATCTCGTTGATGTCTAGGCTGTATAAGTGTAGCTGTCATACAGCCAATCAGAACAGTGTACCTTACGAGTTATAAATTACTTGAAAAGAAAGCCGGGATGGTTAGGGTGCGTGTTTCGACCGAGGAAAATAAATTGTATAATATCAATGAAATACGTATCAAGTGACAAGGAAAAATAAAACAATTATTATAATTCAAACATTTATTTGTGATTAAAAATGGAATTCTCCTTGTTTATATTTTGAAATTAATATTTAAAAATAAAGTAATTGTCCATTATTTTGAACAATTGAGAGGAATAAATTCTACTGAGGTTGTTTTCTCTAAAAACGGCCACTTCTTTATCACTCTATATCTCGAGAATGGAATCGAATTTCTATAATCTGTAAAAACAGTTTTAAAAAGAAAGCTTTTGTTTACACTAATATAAATTAGCAACCGACAATTTTTGAAAAATATAATTGCCACGTCAACGTAAAATTAAATTTCAAATAACTCAAGTTTTTCCAATTAAAAATTATCAACTTTCAACATGGGATATGCTACACAAACTAATTCTATTTTCTAAAGAAGAATTCATTTAAATAATAAAAAATGGGGTGTTCCATTTAAAAAACTAATGGCCGGTTGCACCGCTCACGCTTAAATGGTTCCTTATTAAATTGACAATATCGTATCGAAATGAAACGTCAAATGAGTAAATGAATATTGCTGTCAAAATTTCGATTTGCATTTTTTTGTTTAAGCCTAGCTTAAAATTTAAGTGTCAGCGGTGCAACTGAGCATTAGTGTTTTTAAATTTTCTTGCACTTCAACTTTGCTTTGAAAATATTTTAGTTGAAACTGGCATGTCGGAAACCTACTAGGTACTAAATTTCATAAAAAAAATATTGAATAGTTTTTAAAATAATAATAGCGTAAGCTTGTCCTGTGACATTCTGTATACCGGGTGTCTACTTTTTTTATAACAAAAAATACAATATTAAATTTTATAGTAGTTCATCTCCATTTGAAAGTGTAATAGAAAAGTGGAAACCCGGTATTACATAACATTTACCATCGGGACTTGCTGCTAGATATACATTTTCTTCATCAATAAATAAATCCGAAGGAATAACTTTCTTATTAGTTTGATTTTCAAACATACGAATAGCTATGTATTCGTTATCCAAACCGCATTTTTTGTATTTTGTTATTATGTGGTTTTTAAATAAACAATCTCGTACCAAAACATCTTCTTTTACATACGCGGCCAAAAATTGACGATGCTAGTCTGTTAGCTCGTTCAGTATCGTATACTAATTATGAATTACAATCCCTGTACAAGGATATCTCTAATATAGTTTTTTTTTATAAAACCCTGTTGAACTGAACTTTAGATTAAAATACGCCGAAGAGAAAACAAAGGCCTTGACACCGGGTAAGAGAAGTGTAGTTGCATTTTGCACGTGTTCTTACGAGAAATATTTAATACCTACCAGTTTCTTAGAATGTCTGATACCTATTTTCCCAAATTGTTATACCTGTAAGTACATATTTTAACAATGTCCCTTAGGTTCATTTCACTTTGTTCAGATATAGTTTTGATTTCATTATACATCACTTAATAAATACATAAACTTTCATCTTTTGAAGTGCATATTTTCTAATTTTTTATATTATATGATACGATTACTATACGATAACTAGAAAATGTTTTATTATCATTGGTTGGAAAAGTATTTTTACATAAATTATAAATACAAAGTTTGAGAAGAATTAAATCTTCGTTTTTTTTTTTATTTTTACTATTTTTTTACAGAAAATTATGTAACTGATTTGTTAGTATTAATAGTTTACATTATTTGCATTTAATATATTCCTATTTCTATATGCGATATGTACTACTGTTTTGTTTCTCCAAAGAAGAAGACACCTTATTTCGAGCTTCATTTCTGAAATAGGTTGAAGTTGCAGTGCTTTGATAAAAATATACATACTTGTATTTTACCTTTTCAAATTAACTTTCTTTGATGTTTTAGCTCTTTTATTTCTTTTGCGTTTTCCAAATTGAAAACCCATTTTTAACAACTCAAAAAAAAAAAAAAAATAGTATAAATCCACGCAGTGCCGATTTTTCTAAAAGGCTGAATAGGCTGCAGAAGCGAATGCAGTTTATTTCACTATTTCAATATTTTTCCCCTCTACGTAATCTAACAACTTAAGCCCCTCCCTAACTCCTCCTTATGTTCCATTTCGACAGCTCAAATTTCATGCGGCACGTGGTGGCGAAAGAGTAAACTAAATTTGCCTATAATTAACATTGGAAGAACATTTCAGAGAATCCAGGCGCTGTAATTTTCATTTTAAAAAAATGAAAAAAAATCATGTGATTCTTGAGCCAAAGTTCTATATAGTGAGTATAATAATTACCCTATAAATTACCTCATAATCTATTTAAAAAATGTTTTTAAAGGTACAGATTTAGCATTGTTCAAATGTTGGCTTATTTTCTCAGAATTCAATCATATTATACAAATTCTATGTATCTAGCTATATTCAGTGTTTTCTTGTGATTCCTGTGATATCAACTTTTTAACATAAAACTGCTCCACATATGACTTGGATTAATTTATGTAAAAAATAATAATTTCAGATTTTAATGAATTCAACATTTTTTTTTCTCATCAATAATACTATATACAATTTTTGAAAATGTGATTTTGAAATCATTGATCTCTCCTTATTTACTCCTATTATTTGCATTTTGAAATGTTTTCACAGTTTTGAGAAAAAAAATTGAGAACTTATCGCTAAATCATGATTTTGCCTGGCGCGCAGCCTTAAGACTAATTAACACCTTGATACTACCTATACTAGACTACTGTGCGTGTGTATATGTTCCACACTTGACACAAAACGACAAAAATAAAATAACGCTATTTCAAAACTCATGCCTACGATTCGTTTACAATGTGCGTAAATATGACCATATTTCTTTATTTCGTATTTCATCAAATCTTCATTATATTGACGAACGTGTGCAGATATTCTATCTTTGTCAAATTCATAAGATCATACAAACAGGTTGCCCTTCTTATCTACATGAAAAACTTAAATTAAAAGAACAACATTATCAACTACGTGATAAGAATTCATATATCGTACCTTCATACAAAAAAAATAAATCCAAAAATGCATTTTCTTACCTAGCTCCCAAATTATATAACAATCTCCCAGATGAATTAAAATCTCTGTCTTTACACTCTTTTAAAGCTCGTGTTAAAAAATTGTTCTGTATAAATTAATTAATCATTTCTGTAAATTATTATGTAAATTTATCTTCTTATTTGACATATTGTGATATACTTTCATATTATGTATTTATGTTGACTTTTTTTATTATTTTTTGTAATTTACATGTACTGGTTGGGTGGAAGATCAGCCTTTGGCTGAACCCCGCCGTTGACTCTGGTCAATAAAGTTATTATTATTATTATTATTATTATTATTATTTAACAATTTATTTTTCATACTTAAGTGTAAACTATCCCTGAAGATCTAGAGTCTCATCTTCATCTGAGTTGAATCGAATCGAAGACTAATGGAAGCTGTATCTAATTTATTGTCCCATAATTAATAATAATAATAATAATAATATATTTTATTCCTTGTGATCATTTGTACATGATATGGAAATAGTCAAACATTATTATACAAAGTACATACATATATGAGTTATACTAATGTGTAAGAAGAGATGACTTTAATTAGACATATATTCTTCAGTTGAATAGAAACATTTATTAATTAGGTAATGTTGTAATTTTTCTTTGAATTTTTTTATTTGACAAATTGTTTTGATGGTATCAGGTAATTTATTGTAATAAAGTGCACCTATGTAATAAATGTTTTTTTCAAACATAGTAGATCTATGGTGTTGTAATATTAATTCATGTTTATTACGTGTGTCATATGTGTGATAGTCGCAGTGTTTTTTGAAATTGTTGAAATTTTTTTTTACAAAAATTAAAACATTGTATATATAGACACATGGGAAAGTTAATATTCTTAGTTCAATGAAAGTTTTTCTGCAACTGTCACACCATGACAGACCAGACATATAGCGCAGCGCTCTTTTCTGTGTTACAAACACTCTAGAGGCCTCTGTGGCTGAACCCCAATATATAATGCCGTAGTTAATTAAAGAATAAAATTTAGCAAAATAATATGATTTGACAGTATGCGTATTAACAACATCTGCCAGGCGCTTTATGGCATAACATACAGTATTGAGTTTATGACAAATATATTCAACATGCGTGTTACAAGTCATGGATTCATCAATCATTATACCTAATAATTTTGTACATTTCGTTTGCTGTAAAGATTTTCCGTTACACTTTATCAAAATGCTTGCACTATTGTCTGGCCTATTACAAAATTTTATTACATGAGATTTTTCATTGTTGAGTATGAGTTTATTTCTACTTAACCATTCTGAAATATTAAAAATATTATAATTTGCTTGGTGAACAGCGAGAGGTACAGAAATGTCGAAATTAAGTAGAGATAAATCATCTGCATATAATACAAAACAACCACTTTTAATACAGTTTTTAATATCATTTATATGTAATAAAAACAGTAAAGGTCCAAGTATTGATCCCTGTGGTACTCCTATTTTATTAATACATACTGTGGATTGTACTAGATTAGTCTGAACTACTTGCTTGCGATTATATAGATAAGATTGGAGCCAACTGTGACAAGTACCACGAAGACCATACTTTTCACATTTGTTTAACAATATATCGTGATCTATACAATCAAATGCTTTTGATAAGTCAATGAAAGTACCTACAATTGTTTGATTCTTGTCTATCTTTGAATATATGGTTTCTGTTAACTCTGCCAAAGCCGAAATACAATCGAGTCCCTTTTGAAAGCCATGTTGCTCCTTTATTATAATTTTATGTTTATCAATAAATGATTGAATTCTGATATAGATGACTTTTTCAAATATTTTATGTAAAGGCGATACCAAGGTTAAAGGTCTATAATTTGAAACAGAATTCTTTACCCCATTCTTATAGAGCGGAACAACTTTAGATTTCTTTAGTTCAGTAGGAAAATGTCCTGTTTCTAATGAACAGTTTATAATTGCTTTCAAAGGAGACAGAATGTAATTTTTAACGCATTTAACGAGAACGTTTGACATATTATCTAGACTTGCCGATTTACTGTTACTTAGTGTTATAATTATATTTGATAATTCTATTTCATCAGTAGGGGCTAAATAAATTGAATGAATATTACTTGAAATATTCATAGTAGCTTGATCAGCATTCGTACAATGAAATTGTGTCATATTAGTGAGATTTTCGCCTAGCGAGCAGAAATATGAATTGAAATGATTAGCAATAGTTTGAGCGTCGGTAACTAATTTATTGTTTATACTTAATTCATTAATATTAGGTTTTCTAGATTTGTTATTTATGTTCTCATTTATAACTTGCCAAACAGATTTAGTAATGTTTCCTGCTTTTTGTATGAAATTATCGTTATATTGTTTCTTAGCAGTTTTTATTTTATTATTATGAATACGTTTGTATGTATTGTAATCTTCCTTTGAAATATGACCGGTGTTACGTAAGTGAAATAGGTGTTTAAGTTTATTTGATGAATCAACCACATCAGGAGTTAACCATTTTTTGCAGATTTTATTATTATACGTTTTACGTTTAATTAAAGGAAAGGCAATACTATAATAGTATGTCAAAGTTTCAATAAAAGCATTATACATGGAATCTACATCATTTGCATTATATATTTCACGCCAGTTTTCTTTGCTTAACATGTAACAAAAATATTGTATGTTATTATTCGAGAATATTCTAATTGTTTCTTCACATGTGTCTTTTGAAGTAGAATCATTGATGATCAATTTCAGAATTTGGGCGGAATGATCAGACAATCCGTTGTGATTTACTTCAGTTTCAAAATTGGTGTCAATGGAGTTTATGAAAATATTATCAATGGCAGACCCACCACTAGAAGTTAAACGCGTAGGTTCGTTGATTGTATGATTCAGTCCAAATGTTTTAAAAAAATCTAAGAATTCACTTCGATTTTTATTGTTAACAAGAATGTCAATGTTAAAATCGCCACAAATAATTAATTTAGAGTTTTTGTTAGAACACATTTTATTAAATAACATACCAAGTTTATCGAAAAAAATGTTTTCATCTCCATCTGGTGATCTATATATTGATGCCACGTAATAGTTTAAATCTGAATATTTTAAATACACCATAACACACTCAATATTTTTCTCTTCACAAAAATTTATTTTTATTTCACTTATATTTAAATGTGACTTAGCAAAAATTAAGACACCTCCACATTTTAGATATTGTCTGGTATAGTAAGTTACTAATATATAATCTTTAATTACAATGTTTGTCATTTCATCTTCGGTTAACCAGTGTTCTGAGATGCAGAGAATGTCAATATCATATAATGAAATGAAGGCTTCTAGCATATCTATTTTATTACGGATGGATTGTATATTTTGGTGCATTATTTTTAAGTATTTCGATTTTTCTAAATGATACATTGTATTATTCATTGATTGCTATAGGTCATATTCTGTTTTGGATTGTATATGTTCGACTATTTTTTTGTAAATTCCACATGTTTTGCTGGTAGCTGGATGATCAGTATCGTACTTAGTTTTATTTCTGGTGTTAGAATTAGTACAATTAATACATTTAGTTGTATTATTCTTACAATCTTTATTTTCATGATCCCCCATACAATTGGCACATGTTGGTGTGTTTTGCTTGCAGTCTTTAGCTAAGTGTCCAAATACGGAACAGTGGTAACATCGTATTACCGAAAAATATTCATCGCATTTATAACTTCTCCAGTTTAAATAAATTGAGTTATATTTCTGTAACATGTTTCTTACTAATGGACTAACTTGAATAATCACATTTGCTGTTTTTGAATTTTCATATGTTTTAATTCTAACAATTTTTATGTCTTTTGTATATTTTTCATCTATATTATTTTGTTTTATTATATTATCTATTAATTTAACGGTGTCTATTGTCTCGTTTTTATTTACTCCATATATTATAAGACGGGGAGAGAGTTTTTTTGGTTCGTAGACATTGTAGTTTTCTTTTGCCAGATTCAAATTTGTTTTCAACTTATTTAACGTATCTTCATTATTGCAGTTTATGATAATTCCTCCTTGTTTTGAATTTTTTATTCTATTGACAGACAGTGATAGGTTTATGGGATCAATCAAGTTCGCAACCTGTTGTCTAGTAGCTGTCGAAGTTTGTTCGTTTTTGTTTGGCTTCACTACCAATATTTTTTCTGCAGATTTCATGCATATCGAACTGTAAGTTTTAGCTTGATTGGTGTTAGATGTCGCAGTAGTGTTGTTTACTTCATTTCTTGAAGAATTATTTATGTTTAACTTAGATTCTAATTCTTTAATTTTAAATGTTTGTAGATCATTCACTTTTTCCATTTCATTAATAAGTTTTTGTAAATTTTCAATCTCGCGTTTCAAATAAATGTTTTCTAATTTAATATTTTCATTTAAGTTGACTTGACTTACGTTCAAGGACGACTTCTGCGAATGCGATGTACAATCTGCACAAATCCAGGATTTTTCTTCTTCGTTCTTTCTCATTTCTTCAATTGTTATACCCACACAATGAATATGAAAATATCTATGGCACACATCACTACAAATTATTTTATCATCGTATCTAGATACTTTTTTGCTGCAAATACTGCACTCAGATATACCACCACTACTATTCGGCGCCATATTAATAAAAAGTGTATATTTATAATTTATACCAAACACATAGCCAAAAAGATTAATAACATTAAATTGACATAAATTGCAAATAATTTTTTTAAAACGAAATATTTAAATAAACTAGGTTTGTTACAATTAGGACTGGCGCTGATATGAAATTTTCAATGTCGCATTTGTTTCGCAACAGTTTGATCATCCAAGGGAAGCAATTAAACCTTGAGGTGAGCACATATGATACTAAATTGTTAGCTTTCAACATGGATTTTATTTATTTTGGGCTCGCTGCACTAATGTCGTTTAAATTATAATCTTCGTTGAAATAAGAAATTTAGAGTATATTTTAAGTTATCAAATGTGATTTATGTATTGCTGTAATTGCGATTCAGTGGGTTGTATTAGGCTCTTTTAAGATCTATATTAAGAGTTGTATTAAAAAACCTGATTCAGTGGCTTGTATTAGACTGTTTTAGAGTGTTTATTTTAATACATGTGTATTAGTTGCCTAGGAAATTAAACACTTCTTAAAATGGGTTATATCTGTTTTAAGTATTGTATTAACCTTAATTCTTAATGTCAAATATGAAATATTGAAGTAAAATTATATATTTGACTCTTCATAAAGTATACGAAAGCAAATATTGAACTTAAAATGATATAATAAAAGAGAAAATGAATAATTTAAAAAACTGAGGTTAATATGAACAAATTCAGGCAAGTTACAACAATTATTTATATGTTGTTTATTTTCTGAGTTTGTTTAAGTAAAATGGGTGACACAATACGTGCTGTTGAAAGAGTTGAGCATGTTCGGAGTGTTGTTGATTGTAGAAGACGAAGAAGGATATACAGAAGACAAAAAACTATGATGATACTCTCTCCGAAAGTGAATTCAAACGCAGATACCGATTATCAGAAGTAATATCACAAGACCTCCTGATTTTATCGATAAATTTTTATTTTGCACGAATTTTTCTTGCTTAGCAACAAACACGAAAGCAAACTGCATGGTAAATCCCGACTCCAAAGGAGGAGGGGTTTTACCTAATGTCAGTTTGCTTGAGTGATTTTGTTTAAAAGAAAAAAAAAAATGAGTGCTTAAAAATAAAAGTTTATCCAAAGACAACGCAAAATGAAACTTGACACTTTAATTGTCACACTCAGTGCCGAATTAACCATGAGGCGCATGAGGCGCGCGCCTCAGGGCCCGGGCCTGCTAGGGGCCCGGCTACGGCACCATTTTGTTGAAGTTTTATTTTTTTAGAGTTGTATTTTATTTACTTTAGGAGTTTACTTCTGTTGTAATTGTTTTTCTGTTTAATTTATGAAATAAATTATATTTTTGGGGTCTTATGTTTTATTCTAGGGGCCCGAAAATTGTTAGCGCCTCAGGCCCGAAAATACCTTAATCCGGCACTGGTCACACTGACAGTTATAAACCATAACAACTGTTTATTTACTTGGTAGCGCAAAATTATCAGGGTAACGGGGTTTTATCGGGGTAACAAGGTTTTATCAGTATAATACTGTTCCCATTGATTGAATTTTCAAGTGTTTTGCATCATGATTGGTTAAAAACTAGTCGTTGGAATTTATCAAAAAATGTATTTCAGCATGTAATAAATTTGATTCGAGATGACATATCTGGATTTGGCGGTGGTATACTTCCTCCAGTTTTAGTTTTTCCTTTAAATAATGTGCAATTTCACTCTTTGAATTGCATTTCAATCTCCGCCACATTTCTTTTATACGGCCCAATTCTCTATTAAAACCACTTGTCTCCATTTCATCTTTTATGCCTCCCCATGCAGCTTTTTTATTTTTCTTTATTTTAATGTCGTTTCCCTTATTTTCAGTAATACCTTTCCGTTTAGTAATTGCCTCTATTAAAATAACCTTTTCTTCATTAGACCAATTCGGTTCTGTAATTCATTTTCCAGACATTTTAGTATACCTACTAAAATTTAAAATGTAGTTCATAAAGTAGTGTAACATAACCTATAAATATAAACTTACCTATTTCAAATAAATATAATAATAATAATAATAATAATAATAATAATAATAATAAAACAACACAAACACGAAATATTGACGTTTCAAATGCCGCCAATTTCGCACTTTAACAGTTATTACAGTGTTGCCAAGTGTAATTTTGGAATCCTCTATTTCACCCCTTAGAGTTTTATTTTCGCGACAAAAGGTAGCCTATGTCCTTCTCCAAGGTTCTCGACCACGGGTTAAGCGTTGTACACTTACTTACAACACCCTGTATTTGAGAATGCAATTTTGTTTGGTCTAATTAACTGTAATAACTATGGGAAGTAAATTTAAAAAGACAGTTTCAGAGATATTGGGCGCAATTTATTTTTTTATCAAATTTATTTTGTGTTAAAAGGGCGTTAGCGGTTTAAAATTTTAATAATTATTTTATATTTTAAGCCAAAAAGCAACAGTGGGAGTGCGTGGGTAAAATTTGGTTTATTATATCAAAATAATCAAAAAAATATTAGGCACTATTTATTTTTTTTTTGTCAAAATTTATTTCATGTTAAAAAACGTTATAATAACAACTTCTTGCGTAATATGATTGTAACAGGTGCTTTATTTTTAAATATCATGCTTTTAAGTGTATCAATATTTCCAAGTAATAAGAAATAATAACACCCTAATATAGAAAATACTTTTAATCAATTTTTATTAATACCCACCAACCGGCTCGTTTCTGCGAGACAAGACTTATAGGGATTATATAACGGAATTTGATTCAGATGGCCCAAAAAATGTATGGGTATCGGGTCTTTTATACAAAACAAAAACTAGTAATACCGCCTTATCTTTTTATGCAATGATAATGAATTAATTTTATAAAAAATTAAATTTATTGTAAAATAATACCACCATCGTATTCTATCCGTCCAAATTAGATTAAAAAAATGTTAAGAACTGATAAAAACGTCTTAAAAAAATCTTAAAAACTAACAAAAAATCTTAAGAACTACTAATAATCCCAAAATTCCATAAGAACGTTATGGCAGCTATCTTGTATTGCGCCACAAAAAAAAATAAGTATAAAAATATTACTCATTAAACCTAATTTTTAAATTATTCATCCAACAAAAATTATAACAAAAAATTCTTATCAATAACGTTATCTTTAAATTAAGTGTCATACCATAGCTAAACAACTCAAGGTTAAGTTTACTATTAAAAAGAGATAGTTGCTCAATGAAATGTATCCCTCTCTCACACACTCATTGCTCTTATGGAAACCGGATGTGAGAGGAGGATCTAGAAGGAATCATAATACATTACTATCACATGCTACTATGTACAAACACTGGAAATCCCTACAGTGCCTCATTTACCTAAAGTGGCGACATACGAACTATGCCGCCATGTTCTACTAAATTTAACATTGGTATATGAAATTTTCACAATACATTTACTTGTTTAATGCTTCAAATGTTTAAATTGAATATATTACTTGTACGTCACGAACTAATTGCAACAAAAATTTTGTTAATAGCAAAATCATTTTCTTTAAATATTACATACGCAAGGACAAACACTTCATATGCATCTTCAGAAACAGTTAAAAGACGATAACCAAGCTACTACTTAACCGAGACTAATTACTAACCTTTTATTTTGAACGATGTTGGTTATACAATTAATTTCTTAATTGTGAAATTTCAGGCAAGGTAATATTTTTAATTTTAGCCAAGTTACCCATTACGGCTTTTGGTTTGAGATGTAAGTCAAATTATTAATTTCTTCCTTAAATTTATTGCTCAGCCCATAATTAGAGTGCGATTTTGTTCCTTGATCATGAGCAGTGTCTGTATGGCACATTGTACTTCTATAATATTTTTTCAAACCTTCTTCTACTTCATACCTACCTACGTAAAAAAGAACCAAGCATTTTCTGTTTTATGGCTTATTTGGCGTCTTTTACGCTCTCAAACTTTTACAACCTCCTGACGCTATGAGTAAAGTAATAAAGTTATAGCAATTCATCCTCTACGGCTGCTGAAAAGTTCAGAACTTGTCGATGGAATTGCGGACTCTACATAACTGTTTGTTTCCCTATACTTAGTACATAAATACACTTTCGCAACAACACAATTTCGAAATAATAGTAAATACGAATCAAGTGAATGATAAGTAAACAAAATAACCCGCACGTGTTGTATGCACGCATTAGGCTGTGGTCACATTGAACAATCAATATCAATCGAGCACGATTGAGTAAAAGACAAATCTGAGTTTAACAATGCACTTGGTCACAGTGAATGCATTGATGATCAAAACTGTTTGACAGATTCTAACCTGATGAGTTGTTAGTTTTCATTGTCAATAGCGAAAGTGACAGAGAAATAGACTGTCAACGAGATTAGTCAATACATTTTAAAAGTGACATTTCGCTTTTTGCCACTCGGCGCAGCAGTGTGGCCACTTGCAAGAAAAAACGATTGATTGTAGTCAGTGCGCGTGGAATGATGGATATTGATCGATGCAGTGTGACCTTTACGTTACTCGCATTAGCATTGACTCCATCCCTTGAAAATCATTCTCCGGTGCATTTTAAAGTTACCAACACTTTCTATTTTTTGATAAACCAAGTAAATTAATTGTTGCTACTATGATGGCAACCGAAATAGAATAAAACATAGATCGTAACTAGGCGCTGAGAATATTTTATTTGATGACAAATCAGTAATTTTGGCGACATAATAATTATTTTGGGGCAAAAGTAGATAATTTGGGTACAGGGGGGTTATAAATCAAAAATTATATCCTGCTTACTTTTATAAGGGCACCAGGTATCTTAACAATGAACCCCTTTCATGAAAAATACCAAAATAATAATAACTGAAAATATAAAGGGGTTCAATAGATATTTTTTTAAGAAAGGGGTTACGTGTGAGCTTAGTTTCGATTACGTATAACTAAATTGTGGGTAAATTTTAACAAACTCGGTTTTTTACGCCAAATAAATATACCGGTACAAGGCACAAATATAAACCAATTATTATTCATTATCACATAACTTATCCTAATGAAAAATGGCGTAAGGAGGAGGTGAAATGTGCTCATGAAAATTATTCTAAACAATTACAGAAGAGTGGCGTAATTTATGTCACAAAAAAGAACAAAATCAATGACTGTTATAAGATAGCAGCCCCACGAAAGTATGTTAAAAGGTATTTAGGCAACTAAGTTGCCATCGTCTGTAAACCTACGTCAAAAAAAAAATATCAGTTTTAGCACAGTCATGCGCAGCTCATTTTATGCCGTTACTGCTCATTGAACGAATGAAAATTCAATGTACCTATTATGAAATTGAGGAAGCGAGATAATTTGTTTAACATAAAACAGTCACCTCTATGTAATTGTCTGAAAAATGTAAACCAACTTACTGTCCAATATGATATAGACATATTTAATTGTAACAAGTCAGATATTTTAAAGCATTTAGATCTAATGTAAGATTATTAAATATTGTTGTAACTTTGTAATATTTTGTATATTATGTATTTTTTTAACTGTACTTTTGTAATTGGATAATAATCTGTAATTGTGCAGTCTAAATAAATATTATTATTATTATTATTATTATTATTAAAAATAGTTATAGTTTTATAATGGTTATAATTTTAAGAATGAATATTTTATATTCGTAATCAAAGTTTTTTTTATTTGGTAAAACGGATTTTACACTCACTTGTTTTATTGATTTCAGTGCTTAAGTGTTTCTGATGCTATATACCATTCGGCTTGGTATTACCAGCCCTTACCTCGTATTAGAAGAGGAGTAATTCTCGTTATTCAAAAAACCCAAAAGGAAATTAAATTAAATGCTGGAGGTCTAGTCACTTTAGACTTGGTCAATTTTGTTAAGGTAGGTAATATTTATATGTTTAAATACACATTGTTCTTCGTATTTCATTATTCACGAAAACAAAAGAAGATTATAACATAATGATCAGGAAAAACGTTTTCATTGTTTCTCGATAACTTCTGATATTTAATAATATTACTGAATATAATGTAATATTTCTTCATATTCTCTGACAAAACAAAATATCGCATCGCATATAATAACTGTATAAAATATTTTTTATACTAGCGTTTTATAATAACACATTTTCGTTGCTAAATGACATACTTTTAAGCACTAGTGCTTAAAATAAATAAATAAATATAAAATAAATATATCATCAAAGCATATTACCCATTTCTGGGTGTGCCAATCTGCTTTATCGCAGATATCGGTAATGATGATGACGTATTTGTACCGTGAGGGCTCTTACCAGGCATCACCTCACGGGCACTCATTGCTGGCGTGGAGAGTGCACCACAGGGGTCACTTTTGTGCCATTTAAAATTCGAAATATTTGGCATCGGTCGGGATCGAACCCGGTACCCCCAGGTTCACGACCAGACACTCAGGCACGAGGCCACGGGACCCCATACTAGTGCTTAAAAGTGACAGTTTAATGCGTAAAAGTGATAGTTTAATGCGTAAAAGTGACAGTTTAATGCGTAAAATGTTACTCTTAAGCACTAGTGTTTAAATGTACTTATTTCATTTAGCAACGAATAGATGGACCTGACGTCTGCCTACTTTTTAATTTTGAAAAATTCAAAATGTTGATATTTGAGAATAAATGATCTGTTTTAAAACGCTATTTAAAAAAATCTTGTATATAATACATTTCGAAATGAGTGATTTAGGCATTTGACGTGATGTACCACTCGCTTACGCTAGTGTGTTCAAATTTCTACAAGCAAGACGAAGACAAACATGTTTTTACAAGTGAACTAGTGAAAGAAATTGTCCACTCAAAACATATTTTTAGGATTCTATGTCTTGCATTTATTTGGACTCTGTGAATATGTTGTCATTACTCATCCTAATCTGGAGAATTCCAAATTCCAAAGGCAGTCCGGCACTAAAAAATAGTTTCATATTTTTGGTTGGATGAGTACTGAATCTTACAATCTTATTGCACGAGAAAACATCTTACAATTAAAGAAGAGTTTGTACGGTGAAGCCCGTGATAGAGTAAAAGGACTTCTAATAAATCCAGAAAGCGTTGAAGAAATTATTAAAGTATTGGAGTTACATTTTGGACGACCTAAACAAAAATAATGCATAATTTTTGAAAAGAAATTAAATACTTTCTTTACATTAAAGAAAACAGTTTAGAACCGATGTTAAAATTAGGCAGTTCTGTAACATTTAGATGTGTAATTTAAATTTACAAATTTTTATATCTGAAATTTTTTTTAATATCACCAATCAGAGTTTTCTTTCAAATTCACTGCAACAGGTAACTAAATAAACAAAAATTTCAGAGTTGACAGTATTAATAGTACGTCAAAAAATAGGTAATTTATATAATAAATGCAATTCACAATGGATATTCAAGATGAATTAGGTATGGAACTGGGTTTTCATGTAGAATTGCTTCCTAATTTGTATGATAAGAAAACCAAAATCAATGGAGAATATCATTTATTTGAAAAATTGCAAGATGTATCTCTCCTTCTTGTTGAATCCGCAATATCCGAAAAAATTAAAATATCTCAATTAAATCAGATTTTTCTCAAAGCAAGGCACGAAGAAAACAATTTTAATATAACCACAGTATAAATATAGGTTAACACACGGAAAATGGACGTTTTTGGAAAAAAAACAGTACTTGACAGAAAAATGTATATGTGAAAACATGCCATTTTGTTTACTTAAGTAAAATAAAATAAATAAATAAATATATCATCACGGCATATTACCCATTTCTGGGTGTGCCAATCTGCTTTATCGCAGATATCGGTAATGATGATGACATATTTGTACCGTGCGGGCGCTTACCAGGCGTCACCTCACGGGCACTCATTGCTGGCGTGGAGAGTGCACCACAGGGGTCACTTTTGTGCCATTATAAATTCGAAATATTTGGCGTCGGTCGGGATCGAACCCAGTACCCCCAGGTTCGCGACCAGACACTCAGGCACGAGGCCACTTAAGTACAAAAAATTATATCATTCAAAGGTGTCCATTTTCACGGAGGCAAATTTTGAGGCGCTCGAAGTTGGTTTCTACTTTCTCTAATAATCCTTGTCGATTTGTGCGATGTGCTGTCAAATTTCTTCATATGCACGTTATTTCAAGACAGGGTTGGAAAAAATCATGATTTATTTAAAAAAATCAAAAATCATTGATTTTTTAAAAAAAATCAAATAAATCATGATTTTTTAATTTTTTTCTATTTTTAAAGATCTAGTGGTGTTATTGTACTCTTTTAATTGTTCTAAAAGTAATATAAATATTTTATTTCATAAACGAAAACGAAATCTGTAATAAACCCTAAAAGATGCATTTGAATTTTTGCATAAATTTAGTATATAACGTACCCACGCGCGCGCGGCTTTTTAAACAATACATACCTAAATAAAATAGGTCAAAACATGTAATCAGTAATCTGTTAGAATTCAAATACAGTCCACATTTTTGTTCTTATTTATACTTTTGTAGTAAATAAATTCTTTTTTATTACAATTTGAATCTTTATTTCATCTGTGATAAAAATCAGTGATTTTTTAAAAAAATCTGTTGATTTAAATCAAGCCAACCTTGTTTCAAGAAAACCGAACATGAAGAAATCATACAATGATAGAGCGAACGATTCTCTGACGGAAATACAACACTTGCCTGACATCAAATCTGTGATTTATTCCTGTGGGATTTTCTTGAAATCATGTTTATATGAAAACAAGCCTGGCATAGTAGACATAGACAAACTAAAAAAATAAATTCGACAACTTTTTCACTGAAAAATAGCGGAGTACTGTTTATTCCAAAAATGTCCATTTCCCGTGTGTTATCCTGTATAAACAGCAGTTGCACTCCTCAGCGGTGCCTTTAATCAAGCAATTCGACAGCACACCGGCTAAGCTCAGCCTCCTGGTTTAGAGACACGAAGCCTGTGATCTAGCGATTCGGCAGCACATCGACCTTTACCATCCTACGGGGAACTGTAAAACTAAAATTTATAGACCAAAAGGTGGAGTTAAAACATTCGAGGTCAATTATTTCGGTAACTAAATGTGCAACTACTGTTTATATTTAAACTGTAGCTGAACTATGTTTCACTCGGTTGACCGCATTCTGGTCTCTATTGGGGCAATGAAAATTAAAGTTCCTCCACTGCTTTTATTTGAAGTATTTTTCTCTAAAAATAATTCATAAATGATTGAAGAAATAAAACATTGCTAGTTGGATGCTCTCTAATCACCCTTAATCGGTGGTTCATTCTAACGGCCATTGTGTTGTATTATATTCTTGTAGCAATCTTAATTCATTATTCTATCTCTTCTGTATTTTATTCTGTAAATTATTAGATTATATAGAACTATTGAATTATAAACACATTATTTAGCCAACTTAAAACATAGTATGCTACTCATATTACATTAGTACAGTACGATTTTTAGTATTGTATTATATTATTGATACTTTTATATACTTCTGCAAGTAAATATTGATTAATAAACTTAAAATATACTACTTACAACACGTGACTTTTGACAAACGTCAACATCTGTAACATAACCACACAAAATATATTTATTGTGTATTTTTAATATGTGAAATTGATAGTTGTAGATAAAGCATAGTATTTGACTCGCATATAAAGGCTATATTACTCTCGGATGATTACAATACTTGCCTACGGCTCGTATTCTAAACTTCGTCCTCGTGTAATATAGCCTACATTTTATACTTACTTACTTAATTCTGCACCTTTCTACCCTCACGGGTGTAAGGCGTTCCCCCGGCCTGCGGGGGAGGGGGTTGAGTTCTGATTCGTTGGTCTTCTCCATATTTCTTTCCACTCTGCTCTATCTTGTGTTGCTGTCTTCGTTTCTTCCCAAGTTAGACCTCTTCTTTGCGCTGCCTCCTTTACTTCTTCCAGCCACGTTCTTCTTGGTCGTCCTCGTGGTTTCTTTCTTCCAATTTTTGCTTCAAACACTTTTTTAATTATTCTCTCCTCTCCCATCCTTTCTACATGCCCATACCATCTCATCTGTCCTTCTGATATCTTATCTTCTATTGCTTTTACTTTTAAGTTTTGTCTGTAGGTTGTGTTTTCAATTCTGTCCACATTTTATACTCGTTAAAAAATCACCCTTATTCTATAACTCAGTCGATAATACTTATCGATCGATAATAATTTTTGACAAATAGAAACAAATGTATCATCTGTCAGTTTCATTTTGTATTCACTGTCTGTTGTAATTATTGGCTACATCGATTGTGTTACAGAATATGGGTGTATGTTCTGTTATTAAACAGAATTACTAGACACGTGTAATTTTTGGATTCTGTTTTAGATGCTGCGACTGTCTTTTTCCGTATTTACTTTGATTCGAGCTCAGGCAGAGAAAGAAAAACAAATTATGAAGTAGAAACACATAAAAGACACATCTAAAAAGTTTATACAGTACCGTAAGTACAACGAATAGTGGGACACATGATTTTGATAATAAAGTGTAATTAAACATGTACAACCAAAAAATGTACCTACACTTCACACTTCACACGCACATGTTTGGTTTTGCAAAAACAAAATCATGCAGAATACTACGGAAAACCATTATACCAACAAGTTTATATCACAGATAAACAACTTCAAAACACAAACGAAACATATGAGAATCAAAATTTAAAATCTCTGCAAAAATGGGTATTCACACAACATTAAACACACTGAAGAATTTGATTAACAAACATTGTATTATGGTATAGGTTTAATGTCCACAAAATATTCGATTGTATATGAAAACTCACTAATAAAAATAGAATTTAAAGTTTAACTAGAATTCATAATTTCTCGACTTCGCGTTTGTAAATGCAGCATGTTGAGGAAAACGCGATATTTGTTCAGATGGAATCTGAGGAGTGCGGTGTCTTCTGTAGGACGCACAATAGATGCCTCGCCCGCCATGCCATGCACGGCTTGACGTACGTTGGGGAAGGCCCTTGAAGCGGCGGCTGCCAGCATAGCGGCTCCCAGCAACACGGGATCGCTCACGTGGGGCACCAGTACTGGTCGCTGCAGCACATCTGCTAGAGCCTGGACGAACAGTGCGCTGCGGCTCAAACCCCCGCACACCACAATGGCTTGCAAATCACAATGACCGCTACGCTCCAACTGGTCAACGATGTGGCGTGTTCCATACTAGAAACAATATCTTATGAGATTTGTTATTTTATTTTTGCAAGATTGTTTTTACCTCCCGCTACCCTAGGTAAGGGAGGTAAAGGGATCGTGCTAAAAATCGGATATAGAGATTTTAGTGAATAAGCACGTTTTGATGTCCCCAGAATCCGATTTTAACATTTTTACAATGATGTCTGTAGGTATGTATGTGTGTGTGTCCGTGTGTGTGTGTGTGTGTGTGTGTGTGTGTGTGTGTGTGTGTGTGTGTGTGTGTGTGTGGATCTTGTGGACACGATTACTCAAATACTATCAATCAGAAAAATTTGAAATTTTGTATATCCATTCTATACTAATGTGGGAAGATCTCATTAGTTTTTAGTGTATATCAGATAACCGGAAGTATCATTTATACAAGCTTTTAACAGTTTTTCTTGTTAAAAATTCATTGAATATAATTTTTTAGCAACTTTTACCAATACAAATTGAATATAATGGCACAATCTTCAATTCTACGATAATAGCATTTATTAAATAACTTGAAATAACTTTATATTATATTATAAAATAATTTATTTTTGTACATCACTTTGCCTCTGCGTCAAACAAAAACAATACTTTAATAACAAATTTGACATATTTAAACAAATGTCACTGTCACGAAGCAATTTTCATTAAAATTAATAATGAAATCGTGTTAAGAAGAATTTAGTAGTTTAAATATGATTCTAATGAAATAAGGTTTGTAAAAATAATATATTTTCCATCATACATAAATATTAGATATACAGGATAATTCGATTTAAGTTTGATGTTTGCAGCATTATATATCAAACAGCTCTCAATAAGAACGTGATTTCAAAGTGTCAAATAATAGTTTGCAACTACACATTTACGAAATGGATAATGTACGGCGAAGAATTTACATAGATTGCGTTTTAGAGCATAAGGAAGTTGGTGATGATTTTGACAATAATGTATGTGTGACGATTTTTCCTTAAAATATATTAATGATCCAAAACTTCGCAAAGTTGGTATTTAATACTCTTATATAATTTAAAACAACATATTAGATTTTGACTACGTATTATAAACCGGATGTAGTACTTAATTTGAAGCTCTAACAGATTTTTCAGGAAAAACATAAAATATAATCCCAAATTTCGTATTACAAACTTTTCTATTTATTGGAACAACAAAGTAGATTTTGTTTACAAACGATCAATAGGAAGTGAAACTTTCCTTAAAGTTCATTGCTATTTTAAACATGGAATTGGCGGGAAGTCATGTGGTCACTTTTCTATTTATTGGAACAACAAAGTAGATTTTGTTTACAAACGATCAATAGGAAGTGAAACTTTCCTTAAAGTTCATTGCTATTTTAAACATGGAATTGGCGGGAAGTCATGTGCTGACCACATCAGATTTTTTTATTAATGTTTACCCAATGAGTTTCCAAGGCAGTAGGTTTTATTTAGAAATTACTGATCAGTAAGTGATGTGAATCACCTATCGATCAGGGGGCGGAGGCAGTAAGTACTTCAAAACCACGATCAAAGCTTACTTTAAAAATAACAACCAACAAATTTTAATATGAAAAAATAATTTTTAAATCTGTTTTCTTTTTCAATATTGTGCGTCGATCGTGCAAAAAGAAAAACGCAATAAGCACTGTGATCAGTAAGTGCTCTTCTATCAGTATCTGATGCATTGGTCGAAATCTCCAAAATCATCCTCAACTGGTAAAGTGCACTTAATGCCCTTAATACTTACATAACTACTTCGAAAGAAAATATTATTTAAAAAAAAATATCATTAGTTTAAAATAGCACCAAGGTGTGACATACTCGTGTCACATAAGTTGTCGGAAAGAAATTGAGTGGACGATATTGTGGTTTAAAAAATGTATATTGAATCTAGTTATAACTACAACCGTTAATATATTTAATATAAAGCTAGTGGCCCGTTTTCTTATATACAACAAAGTTTAATTTTAATTGTCGTTTGCGTACTCTTTGGAAAATCCTGTGCCTTAATTGTTTTCATTTTGGGGATCCTACACATCGTCGTACACCTTTCTTATAACGCCTAAAATGTATTAATAGGTCTCGTGTGGGTTCGTTAGGTTAATTGCTCTAACATGTTCTACGTACTGTATATAGAACTTTGCTGTCATTTTAAGTTCTATAGTGAAACTTTTTGGACGTTACTTATAAGAAAGATACCTATACAATAATCTATAGGAGACCCAAAACAATTAAGTAGAAGGATTGTTCAAAAGGTACGCAAAATAATTTTTAAAACTCGCCAAAGACTCACGGGAGAAGTCAGTTCTAACTTACCCCGTGTGTATAGAAGAAAACGGGCCACTAGCTCTATATTATATGTGTTAAAGCTTAAGCTATATTAATTGTTTAGTAATGAGCAGATTTAATATATTTTCTTTAAAACACCGTGTTGTGTATAAACGCGCCCTAATAAAAATATGTTTTCTGAACTCACTCTTTAAGCGGAACAGATATGGGCAACGTCTCCTCTACTCAAACGGTTGTCAAGTCTTGTAAATCATTCATGTTCCTTTTGTTACTTTAATATTAGCTAAAGCTATTAAAGTACATAGTGTTGTGAAAAGATTCAATAAGTGGTGTAAGAAGACGAAAATACCACAAAAACTCTTACAAGCGCTTACATGCATGCTCACAGACGCGATACAGACTTCTGCAGCAAACGCAACCGTCGCCATTGCTGCAGGTGCAAATACCGCACCAACACAACCGAAACTACCGGCATTTTCAATGAATGAATACCGTGCTACTGATGGAACAACCATTGAAGATTATTTCAAACATTTCGACTGGGCAACTAAATAAAATCCCTTAGTGAGAATCAATATGCTAGTTATGCTCGAGTTCATATGGGTGCTGATAATGCTTTAAAATTTTTAGTTAGTCCACGCAAACCAGAACAGTTCACGTACGACGAACTTCAGGAAAATTTTAAAAAAATTCGATCTCGCAAAAAAAAAATTTTTCTGAAAGTATTAAATTCAGACATCACGCAAAAGAAAGGAGAAATGATAGCAAATTTTGCATTACGTTTAATCCATTACTGCATGAAGTGATTTTGTGTTTAATTTTAATATTATTTTTGCAGATATCTATTCATTAGAGTAAAAAAACTAATTATTTATGAAAAAAAATTTTTTTGAATTGCCAGATTTGCCAATACGGGCCGTCCCTTTAAATGGACGCTATGCATAGCGGACATTTTCGAAAAAAAAATTGTCAAATAAATGTACCGTATTTATTGATATAAGTAATAAACATAAACAACTATTACAATAAAAATAAAACAAGATTAATAACCACCATAAAAATACTATTACACGCTATTAGAAAAAAGTTAAGCTAATGAAAATTTATTTCGAATGATACTTTTTGAAGCAATCCTTTGGATGTAGCCCTATATTACATTTTTCACAAATGAAATTACATTTATTTGTGCAATGTTGGCATCTTCGTTGTGTCTGAGAATAGACAACAATGTGTCCCATGTTATCAAATCGAGTATCACTTGTTGTAGTTGTGGATACTCGTCCTCTTGCAGTAGGAGTTCCATACATTTGTAACAGACTTTGAGCCAAATATCTACGGTATACCAAAAGGCTGGCACAATTAGGGTGTTTAGGCTTTAGCCTTTTCATCAGCAGCCAACCATTTGTAACAGTAACGTCAAACAGATAAACAAAAATAGGCCAGTACCATTTCTTTTGCCGTATTCGCGTTCTGTATACTGCTACTAATCCGTCCATCTTATCGACTCCACCCATTCCCTTGTTATAAACTGCTATCATTTCTGGTTGATCAATAAGATTTCTTGATTTGGTATCTCGACACCAGCGGGTTGTTTTAACAATGTTGTTACCGGAAAAATTAGAAGCCATTGTAACAACTTTGTTGTCTTTCCATTGGACTAATGATAGTTCTTCACTTCCCAAAAATTTGTAAGTTCCTCTTTTTTCTTTATTCCAAACTTTTTTATCTGGAAATGGACATTGTTCTGTTCTGTTGTCTCGAATAGTACCGGTCGCACATATTTTTAAATCAGAAAGATGAATAAGTAGTGATATTCCCGTGAAATAATTATCAAAGAATATTTTATAACCCAAATTAGATCCAATTTCTGCCTTATTCAAAAGTGATAGAACTACATCTCCACCGAGGCCAAATTCATGTCCATTTCCAGACTTCCCTGTATATAGATCAAATGCTACACAATAACCTGAACTTGTGCATAAGGCCCAATTTTTAAACCCAAACCTAATCGGTTTGCCTTTGATATATTGTTTTGCGTAGTGCTTGCCATAATATGGGATCATACTTTCATCTATTGAAATATGTTCCTCTAAGCCACCGTGCTCTTTGAACTTATCGTTCAGATGACATAAAATTGGGCGCAATTTGTACAATTTATCAGAATTATTATTAGAAGAATTGTCATTAAAATGTAGATTTCGTAAAATTGTTTCAAACCTATTTAGTCTCATGCTATTATACAATATTTTTGGAACGTCATCCGAACTGGACCAATACATCCTTTTGTTCGGACATCTTGTATAGCCTGATAATAACATTGCCCCGAAAACTACATATAATTCATTTTTCGTTAGATTTAGGTTTATGTTTCTTTGTTGCGCGTATATGTTTGATTGTGTGACAATGTTATGTATGATGCCTTCATCCCAAAAAAGGTTGAAAAAATCTAATGGCGTCTCAGCTTGATATGCTTCTACTGAAGGTAGTCTAGGGGAACATATTTTATTCATGTTAGAAGCCGGCAATTTTTTTGACCATTTCGACGAGTTTTTAGCACGTTTACGTGGTGGAAGATTTGCTATATGGGACCCATAATGCGTAGCCGAAGTTGATGGCCCCGCCGTGGCATTATTTTCCGCAATTAAATTACTTTTTATAATAGATAGAGAAATATTGTCATCATCCTCACTAAAATCCGACTCTTCATACCGAACTTCGCATTGCTGATTCAAAATTCCTCTCGATATGCGATTTGGATTTCCAGCTTCTTCATCGGAATTGTCGCTATCTTCTTCCGTTTCCGCTGACTTCTCATCAGGAGGCGTTATATAAACCATAGAGGGTTGGTCAGCATCGTCATCCGCCTCCAAAATCTCTAGTAACTGATGTAAAGATAATCTAAAAGAAAAAAGGTTTTATAGCCACAATGCATAGCGTCCATTATAAAGGACGCAAGTAATTATTGTAATTTTATATAAGAAAAACAAAATATTTTTTAAAATAAAATTTATAGAAATTAGCTACACACTCATATAAAACCAAATGCACAAACAAATATTACAAAATTTAATTTTATCATATTGAAAAAAATTACTTACCCTCCATGTCGCGTAGAGTACCAACTGGGATCCATTTACGAGCTAATAAAGCACTTCACAATTCAAAATCTATTTAACTACTGATGATATATTGTTCTTTACTCGTGTTGGAAGAAATTTCGCGTATAAAATTGTTTATACTTGCATAAGTGACGTCATAAAAAAATAAATGTTGGCGTCCTTTATAAGATACTATATGCAGTAATGGGTTAAAATAGGAAGCAGCTCATTGTGAATACGGAGACTTTCTTGACAGGATACTAATTGAGCAACTCTTGCATGGCCTAGAATCCTGAAAGATGTGTGACGAAATCATTGGTAAAAAGCAGCAACCTTTACCGATGCATACGAAATAGCACAATTGAAATCAAGCATAATACGGCTAATTTAGTCAAAAATACCCACAAATTAGGTTCTGTAATACAACAAATAAAACATGGTAAGGTACGCCACATAGTAGCAGTCAATATCAGAAATACGACGTTCGTATAGCAGCACAAAAACGCGATCACGAGCACGGTGTACAACATTCATGTAACGGGTGTGGAAAAAACACACCAGCAAGATTCACGTGGTCAACGCAGTCAAACCGATGTACAAACAAATTCTCAAAGTACAAATCGATGGTTGTAACCTAGACCTGGAACTCGATACTGTTGCACCATGTGGTATCATTAGTGGTAAAACATTACGAACAATTAAACCAAAATTCGCGTTACAAAAGACAGATAGACAATTTGTAAGTTATACAGGCCACCGTATAAACTGTATCGGCCGACTTCAAGTTAACACCACCGTCGGCGAAACAATACGACACGTAAATCTTCATGTCGTTGATGGAGATTTTGATACGTTATTTGGACGGGAATGTATTGAAGAGTTTTCATGAAATTAAGTTTCAGGATCTCTTCGGTAACTCGCAGCATATTCACGCGCTAACAACCGCTACGTCACAACTTACAGAAAAACAAACAAGACAACTCGATTATCTGTTAAACAAATATGAAGACATACTCAGCGATGTAGCCGGTAAACTTACTGTGCCACCCGTTACTGTACATTTTAAGCCAGATGCTACACCTGTATTAGCGCGTGCACGCGAATTACCTTTTGATCTACGTGACGCATTTAAAAAAGAAATTGATTGCATCAGGATTCTATGAACGAGTTGAGCATTCCAAATAGGCTTCAACAACCCATATCGTCGCAAAGAAAGATGGTAAATTGCGCATCACCGACAACTACAAATCGACACTAAATTCAAGAATGACCATTGATGAACACCCATTTCCGAGATCTGAGCACCTGTTCAGTGGCATAAAAGGGGCTACACTCTTTGTCACTTGGACATAACAGACTCCTACACGCATCTACCAGTGGACGAAAAATTTCGTCACGCACTAACGCTGAATACTCCAACGCATGAACTGGTGCGACCAACGCGCGCAGTGTATGGTGCTGCAAACATACCAGCTATTTGGCAAAGAAGAATGGAAACAGTGCTACAAGGTCTTTCAAATGTTTTAAATTTCTTTGATGATATTTTTGTCTTTGCAGATAATTTCGACAATTTTCTCACAGCCCTTGACCAAGCGCTGGAACGATTGAACTCCCATGTTCTTCGATTAACTCGAGCGAAATGCATCTTCGCTACACCTGCTATTGAATTCTTGGGACGCAAAATAGACGCACAGTGTATACACAAGTCGGATAATCATATAGAAGCAGTTCGTGATGCATCTACACCTCAAAAGCTACAGTTTTTTTTTTTTTATGAAAAGCAACTTATTAAAAATAATTTATACTAGATCTCTCCACCAGAGATCGGCCTCTCCGAGATATGCTGCTCATTGAATCATTCAAATGGACACCAGTTGCCGAAGCAGCGTACCTAGATACCAAGATTGTCTTGATCTCACTTCAAGTGTTAATGCCATACGACTCATCATTGTCTCCACTACTGGCAACAGACACTAGCAAAACAGGCGTGGGAGCCGCACATTGAATTCCACCGAACGTTACCCGCAAATAGATAAAGAAGCACTAGCTATAGTTTGAGCTGTACAAAAATTCTTTAATTATTTGTACGCTCGACATTTCACACTGATCACGCACCATAAACCCCTAACGCAAATACTGCATCCAGAAAAATCATTGCCAGTGCTCTGCATCAGGCGCTTGGCAAATTACGCTGATTACCTTTCAAATTTCAACTACGATGTTTAAACCAACCAAATTAAATGCGAACGCTGATTGTTGCCCTCGTGCAGCGTTAGCTACAACAGTCGACGTCGTGTACGAACAAACGTCTGAAGGGGAAAAAAGGTATCAGAGATCAGTATACTTTGTGCCAGATCAAGCAACTACCGGTTCGAGCCGAGAACATCGCTCGTAAAACACAAAAAGATCCACACTTGAGTAAAATCATTCTGGGAGTATCCCGAGAATCCCTTCGCGTACATGTAGATTATGCAGGTCCAGTGGCTGGAAATATGATACTTATTATTAGTGACGTCTATAACAAATAGCTTGAAGTTAAAGTCATCATTTCGATGACAACTTCAGCAACATTTGCAGTCCTTAATGAACTGTTCGCAGCCTATGGTGTTCCAATCAGTATCCGATAATGGTGTTATATTGGGAAAAAATGCAATTGTCAAAAAAGTCTTTATTTAGTTTGTAATTACAGGCGCGCGCACACCCACGCCCACATTCAACATAATATACAAAAGCGCGGCAACTGCAGCAAGGCGTCATCTAACTACAACAGTCATCTAGCGAGAGTTTTACGAAACAAGTATACTGTCAGTTCCATAAACATAATTTTCTACACAAACTGCTTTGTATCAACAAATGGCACTCAGTTCACTTACGCTGAATTCAAGAGCTTCCTACAAATGAGCGGAGTAAAATACTAAAAACTCATCGCTCCATACCACCCTTCAACAAATGGGCAAGCTGAACGTTACGTTCAGGTAGTCAAGGACGCATTGCAAGCAATGGGGACTACGCAGGAATCATTGCAAGGCTCTACATTCAACCACTGCTTTGTCGCCTTCACAACTTATCTTGGACAGAAATCTACGCACTTGTTTAGATCTCACCAGATCCGACAATATACATACGAAGATCACAGAAAAACGTGCCAAATTCAGTTCCTCATTTCGTACCTTTAAACTGGCGCAATCAGTTTATTTTTATTCAGGTAACCATCGCTTCGATAAGTAGATTCCAGCTACGATCGTCACTCGACCTAGAGATCTACATTATGAAATAGACTATTTCGACAAACGCTTCAAGCGACATATCGACCAGATCCGAGCACATTGAGACAACGAAGATCAACCGGCTGACTCTGTAAACCCCCCCGGTTCAACATAGCGACGATGAACCACGTAGAAGAATCCGATTCCATGAAGATACTTTAATACCTGTAGCCGCACCACCTGCAAACGTCCAAAGTCCACCATAGCGATCTACAACGCCGTCAACACCAATGCAACAGCCGCCACGATAAGAAGCAGCGACACCTAGATGCATCTCATGTCAATCGTTACGTCCTCATCGCCCTGTACGACCATTCTCATCAACTTAAATGTTATTGTAAATTTAAAGAAAGGAGGAAATGTTGTGTATGAACGCGCTTTAATAAAAATATGTTTTCTGAACTCACTCGCTCTTTAAGCTATGAGCAACGTCTCTTCCAAGCAAATGGTTGTCAAGTGTTGTAAATCATTCATGTTCGTTTTGTTACTTTAATATTAGCTAAAGCTATTAAAATACATAGTGTTGTGTAGAGATGCAATACACAGTATCGTCCTCACAAATTTTATCCAACAGCTCATGTGACACATGTTAACCTATGATTATTGGCACAAATACAAACAAAGGAATTTTCAAGATTTTTTGTACATCAATTCTGATAAAAATATTAAACTTGTATTTATTTATTTATTTATTTATTTATTTAAATAGTAACATGGAAGGAAAAAATAATTAAAGTTTTAAAAAAAATTACTGACATTATTAGTCTGAAACAAAAATCGGTAATTTTATATGAGATCGAAAGAGTGATAACAATGAGAATAGAGCGAATATAGAAACAGCACAGAAAATCATAAAAATATATCTCCGTCTTTATTCGTTACCACAGGTCACCTTTCGGAGTCTACGGATGTGCATTTTGATCTGAAATCCGACCGTTGAGTTTCAGTTTCACTTTTTGTGTTCATCTTCGAGATTGGTCGGGTTGATTAAATTTAGTTGAGTTCAGGTCGGGTTGGTTCAGTTGAGTTCAGTTCAGTTTGAGTCGGGTTAGTCCGTGCAGTTCAAATTACGTCAAGTTGCTTCAGTTCAGTTCAATTCGAGTTGGGTTGGTTCAGTTCTGGTCAGATTGCTTCAATTCGAATCGGATCAGATTAATTCAATTCGGGTCGAGTGGGGTTACTTCATTTTAGATCAGGTTGTTTCAGTTCTAGTCGGTGTAATTAAATTCGGTACGTTGGTTCAGTTTAGTGCGAATCGAGTAGATTCAGTTCAAATGGTCCGTTTCAGGTCGAGTACAATTTCTGGTCTGGTTTCCGTTTCAGTTGGACAGGAAGTACGCATCGCTAATAGACTTTTATAACTTAAAGGGAGTTTGCTTTACAGGGAAAACTTATGTGGGAGAAATCATTTATACTGACTTTGATTGATATCACATCCGCTTACTTTGTACACGGGGTTAGTTTTATTTGTCTTACTTTATTCATTTATAATTCTACCCTTCTATCAATGTATGTTAAGCCTGTCCTACATCAAATATACTTTCTTGTGTTAAGACACTAAATAAAAATTAATAATAGCAGCAACACAGCCGTACCGCATTGTAGCCATGGTGCGACCAGGAGGAAGTCGAATTTATTCGAGCACAATAATACTTTAGAAGGTTTGTAACAGTGCAGTGAGTCATAATGTGCTATCATTCAGTGCATTTACTTGTGTGTGCTGAGGCCAAGTATGGCAAAATTATTTTTTGATGACGTATTCCAATAGGCGTGTCTTGTGCTAGTGCTATGTATATTTATTCAAACCGCGGCCCGAACGATCTATCGAACACAGCCGCAGTAAATGAAAGTGTTACCGAGAATCCAAAACGTCGACTCGCTGCCGTTCTAAAAATTGGGAATTTCACGAAGCAGTTTAATTCAAATTTGATCTCTACATGGTATATATAACCGTCAAAAAGTGGTCTAATTGCCATTAGAAATTCATTTAAGTATGAAATTAAATTAAATGTTACACTCTTCTTGGACCACTTTATAATGTAGATTAAGTGCTATCATCTTGCAAAAAAGAAGTATACTCACTGCTAATGCTTGTAAAGTGGCTAGGTACAATAAAGCCAAATTTTCTTCATCAACAGCTAATGTTAAACCCATGATCTAAAAATAATAACATTTATTACTAAAGTATTTTTAAAATATACTAAACACAACTACCATTCCTTTTAAAGTTGGATCCGCTAATGGTGATCTGTTGCCGTGAAAATCTGGCCAAATATGAAGATCTTGGGTGAGGAATGCAACATCTGACATAGTCTGTTCTTCAGCCAACTTCATTAATTTTATTTTTAAATATTCTTGTATGTGCCTAAAATTAAAAATTTAATATGCATATTTCAAATAAAAAATATTTAATAATTCAAATGATAGGTCACTAATATAAATATAAATACAATTAAATGAGGAAACTATACGTAGTTAATAAAGAACACATTATTTGGGTTTAAGTTAGGTAATTTTTTACCTTCCGTCACCTTTAGGTAAGGAAGGTATTGTCTTTGGTCAAAAAATTCGGTGGTGAGTTTTTAATGAATAAGCACGTTTTAGGGTCCCTACAATACGAATATACCATTTTAAAGATGATGTCTGTATGTATGTGTGTGTGTGTGTGTGTCCGTGTGTTTGTGTGTGTGTCCGTGTGTGTGTGTGTGTCCGTGTGTGTGTGTGTCCGTGTGTGTGTGTGTCCGTGTGTGACAAATTTTTCTCCGACGATAACTCCAATACTACAATTCTAAAAATTATAATTCTTTCGTATTCCTCTTCGCTACATCCATATGAAGAGTTGATTAAATTTTGGTTATAATTAATCCACCGGAAGTACCCTTATTTGAAGTTTTTAACAGTTTTTCTTAAAAAAACGCAGTTAAATATTATTTTTTGACATTTTGTTATTATATATATTAAAGAAAATACTCTTCTCTATACAGTTTGATTATACATTGTCCTTCATATTCAATAGATGTAAATTTAAAGCATTATAAAGAAATTAATTTTCAAAAATTAGTCAGCTTTGCCATTTATCATGGAAACAGCTGACATAATTATTCAAGAAAATTTAATTGACAGATGTCAGTTGCAAGTGCAAAACCAAATATGGAAAAAAGTATAGGATCTAAAATTGGTATGTCATATTGTTGCTCGCAAGTGCCACGCAGAGAAAGGCCAAAGAGAAGATGGAAGGACATTAATTAGTGTAGTTTATGTTATAATTTTATTGGATTTATAGAACCTTTTCAAATGAACTTTTGGTATGGAATTTGTAAGTAATAGTATGTGTTTTTACATGATATTATATAGAATCTGTTCCAAGGACCTTTTGGTATGGGATTTGTACAAAATACATGGAATTGACGGAAGGTCTTGTGCTGGCCACAACAGATTTTTTATTATATTACGACGTTTCGACAGAGAAGTGCTGCCTTCATCAGGTAAATAACAAACAGTAATATAAATAAATAAATATATAGTAATGGATCTTTAAATAATTTGAATTCAAATACACGCTTTGAGCTTCCGTAGTACCCGTTGTCCATTCTTAATTTCCTGGAAATATCATTATGGTATGAAGTTGAAGGCGATAACATATATTTGAACAGGAATGGGTGATTGTTGCATGACTAACAATTCCTGTTGTCCGGATGTGGTATTTCGCTTCAGAAAATCTTTCCCTTTAATATCAGTCCAGTGAACGAAGGGATTTTACCCTACAAAAGGTCGGGTAGCTCTGAATTTTTGTTATGTTGTATAGAATGATGGGTTATTGAAAAATCAAAACTTCCACAATCCACCCGCCTCCGCTCTTTTCGCCATCTTGTAAAAACCACCGAAAATCAGCACTTTTTTAGTTTATTGCCTATAACTTCTTTCTGGTATATTTTATCGCAAAAGGAAGTTATTTGCCAAATTGAAGAGGACAAAATATCCTGCAAATTAGTTATTTGACTATTAAAAAAATATTTAAAAAACAGTATTTCCTTCTTTCATTTGCCTGCGACTTCTTTCTACTGCTCTTCAGCTCAGAATGAGTTACATATTTTTGGCGATGGAGCTGTGTCGTTCCCAACAAGGCAAAATTAGTGATCTTAGAAAAAAATGAGTTTTTTTACCATTTTTCCAAACTATAAATATATCATTATCATCAAATTTCATTCTCCTGGATATTGTACTAAGCTCCTACAGATACGGAATGGATGAAACAGATTACCGCGAAACATCTATTTTGAAAATTGATTTATTAACATATTAACCACCGCAAATCGGCACTATTCAGTTTTGTGCTTATAACTTCTTTCTGGCGCATTTTGACACAAAAAAAGTTGTTTGACCACTCAAAATTTGGTATATGAAGTTTTTTTGTAGGAGTAATAGCAACAGAGCTATAAAGCTCCCAAAAAGAACAAAACTGCGTACTTAGTTAAATTTTGAGTATCTTTCCACTTTACATATCGCAATAACTCAACAACACTTCGTTTTAGCGTAAAAATCCTTACGATAAATCTTGAGAATTTACTTACCTACAAAATCCATGTCATTTTTTTTATGGCCAATGTAACGGAGTGAGGGTAAATTTACAAAAAAAAAAATACGGAAAAGTGTTTTTTTTTTCAAGTTTAGTGCAGGAACGTAATCCCTCCGGTTTTTAACACTATACTTGCTTTTATGATGCGGAATTAACGTAATACGGATTTCACGAACATAAGTCTGAGCTGAAAAGGAATAGAAAGAAGTCGCAAACAAATAAAAGAAGGAAGAGCTGTTTTTTAAAAACTTTTTTCTAGTAGTCCTAAAAGACAACTGACGTTTTATTTATATTTAATATTTAATTATACTATTATAATTAGAAATAATGAACCAAAAAAGTTGCTGCATTAAACTGGAAAAAACTATTTTTATTGTTTTTTTTGAAAGATTTTTGTAAACGAGCGTGAAGCTGTCAAAATTTTAAAAAATTTTTTCACAGGGAAAACGCTCATAGCAGCTGTAGACACGTGTTTCACGTGAAACACGTGTCTACAGCTGCTATGAGCGTTTTCCCTGTGAAAAAAAATTTTAAAATTGTTTTTTTTTAATAGACCCCAATTTCTTTGCACTGATCGTAAAAAAATCGATTTTGTATGTAATTAAATTCTCTACAACATTGATTATGAGGACTTTTACCCTAAAATAATGTGTTACGGAGCTATTGCGAAGTTCGCAATTTTAGCCTTTTTGTGAGCTTCATAGCTCCGTTGCTATTAAGCGTAAATAACTTCAAATATGTAATTTGCAGCAAATTTTGTCCTCTACAAGTTGGCAAATAACTTTCAGCGATAAAATTTACCAGAACGAAGTTAAGTTATAGGCAATAAACTGAAAAAAGTGCCGATTTTCGGTGGTTTTTACAAGATGGTAGAGCAAGCGATGGAGAGAGGATTATGGAAATTTGGATTTTTCATTAACCAACCATCCTATACAACATATAAAAATTTCAGAACTACCCGACCTTTTGTAGGAAAGCCCCAACTCTGCTGGTGATGAATCTTGTCCGTAGACACACTCTGATGAACTTTGTTGAAAGAAGCCATGGCGATATGGCGAATACAATAAACAGTGAATAAAACTAACAGCACACTGAAGAAATAACTTTTGGGCTCCCCGTGTATATACCACAAATATCTTGTATTCATTTTCAGCACGTGGTTATTATTAAAATAAGCCCAGTTTTAAAATTGATTCTTGGAATTAATTCCTTTTTACCTTCCGTCAAAAGGAAGGTATTGTTTTTGGTCAAAAAATTCGGTGGTGAGTTTTTAATGAATTAGCACGTTTTAGGGTCCCTTCAATACGAATGTACTATTTTTAAGATGATGTCTGTATGTGTGTATGTGTGTCCGTGTGTGTGTCTGTGTGTGTGTGTGTGTCTGTGTGTGTGTCTGTGTGTGTGTGTGTGTGTGTGTGTGTGTGACAAATTTTTCTCCGACGATAACTCCAAAACTACAATTCTAAAAATTATGATTCTTTCATATTCCTCTTCTTTACAACCATATGAAGAGCTGATTAGATTTTGGTTATAATTGGTCAACCGGAAGTACCCTTATTTGAAGTTCTTAACAGTTTTTCTTGAAAAATCGCAGTTAAATATCATTTTCGACATTTTATGTGATTATCAATAGAAATAATAACTTATTCTCTATACGGTTCGATTATACATTTTCCTTCATATTCAATAGATATATAGTTATAGAGAGATTAAGAGAGATTAACTTTCGAAAATCAGTTAGCTTTGCAAAAATTATGAAAACAACAGATATAGGTATTCAAAAAAATCTAATTGACAGATGTCAGTGGCAAGTGCAAAACCAAAGTGGAAAGTATATGATCTGAAAGTGATATAAGTGACAGAGTGTCTTTCGCCAGTGAGTTTCATTTGCGGCCTCGCCTCAAGATAGGAACTTATAATGCCAGAAGTACGAGAAAGGCAAAAGAGAAGATGGAAGTACTGTATAGCAGAAGATTTGAGAGAGGAAGAACTGTGTCACGCTTTGGACAGGAATGAGTAGAAGAGAAGAGTAAGAAACAGCGACTTCTAATAAAATAGGGCAAAGTTGAAGCAGGAGGAAGTGTTAAGTGCAATACATAATGTACGTTCGTATTCGTATTAAAATTTTATTAGATTTTAGAATCTTTTCAAAGGAACTTTCAGTATGGATATGTAAAAATAGTGTGTTCTTGTTACAATTATACAGAATATATAGAATATTTTTCAAGGAACTTTTGGTATAGGATATGTACAAAATACGTCGAATTGACGGAAGGTTTTGTGCTGGCCACAACAGATTTTTTACCTGATAATGAATATTTTAAAATAAATTTTCTTAATATCGTTACGGTGACATTGAAGTATTCATACATCTCTAGGTATATTTAAAACAATTCAATTAACATAAGTTATTTTCTCTGTCCCAAACTATATACAAGTTAAGTTTTACCTATTAAGAAAAAAATTAAAATCCCATTATCATTCGTTAACAGAAACAAATTTATGTCTTTTAAAAACATAAGGTAGGCAAGGTAGGTACTAAAAGTATTCATAAATTTTCAGATATCATTATAAACAATCACCGAGGCCCAAAGAATCAACAGGTAGAAAAGGCAAGTGAAATTAACATAATTTATTATCTCTACCCCAAAATATAGGTACCTATACAAGTTAAGTTTAAACTATTAAGGGATAAATTCCTTCGAAAATAATATTATCATTCATTAATAAGAACATTTATGTATTTCTTTGAAAGCACTAAAAATCAACAGATACAAAAAGAAATTTAATTAACATAGTTTATTATCTTTGCCCTAACAGAAAAACTCCCATCGAATCCCATTATCATTCGTTAGCAAAAACAATGTATGTGTATTTAAATATTGAAGGTATTAAAAGTATTCACAAATTTTCAAATATTATTGAAAGAAACCACCAAGACTGTAAAAAACCAATAGATAGAAAAAGCAATACAGTTAACATAAATTATCTCTGTCCTAAAATATATCTGTACAAGTTAGGTTTTATCTATTAAGGGAAATTTTAAAATTCCCTTCGAAAATAATATCTTCCATTAGTAAGAATTTTAACAATTAACACAATGACATTAAGGAATTCACAAATCTCTAGATCTAGCAATTCAATTACCATAATTTATTATCTCTACCCTACATGCTAAGTTTTATCTATTAGGAAAAATTTTATAACCAATTACCATAATTTATTACTTCACTATTAATTAACTGGCGCCAGTTCACGAGTCTCATCATTGCGATCGGAAAATTTATACAAGCATCGAAAAAAAAACTTATAATGTTAATCAAAGTGAGCAGCGATTAAATATATTTTTGATAATAGAAAAACTTTTTACAACTAGCATCCCTCAAAAATATTTATATTTAAAAGATGAAATTTTTTGTATACTCTCTACTGGATATGTTGTATCTACGTTATTGTTTATAAAGAAATAGATGTAATTAAAATAAATGATTTGTTTAATTAAAAACAGTTATATAAAATTTATAAAGTGTTAAAAAAAATAAAAATGAAAATTTATTTAAATTGGAAGCAAAGTATTTTAAACAAAAGTGCTTTTGTTACAAAATCATTTTGTAAAAATGAAAAACAATTTCAATTATTAAGAAAAAATGCATATTTCCATATGAAAATATAAATACTTGGAATAAACTTGATAGAAAAAAAACTTTAACTTTAAAAATAAGTTTTTGTAGCACATTAAAAATTAAAATAACGTTAATTATGAACATGCACTAAATGTATGGAATGAGTTTAACAATAAAACGTTAGCAGAATATGGAAATTTATATTTTAAAATCAATGTTTTTTTATTAACAGAAATAATTGAAAATTTTCGAAATTGTTGTTTATAAATATAATATTAGATAGTTTATGGTATTTTAAAACTCCTGGAATTGCTTTTGATGCTATGTTAAAATGTACTCAAATTGACCTTGAATTAATTACTGATGTTGGCAAAATTTTATTTATAGAAAAAGGAATTCGGGGCGGCGTTTCACAGTGTTCAAATATGTAGGTATACAATAATTATTTACAAAAGCATTGCCGTGAAAATAAATGAATTTATTTCTTAATTCAATGCTTATGTCAGTGCATGCGTATCATCATTGAAAATGATTCCTCAATGTGTTCTGAAACCGATATAGATTTTCTTTTTGGTGTGAGGGGATTGATTATGAATCACTAATTCATAAATTAATATTAAAGAATCAGTGTTCAATTGTATAATATTCTTTACGAAACTCAGTTATGTAAAGTTTTTTTATATATCACCGTGTATTGTTTTTCACATAAAAAGCCAACCTTCCACTAGTTGTCATTTTTCATATTTTTATTTTCTTCTTGCTTTTCTTAAAAATACATTTCAAGATCAATTTTGATTTGATTTTTAAAGTGATTAATGATCAGAAATACGTTTCTATGTTCACAACAGGTTTATTTAACACACAGTATTACAAACTCATTTCGTATCAATTATGTAAAAAATGTCATTTCAAAACGTAATAAAGTTAGGCAAAATTCAACTTTTTAAAATTAGAATTAGATAAAAGCAAATAATTGGTATATAGCAGTATATGAGTAATTTATATAATTCACTTGAAAATGAAAATTTTCATTTAAATAATTTATATGCAAGAGTGCAAGAGAAAGATTTTTATAGTTCATATTTTACGATAGCTTTCGCACAAAGATTTTTACATAAACGCAAACAGAGTAAACACGGCTGGCGCCATAGTTTCATCACATACCACCAGACATTCCCATTGAGGTACACCAATGCTTATAAGGTTGCCAATCTATACATATTATTTAATCCATGGATTTTGGTATTCTCATTTATTCTGTTAGAAACATATATTACGACCTGGAATAAAAGATGTCTTGTCTATAAAAATAAAATAAAAACTTACATTCCACCTGAAAGATTATCCAGAATGTGCTGAGTCGCAGGATGTGTTTCGATAATATGATCAATGAGACGGCCGGTAGCACTTTGACCGGCTTCGTTGAGCCACATGCCAGGCACCATGGCACTATAGTACGGGCCCCACACACCCTCGCAAAACAAGGGGGTTAAACTCACAGCCATATGACATGTGGACGTGCCACAAATTAAACCTGTAATAATGTTATATGAAATAATAAATATTTAGGTAGGTAACTTAAAAAAAAAATTAATTCTTCAAAGTGAACATACAGAAATAATTACCAATCTAACGCTACTATTAAAAATATTTGTTTTTATACGTATTTAGTTGAGTAAATGTAAAATGAAGGCTTTTAAATTATCCTTAATTATTAATTCGTATCTCTCTTCGACAAATTCTGAGCCGCATATAGTTCTATACAGAAAACCCTACCCTAGGGTTTTAAAAGACATGTATCATCACACCAATGACGATAAATCTTTGCCATAGAGCAGTGGTTCCCAAACTGTGCACCGCGGGCGCCGTGACGAGCTTACAGGTTAATATTTTTATTAAAATTAAATGTATCTTACGCGATTTTGGAATTAGATCATCGATATGTTAATGCAAGAAAGAATTTCTACTATCGCTGTGTAAACCAGTAACTAGCCCACCTTACCTTAACAAATGTGGATTGCAACTGACAGTCAGATGTTAGAGTTAGATTTAGACCACTGAATACGTAATATATACAGGTGTACAGTATACCATTTACCAGAATTCTGCTTCAAAGTTCTTCAAAAAAAAAAAAAATTATTTTGTTTATAACAACAGAACGCTTTATACGATTTGGATGAAATACCTGTTATTATTAGTGAACCAATAGTGTGCGAAACTTAAGTGTCCCAACATTGAGTAGACCGTAAATTTTTAATGGCCACGCATATAACGTAAAATTATTTTTTCCAGAAAAATACATTCAATAGTAAACTTTTCTCTCTCTGTTTAATTTGTAATACCTGTTGCGGTTCAAACAGAAAAAAATAAAACCTGAGTGACTGCATCCTGAATTTTTTAAAAATAAATTTAATCTAGCAGTCTATCCAAATGTCAAACACCTAATTTTTAATGACAGTAACAATTGTTTATGGGTTGTCAAAAAATTCCTTCGCAATATTCAGAAACTATTAACATCCGTTTGTTCGGCCTAATAGTATTTTACTACCATGGTACTATATAACCAAAGTTATTACCTACGAGCAAATAGTAACAAAAGGGAATGTATCGGTGGTGGGGGTACGTCCAAGTCGCAACGGAAATCGGCCATGATATAAACCACTTTATGTTTGTGTGACTCAGCTTTGTTGACATCATATGTTTCAGCGTGATTGTGTGAGGTTACAACTCTGTAGTAAAGTGTTTCATTTAAAGATATTTATATAAGCGATTGGATGTGTGAGACTATATTAGATAGTGGTTTACAAGAATTAAAATTTGAAATGGTGACCTGCATTTTGTGTAGTTTGTCACACAATGCCCGAATTCCCGGAATGTTGGAATAACCTTTCATCGGTAAGTTTCTTAAGTACTATGTATTACTGAAAAAGTTTTCTTAAATTAAGCAATTATGATGTTAAATTAATGTACTAAGGCGTTATGTGGTAAAAAATAATGTTCTTCGCTTTTTACTGTTTTAAAACTAATTCCAAAACGTATTGTAGCCATCAGTGCTTCAGTGGCGTGCACTTAAATATAGAAAATATTTATGTATTACAAAATTTTTGCAAAATTGTATTATTGTAATAGTAGCTTATGTAAAACATTTATGAACTAATTTTTATATTTTCATATAGCTACCAAAGTTTGCAGTTCTCTGTTCACAACACTTTATGGAATTAGATTATGATTCATCAGCGTTTAGGAAACTTAAATCGCAATGTAGTTCCTTTAATTCATGTAGACCGCTAGAAATATAAATAAATCTTAACATCCCTCATCCCTATGTAAATTAATCTACCTACGCCCATGGCCAACATCTGATATTTGTGTGACAGTTCCCCCACTCCTATAAACCACCGTCCTGTTACTATTTGCTCGTAGATTATTATTACCTAGCCGACTATGAAAATCTGTAGGTGCGGAATGAACTGAACATCCTAGCATTCCTAAACCACCAGCATGTGCGTCTATGATAGAAGTAGCTACGGCTGTGCCAGGAAGTAGGCCAAGATCTTGAGCTGCCTCAAGAGTTAGACCGGCGCCGCATTGCGACCCGGGCGCCATTACTTCTCGTCCTATTCGCTGTGCTCCGTCTTCTAACAATTCCGACAGGCCTAATTCCTCAAATAGAGATTCGCTCCAACCATCAGTTCCATCTGACTGCACACAATACGTCCATTTACATACGAGGGAACACAATGACCTAAATACAAATAAGATTTGAATACAATGATAAACACCAAATCTAACAATAGCAATGGGATTAGTAAATCGAGAGCATCGGTAATGAAAGTAAGCATTTGTTACTTTTACTGGGGAGGAAAAGAGTTAAGAAATATTTCGCTCTTTTTGAGAAAGACAGTAAATTTTTAATATGTACTATATGTTCATAATGTTTAAATTTAAGTACTATTATAGTACTAATATAATTTTGTTATGTATATTATAATATAAATGAAAAATCACTATTATTCAAATACCTATGTGGTTTTTGCCCATAATGCTACACATGTAGAGGTCTGGATTTCGAGGGGCACCAATGGGATCTTGGAAAAGGATAACGTTTTAATTGGTGAAGTAGTAATTCTACTCCAGTTCAAATGTGTTCCTTAAAAATATGTACAAAGTGTTCAAAAAATAGATGTCAAAAATGTAAAGGTTTTTATAAGCTTGTTGATCGGCGAAATAGTCCAGTCAATAAAGGTTTTTACCCTACAAAAGGTGGGGAAAAAACGATTTTAACATATGTTGTTTGCGTCGAGATGGGGATAAAAAATACAAATTTGTGACCTTGGGGAGGCTCGGCGTGTGCCGCCATCTTGGATCAAAGGTGCATAAAATGAGTTTTTTGCTATTATCTCGAAAACAGTGGCCCGGATCAAAATTTTACAAGAATACAAAACTAAAGCTCGGAACTTTTTGTACAAAAAGGGATTGTGCATTTTTTACCTAGGATGAACTCTCAAAGAGTTATGTTCAAAAATAGGAAACCAGAACAACAATTTATAAAAGCAAATTTAATTACACAAAATATGCACAATATTAAGTTTTTAATACTTAGTCTAATAGATTTTGTTTTTTGCAACAGTTTACATTTGTCGTGGCATCAAAAGAAGTAAATTATCGATGATTTTTAAATATTTTTTCTCAAGTCTTCTCCACAAATTCATCAACCACTCTGATTCGGTTAAAGATACGGCACCCCGGTTTTAAAATTTTAATTCAGCTTGGAATTCTCCTTCATTAGAGATAAACATTATTGTGCATTTAATACGTGTCGAAATTTCAGAAGAAAAAATGAAAACTAAGCCGATTTGCAAATGTTTCAAATCTTAGGGATATTTTATACAAGTTTAAATTGTTAATAATTCGTTAACCTCTCATCGGAGCAAAAATCGTTTACCGTGACATGAAGGGGAATTCCAAGCTATCTTTAATCGAGTCAGAGTGGTTGATGAATTTGTGGAAAAAAATTAATTAAAAATCATCGATAATTTACTTCTTTTGATGCCACGACAAATGTAAACTGTTGCAAATAACAAAATCTATTAGACTAAGTATTAAAAACTTAATATTGTGCATGAATTGTGTGATTTGCTTTCATAAATTGTTGTTCTGGTTACCTATTTTGGAACATAACTCTTCGAGAGTTGATCCTAGGTAAAATATGCACGAACCTTGTTTGTACAAAAAGTAACGAGCTTTAATTTTATATTCTTGTAAAATTTTGATACGGGCCACTGTTTTTGAGATAATAGCGAAAAACTCATTTTTTACACCTTTCATCCAAGATAGCCGCTCACGTCGGGCCTCCCCAAGGTCACAAATTTGTATTTTTTATCCCCATCTCGACCCAAACGACATATGTTAAAATCGTTTTTTCCCCCACCTTTTGTAGGGTAAAAACAACATATATTAAAACCGTTTTTTCCCCACCTTTTACAAGGCAAAAGTCTTTTTTGATCTCCATTGAGTGGACTAAAAGTCCTGCACCAAAAATATTACGTTTATTTTCAAATGTACAAAAAATGTAAATAAGCAAAGTTTAATCAGACAGGGGCGCTCATAAAACTATCAGCTATAATATCCCGAGGTCATTGATAATAACAAAATAATTTTGACACTTACCGAAAGCGCGTTGCTTGGTAACCGCCCGACGCCGTAGACGGTGGGGTGTTAGTTACCTAAAAGCAACGTGCTTGAGGAAGTTGTGATAAAATTATAAGTATTTTTCAATGATCGAGGGGTATTTGGTGAGAATTTTTTTTGCAGTTTTAATATTAAATTTGCCTAGAATTTGTATTTGACAGAATTTTTATGTCTAATATGCTCAGTAGATGTCACTAGTAGCTATTAAGATTTATTTGAAAATGAAAAATTCGACCAAAATCAGTTTTTCGTCATTATCTAGTGACGTATGTGAATTTTTGGCAAAACAAAATCACATGTAGTATGATCTTTCAAAGGCGCATCTCTGTCCCATTTAAGATTTAACCGAAGTCGTATCTCTTATAGTTTCCGAGAACCCAATGGTGGCCCTCGAAATCCGCACACCTGTATAAATCTCGCAGAGAAATAATCCGGGAATAGTAGTCATTATTCCCTCTGATGCTCTGATGCACCAATCAGAATACTATTAATAAAATAAATATGCAAAACAAATGAATTTTCAACATATCTGCATCACCATACTTTCATGACAATCAGGCTTATTCTTGTGACTCCTTGTAATTACAGCAAGATGGCAATATTGTTTTGATTTTGTATTCTGGTGGCACCCTTGTTATTAACGTTCAACAATTTCAGTATCATAACAATTGTTATAACTTAGCAATGAATTTAGGGAAATTTTTGATGAAATCTAGGGACATTAAGCAATTGACTGAATATATTAATCATTTGACGTTTAATCTAGCGGTTATGGTCTGTATTCTAACATCTTGAAATAGCGCTACTTCCGAAAAATCGCTACTTCAACTGTCAAATGTGAACTTTATTATTCAAAATAAAAGAAATAAAAATAAATTAAATTATAAATGCCACTTATTTCAAATATTATAGGTTTCATTGGGAAATCATCCGAATATTTAAAATCAGAATATTTAATACCAGAATATGCACGCACAGAATCATTTAAATCCCGAATATTCAAGAACCGAATCGTGCATCGCCAGAAAGCGCTTTGTCCGAATGATTCATAAACCGAGTATGTGGACGGGGCCACGAGGAGTAAACGTTAGGTTATGTTCACGTTGGTTAGCGATGGTTCTGCTGATACGCTTTCGGGCAATGCGCGATTCTGTGTCTGAATATTCAGGATTTGAATGATTTTGTGTGTGCATATTCTGCTTTTGAATATTCTGATTTTTAATATTCTAGTTTTGAATATTCGGGCGTTGAGTATGCACCCGGTTTCATTTACAAAAATATGAAACCTATTCTTGTCTATTCATAAAATAAAATAAAATAAAAAAAAATCAAAATAGCGTTACTTCGTTAATGGATTACTTGAATCACGAAGTTGTTGTCGTTCTAACCTTAAATTGTAACTGAAATATTTAAGTTCCAATATTTATATTACAAGAAAAATATTGATTATTATTTTACTTCTGTTCTTCGTTCTCAATTGCTTCCAAAAATAAAACAAAATCTATATTTGCCATATTTATTCAAAATATACTTAACTTTAAAATATAACAATGTTGCACTCAGGCGACAAGTTTTAGTTCTCGCCTGTCTAGCAATCAGAAATAACAATTCTTGTTGTAATAACAAGGTAATAGAGTTCACAAGAATTAGGATATTGTCAAAATAACAATATTAATATCAAACGTAGCAATATTGCTCATCAGACAATTGCTAACAAACATCAATGATTACGTGAATACAAATTCATCATTGTATTGTAATATTAACAATATTGTTACATATAACAATTGTTACTAGCTTAACAAGGCTCACAAGAATAAGGCTGAATATCACAATACATAGCAACGTTAACCTAATTTTAATAAAATGTACATCATGTGGATTAATTGGGGGTTACGAAACGAAATTATAAAAATAAAATTGAATATAATGTACATTAATCGTTTAATTTTGCGTCTCCCAGTTTTTAATTTAAATAAAATAATAAAATTTAACTGTTTGTTATTGGAGGAGTTACAAAACATAAACCATCTGAATATTTTTACCTAGATTCTGATCCAGTCGCTTTCCATGTTAAGAAATCGGGTAAATCAAAAAATATTCCCGCTTTGTCCCAACATTCCGTTTTCAAATGCTTCTTAAGCCACATTAATTTCGGTATTTCCATTTCCAATGAAATTTTGCCACCAACGTATTGCAAGACGGAGTGCTTAGTTTTATTAATGCAAGCTGCTTCTTCTTCAGCTCTATGGTCCATCCATAATATGATGTTTTGCTCATTTTTACCTACAACAAAAAATTTATGTACTTAAAATTTAGGAACAATTATTTTTAAATTAAACTTCATTACAAAAATAAATATTTTTTTATTTATATATACATTTGGTTTTGGTAGCTGCATATAGAATTTTTTTATAATATGACAAAAAATATTACTGTCTTACCTCCCGCCATACGTAGGTAAGGGAGGTGGTGTTTTCGGTTCAAAAATTATATACATAGGTGAGTTTTTGTTAAACAAACACGTTTTTACTATTTTACAATAATTATGTCTGTGTGACTGTTTTAACTTATTTAATAAATTGTGATGGGAGTTGAAAAACCAATATTCGACTGTGTTGGGATGGAGATAGATACAGAAAAGTAAAAATTCTTCGAAGTCAACTAATAAAATTTATTCATGCTGACGTTTCGACTATACAATAGTCTTCATCAGGGCTCTACAATATGACACAAAAGCGAAATAGTAACATACGAACACAAAATAATTATAAATTACATAAACTATACATAAAAACTTACAGAATGGTCTAGTTGAAAAAATAAATCACAACATGTAGATAACGGAACATACAAGACGGACATTTAAAAATATAAATAAATAAATAAATAAACAGCTAAAAACAACATATCACAAAGTAAAAATCGTCAAAATTGAAAAAAACTTGTCTTTGATGAGTACAATTAACATGAAACTACAAATAACTACAGTAACGTAAAAAACATTTATAAAAAACCAAAATTGAGGACTAATTTGGATTATTTTAGATTAATTATTGCAGGACCAATAGATGAGTGAGTGTGCGAATCCTGATGTCGATGTGGGACGGCGAACTCCTTGATGGCAGATGATTTGTTGTGCTTCCGTGTAAATTTTAGTATGTATTGTGTTGAATTTATTTTTAGTTTATTTTTAATATTAATTAAATTGTTATATATTAGGCTAAGGGGTTCTATATCAGTTTACGAATTAATGTTATTTTTATCTTGTTTTATGAATAACATTTCTAACGTTAACCGTTTATGTAGATTTGATTCCATTGCTAAAATTTTATTATTATCAAAATCAAATTCATGTTTACTGCTTTAAGCGTGTTCTACTAACGCACTTTTTATATTTCTATTATTATTGTTGGAGTTTCTTTTATGTTCATCTAGGCGTATTTTTAGATACCTGTATAAACCTTACTACAATTTCTACATGGAATTTTATATATTAGATTGGATTTTAGTTCTTTCTTTGTTGTGTCTTTGATTACGGTGAATAATTTTTTTACAGTTTTATGTTGTTTTAAAGCTATGTTTAAATCCAATTTTTGTTTCATCAATTTTTTTTTTTTTTAATTTTAGCGCTAGTTCTTTTATATACGGTAACGATATTTAGAACAGTGTGAATATCAAATGGTCGTTCCTCTCATCCTGTGACGTCATTGAACAAGGGACAAAGCGGGGGTCTTCAGCCGCATTTTAAAGAATGTCATTTTCAATTACAATTTTTTCATAATTAAAGATCGATTTGAGGAAAAATAAAAATACGGGTCTTTTATTTTTCACTACTCTATCGATTAAAGTTATAAAAAAAGTCGTGCATGACCTCATTATTTTTCATACTTAGCCTACTGAAAAATAACTATAAAAATAAAATTTATTTAAATTTCAATTGAATTTTTCTTAATATTTTTGTTATGTAAGGATATAAAATAATTACATGGTATACTATCCCATTAAAAAAAAAAAAAAAAAAACTGTGTTGTAACTTGAGATCCACTGGTTTAAAAAATAATATCTTCAATACGTGAATGTTCCTCTTATGCCCAGTTGCACCGCTAGCACTTAAAATTTAAACTGGTTTTATTCAGTTAGCCAATTCAATTTTGTACTATAATTAAAAAATTATTCTACAGGAATTAACATTAATTTATTTGGTTAACTGAATAAAACCATGTTTAAATTTTAAGTGTCAGTAGTGCAACTGGGCATTAATCTACTACAACATTTATTTGGTTGTCTTTCCAGACTCACACTGAATATGTGCTGCTGAGATTAAAGGCGTGCAAGGGAGCTCGGTGTGTATGGATATGGATGGCTTTAATAAATGAAGTGGAGGTGTCCGAGAAAAATACTTTCTAACGCAAAGGAATATAAGACATTGTGTAAATGTAAGTATGAATATAGACGAAGAGGTGTGGCGAAAACTGATTTAACACGAATAATGCTTAAATTTGCGTTCATGTCAATCCACTTTGTTAAAAGTACGGCGAGTATACAGGGTGTATCAAGATAATGGAACAGTGCCGTTTATTCATGTATGTGAAAAGATACAGAAAAAAGTGATTAGGATATTTTGTAAGGGATAGAGGGGGACACATTTTAGCATAAACTTTATTATCATATATCCAGTGGTACTCAAACTATAGGGCAATATTATATTTTCTTAAATGGCATTATATATATTTTATTAACTCATTAAATAGAGAATTTTGTTCTGAATTCAACGATATAATAATATCATACCCTTACATTGCGAAAAAAATTATAAAAATTAATTCAAAGTTAGTATTTCATTTCTACTGTATCTAAGTAATCTGAGCAAACATTCAATCAATAAAACAAAAAAAATATTTTAAAAGTTGAATTTATTGCAAAAATCGTAGCTTACTTGCATGTAATAAAACTAAAATAAATTTTATTTTGTTTTATTGATTGAATATTTGCTCAGATTACTTAGATACAGTAGAAATGAAATATTAACTTTGAATTAATTTTTATCAAATTTTTCGCAATGTAAGTGTATGATATTATTATATCGTTGAATTCAGAACAAAATTCTCTATTTAATGAGTTAATAAAATCTATATAATGCCATTTAAAAAAATATAATATTGCCCTATAGTTTGAGTACCACTGGATTTTAGATAATAAAATTTATGATAAAATGTGTCCGCCTCTATGCCTTACAAAATATCTTAATCACTTTTTTCTGTATCTTTTCACATACACGATTAAAATGCACTGTTCCATTATCTTGATACACCCTGTATGTACGGGTATGGGTATAATAAATAAGTGCATCTTCATAAATAATGTATCCTCCCCAATTTTTACAGTGAAATGTCGCCACTGTTTAAAACTGGGTTTTGAATCGTTATTTTTTTCGTTCCGGTTTTCACTCCGGTTCAATTAAAAAATAACTGTTTTTTTTTTCGGTTTTTATTATTAAAATCAAACCAAAATCTTTCATGTAAGCAGAATTGCGCCTATGCTACGAGACCCCGCTAATGAAGAAACAACAACAACAACTAAAGTGGAGAAGTTTGTGTTAACGCGCGTGTTTAAGTATGTACCGAACTAATATTTTTTGGTTCAGCTCCGGTTCCTGTTCCGACATAAATAACGTTTTTTTATGTTTCCGTTATTAACTAATATTTTATCACAAAACCTTTTCTAATGTAATAATAAATTAAATAGGACAGTGAAAAACTGATTATACTAACAAATAGTTTACCTGTTATACTAACTGTTAGCGGTTTCTTCTCTTTATCAAGTACTACTAATGAACAAGTTGCATCAAATCCAATTCCTTTTACTTGCTTAATATCCACATCTTTAAGTACGTCCTGCAATACTTTTAATATTAAGTACATACATAAATTTGTTAACCTAACAAATTACTTTTACTACTGTACAACATGCTTTCCATATGTCTTGAGACGATTGTTCATAATATTTGGCTTTAGGATTCCACGTAACAATTGGATGAACAGATACTTTTAATATTTCGCCGGATTTATTAACTACAGCAGCCCTGACACTACCCGTACCCACATCAATTCCAATAAAGTAATCTTCACTTGCCATAATGAAATAAAATGTTGTTTACTATGCTAACAACTTACTTTAACTGAATATCCAAGGTCGGTTTCTCTGCTATAACTCGGTCAAATTACTCATTTGTTATGACCTCTTACAACTGATAACTTAAGTTTATAAAATATGTTGCGGTACTGCTGATAACATGTTAAATATAATAACTATAAAAGAATTATAAGAAACTGTTGTAAATCCTAGTTTTAATACAAGTTTATATGTTATTAAATATATAAACCAGTAATGTTTACTTACTTGCTCTTTCACATGTATTATAAACGAATTATTATATAAATGCAAATTAATAAATAAAAATCAATTTGGTATAACAATATTAATTAAATTACATGTTTTGTTACTGAATTCGTAAAACTTGAACGAATGATAATTTAAAACTGGCTGCGGTTTTTGAAAAGTTGGAATGCTCTTTTATTTCACTAAACAGCTTTTTCTTGACGAATAGAATTTTAAACTTTTTACAGCGATAATGCAATAAATGAGTGCTCATTATAAGGAAAAAATAATAAGTGATTTTAATGAATATAACATAAAATCTACTATGTATATACATCTTTTTGTTTACATGTTTTTATATATAGTATTAAACAAAAAATTATGCAAACTCTGCAACACTACCGGTACTTGCATTCTTCGGTTTTTAGGATTCAATATACATACTACATGCATACTAATAACGGTCCAACATCTATTACATCGACTTCGCTGATACCTTATCTTTTTTTATAAAAAAAAAATAAATATGGTTTGAAATTCAATAACTCATATGAATTCAATATATTTTGCTATCTCATGTAAATTAAATAAATTTTGCTTTCGTAATATCATCATATTGGTTTATTTACTTTGAAATATTTAATAAATCCAGGGTGAGGTGACACTGACAGGCGGGCCACTCTAAATAACATTTTTATTTATAATTATTTTTTAATTTTCTTGATATATTTGTACACTAAACATAGGGGTTCTCAAATAATGGTATTGGCATAATGATAGCGCTTCCGGTTTAACCAGAAGTGAAATTATCTTCATATTCCAAATGTATATATTTGGAATCTACGTAAAATTACGAAGTCAGTGATATGCTTGAAATGAATTTTATTGAAGAAATAACAAAAACGTAAGAGAAAATTATGAATAATTGAGCTGGTAAAGCATCAGGTAGACTGTGATAATAAATTTATCATTTTTTTGTAACGAAGTAAGTTAAATATTACTCTATCTCAACTCTTTTCACAGCTTGCCTGCAGGTTAATTATTCATAATTTTTACTTGCCGTCTCGTTTAGATAAGGAAGTTATTGTCAAAAAATTCGTTGGTGAGTTTTTAATGAATAAGCTCGCTTTAGGGTCCATAGAATACGATTTTACTTGTTTGATGATGATGTATGTATGTGTAGCTATGTGTGTGTGTGTGTGTGTAAACAAATTTTTCTCCGACGATAACTCCAATACTACAATTCTAAAAATTATAATTCTTTCGTATTCCTCTTCCTCTTCTTTACATCCATATGAAGAGCTGATTAGATTTTGGTTATAATTGGTCAATCGGAAGTTCTCTTATGCTAAGTTCTCAACAGTTTTTTTTTTTATTTGAAAAAATGCAGTTAAATATCATTTTTTGATATGTATATGTGTGGCGGTTAGGGGTGAACATAGGGATTTAACATGGAATTTTACTTTATTGCAATTTCCTGCTCTTCTGTTCATTTTACGGCAAAAACTGAAGAGCATACGATGTTCAGAATTAAAAGATGCATATAAAACTTATTTTACATTTTCTAATATGTTTTTGGTTTCTTCTCAATTTTAAAAAGAAATTTCAAAATTTCTTTTAATAGGGGTTTCCACCATTATCAAAATAATGAAAAATAACACTAGTACACTAGAATATATTACAATACATTCATGAAAACACTAACTAAATGTTTAAATATGTTTCCATTTTTTTAAAAATGCAGGAAAACATTTTACTACGTTTGAAACGCTGCCAAATTTGTGACGTAAAGGCCCGGGACGGTTTTACAGTTTAGTAGTAATAGATGGCAGCACATTCAAATTGTAACATTACATTTAAAAGTATTTGAGCTGAATAGTTATTTTAAACTAATTAAAATTGTAAACACAATTATTATTGTTTACCTTATCATATATTAGTGAAGCATTTTCTATATTTTATAGACTTTTGTATCTCGTCCATCTATTGAGCGTTAGCAGAAAATCGGCGGGAGCGTCATTGTGGCGGTAAAAATTACCCGTTTAAACGAGATATGAAAAATATTGTTTTCAAAATTTTTTTTACACAAAACCTGTAAAAATGTTGTCTTTATTCTAATATATATATATATATATAAGTTTTCATGAAGAATAACATATAAAAAAATTGAAAATTAGTGGAAACCCCTATTAGTAGCAATAGCCACGAAAATTTTCTTTTTTTGTAGTTGTAAAAAAATATTTATATCTAAACGTCAATCATGCGTCAATCTAACTTACAAATTAAATAAAAACAAATAATTTTTAATTTTAGTACGATTTTTTTTATTAGGTAAACCATTCCAAAAATATGAAGAATTTTAAAAATTGTTAAAAATTTGAGATTACAACTAATGTAAGGTCAAAGAAATTAATGAAATCAATAATAGTAATAGAAAAAATCCTAACAAAGAGAATGAAGAAATAATTGTAACATAATTATTTGTAAGACAGTAAACAAAGAAAATAATTAACAAATTACAATAAATATTCAAATAAGCCACAATTCTCGGCAAGACAATAACCAAGTCTGTTGTGAAAAGAAGCTCTAACATTAGCTAATTGTCTTTCCGTAATTTTTCTACTCTCTTCGAATATAGCTTCTCTTAATAAATCTAAATTATTATATCTTTTGCGATAAATTTTACTTTTCAAAGGTCCCCATAAAAAGAAATCGCAAGGGGCAAGATCCGGGCCAATTTATTTCACCACCTCGCCCAATCCATCGATTAGGAAAAATGAAATCGAAATATTCTCTAACATTCAATCCAAAATGAGCCGAGCACCCATCCTGCTGGAACCAAATATCCTGATCTAGTTGAGCAACATCTTCCAATGCAGGACCAACATTATTTTGTAGAATTTCCAAATAACTGTCTGAATTTAAATTTCCCGTAATGTATATAGAATTAAAGAATTATAAAGAGATCAACTTTCAAAAATCAGCCAGCTTTGCTATAATCATGGAAACAGCTAATATATTCTCATAATTCTAATTGACAGATGTCAGTGTCAAGTGTAATTTACATTCCAATGATCTTTCGGTATGGAATTTGTAGAAAATAATATATGTTCGTGTTACAATTTTACTGGATATATAGAATCTTTTCCAAGGAACTTTTGGTATGGGACTTGTACAAATACAAAATACATAGAATTGACGGAAGGTAATGTGCTGACCACATCAGTTTTTTCTTGCGTTTTTGTAATTTAATTCATTAATAGAAACGCATATCAAACATATCGTTGAATTCGTAATTTTACACAGATTCCAAAAATAAAAATATATACAGTGTCCCATTTGAAATATGAAATTTGATGTCACTTCCGGTCAAACGGGAAGCGCCATCATCTTGCCAAATACCATCCTTTGTGAGCAGTGACCTCTATATACAAAATGGACCAGCGGCTTGAATAACTTGCGTGTATCCACCGAGAATACCACCCGCCTTACTGGTTGGGTGTCTATCTCTCTCTAACTTTCGTGTATAGTTGGACCAACCAGATATGCGAAAATGTATTTAAGCTTTCTTCTTCATGTTCATCGTTAATTCGTCGTACTGGTACTAGCTGACGCATGCGTACTTCTCACTGTTAGAAAGAGATAGCCACCCAACCATGACAGTTGAGTGGATACAGCTCGCGCCGTTGTAAAGAGATAGGAGTCGCCGGTCCATTCTGTATATAGAGGTCACTGTTTGTGAGCCCCTAAGTCTAGTCACAAATAGACCAAGAAAATTAAAAAATAATTAAAATATTTTTTTTAAATGTCCCGTTTCTCAGTGTAACCTGTATAATGAAATGTTCATTTTATTTTATTCCGTTTTGTGCTACGGGATTATTTTTTGGGGTTATTCAACATCATTAATTAGAGCTTAGAGTTCTTAAATTGTAGAAAACAGCAGTGAGTAATATAAACTCCTGGACAAAATTATCACATCACTTATATTTTCGCGATTTATGTTAAAGCAGAATAATATATGAATTTTCAGTTGAAAATTTAGGGTTCTAGACATATGAAAATAATAAGAATTAAGAATCAATTCTTTTTTATTTGAGTATTTTATTGTTTCCTGTGTTGACAATGACAAGGAAAAAGTATGGAAAACTTTAAAAGTGTTTTTACGTTTAATTTAAATTTAATTTCATGTTTTTGTGTTTTACTACGAAATTAACATTAAATTGAATTGGAAAAATTAATAGAGGTTGATATTTGTCCGAATTTGAGGTTTTTCGGGCGTTAACTCTATGGGATGGGGCCAACGTCATAAGATCGGGGAACTTGGTAGTTGATCTCAGTGCGATAGGACGAGCTTTAAAGAGACTAGATTGAACTTTAGGAGACACAGAAAGGTCGCCCGAAACCACCAACAGAAGGAGACGACAGATTTCTAACTCTAGAAACTCTGAGAAGACGACAAATTACAAGTAAAATGCAAAATAATCACATTCCTGAAGCCCGTGCTGCGTCGATTTCTACCCCTGTGGTAAGAAGAACACTAGAGGAAGCAAGACTGGCCAATAGATGTACTAACACAGGATCGTGTCTCACCAGAACTCATCAAGTAACTCGCTTACAATTTGTAAGACAACATATTCCCTGAAATTCGGCTGATTGGAACCGTGTTTTGTTTTCTGATGAGACATGAGTCAGCTTAAAATTACCAGGCGAAAGAGATCATACCTGGAGGAGACCTGGACAGCGCCCTGCTTTGGTGATTCAATACTGTTTCGGAGAGCTAATTGTTTTAAGGGACGCACGGAGTTGGCGGTGCTTCGGGGAAGATCAATGAATGAACAGAAATACGTGCAGGATATCATATAAGACCATGTCACTCCTTTTTCGCCAGTAATTGGAGGTATTTTCATATTTATCTATGATCTATGATAATGTAAGATAGATGAATATTGAAATACGGTAGGAATTAACCGTATGGAATTGCCAACTAGCAGTCCAGAATTAAATCCAATAGAGCATGTATGGGATATGCTGAAAAGAAGCGAAAGAGGTCTTGTACCCGTAGCATGCACTCTAGAGAATGCTGGGCTACAAGAATGGGAAAACATACCTCACCATGCAATTCAAAATTTATTTCGAAGCATGGGACGAAGAAAGCAAGCCATAATTAATGTAAGAAGTGGTAATACCAAGTATTATATAATTTTTTCCCATAAAATTTTAAATTTTAATTTATTTAAAAAAAATCACATTGTCTTCATTTTGTATAATATTGTAGTTTTTATTTAAAGGTATATTATGTTGCGTTATTTTCTACAAATTTTTAATTACCTGTAAAGGACTAATTTAAAAAACCATACAACATGCCAAAAATAAGCTAACTTTATGAAATAAACGAAAAATTAAAAGTGATGCATTAATTTTGTCCAGGAGTGTATTTCAATTATTAAATTCTCGTTCCTCCTGCAGTAGCTTTATCTACCGGGTGTTTTCTTTCAAGGTGCACGTAGGAGATTAACATGGGAATCAGTTTTTTGCAGACTGTTGCCTCCCATTTTAACTGACAAGGATGGCTGTGGCAATAATTTCATCTAGTATCAATAGCGATGGCATTTTTGAACCAACGGTGAACGAGTTTTTGACATTTTGTCAGATTTTTTTAGCAAGGTTTTTATATATTATTTTCTGTTTAATGTTTTACAATGGATTAAAAATAGCTTGGCAAAAATTAAATTAATAAAATAACAATAAAATTTACACAAGTTATTGACAACTGACACCAAGCGCCATAACATCTGGCGGCATAATTTGTAACTAGTTGGTTTAGTACTGGCCGTACTGGCTGATTTGACATTAGAACTTCTGATTATAAATAAAGGGTAAAAGCAAAACTTATTGCATGTTTTATGTACGTCATGAAGAGGACTCAGTTTTCACAATTATCCTAACTTTGATGACAATATTAAGAAAGAAATTATTATTTTATGAGTTTATTAGCAAAAGTTAGTCTATTTTGCATCCCTTACATGCCCTATAAATTTGTAACCCTTCATTAACATCCTGCGTCAAGTGTCAGGCATTTGTACATATTTACAAGAATTCAATTACATACTTTCTTCATTGTATATTTCGACTTCTTTTATAAGCGGCTATTAAAAATTTGTCAAAGCCCCACAATCTTTAAAGATGAATGATGCATGAGGCATTAAAAAAGGAATCATATGTAATATCTGAAAAATTTTAATTCTTCCTATGGCCCTTTCTATGTGCATTCTTGCCTTCGCAATATTTCTTGTTTTCTAATCTTGTTCCACCGTAAACTGTAGTGTCATTAAAAATGGTGGTACATTTAAATTAACTCCTGGTAGTAGAAGTTCGGCTATTGAAAAGCTTTTCTCAGCCAGAAATTAATCACCAGGAATAAAGTGACTGGCAAGTCCACAATGATTAAAACCCACTGGCTCTTCCAAATTTGGATAATTCGTTTCTTAATTCTTCAACAACTTCCTCAGAAACTACGCGAGATCAGTGGATCTATGTGGTGTTGAAGGATATAGATCTTCCACTGTTTGCACTAGTATCAGTTATTTTCTTCCTCGACCAGGAACAGGCCGTATCTGTTATGGAAATGTTGTAGTGTGCATGAATAACTAATGCAGTCATGTGATGGCAACAAAGTTTACTTCTGCATGTGCCCTACACACACGAATCACTTTCAATGGATTTGTCTTCATTTAAACAAATCTGTAAAACTCAATATACAGTGTGTCCCATTTAGAGGTGCCACCATTGGGATCTCGAGAACTATAAGAGATACGATGTCGGTTAAATGGAACTTTTTGTGCGCTTTTGGGAGGTCATCTAAGATGCTCTTTTGTTTTTCCAAAAATTCTCATAGGGCACTAGATAATGACGACAAACTGAATATTGTTGATTTTTTTTAACTTCTAAACTATTAGTAATTGAGAAAAACATTTCAAATACAAAAGATAGATATTTATATTAGATAACCAGTGGCGTACGAAATAAATTTTTATATCCGTCAATTTTTGAGATATAACGCAAACTTATATTTTTTAAAATGGAACCCATATCTGATTTCAGTCTTAAAAAAATCATTATTTTTTTTCTTTTCAGTGATGTAAAAGTTATTATGTTTTATATTTGTTTTGCTCCTAAAATTTAATTTAATTATTATTTCCCAAAAAAAACATTATTATTTTTATTAATTATATTGTATTTGATCGAAATAATTTGTTTTATGCCTTTATTACTTTCATTCTAGACTCATAATTACAAATTACACTATAATGTGCCAAGGGCGACCAGATACAAAATATTATAAAAATTAGTTTGATAAGAGTTTTGAGCAAAATTTTCTAACGAAATAAATTATTTAAATACAAGGAGTATTTCTAAATAGAAATCTACCAATATTTTCAAAATCAGATATGGGTTCCATTTAAAAAAATATAAGTTTGTGTTAATCTCGAAAATTTACAGATATAAAAATTTATTTCGTACGCCACTGGTTAGTTAATAAAAATATCTATCTTTTATATTTGAAACGTTTTTCTCAATTACTAATAGTTTAGAAGTTATTTGAAAAAAATCAACAATATTCAGTTTTTCGTCATTATTTAGTGCCCTATGAGAATTTTTGGAAGAACAAGAGCACGACTGAGATGGCCCCCCAAAGGCGCACAAAAAGTTCCATTTAACCGACATCGTATCTCTTATAGTTCTCGAGATCCCAATGGTGGCACCTCTAAATGGGATACACTGTAGAACAAATACGATAAAATTTATGTTTCAAACATTAACTTACCTCGATATTATATTTCTCTTTAAAACTGGTATGCACTTTTCCTATTATAATTTTAAGGTCTGCGTTATAAACCATCTACATTTTTACCACGAGTAATAAGTCTCTCTTCATCCACAAAAAAAAAACTTATTATTGCAGAAAAACGAATCACGTGTTCTTGTGCCATTGTAATTTGCAAAACTTTAAAATCGTACCAGATAAGGATAACTCAAGCACGACTAAAACAGTACGAACCGAATTCAAAGCAAGAACGGTCAGGTAAGTGATCCCCCGGTGCAGAATACCATTAATCCTTTAAACTTTAGCCTAGGTCTATTGAAACAGAGATTGATAGGAAAATCCTTTCACCCTCGTTAAAGAATGATAATGAAACACTAACTTATTTATTGGAATTTATAAAAATTTACTTCAATATAATATTTTTTAAAACAAATTACGAATATATTTTATTAAATACATAAAACAAGAATGTGTAACTAAATCACATCATTAGACTTTCTAGTTTTCAAATTAGACATTAGACAAATGACAGCTATTTAAATTTGACACTACGTTCGTTCTCAACAAACTCTTTCATGAATAGTGAACTCTACGTATACGTATACCGTATTTTTACCTCCCGCTACCCTTGGTAAGGGAGGTATAGGGATCGTGCTAAAAAACACATATCGAGATTTTAGTAAATGACCACGTTTGAAGGTCCTTAGAATCCTATTTTAACATTTTCACGATGTCTGTATGTGTGTGTGTATGTATGTGTGTGTGTATGTATGTATGTATGTGTGTATGTGTATGAATTTTGTCTCCGCTCTAACTCAAATACTATCATTCAGAAAATTCTGAAATCTTGTATTTCTACCCCATACGAAAAGAAGCCATTAGATTTTGGTGTAAATCGGATAAACGGAAATGGCACTTTACTTGAAGCTCATAATGGTTTTTCTTCAAAAAAATACCATTAAATGCCAATTTTTCGCATTTTATGTCATTGGAAAATTATAGATTATTGAATTTTGTACAGGTATACATTAATACTTTTTCTATATATTTTACAGATAAACTTAAAAATCATTTTTCTTTTTTTAATCCCGAAGCCTAAGATAAACAAAATTCCTTTGTTACACAGTTTATTTTCAAATGAATGTAACTGATAGGTAAACGTCATTGTCAAAAAATTAATCACTTCAAATTAATAATAGTGACATATTAAATAATAAAGAAAATCGTAAATAAAGTAATAGTTCTATGCAATAGAACATAATATAGTTTGCAGCATTAGTAACGTAGGTATGTATTTAAATTAATAAAAATTAAATAGCGGGAGGTTTTGTGTTGGCCACATCAGATTTTTTAACGTGAAACATTGGGTTTGTCGTATCTATGGTTACGATTTGATATTTGATTGACAGCAATGTATTTGCCCATTCCATTTAAAATGAAACATAAGGGAACGAATCTGACAGAAGTATTATATTTAAATATTGTAAGAAATTTAGCCGAGTCAGAAAATCAATCGGGCACAAGGTGCACACTATATTTTTTCTACAACTAATATTAATGTAGAATACAGGTATAATTATTTAAACAAAATTAACCTCTATTGACGTCTTATCAAATGCCAAATTCGTTCCCTATGTTTCATTTTAAATGGAACGGGCAAATTCATTGCTGTCAATCAAATGTCAAGCGTAACTATGGATATGACAAACCCAATGTTTCACGTTAAAAAATACTCACGGTAATAGAGTTCACTGTTCAAGAAACCGGAACCAGACGCCTATTTTCAGCTTTTCTACCTCAATAATACAATTCAGGGTAAGGTCCCTCCGGGCCCACCATTCTATTTTTCATTTTCAAAATAAATCAATAAATTAACTACAAGCTTTTGAATTTGACATAACACCATGACAGAGCATTTGACATTTGACGAAACAAAAAACAAAATGCAATCACAATACAGATTGAAAAGTATAATGTAGACATATAATAATTAGGGCCGGTTTTTCAATATCTGGTTAAATGTCAAAATTTTAACTAGGACTTAAATAAACAAAATTGAAATGAAATGAACTGTCAAATGACAGATTTATCATTGCTGTCAACAAAACGATGCAATATTGTTTACTTAACTAGAAATTAAAATTTTAACCAGAAATTGAGAAAACAATAATAAAGAAATAATCAAACGTCATTTTGCAAAAATTAACTAAATTTTATTTTCAAATAGAATTATTTCTGTTAGAGGTTTCAAATACATAATAATAATAATAATAATTAATAATAATAATTAATAATAATTAATAATTAATAATAAATAATAATATAATAATAATAAAATACCGTTAAAATGTATTTAAAAGTACATAGAAAATTTCAAAAATTCCAAAACTATGACATAAACCGCTTGACTGGCTGGATACCCTATACAGAGACGGACTGGTTTTTTGGATCGGCCCGGGAAATAAAATCCTATACCGGCCTCCTTGGGAAAAATTATATATATATATATATATATATATATATATATATATATATATATATATATATATATAAGGTACAAAAAATATATGTTTTTATTACTATGTATAAAGGTGTCTCTAATATAAGTGGACTTAGCTTAACCACAGATTCTATGGGTTACTTTAAACAAAAAGCTTTAATAAAGTTATGCCCGATTTCGTTTCCTTCTGGAATACCTACCTCTTGAAAATGACTCTACATGTCGTATGTATATATTTTCTTTTAATTCGGAGTTTAATGATTTTTTTGGCGCTTTTTGAAATTCTAAGTAAAAAAGATCTGATTGGATTAACATTCGATAAAATGCATCGTTCTCCAAATAACAAATTGCACTTTTTTCGGTCATATATTAACAATTGTTTTATTGCAGAACTAAAAAAATTTAACAATTTATTTCACATATGATTCTGAGTAAAAAATGTCATATAAACATATAGGCCATATTCCTCTTATTTACCAAAATACGAGAAGGGAAAATTAACTGATATTTACAAAACTTTGAAAGGAAGAAAGAATACAATATAAATGTGTTAAATTTGGTTACATGAAAATAATAATAGACACGGAATGGTATGTTATGGTAGCTTAATAAAAATTACATTAACAGAACTACATAGTATAACAATATTTCACAGTTTATTACACATTTCACTTTGGTTAAAAAACATCATATAATCATAGGTCCTATTCCTTTTAGATACCAAAATACACGAAGTGAAAGTTAACTGATATTTACAAAACTTTGACTTCTTGTATTTTGGGAACTAAAAGATAAAAGACCTATGTTTATGACACTTTTCAAATAAAATTACATGTGGAAGAAACTTTAAATTTAGTTACAGTACTTAAGTTTATTATTTTTGTTTATAATGACCCTTAGGCTCTATGGTTAACCTATAAAAAAAATAGGCATTAAGCCCACCGGCCTCCCGCAAGTCGCGGCCTCTCGGGAATTTCCCGATTTCCCGGTGGCCCTGTCCGTCCCTGACCCTATACGTAAAAATAACTTTTATTTGGATTCTTCTTTTAAATAATACGTTCTTGTTATGTTCTTATAGTTTAGTACCAAAGAATGAAAGATGAAAAGAATATTAAAATTTAAGTCCAAATATAAAACAAGTATTTGTTTGTGCAAATCATTTTCAGAAATATGAATTTTTAGTTATACAACTGATAAAAATTATAATAATTAACATTGTTTCATGTGGATTTGACTTTATAATTGTACTTTTACGTCAGAAACATAATAAAAAATTGCAACTGTCAGTGAAGTCATTCAAAATTATTGCTGGGTATAGTTCATAGCTAGGATGGTGCCATCTACATTGAGCTTTGCCGTCCTGCTCCCATTGATCGCACACATTAGCCATTAAGGACTATTCACAGCTCGAAATTCGTTGAACTTCCATGAAATTCGTAAAGTTTGTCATATGGTAATCCCGAAGTTGCGTTCATAGCGGCGAAATTTGAGATCATCTAATTTCATTTTGTTTGGTAGAAAGTTTACAGTCTCCAAGCTTCCAACGTAATTTAGGGTACGTTCTAATAATTGTGTAGAAAAATTTCATGTATTAGAATGAAACCATTTTTCATATTTCGCTTGTGTATGGAGGTCTTCGTCAAAATACGGAATTATAATTATTTTATTCACTTTTGACGTTTTAAACTGTCATTATTAACTCCATAGCAACAACTATAAGTAATACTTTTTTCACATGTGAATTAAAATTTTTTTTAAATCACTCTCACAAAATTTTAACTCACTCTGCAACAATAATGCATTTAAAATAACATCAGGCACGAAATTAGTACTCACCATATTATTTATTAGACATTATCATCCATTTTCATTATTTTTCACGGCACAAATGACAAACAATAAAGCATTTTAAAAACATGACTTGACGTCTATCAGCGACGATTGTCATGCACAGTCTACTAACTGATTAGTTTTTTGTTTTGTCAAAATTAAATTTTACAATGGTTTTTATTACTATTTCGTCAAAATTGAATAAAATATTGTACAAACCACGTGAGCTAAGAATGTTTATTCACTCGAAGAAATTAACTCACTCGCCCTTACGGGCTCGTGAGCTAAACTTTCTTCTCATGAATAAACATTATCTTAGCTCACTTGGTGTGCAAATATCTATTATTAGCTTCATTTCTTAATTTGAGGTAAGTAAATATTTTACATTCCATAAACAAAAGATGGTAAAAGAGACTAGTAAAATCTCATTAGGGAAATAAGATTGTGGGATATCGACATGTTTTTTAAATACACGAAAATATACAACAATTGACTCCGAAAGTGATGACGTCAAAATCGACCGGGAATTACAAAACCTGAAAGTAGGCTACCGGTTTCTTGACTGCATCTTGAAAGAGAGCTGCCATTTGTTTTATTTGAAAACTAGAAAATTTAATGATGTGATTTTGTTACATATTCCTGTTTTATGTATTTAAAGTGATAATAGTTATTTACGATATAAGTGGGGTATAGACATTATTAACGTACGTATTGTGAATTACCCTACGAGCCCGTAGGGCGAGTTAGGGTAATCACATAGTGCGTTAATAATGTAGTACCCCACGAATATCGTACAAAGTTTTATATATCACCGTTAAAATTATTTCAAAATAGCATCATTTTGATAAAAAAATAAATTAATCAAGATGACGATAGGATCTATTTTGTTTGAAAATCACAGAAAAGCGTTAGTAGTCTATGATCGTGTCTCAGTTACCGAATAACAACAAACTGTTATTCTAAATAAATTTTTCTGATGTCAAACCGTTTTGTAGTGATTTTCTTCGAAAATGAGTTTGCCAGGCTGTTCTTCTGAAGAAAAAACGTCCGATGTGCCCGTAAGTATTGAGGAAGAAGCAAATAATGTAATATCCGGACTTGTCCCATCAAAATCTGGAGCCAAATATGAATTGGCATTTAAAAAATATGAGCAGTGGTGCATTTTGAAAAACATAGAGAACATTACCAGCGAAAAGGCATTACTAGTATATTTTAAAGAACTAAGTAACAGCCAGAAGCCCTCATCCCTTTGGTGTTACTACTCGATGCTGAAGACGGAAATATCGATCAAGAAGCGCATTGATATAAAAAAATATGTCAATCTCACAGCTTTGTGAGTTGTCAATTTCATTACCGCACTAGTGTGGTAATAATTTCATTAAAGCACTCATTGGGCTAACAAGTCCATTACATAACTAAAATGAGTGGGATATGGTATAACTTATCCCACGGTGATATATAATAGTATATTAAAGAACAAGTTTTATAAGACATGTTTTTTTCGCACGCGTCAAAGTTTAGAAAACGAGCCTTGGCGAGTTTTCTAATTGACAAGTGCGAAAAAAAGTCTTATAAAATGAGTTCTTTATACTATTTTTTAGATTTTGCGCCTTCTACATACTAAAATATTGTAAAAAAACTGCTAATATTAAACCGAGTCAATTTAAGGAAATTTGCAAGTGAAATGATGTAGTTGGTATCACTGAACTGACAACATTAAATTATTATTTATTTGAAGGTTAAATTTAAGTATTTGTAGTGTAAATGTCATCTAGTACCAACCTTCTAAAACAAAAAAATGCGTATCGAAATGAAGGCCATTACGATACGCAATTGCGTATCGTAATGACTTCATTATGAACGCAAAATCTAAAAAATAAATTAAAATATATGAGTAATTTGTTTTAAGAAACTTATATTGTAGTAAATTTTAATAAATTCCAATATCCCCATTCACTTTTGAGTAGTAATATGAAAAAAAAAAAAATTGGAGGGGATTTTTGTCAGAAAAAGGGATTTTTTTCAGACGGAAAAGGGAAAATCCTTAATAAACGATTGGCAACACTGGCTAGTACAAAATTTATCTACAATTGCACATTCTGGTATCAAATCTGACAACCAACAGCGCTCATAAGAAGTATAACCTTAATTCCTCTTTTAAATTATGAATGGACCATAAATTATAATTATTTCCCATAATGTGTATTTACCCACAGAGAATGCAAACTGAAAATACTGTTGGATGACTCATTACTGTCACTGTCAAATTTTGACAATTTGATTTTATTGTTAAGGATTTACGATTGCAATAAAAGTGTTGCAAAATTATTGCTAAATTGTGTACAATGTTTCTTATGTATTTTTATCTAATTATTTTTTCATCAAAATATTCGTAATAACCGCTTTAAATCATTCAAATCGCTTTTACTGGAGTGCTGCCATCTGTGATAGCTTTGCCTGACAGCCCCCACAAACAATGAACCACATAAATAAAAACAACCTATCAAACAAATATAAACAACTAAACAGATGATAAAAGTTTCATGTTTTAATAGGTATACGGACGACTAGCATATAAGCTGTGAACTGTGAACGCAACCAAATCTTTAGTCTGTAATGTGACGTTTTGCCAGTCCAGTGACCAGTTGTCCAGTCAAGGAGTGTTTGTGTTGTGCTATGCACTGGCTATCTTTAGATGTCTGGTCGGTTCGGTGCTGATTATGCATGTGAGCATGTGGTGTTGTTGTGGTGTTCGTGTTTGTTCACAACTCGCAATACAGATTGACAGCTAAAATTCCTATTTATTATTAAAATAAAAACATATGATACTGCTTTCAATATTAAATCTCTTAATCACTGTTTTCTGGACAAAATATTTCAATGTATTATAAATTGATGGAACTTTTTTAACATAACCCCTGTGTGTGAGTTAATGTGTTGATTATCTGGTTGTTGTTACTTTTGAAGAATGGCTAAGGACGAAGATGATGATAAATTGCCCGACAAAGATATCGCAAAGGGATTTTATGCAAAATATGAACCAAAAGAGATATTAGGAAGGTAATATTATATATATACAGTATTTTTTGTTAAATCTTATATAACGGCAATTTTTGTAGAGGAATCAGTTCAACTGTAAGGAGATGTATTGATAAAGAAACAGGGAAAGAATTTGCAGCTAAAATAATAGATTTAAGTAATGACAGTGCCCCAGGTGATAGTGGAACTAGTTACGAAGCAATTAAACAAGAAATTCACATTTTAAGACACGTAGCAGGACATCCATATTTGAGTGAGTATTTTATTATATTTTTGGGTATCCAATTGTCATAGTAAGTTGTGCTTAATTATAAAGCAATTGCTTTTAAATACAACTTTACATTAACCATTTTTATATCAAGTACAGGAATTTAGTTAGCATTTATTTTAAGAAATTTTATTTGTCAATTATTTTTTTTGTAACTTTCCATAACTATTGTTTACATAACAAAAAGTCGTATATGGCTAGTACATTACCCACAGTTTCATAGGTAATGAATGTGAAATTTCATATAGTTATTTAAAAAATGTAAAATGCGCAAAAGTAATATCGTTGAGTGGAAAAAGAATTAAATTGAGATAAACCAAGGTAAAATATGTAATTTATGTATTTTTCTATAAGAAAAAATTTAGATAACGTGTACACAGACAGACACCAATGTATTAACTTAGTATTACTTAGATCTATTTATCTATAGAAATTATGAAATTATAAAATAACACTAAATGCAATCGAAGTACTTCATTTATTATTATTACTGAATTATTTTTTATAGATTTAATTGATATTGGTCAATTATTTTATTTTAATTTTCTATACCTAATGATTGAACTAGGTAATCTACTTTAAAATATACTTTATGAAATTAGTTGCATATTTTATTAAATTTCTTTACGAAACAAATTAATTTTAGAATAATTTTTTATGTACTTGTTCTAAATTTGTGTTTAATATACATGTAAAGAATTGTATGTGCATCTTTACAAATTTTGATAAAATAACAACTCGGCAGAATTTAATTTATTTACCTACTAATATTCTACTTCTTATGTCATGTTTAACAAACAGTAACACAAAGAATAGATATACGATTGTTTACTAATCTGGTTTAGATAAAGGCCCATTTGGGCATAAAGTTCTTTGGAAAATCGTTTTTTTTTTTTTTTTTTTTTTTTTTACTATTTTACGGCTGTGAAATTTTCCACTACGACTATTTTGCAATATTTATCTTAGGAACTAGTAATATTTTATAATATAATTTACGTTCCTGATGTATGTGATAAAAAGCATTATCTCAATTTTGACAAAAATATGAGATACGATTCTTTACTGAAGGCTCATTCACAGCTATGAAATTTTTATTTTCGGAGCTGTGAATGAGGCTTAAGGATACAGATATACAATACAATAATTTTTCTGTGGAAGTAAATTTAGTTAGTTCGATATAAAATCAACTCCGAATTTTTTTATTAATACTTATAATTAAGTAATATTAATGATAGTGCAAAGTCGTTTGTACATTTCAGGGCTCGTTTCAGGGTCACTTTTCGAGAAAAGTTTAATAAGTCACCACATGAATTTTCGATTTCTTTTGTTTCTGAGCTACGGACAAAAACTCGTTTTTCACATGACGCATGCTTTAATATTCTTATTAAGTGTGTATCATCTATATTAGAATGACGCTCATTATGTTTGAGATTATCATTATTATTCAGATTTTCTTTTCATTATGATACTGATTAATTTTATAACCAATTTATTGCTTTATGATTAAAAAAAAATATTATGAATAGTCGTAGAAAATATAGTGTATGTAACTCATGTATATTGAAATGACTAATAATATGCTATTATGATGTCAATAATCGTAAAGTTTAAATTTAATAATATCATTAATTTAATATAACTATATATTTTTTAGTTGAACTGCAAGATGTATTCGAATCATCAACATTTATTTTCTTGGTTTTTGAATTATGTAAGAATGGTGAACTATTCGATTATCTCACATCTGTGGTTACTTTGTCGGAGAAGAAAACGCGATATATAATGCGACAAGTGTTCGAGGGAGTGCAGTATATTCATAGTCGTCGGATTGTACATCGAGATTTGAAACCAGAAAATATTCTCCTGGATGATAGCTTGAATGTTAAAATCACTGATTTTGGATTTGCTAAAGTATTAAACCCAGGGGAAAAACTATATGGTATGTATGTAGCACATGTATAATATGTAAATTATTTCATCTTTTTTAAAAAGTAGGCTTGTTTTATTTTAAAGTCTTGCCGTAGGCCCATAAACCATAACAAAAATTAATAAAATGTACACTTTGGCCTTAAAGTACTACTCAATAAATAACGATTAAGATAAAGAAAAAACATTTTTTTAATAATTACTTTGCGTGATATTTGAATTTATTTTCAGGGGTACAGATGACTTTACACTATTGGTATCTTTCTCGCGCAGCGTACTACAGAAACTGGTGTGAGAAAGATAGCTATAGGTTTCTTTAAAAATTAAATGCAGCTATACAGAAAACAATTATGACTCTTTGATACCACGAATTGCTTCAAAATTAAACGAACTTTCATTTAAAAATATTTAAAAAAATTAGTTTATGGGCCTATTCACGAAGATGACTATTCAAGGTCACTTGTTCGAAGAAAGAATTTGCAGCCGTAGCTTAGCAGCATTTGTTTTATTATTTGACGTGTGTCTATGTAATTTATGTTGTGTGACAGATATACATAAATGGTGACATTACTTTCTAACACACTACAAATAATAATTACGTATGTCGTAGAGTTACAGATATCTAATTATTTACTACACTGCCGTCTGTGCTAATGTTTACCCAATGACGTTGTCATTTAAATCATATTATTACTCTATAGTTTACGTCAAGTCTATATTTTTGTTATATGCAATGCCATAGCGTGAAGAAAATAAAACTTAAAAGCATTATTTAAAAGAAACATAAATTTCAAATAAATTACATTTATTTTTTCACTTGTATCCATAAATGTTTCTCGTTGTACGCCTATAGATACGAAATGTAGTGAAGTTATCTGCAAGTAATATACAGGTGAGCCTGGAAAGATGCACCCCACCCGCCTTTATCGTTTTTATTATAGAAAATAGAAAAAATGGCTCATACAAAAGTTTTATTATTTTAAATTATACCATTTAATAGCAGATATAGAATTTTTTTATAAAGCCAGGTTTACAATATACGAACATCAATTTTTATTTTTTAAATAGCAAGATATAATTATTTTACTAAAATATGAACCGCCATTTTTTTCTCTTTTCATACGTAATATAACAAGTGATATGATTTATCATCGATGATATTTTTGAGTGGAACCGAGTTGCAGATTTCACGAGTCCGAAGGACGAGTGAAATGTGCTGCTTCGGTTTCACGAGCAATATCTTCGATCATTAATCATATCACGAGCTTATATTTAATGAGAGAATATAATGAATTTTTGTTAAAATTAACTGTCAATATTGTAAAATTCCCTTAGTAATAAATGTAAATAAGGTGATAATATCTTTGTTTTTTATCATCGCTGTGATAGACATGTAACTATGAAAATTCTGGATGTTGATTGGCGGAAAACATGTCACGTGTCTAATGAATTATATTCTCAACGATGTAAAAGTTTGTATATTAAATATATGAAAAAATTTCAGAAAAATAAGATAATTGAACAATATTAAATATTATTTTTATTCAAATATTCTAGGTGGCTATGTAAAATTAAATTTAAAAATTAATTTATTAATTTAAAAAACACGTTAAACAAGTAACAGTTAAATTTGTATTTTATTTCGTTTTTTTTTTCATTGTTACATTTTGTTTATTTTCATATAGCCACCTAGAATATTTGAATAAACATAATTTCGAATAGTGTTTTAATATCTTTTTCCTACGACCACTGTTAAAAGTAGTCTTTTAACGGTTGCTTAGCGAGTTAAAAATAACAGTTTATAACACAGTGAATACTTTTAAATCGTTGACATTGACAACGGATTAAAAGTAAAAAAACAAATTTACTTTTAACACTAGTGTTAAAAAAGAACTAAATCTAGCTACATTTAGTGTTAAAAATATAACTAAATCTAGTTACATTTAAGCTTCATTTCCACCTATTGTCCTAATGCGTAAGAGCTATAGGGGAATGAAATTAAGAATGCAGCGCCAATGTGGTGAAAGTCGGAAGCCTCATAAGCTACATAAATTGTTTCAAGCTTAAAATACAAGTGCTTGTGAGTCGCTATTTTTTAGCATATTTAAAAGTTATTTTGTGTTACTACGTGGTCTGTATGTTGAATATTGTACTCAATATATAAATATCAAGTGAGTAAGTTTTGTCAGAAAAGTTTTAATAATTAACAACCATTTACAATTGTTTTAGGTTATGGAGCAAAATCTTCGTTTTTCGATAATTGATTATTTCAATTACATGAATGGATCCGAAAATTCTCGGAAAGTGTACGAAGGCGAAGAAGTCCTCAACGCCGGGCATGTCATTTTATGTGGCATAATAAAAGAAAGTCCAGTGACTGTGGAGATTTATGCATTATGTTTGCAAACGAGTGCTTTGCAGTCTCCACCACATACAATTGAGGTTGTTTTCGACAAAAGCAATAACCAATGCAAAGTTATTAGAGCAATTTGTTCATGTAAAGCTGGTCAGAGTGCTCGTTGTAAACATATTTCAGCAGTTTTAATATTTTGTACAAGGTGTACATAGGTTTTAATATAATGGCGCTATCATGCCTGGTTCATTTTTAAACATTTTTATATATGCTTATTTAGTTTGTTGTGGTTTGCTTTTGCGTTTCTTTTTTCAGAACACCGCTGGAAAATTTGGAAAGAATATCGCAAACGGAAATTACATGTGCATGGTCCACCCAAAAAAAGAATGCACAGGAAAAATACAAAGCTGTTCCTGTAGAAGAAATGCCATGCTTCGTGAATAAAATTTCAAATGATATTCCGGTAGTAAATGAAGATACATTAAAAAAAATTAAAGATAATTTTATATCTGCTCTGCCTGGCTCTGCTTTGGCATTGCACAAGTATGTTCATATGAATATTATTTATGAATGCAGATATTTTATTTAAAAATTTTTAGATCTGGAAGAAAATCCCAGCAGGATAAATCACAAGAAACTAAAGAACTTGATTGCGACATTAATAGTGTAATTATTTCAAACCATGCCTGTCAGTCATCGCTCATGATGGAATTATCTCATTTTGAAATAAATTTTTTTTGTAAAGATTGTGAGGTTCTATATAAAACAAAATTATTAGATTATACAGATTCATTGATATTTCATACGAAACATTGTAAATCCAAGTGGATTTCAGAGAGGCAATTTAGAATCACAGGGTCACGGATATATGAAATTTATACATATGGGGGTCAAGACTGGTCAAAAAAATGTAATCGTTATTTTTACCCGAAAACATTAAATAATAAGTACGTTAGGCATGGTTTGGAACAGGAATCTGTAGCACGTAATATTTTTAAGAACACTACTGGATTGAATGTAATTGAATGTGGATTAGTAGTAGCACAATTTAATCCGTGGTTGGGATTTTCGCCAGATGGTATAATTTTCAATGTGGAAGGAAATCCGGAATATTTATTAGAAATAAAATGCCCCTTTTCAGGTATTTGATATTACAAATGATTGCAATACCTAACTTCTAAAATTTATTTTATATTTTAGGTTCAAAAGATACCTTAGGGAATGTAATAAATTTCCTTAATTATGTTGAATTTAAAAACAATATTTATTGTCTTAAAGAAAAACATAAATATTATGGACAAATACAATTAGGCATGTCAATACTAAATTTACAAAAAGCTTATTTTATAATTTTTTGCTCATTTGACAATAGCATGGCAATAATAGAAGTCAATTATAATTATAAATTTGCAAAAAATATGTTGTTTAATGTAAAAGAAAAATATTTTTAAAAAATGTTACATGAAATATGTACGTGTGAAAAATAAATATACATTAATTTTTTACATTTTATTTTAAAAATTTATCATCTCTTAAAATTGGAGCGGATAAATTAGTAACCCCGCATGCTATATAAAAAATATCTTCCACACAATGCACAAGTGACCATGGAAATTTTCCGCTCAAAATTTTAAAAATTTTAATTCGCTGATTTGTTCTTTCTATATGTACACGAGCTGCAGCGACTTTTGTATTATAAATTGATTCGTTTTTATCCAGCTGTTTTTTATTGCGAAGAAATGGTGGACGATATAATTTGATGTTGTGTAACAAACAAGTGGTATCAATTAGAAAACCTTTATCTACCATTATTGCTGATCCTTTTTCTAACTTTTCTATTAAGTTACTATTTTCAAATATAATTTTGTCAGACGCTCGACCACCGTATGGTTTGCTTATAAAAGTAATTAATCCGGCTGGTGAAACGCCAGTCATAAATTTTATCGTCTGAGCATTTTTATATTGCGAATAAAAACGAATCCGACAGCACAAGCACTTAGGAATTTGTGTAAAAATTTCTGTACAATCGAGTACAATCTGTGTATCTTTAAATTCTTCGAAACAAATCGGCATATTTCGTAGAATCTCGCTCATTGAAGGAAAATCAATTGCTGCTTTTAACACAGATGAAATTATCTTGATCATTTGTACTATATACATTTTACATGATGTAGAAGTCAATCCAAAAAATACTGAGAGAATTGTGTAGCTTAAATTCCACTTTAATTTAACAAATGATAAAATAATTCTCTGGTATATTGTCAATTTGTGAATACGCTTATCTTCATATACTATCTGAACGGCTGAAACGATTTGGTTCAACATTTCAAAACTATTTAATCCAGTCAAACTTTTTAGAGAAGTATCAGATTTTATAAAATCACATAAAGTTAGTTTACAGGGTGTATTTACTTGCACTTGAAAATCACGAAATGTTTTCTTTTCTAGAGTATCCACATCTGTTTGCATTAATAACAATAAGGCATTTGCAGCTTCTAGTTCATCTTCATTTTCCACTTCAGTTTCGTCTTCCACATGCGTGTTACACAAATTTTCTGTGATAGGTGAAGAAACGGTCTCTTTTGCTCTATTTCTTAAAATCAATCTTTCTTTACGATTTGTTCCAGATGTACTACAATTATTGTGCAATGTAGAGATACTTCCATGAACTTTTTGAGGCAAATTAACGGAGGGTACTGCATTTTTTTTTAATTTTTTGCGTTGCTTAACTAAAAATGTTAATTAAAATTACTTTAATATTAAAATACAGTATAAGTTAAACGTGTACCTTTAAAAAAGTCATCTTCAACAAAATGAAGAGAACATACTCTCATATATGGGCTGATTTTTTTTCCAATTTTTAATTTGTTTATCCAGAGTTTTTGTCTACTGACTAATTCATTCTGCCCCATGGCTGTTTTCCAATTAATCTTTTCTGGTTCCGCAGGAAATTTATGTAAACTTATTTGTGGATTCCGTTTCTTCGTAACATCACACATTGGTACACAACAATTTGAAGCCATTTTTAACAAAACTTAACAAAAACTCAACAGTAGCAAATAAATATAACACTTAACTATTTAACAGTAACAAATAATACAACAAACAAACAGTAAAAGTTAATATTACAAAGAAATTGCCAAAATTATAAATCAGATCGCATACATGCAACTTAAATGTCAAGCGTTTATGTAGCATACGAGGCTTCTAAAATTTCCCGCTAGTTGGCGTCTCTCTTAGCTGGATTCCCCTATAATTAATGCTTAAGAATTAAGAGCAATACGTAAGAACAAAAGATTGCAAACTTCTAACCTGAACTGTCAACTGTCAATCTATTTTATAATTATTAAATTTTTAGTTTTTTGGTATGGATATAGATACATAAATTATGTGTATCACAAATTTAAAAAAAGAAGAATTGCTGCTGCAATTGCAGTCTGCTAGACAACATGTAATAAGAGAAAATATTGTGACAATTCTGTTGAATTAGTCACTAAACAAAATAGCTGGAAACGGTAAATTGTCATATGCATTAAGTCTTATGCACTAATCATTATACATTAAGCAATAAAACATTCGGTGGAAATGAGGCTTTAGTGTTCATAAGTAAATGTAGTTTCATTTTATATTTATTTTTGTACTGAAATTATTTACATAGGTATTTTATTAGAAGTACACATTATTTTGAAACGTTTATTGTTATAGTACAATTATTACAATTGTTCATAGTAATTCCTTGCAAGGCGCTTGAAGAATTGGAATTTAAAACAGCATTGTTGGAAGTAGAGGTTAGAATAAACAATTTTCAGTTGTTCATAGCAAATACATCATGACCTGTCATAAATGTCATTCTATAATTTTTAGTTTTTACTAATACATAACTACGGTCGTAGGAAAAATAGTGTATGATATTCGTGTTAAAAGTGATTTTATTTCGTTCGTGGGGTTTGTTTTACTCGGCTTCGCCTCGTTTCACAAACTTCCCCACTCATTCATAAAATGTCACTTTTAACACATATCATAAATAACTATTTTCTTGTTTTTTTACCTTCCGTCACCTTTAGGTAAGGAAGGTATTGTCTTTGGTCAAAAAATTCGGTGGTGAGTTTTTAATGAATAAGCACGTTTTAGGGTCCCTACAATACGAATATACCATTTTTAAGATGATGTTTGTATGTATGTATGTGTGTGTGTGTGTGTGTCCGTGTGTGTGTGTGTGTGTGTGTGTGTGTGTGTGTGTGTGTGTGTGTCCGTGTGTGTGTGTGTGTCCGTGTGTGCGTGTGTGTGTCCGTGTGAGTGTGTGTGTGTCCGTGTGTGACAAATTTTTCTCCGACGATAACTCCAATACTACAATTGTAAAAATTATAATTCTTTCGTATTCCTCTTCTGTACGACCATATGAAGAGTTGATTAGATTTTGGTTATAATTGATCCACCGGAAGTACTCAAATTTAAAGTTTTTAACAGTTTTTCTTAAAAAAACGCAGTTAAATATTATTTTTTGACTTTTTGTTATTATACATATTAAAGATAATACTCTTCTCTATACGGTTTAATTATACATTTTCCTTCATATTCATTAGATGTAGATTTAAAGCGTTATAAAGAAATTAATTTTCAAAAATTAGTCAGCTTTGTTATTTATCATCTAAACAACTGATAGGTATATTCATAAAATTTTAATTGACAGATGTCAGTTGCAAGTGCAAAACCAAATATAGAAAGTAAAGGATCTAAAATTGGTATGTCATAGCGTTCCTCGCAAGTGACATCCAGAGAAAGGCCAAAGAGAAGATGGAAAGACTGTATTGCAGAAGACTTGAGAAAGAAAGGAATGTGTGAAGAAGATCCATTGAACAGGAATGAGTGGAAGAGAAGATGAAACAGCGACCCCTAATAAAATAGGGGAAAGTTGAAGAAGAAATGAAGGAAGTGTCAAGTGCATTTTACTTAGTGTGTGTTTATGTGATAATTTTATTGGATTTGTAGAACCTTTTCAAATGAACTTTTGGTATGGAATTTGTAAAAAATAGTATGTGTTCGTGTTCGATTTTACATGATATTATATATCTGTTTCAAGGATCTTTTGGTATGGGATTTGTACAAAATATAGCGAATTGACGGAAGGTCTTGTGCTGGCCACAACAGATTTTTTTTTTCTTATATTAGATATACAAACTTTTACATCGTAAAAAAGAGAAAAAAAATGGTGATTTATATTTTAGTAAAATAATTATAGGTTGTTATTTAAAAAATAAAAGTTAGAAACCTGGCTTTATATTTTTTTTTATATCTGCCATTAAATAGTATATTCAAAATAATAAAACCTTTATATAAGCCATTGTTTTCTATTACCTATTTTAAAAAAACGAGGGGGGGTGCATCTTTTCAGACTCACCTGTATATAAATGACATTGAATAGACATCTTTCGTGAATAATACATTCCTGTGCTTGAAATTTGAATAATGATGTGTAAAAGTGCAATTGAATTAGATTAAACTTTTAATTGTTTTACAAAAATAAATATATTATGAAAAAAAATCGAAATTCTACAATTTGACTTATGAAATATCAGGAAAACCTTTCTGAAGTTTGTTGCTTTCTGATTCTGATAGGCGAATGTTAAAACACTCATGATATTATGTGATATACGATGTAGACCTGGCGCCAAGATATATTGGCTGGTAGCACAAGCCTTGTTTTAACTAAAACACTGTTTTAAAAAATCTCAAATTTCATTATTTAATAACAAAAATAAATAACATCAAATATATCAAAACATGATTTTAAAGCAGAACATAGTTTGTATTCGAACAAATATTTTTAAAAAAATCGTTCTTTACACATAGGGTGATATTAAACATTAAAATTCGACTTTGGCATTTCTTAAAACAGCGTTTTAGTTAGAACAAGGTTTGTGCTACCAGCCATTGGCTCGTACCACGATCATGGTTTTAACTAAAACACTGTTTTAAGAAATGTGAAATTCAAATTTCAAAATGTAATTTCACCCTTATGTTAGAAGTTCGATTTATTTAAAAATATTTGTTTGAATACAAACTATGTTCTGCTTTAAAAACATATTTTGATAGTATTTATTATCATTAAATAATGAAATTTGACATTTCTTAAAACAGTGTTTTCGTTAAAACCGTGATCGTGTTACGAGCCATATTGTTTTAAAAACCCGTTGGATTCATTCTGATTGATGATTTTCATCCACAATATAGGAATTATTGATGAAATCGCTGTAGCGGTTAAGAAAACGTTGTTTATTAATACTAAAAAGTTGTTTCTGTAGGTTTTCTTGGCCGCTACAGCTTTCAACAATAATTCCTATATTGGGGGTGAAAAAAATGAATACTGATTTTGCTGGCAACCTTCAGAATTTTATTTTTTAGGGCTTTCTGAACTAAATGAACGCGTTTTTAAAACGGAATGTTTATTGGCGCCTGCACTAATGGCAATTTATTTTAAATAAAAATAATGAAAATGTAATCAGTAACATATTACTTTGATATCTAATGAAATCTAATTTTCATACAGTATTATGTACTTACGTATTTATAAACTAAGTTAAAATATGTAATATTTGTCGATTTGACAAAAAGAAGCGTTTATTTGATCGCTTGTAAAACTGGTTCGTATATTATTAGTTCTATTTTATTTATATTCGCAGATTTATGCGGTACACCAGGTTATTTGGCTCCGGAGACATTAAAGTGTAACATGTTTGAGGGTGCACCAGGATACTCATTTGAAGTAGATATGTAAGTTCATATTTTATAATTCAAATAGTGTTAAACCTTATAAATCCCATTAATCAAAATCGTAGCTCTTACAGATCTGAAATCGTAATGGTTAGAGTAGAATTAAATAGTCTGTATGTACAGGGTGTAAATCGAAAAGTGGGCCAAAGGCGTTTAGCACGGGAAAACAGTTTTTGTTTGCGCAAACGTTACTTAATTATTTTATGGAAACATACTTCAGATAAAAATTATAGAGATTTAATTTCTGCATCTAAATCATGTAAAACTATTATTGCAGCTCTTCATGTAAGTGAAAAAATAAATACACTCAGTTGCGAAAAAACGGGTAACTTTTTATTTTTATTTATGTTAACAGCCATGGATTATGACAAAAAGTACACAATTGCTTTGTTTTATTAGAACTGTAGAGTACATGCACGTCACATTGACACTTTTTCATATTTGAAGTAATTTGTTATAATTATATTGAGATCATTTTAAAGTATATAAGGTACTACATGATTTTATGTAGTAGATTCGTTATTTAATGTATTAATCTCACAAAAATGACTTTTATAACGAAACGTCAGAATTATATCACACGTCAGACACAGACCCTGCAGAGCCACCTTAATGCCAGAAATTGAAATTATTAAGTACTTACTGGCAAATGTTTATTTTCACCATCGACCTTTAAACTAATAGACGCAGCGTACGAGCAAAACACTTGTCCCGCCATAACGGTGCAGACACAGTATCTCTATCCTTGAACAGTACGGAAGTTAAAAAACGCGGCAAAATGAAAAATTTGATTTGTCCGTAACTTGTTATACTTGGTGCATAATCGCTAAGAGCATAGATTTATTTTTTTTGTGTATAATTAGTTTTATTATATATTTTTAATAAAATATATTATATGCATATTATAGGGAACAAGTAATAATTAATACGAACTTACATATGTAATGACAAAGCTGAACCGCTTACGTAGGTACTGCTGACTGCACGAAATACACCGTTTCCCCATTATTTTGTCGCATACACACCTCACAACACATATACGTATATATTGACAGAAATAATTGTAAATGTTCTCCAAAAAAGTAAATAATACACAAACAGTCACGAAACGTCAAATGTAGATTTTGACAACTATCTAGTGATAGAGAGCGATGTATAAAGGTTTACATATGGCTGAAAAAGATGAACAATAAGTACTAACGCATGCGCAGTATACTTTAACTGAGAACTTCCGTACTGCTGAAGGACAGAATATATATTTCTATCCTTTTATGTTGGAGCAATATTCTAACAATAAAAGAATAGGAGACACTTGGTCCATTAGTTTAAAGGTCGATGATTTTCACTCAGTTGATTTTGACATGGGTATCAACGTGACATGCACGTACTCTATAGGAGACAAAAAATAAAAATGGCAGGTCAGTGCCTCCATTTAGCCGCCATTTTGTCGTTGTCCTTACTAATAAAATTGTGATATTATTTGTTGTTTTTATTTCAAAGTGTAACTATTTAGAGCATAATATCATTTATATTCAAAATCAACATTTATTTCACTACACCATTAAATGATAAAAAGTGACGTTTTCCTCATTTGCTACTTTCACAGATCTCTTACCAGATGTCAGCTACTTTAATTTTTTTCTCTAATACTGTATTCCAGATTAGAATGGAGTTGCTGGCGCTGCGGAGCCAGCCTGTTTTACACACATAAAACTTATGAATTAGTTTTTTTTTTTCTTCGTGTAAGACATACCTGAGAGCTCGAAACGGCAAAATATTTTCTTTTGATATTGTCTGATGCCACAGAATGCAATTTAACATCGATATTGCTCGTCTACCTTGAATATTTCTGTCTTTAATTTCTTTGACGACGTTCGCACTTACTGCAACTCCAGTTGACTGCTGATTGAAATATTTCATTATAAATTTTTCGCTATCGTACACTTGGTTCGCGTTTAGACCAATGGGGTCCTATACTATAGTCATATTTTAACTATCTTAAATAAGAAGACGAAAATATACATAAATTAATGAGTATTAGTGAAAAAAAATTCTTTAAATATTGACTAGGTCACAAACTATAAGCGATTGAAGATGATTACTAATTGGGTATGACGCGTTAGGTACTAAGAATTTGATTGGTCGCCTGATTTTAAAAAGGAGATTCGCGCGTCTTTACCGGTCTCCTTTAAAAGAATATGAAATGTCATGTTGTTCCATAACCTAACAAAACATTTAACAAGTTTGTATTTGATGAATTTGTTTAATTATAACATCTAGTAATATTAACAATAATAATATATTTAAAATTAAATCAATTTGTAATATTAATTAAATTAATAATATTAGTTAAATTAATATTGAAACTTCAAAACAGGCCAACACTGGCGCCATCCGTCGTCATGCTTTGTGTAATAATATTGTCAAACTGTTTCAATGTTCTATAATTTATTTAAAAAAAAGGTTATTATTTACGTTATTTATACTTAATAATAATTTCTTCATGAATATAACGTATAAGTTTTTATTTACAAACATTTCAGCTATCCAAACATGAAAAAAAATTTTCCCTCTATAACTAACAGTTTGTCCCATTGTTTGTCGATCACTTGTTAGTACCTGCTACGCACAAATTCTTAAACTTTAAAAATTCATATCTCGCTTATTACGTAAAATTTTTAAGTCGCGTTTGCACTAAAATTCTTATTTTATCCTGTTCTTACAGAAAAAAAAAGAAAAATGGTATAGGACCCCATTAGAAAGGTGGAATCGAAAGCCCTATCTTACTCCTAACTCCACTCTTATCTGGAATAGACCTATTTTAGATATAATTGACAAACAACACAATTGTGTATTTTTTGACATAATCCATGGCTGCCTTGACTAAAGGTTATAAAAATAGTAACTTCATTATTATTTTTTTCGTTGACATTATGAGCTAGAATAATCGTTTCGAATGATTTAGAAGCAGAATTGAAATCCATAGTAAATTTAATGAAATGAACAAATGCAACATGAATTACTATGGAAGTAAATTTAACTGACCCTTTTATAATACCTGCCCTAAAACTTTTATGTGAAGTATTTTTGAATCAAATAACGTATGCACAAAGAAAATCTGATCTCCCATATTAAACGCCTATGGCCCACTTTTCGCTTTACAACCTGTACAGGTGTCTCATTTACATTGGTACAGTGTGTTCAAATAAAAGCCTAACTCGCAGTAGGCTGTGAACAGAGAAACGTATGTCTGATCATTGCTTATTGAAAAGTCAAGCTATCAAAATTGATCATGAAATGTAATCCTGAAATTCATTGTAACAGGCAGCAAAAGAATGTTGCAATTCGCCGTTTTCTAATTTATTTCCATTTCTGGAATAAGATACAAGAATAAAAGTTTAATTTTCTTGGATAATTTTTTGGTTAAAAAATTATCCAATCGAATCCTTGAATTTCTAATCACGTGCGCAAAAGTAACAAATCAAACCAACGTTACACTAATATTTTCCTAGGACAATTATCACTAGGTTGCTGAGTAACAAACACTTTTTGACAATTGATTAAATATTAATTGTTTTCATTTTAAAATGTCATTTTCACGATATGTCCATGGAAATAATGATCAACTCAACAAAATTATAGAAGAAAACACATAAAGAATAATGTATTAAATAAAAAAGTAGATTTGGAAAATATTTATAGACTTTTGTATGCCATATCTTCTCATTAATAGCCACATTCACGTTCATAGCTACTAATGACATCTACTGGGCTAAGTTAGATACATAAAAATTCTGTAAAATATAAATTCTATGCAAATTTAATATTGAAACTGCAAAAAAATTTCTCACTGCATATCCCTCGCATTGATAAATACTTTTAATTTTATCACAACTTCCTCAAGCAAGTTGCTTTTTGTTAACATTCCTTCGCCTCCGGCGTCGGGCAGTTCCCAAGCAACGTACTTTCGGTAACTCATAAAATTATTTCGTAATTATCATTGTCCTCTGAACATTAAGCTGATAACATTTTTGATATTATCTCGTGTCAAATTGACATTTTATTAAATACTTTCAAATTCAGACATACCTTTGTCTGTTCATAGCATACTCCGAGTTAGACTTTTATTTGAACACACTGTGCTATTATTTTAGTATTATTAGTAACTGTGATTAGATTTTTGGAAACTTAATAAATCGTAAGCTCATAGCACGAACAAGTGATTAAACGTAATTACAGAGGAGTTGACTAATACTATTTCTCCAATAGTTTATGGATTATTTTGGAGAAAAATACTTCAAATAAAAGTTGCGTATATTTAATTTTTCTATAGCTATTTGAATTATTTTTCTTTAAAATAATCCATGAAAGATTTACTGAGTTAAAACAACGCTATACAATTGTTTATGCTACCATCTAATATTTATTAATGGAAACGTATGTTGAAAATAGTCTCATCTTTTTTCTTATTTATAAAATGTATAACATGTCTACATTCTTCTATTTTAAACATGAATTTGGGATGAAAAACTAGAAAATGAATAAGAAACAAATGGAAAAATTAATTGCAGATCATCAGTTGATTATTTTTAATACTATTTCCTTCATGTGGTTTTTTTGAGGTGTTATTAGATTTTTCGAAATCTTCATAATTGTCGAGATATCACACAAGCATAAACCTTTTTTAAATGTGAATCTGTGCTGAAAATAGTCTCGTAGTTTTTGTTATTTTGTAAGTTTTTCGATGGTAATATAATATGTCTACATTCTTTTGTTTCAAACGTGAATTATTAATGTATCAAATTTTTAACAGGGTCAGAGTGGTTGAAGAATTTGCAGGAAAGCGTTGACAAAAATTATCTAAAAATCATCGATAATGAGGAAGTTTAGCATGGTAAAAATTCTACATAACATACTATTTTCTCACAAATATAACACAAATGACTGCTGAAATTGTAATTAAAAATTAAAATTATTGTTCCATTTATTTATAATTAATATTTTTTGGGGAAACTGTAAGTACGTCACAAGTCAGTTATGCGCAAACTCAGACAGAACGGAGAAATCGAACCACTTGAACGTAGGTCGTAACAACACCTCAGTCTCAAGTGACTGGCAACCGCGTGCGTCAGTGTATAAGTCGACATACGTTGCGCCAAGCTTCTACCGACGTCATCACAGCTTAAAATCTGCTTTTCAAGAAAATCTGGGCCTCCCCGAGGTCACAAATTTGAATTTTTCATCCCCGTCTTGACCCAAAGAACATATGTTAAAATCATATTTTCCCTACCTTTTGTAATGCAAAAGTCTTTTTTGAACTTCTGTGACTGGACTATAGTTAAAAAAGAATGGACGAAAATGAATATGACCACATTTTTTTTAATTTCTACATAGTAATTCTTATTTTTATTTTCAGATGGGCTTGTGGTGTCATTATGTACACTTTGTAAGTATTTTTTGTATACTTTTTGTTATATAGTCCTGTTCTGGTTATGTTACTCCACCCCATTATACGCTATATCGTTGTAACCCTGTTTTGTTTTGAGAATGAAGGATCCGCTAAATTTTTATAACTTGTAATTATTTATATAATTTTCTATTACATACTTGTTCTATTACATTCATCTACGTATGTAATCTCGTAATTACTACACAAAATTACTTATTGCTACAAAAAGTTATATAACATTTATGTAACAGATACGTAACTTTTAGTCACTATATTATGTAACATAAGTTACATTTATATGATAATGCAAGGCTCTGTCAGCATCAACGTGTATAAGTAACATATACGTAAAAATGTAACATGTATATTACATAAATTGAAGTAACTGAAAGAGAATTTCATACTGAATTCAAATTTTCAAACCGCGTTTTCGTATCTTAAATAAGATCAGAGTGGTGCATGAAAAAATAAAAAATGCAGGAAAACGTTGACAATTTTTATAAAAAAAAATCTGTTGTAGTCAGCACAAGACCTCTCGCCATTTTCATATTAGGCTATATAAGCATTATACATATTTAACATTTCTGGTACACACAAAAACACAAATCTTCTTTATATATTTATATTTTTTAATTCATACTATAAACAAGTTTTCTCTTATTCTTCTAATGTCGAGATTCTTCCAATTCATTGATGAGATTGAGTATTTCTGAAGGATATATGTGATTTACCTATGTAACTACAATTAGAAATATTTAATTAATGATGAAATAAGAAATATTAAATGTACTTCCGAGAAAAAGCCTTCAGTAATGTTTTTTTGGTTGTTGATAATGAAATTTACCTGTTAATTACAAATATTTTAAATTTTCCAATTGTTTTTCATAGGTTGCGAGATTCTTTTACAACATATTACTTTATATATTTATATTTCTCTATCTAGGTGTATAAAAGATATAATAAATATTTTAAATGTATCGAATAGAGATTTTTATATTGTTTAATATTTGTAACAACATAAATTTTCAAAAAATAATATTTAGATTTTTTTTATGAAACTAGTACTTTCGGTTGTCCAATTGTTACCAAAATCTAATCAGCTCTTCACAGTACTTGAGGAAACCGCGATTAAACATGTCTTGTCTTAAGTCTTATAGTATTTGAGAAACAGTGGCTCCAACACACACACACACACACACACACACACACACACACACACACACACACGGGCGGACGGACGGACATCGTCGTAAAAATGTTATAATCGGATTCTAGGGACCTTAAAACGTGCTTATCCACTAAAATCTGGATATGCGAATTTTAGCATAATTTCAATATCTCTCTTAGCGAGAGGTAAAAATCAACGATAATTTACTTCTTTCGATGCCACGACGAATGTAAACTGTTATAAATAGTGAAACCTATACTAAGTATTAAATACTATTATTTGTTTTTTGAGTAATTTAAACATCTTTTATAATTGTTTTGAGCAAATGGCCAAAAACCTAAATATGCCGCTATTTTCCCAAATTGGCGGTAGGTTCTCGTACTTCGATTTCCGGATTTTTATTATTATTATTATTATTATTATTATTATTATTATTATTATTATTCAGCGCATATTTCTAGATAGGATTCCGTTAAAAGCTTTTATTGTAATTACTTTGTAGTAAAATCATAAATTTCCTGGGCTATAAAACATCTATAGAAAAATAAAACAATACTTAATCAATAATTAATATACAGTGTAGGATTAAAGTATGGAATATCAAAAGAAAATCCGAACTCAGTTTAAAAAAAAAAACGCTGAAACACGTCGATTTTAGTTTTTAAAAATACACCTTAATATGTGTGATTCATCTTCCGACTTTCATTTGTTTCTCAATTATAACGTCATCACAAAAAAATTAAATGCCAACATAGATTTTTAATAGTGGAATCCGATAGTGATTTTTCTTCCCTTTATGGTCATGCAAATAAATCATAAGGGCGCATAACAAAAATTCTGAGAAAAATCGAGCTGAACATTTAATAGGTAATAGTGGATAATCAAGATACCTTGATAAAAAAATTTAAATCTAGCCAATTGTTTCATACAATCTTCAACGCTCTTGCCATAATTACGTTTATTGTAGTTTACTGTTGAATTCTAAGAATATTTTAGTTCAGTTTTATAAGTACCATAATATCAAGATTAAGTGGCCTATTCAGAGAAACACAGTCATAAAGGTTGTTACGGATATAAAGGTTGTTATCATAAAGACATTTGTAACAATCTTTATGAATTTGTCAATTCAGAACCTACGTCGGTATTATTGACAATCTTTACAAAATAATACTTGTGAATGAACCAGATTATTTGACAATAGCTAACTTCATTATGCATATACGAGTATGAACTTAACCTAATCTTATATGTCAACTCTTTATTCTTTTAATAATGTGTTGCCAATTATATTTAACATTCTGCCAAAACAACTAAAGAAGAATATGACATTTGTGTCATATTTGAAAACTTCTAAATTATTTAGAACGGGTATGTTAATTCCTACCACTGATCCCAACGTGACTGAAAAGTTATGGAAAGATTTTTTTAAAATTTTGATTGAAGAAAAAGCACACATTAGCACCAGAATAAATAACAAGGTTTTCACGAATACCTACCATAGAATATAATATTTTCAAAGAAATATGTATTTACGTCAAAAGTAACTTTCGTCCACGACGGTTTTTATCGTTCTTATTATCATTATTTAAGTCGAAGCAGGACCCATGCGAATAATCAACTGCATCCTGCTAATATTTAGCAGAAAGGCCATTATTAATAATATTTGATTGATGTAATAATCTGTCACATGTCACATGTCAAATATAAGAAATAACAACGTGATAACAACCATAAATACATAGTTTTAGCAGTCGTTATGATAAAGACTGTCAAAACACGTAACAATTGTTGACGGTAACCACCTTCAGTACTGAGAATACCAAATTTGATTTTAACAATCTTTACAGTACATAACAACCATAAATACCATAACGACAACACAAATATTGAGTTCTGAATAGACCCCTAAATGTTTTTATGAAGGTACCTTGATTATTCATTATTACCCCGTGAAACAACCTGTATATTCATATATTACTAATTATCGGAAAGTTCACGAAGGTGATGGATGAAGTGTTTTTATTAACGGAGAAAAATGCCCCCGTCCACACTCCCGTATCTGTATCATGTTTCATATTTTTGATGTGATGGCAGAAGACCGACTCTTGGTGGGAACAGCCCCGATCCGATCATTGTATCATTTTTGATACACGCACTTGATACAAAACTGTTTTCACTGGCCGATCAGGATACGAATCTTGATACAGATATAATGATCTGATATAAATTGGATGTAGTTTAATTCAACGGACTTCTTGTTTAGCACCATTATAGAACAAGTTTTTGTGTTCTTTCCGAAAAGCTAAAAATAAATGTTCTATTCGAAATATCAAAATTTGTATTACATATTACAGAAACAGAATTAAAAGAACGCTTCTTCTTGATACGGCATCTTATTGCTAAATCTGTATTAAATTTTCTTATTTGAAAATAACCGCTACTTCCTTTAATACAGAGATAATTGCTAGTTCATTCTCGCGTGATCATTCTGGATAAATATGACACATTAAAAATTCCACTGATGTTATGTTAATTTTTGTAGTTTAACATTAATTCTGAAGATATTCATACTGATTTTTTACAGATTAGTTGGTTGTCCACCGTTTTGGCATCGGAAACAAATGATTATGTTGCGGAATATTATGGAAGGAAAATATTCCTTTACATCTCCTGAATGGACTGATATTTCAGGTACAGTAATTTCGTAGAATTTATTCTATTTTCACATATAAAGACTCAAGAAAAAATACTTTAACCAGAGTAGGATTTAAAAGTACATGTTATATTTATGTCATATGAAACTCCACAATACTAATTTGTACGACATAATGACCTCCAGATAAATAAAATGGCAGATGTAATCTTTCCAGTCGAAAACATCACTATTATAAAATATTGGTTTCCGTAATACATGTGAATGGAAATATAAAGGTGTTTTAACCGAGCCACTGTGGGCATCTTGAAAATAAAGTGTTACAACTTTGTTATACTGGAACAAAAGTTGTCACATTAGATCATTTTAGTATAGGTCACTAGAGAACGACAAAATACTGATTATGGTCGAGATATATTTTTTTTTCATTCTAAAATAACTTTTTAACTATAAGCCAGAGAAAAATGTATTAGATAAAAATGATACAAGATTTTATTTTATATTTTGCGTTCATAATGAAATTATAAAACCCAATTGCGTACTGAAAAATCCTTCATTTCGATAAGCAATTTTTTGTTTTACAAGGTTCCGTAGTACATGACATTTACTTAAATTTTCAAACGTCATAAATCAAAATTGACATGAACTTCCAGTAATTGAATAAATGTCAATACATTGTTACTAACTACAATATTATACATGCGGTATAGGGATAACATTTCCTGACTTGTGATTGATGGAAACGCGAGTCAATTTCACACTGTCCCAATATTATGTTATTGCTACTTTTCTTCAGCATTTGTATACAATAAATTAGGCTAGTTAAACTGAATTTAAGTGAAATAAATAATTTTAATATAAATATAATTGTAAAAAACAATGTAACGAGAAAAAGTTAATATACAGGATTAGTTAAAAGTATGGAGACGGTGATTTATTGTCGTTAATATTCATTTTAGGAAATTATGTTCAATACAAAAGTTTTTTTAAGAAATTTTGATCTACATTTGAGAATACTAGAATTTTTTTTTTTCTTTAATTGTTTTTGAGTTACGCTTGTCCGCGTAATTTTTTTAAATGGGAACCTGTTAATTTTACTCTACCATTTGATAGTGTTTTTTGTTTTCTTTACAACAGTATGTTTGTTTTTTTTTGATTTTCAATTTATTTTAATAACATGTTTACAAGAAAAAACACCGGTTCAAGTATTTACGAATAGTAGGTACATCTAAGATAGACAAAAGCGAAGCGATAAACAAACTCGAGCGATGTAATTTACTTAGTTATTAATTAGTTTTTAATGATAAGATTGTGAGCAACAACTTTATTGGAAATAATTTTGTCTATATTAGATTAATCTACTATTCGTAAATACTTGAACCGGTGTTTTTCCTTGTAAAAATGTTATTAAAATAAATTGAAAAACAAAAAAACAAACATACTGTTGTAAAGAGAAAAAAAACACTATCGAATGGTAGAGTAAAATTAATAGGTTCCCATTTAAAAAAATTACGCGGACAAGCGTAACTCAAAAACAATTTAAGAAAAAAATAAAATTCAAGTATTCTCAAATGTAGATCAAAATTTCTTAAAAAACTTTTGTATTGAACATAATTTCCTAAAATGAATATTAACGACAATAAATCGCCGTCTCCATACTTTTAACTAACCCTGTATATACAAAACACACATCACCGGTCAACCTGTCAAAAATATTTTATTATTCATGCAACTTAGATTCGTATTTAACATTAAAATGTTGCTGCGTAAACCGCTCTCGTCAAGCTCTGCCCAAAACTGCAATCTTAAACCAGACGCAGTATAGTATATGGCTCGTTTTCTGAATTTTAACGCGTGCGAAAAAACCATGTCTTATAAAACTCGTTCTTTAATATACTGTTTTCTGTCCAGTGGCGTGAGAAAATATTTCATTTAGAAATAGTAATTTTATTTAAATGAAGCTATGGGGTATTCCACCATAACAAAATAATAATAATAATAAAAAAACAATTTAACTTAAAGTATGGCTCAATAAATAATGGTTAAAACAATGAAAACATTTTTGAAATAATTACTTTACGAGATATTTCACACTTGCTAAAAGGGGAAATTGACGTCATACAATTGTTATCTTTCTCTCGTAGCGTACTCAGAGCAGTGTGTGTGAGAAAGACAAGTATATGGGAAATGTGACGTTACACTGATTTCTCGAAAATAAAATACTGTTAAACTAGGAACAATTAAGATTTTTTAACATTACGAATTGCTTCAAAATTGAATGAAATTTTATTTTAAATAATAAAAAAAATTGAGTGGAATACCCCATTGAAACACGGAAACGAGTTTTACGAACTCCGCTGGAAAGGGTGTGAGTAAATTACATGTTATTGATGTCATAGTTAACTAACAGAAGTACAGTTACATTCGAAATAAAATGTGAAAGCCATCGGGATTTGAACCTGGGACCAATACTTTGCCGGAGTATCCCTCTAACTGAGCTATGGCCGATCTATCTCGAATTGTAAAACGGCCGAAGATGACTTTATCGTTCAGCAGGACGGTGCACCGTGATGTATTGCAAAAATTATTCGAACACGAAAAACACTCGGTTACTTATATGTTTCAAAATATATGTATTTAATAGATATTTATACACCAAGTGAGCTAAGGTAATGTTTATTCATGAGAAGAAAGTTTAGCTCACGAGCCCGTACGGGTGAGTGAGTTAAATTCTTCGAGTGAATAAACATTCTTAGCTCACGTGGTTTATACAATATTTTATTCAATTTTGACGAAATAGTCATAAAAACCATTATAATCGATGATAGACGTCAAGTCATCTATTTAAAAAGCTTTATTATCTGTCATTTATGTCGTAAAAAATAATTAAAAGGCCTGATAATGTCTGATAAATAATGTGGTGAATGCTATTTTCGTTCTTGATGTTATTTTTAAACGAATTTTTTGTTGCAGAGTAAGTTAAAATTTTGTGAGAGTGATTTAATTTTTTTTAATTTACTTGTGAATAAAATGTTACTTGTAGTTGTTGCTATGGAGTTAATAATGACAGTTTTAAATGTTAAAATTGAATAAAAATATTATATAGGCCATCCAGCGAATCAAGCGGTTTACGTCATCGTTTAGGGATTTTTGAAATTTTCTTTATTTTTTTATCTATATATTTTATTAACGGTATTTTATTGTTTTTTTTTATTATTATCGTGTATTTGACACCTTTAATAGAAATAATTATATTTGGATATATTATTATTAAGTAAAATTTGTAAATTTTTCCAAAATGACGATTTTTTTAATATTGGTAATTCTGAACATGTATATTACTAAATATTATATGTCTATATTATACTTTTCAACGTGTATTGTGATTTCATTTTGTTTTTGGTTTCGTTGTTCATTGTCAAAATGTCAAATGCTCTGTCATGTCAAATTCAAAAGCTTGTAGTTAAATTATTGACATTTTGAAAATGAAAAATAGTTTGGTGGGCTCTTACTTTCACTGAATTGTAATATTGAGGTAATATTTCGTTCTTTTATTAGTAATAATTTGAAAATTAAATCTATATGTACAGCGTGTGGCAAACGCTATACGCAATGTACAGAAACAGTTAGAAATTGTATGGTATGCAGTATTCTGTATTTTTTTTTAAGGATCTCACATAATACTAGATGGTTTGTTGCATATACTACAAGAATGAAGTATTTATAACGGCGTAAGCATTATCGTTCAGAATATTTTAAATAAAATTGGATTTCGCTGAAAAAAATGATACCAGACGTGTTACCTTTTTAAGAAAGATTTGGATTTATGAAGACAAGCCACAGATCATATTTTAATCCGTTTTACATGATCATGTAAACTTTTTAACATATGACGTCATTGTTTCTAGTGATATTGTATTTATGACGTAAACCGCTTGATTCGCTGGATGGCCTATACATATTTCGGCTGTGATGCCATTATCAAAAGTAACAGGAATGAAGAAAAACTTAACTAATAAATTCATAAATACTCAATATGGTTCAACAATACAGTCATAAAATAAAGGGAAAGTTTACACATTAAAAAGTTAAAAAGTAGGTAGAAATAACACACGCCCATTACAAGGGTTTTAACAAGGGTGAGGGATACAAATCTAATTGTTCATTCATAAGATTTTTCTTAGATTTGACCGCCTTCTGAATTTCCAGAGCTTCTAAGAAATTTAGTCCTTTGTTTTGTACATGGAAATTTTTTACAATTATCTATAGACATGTTATGTTTATTTTCTAAAAGGTGTTTAGCCATATTTGAATTTTCTGGTAAAGTAAAGGCGCGGAGATGTTCTTTGAATGTAATCTTAAATGAGCGGGTTGTTTTTCCGATATAAATATAATCCCAATTACTGCATCTAATTTCATAAATACCACTTAAATGTAATTTATCTTTATTTTGTATAATTTTATTATTTATTAATAAACTACCTAGAATTTTCTTGTTGTACAAAGCTGGTATAACATTTTTATTTTTTAGTTCGTTGCTAATTTTGAAGCTAATATTTGGAATGTAATATAATTTCCTGTAAATATCTGTGCCTTTAAAAGGTTTATCTGCTACATAAATCTGGTTTTCTAAGAAGTTTTTCTGTTTTTTTTTATATAATATTTTATCTATTAGGTTCTTATTGTAACCATTGTTATAAGCTATTTGGTAAATAAAATTGAGTTCTTTACTGAATTCTGTTTCGGACATCGGAATATGTACAAGTCTATGAACTAAATTGTGAAAGGCGTATATGAATAACGTAGGCTATGACCCGAATTAAAGTGACGTCACGTTCGGCTCTCCCCGAGTTTACCCGAATGACAGTGACGGTTCACGCGTGATGGGTCGGCCTTGTTCATTGCTCAGAAATGTGTGCCAGGTGCGCCTATAAAATTTTTCATTTCGAAAATGCATATAAAAACGGTCGGCTCTCAAGCGCCATCTGATATTTTCTTACGTGAAATGAAGTATACCCTACTTGACAACGATGAACGACGACAGTTACTCAGTGTAACCAATATTTGAATATTAAAATTAAAACTTTAATATTGTTCTGCAGTTGTATATGTCGGGTAACTGGTTAAGAAACATTGATTCAGATTCGGGTTCAGCTCTTAATTGGAAATTAAGGTTCGGGTTTTAAAAATATTTCCGTTAATTTGGGGTTCGGGTTCTAGGGTACAAATTTATTGTCGAAATCAGTATTTAAGAAAATGACCAATCGAACAATAAATAATGTGCCACCATGATTAATAATTTGCCTGACATTAGTTGAACAACTGATTAAGGGTGATTAGCGAGCAGTTGACTAATAGTATTTCATCAAAAATCACTCTTATGATTTGCATCACCGTCATTTCAAATTTAAACTTAGTTTTATTCAGTTAGCCAAATTGACGTTAATAATATATAATAATAATTCTTTATTGTATATGAACTTATTACAAAGTTATTACAATTTCATTATAATGATGTGGGTGTTTCTGTTTATACTTTTTTTTATAACATATCATTTCTTCACGCTGCGTTGATGGAGATGAGAAAAGGACACATACAGATATTCATACCTTACCTGGGATTCGAACCCAAAACGTGAATCTAGTACACTACAACCAAGTCACCTCGGTCGGTTAAATAAATTGATGATTATTCCTGTTGAATATTTTTCTAATTACAATGTAAAACTGAATTGGCTAACTGAATAAAACCTAGATTATACAGAGTGACACACGGGAGTCTGACGGTTGTTGAGATGGTAATACTCTGTAAATTTTCAACCTAATGTGGATTTATTTACACAAAAATGAATGTGAAGATATACCATTTGCGGATTGTTTTCATTGTAATCAACTGTAAAAAATAATGGCGTCCATCGGCAATTATTCAATGTTCAATCCTTCGCTTGTAGCCAAATTGACTTTAATAATATATAATAATAATTCTTTATTGTATATGAACTTATTACAAAGTTATTACAATTTCATGATAATGATGTGGGTGTTTCTGTTTATACTTTTTTTATAACATATCATTTCTTCCCCAAAACGTGAATCTAGTACACTACAACCAAGTCACCTCGGTCGGTTAAATAAATTGATGTTTATTCCTGTTGAATATTTTTCTAATTACAATGTAAAACTGGATTGGCTAACTGAATAAAACCTAGTTTATACAGAGTGACACACGGGAACCTGACGGTTTTTGAGATGGTAATACTCTGTAAATTTTCAACCTAATGTGGATTTATTTACACAAAAATGAATGTGAAGATATACCATTTGCGGATTGTTTTCATTGTAATCAACTGTAAAAAATAATGGCGTCCATCGGCAATTATTCAATGTTCAATCCTTCGCTTGTAATACTCATACTCACGGTCCAACTTCTCTTGTAAGCGTTTCTTGGTGTTAGGTTTCCTATAACTCAATGAACGTAAGCTCCTTATGAGTATAGACATATAGAGAAAAAGTCGCAAATTGATAGATCAGGAGATCTAGGGGGCCTTATCAGTGCCTCTCTCACCCTCACGATGTTTTCTGAAGTCCGTGCAGTACGCTGAGACTGGTGGATTTTTCGTCATAATGTTGCCAGTTGTTCTGAAATTCAGTTGTGAAAGATTAATCATTTTTAAAGAAAGCATCATATGTAAAATAGTGTTTAATAGCCCACTGCTCCATTGCTACTACAATTACAAGTGTAATAATCTCAACTAGGCCACAAATAAGCGACCGTGCACTGAGTACGAGCCATTCAAAAATCGTCAGATTCTGGTGTCACCCTGAATTTTAAGTGTTAGCAGTGCGACTATCATTATCGACATTAATCAGTAGTTCATAATACTAGCCATTATGTTTATTGTAGCTGATTCAGAATGTTTTTGTAAATAATATGTGAACTTAGGCAGATAGTTTCAAATAGTTACAAAATGTACTTTATTATCCTGTTTGTTGTCATTGATATAGTGTATTATTATGTTTCATACTTATATTTTTGTATTCATGATTGAATGCAGAAGCTCCAAAAGACCTTATTTGCAAACTTTTGGTGGTGGATCCTGCTCAGCGAATATCCATTGAGGATGCCCTGAACCACCCATTTTTCCAGACTGTGGTGAGCATTATGGTTTTTAATATTTGCATGCAATGTATGTATTTGTTACACAGGTATGCAATTTATGAATGCTTATACAAGATTTTATAAATTCTTCGCAACTGTTATTATTAATTTTTTTCATCGCACGTTTGAAATGATATTTATTCATGTGACGAATTATTTAATCTATATTCACTTCTATTTGAGTAACATTCCTACAATCACTCAGTATTATTACTTTTTATTTGAAAAAAGAAAATGAGAAACTGTTAAATAACCTAAATCCGAAGAATTTTGGCGTTTTAATGAAGTGTGTGTTGCACGAATAGCCAAAGCAATGAAACAAGTGAATACTGAAATATTTTTCTGTAATTTCAAGTACTGGGCTCACCTACTTGATGATGTATTTTTTTGTATTTAAACGATAAGTGTAAAACAGACTAATGAGTCGATTCTGTTAAGGTCTGCAAGGCTTACAGATCTGTAAAGGTGGATTTATAACTAACATAGAACATAAAACATAATTTAACACAGGAAACATACAAGAGACAGCCCACAGAACATAATTTAGCACAGCATAGGAATTGACCAATGTTCAATTTTCGATGTCTGTGCTGTGCGCTCTATGTTTTCCGTGCATCTTCGTAACATTTCGTGGTAATTCGAATAAATATTTGTAAATACCGGTACAAGGGTGAAACACGTGTCAGTCATTTGTTGGTTAAAATGGACGCCATCAAACTTATTTGTATAAATCATAAATAACAAAACCAAATAATAACACGAACTCGAAATCAAATCTGACAAAATTTATAAAAATTTCATAGTCAAAAACAAGCATATGGTTTTCTTATTATTATTATTTGAAAATGTCAGATACTTCATCTTGTACTTCTTATTTTCACTATGTTTTGTGTGAAATTATAAAACCTCTTAACAAAATTCTATGTTTTCAATGCTAAATTAATCTGTGCAAAATTATGTTCTGTGTTGTTATAAATCCACCTTAAGTCTGTAAAAATGAGACAAAAACACATCTGTTCTTGTTGATTAATATAAAATTATACATGAGTGGCAGCTTTCGCTGCGATTTTGTTCATTATTTACAGATTTGTAAAATTTACAGATGTGAACAAAATCGACCCATTAATATGTGTCAACACAGGCCCACAAGCAAGTTCCCAAAGAGTTGTTTAAAACTAATAAATCGCCGATATTTCATACCGTCGGATACGGTAGTAACAATAACATACCTGTGTTTTTGATCGTCTTCCTTCCTTACCTCAGAGAAATTGCAACAAAAGCGTTTTTACGGAATCCTGTCCAGAAAAATGCGCTGAATAATGTGTCAAATGTTTAAAATGGCGGCATACTTAGGTTTTTGGTCATTTTCTCGAAAACAATTACGCGTATCAAAATTTTCAAGAGTACGAAATTAAAGCTCGTAATTTTTTGTCCAAAAATGATTTTTACATTTTTTAACTAGGATGAACTTTCAGAGTTATGTTAAAACTATTTAACCGGAATAACAATTTATAATTTAAATTACTCAAAAAATAAACAATATTACACATACCGGGTGTCTACTTTTTTTTCTGAACATAGGAAATACAATGTTAATTTTTTAAATCCCCGATATCTCTTTACCTATTAACTTTAGAGCAAAAAGTGTGGAATACTAATTTGTTTAGAATTAAAAATTGCACCCAATGAGCCTAAAAGAATTACCCAAATGAATTTATATCTTTAAAAAAAATAGTAATTAAGTTTTACAATATTCAAGCAATTTTCAGTATGTCATGGAAAATAAAACAATACGATTGCAGAATGTTTTAGTTTGACGTTTGTGAATTTATGGTTATAAACTGTATCTGCTCTAAATAATTGCTGAAATATTTTTCTGATTTTAAAATTTTGTGAACTGTAGCCGGTGTGAAATTTGACTAACACTTGCGTTGGGTTTCTTCATAACACAAAGAAGAACATTAAGTTTATTTTTATTAAATCTAATTTCTTCATTTGGTACATTTTCTTGGTTCTTACATTTTTTGCAAAGTTTAATTATGCTTCCACTTTCATTAAAATTTTTAATTATAGCACGAATAGTTCCAACAGATGGAATTCGAGAATTAGGATATAAAGCACTAAACAAATCTCTAATTTGTCTTACGGATTAGCAATTATTTAGAGCAGATACAGTTTATAACCATAAATTCACAAACGTCAAACTAAAACATTCTGCAATCGTATTGTTTTATTTTCCATGACATACTGAAAATTGCTTGAATATTGTAAAACTTAATTACTATTTTTTTTAAAGATATAAATTCATTTGGGTAATTCTTTTAGGCTCATTAGGTGTAATTTTTAATTCTAAACAAATTAGTATTCCACACTTTTTGCTCTAAAGTTAATAGGTAAAGAGATATCGGGGATTTAAAAAATTAACATTGTATTTCCTATGTTCAGAAAAAAAAGTAGACACCCGGTATAATACTTGGTCTAATAGGTTTTACTATTTATAACAGTTTACATTCATCGTGACATCGAAAGAAGTAAATTATCGATAATTTTTAAATAAGTTTTGTCAACATTTTCCTACAAATTTTCATTTTTTCATCCACCACTCTGATATACTTAATTAAAAATAGAGTAACGCGGTTTGTAAAACGATACAGCAGTGGTTGACGACTTACTTAAACGTACATGAAATTTTAAACATATGAAAATCGGTTCATTTCTCATTTTTTTCATCAACCACTTTAACACTTATTAAATACGTAATATTGTTTATCTTTAATCGTGTCGAAATTTTGGATGCAAAAAAAAATGTGTGCATAAAACCCCACGTCCGAATTGAAAACTTAAATGGTTGACATTCGGATCGCACAGCAATACCATCTCTTGAGTGCTCCTTGAAGCTTTATAAAAGTAAATGTTTAACGCTGGGGGGCTTACATTCACATTTTTTTATAAGATGGAAAATCCTGTGAGCATTCTAACCAAATTCTAACAAAATTCTCAAGAAGGAATTAAAATTTTCTTGGGGAAGGCTGCGAAACAACTCAAATTTTATGTTAAAATCTGACCAAAAACTCTATTTTGAAAACCGGTGATGGCGCAATTTATTCCCGTTATCATTTAAATGTCATTTTTAGTCAATTTAGAGGCTGTAATAATGTAAAATTTTGATAAGAGCAAATCTTTTTGAGAAAATAGTCAAAAACCTAAATATGCCACCATTTATTCCAATTGGCGGGAGGTTTCCATTCTCAGATTTCCGGACACTTTTGATATGTTTGTTGCTTAGTGCATTTTTATTGACATGATTCCGTTTAAAAACTTTTTTTCACTACTAGCCTAGGAACCCACTATTATTTACTTTTATTTGACATGAGAAATTGTTTTTCACTACGTTGCTTATAACCATGGTAACCCAGGTCAATAATAATTTATTATTAACCTAGGTCTATAATGCAAACTGTCACTTTTCAATCAAACTCAAGCCTCCAAATCCAAATATTATTTAACTCATAATTATTTGAGTATACGTGAAGATATATAATTTAAATCAAATATAATAATAAATAATAATAATAATATATAATGTACATATTGATAATAAAAAATAATTTGTGAAGAAAGGTTTATTATTATATTTGATTTAAATTATTTAACTCATTAAAATCAAGAAAGGTGTTAAGTATATAATTTAAATTTGCCGCTTAATTTTAAATTGACCTACGCTGCCGTCTCGCCTGGCCACTGTGCTGTTTTGGTGAAAATATGAAACATGAGTAGTGTTGTTGTAGGAATGAATAAATCACTATTTTTTTTGTATTTGTAGGTAAATACATTTCAATAGATTTATTTAAAAATAATAATAACTAATAAGGCTGTCGACTGTAATAGTACAAAGTGTTTTTATTAAATAATTAAATCAAATACAAATCAAGGCCCATAAGTGAGGTTATCAAACCAGCGAAATGAGCGAAACGTCAGATAAAAACAAATACAGCCTTTGTATTTGTGAATATTAACAAATAAGTAAAGTAATTATTCGTGTCAAAATGATTGTTATTATCAATAAAAAAAATTCAAATAGGATTTATGTGCTAGTAGTGAAAAAATAGTATATAAACCACAATAATGGCGCTGGGTCAATAATGATTATCTTCTCAACCTTGGCGTATAATATACTATTATTCATATTTCTTTGAGGTTGGGGGTATTTTTTTGGTAGATTTTCTGGACTATACCCCCGGTTTTTTTAAAGAAGAGAGTAAATTTAAAGGTTTACATTTATGTTTACGATTTAGATTTTATAAAACCATACAATCATATGAGAGCATTCACATTTCCCCACCGTTGTGTAAAGTTAAAACTAAATTTGCATACCTCAGACTTTACGTTTACGTTTATGTTGAGGAATGCACCAATAGACACATGCGTAGAATGACACAGAGGTATATAGTTATCTCTCTTTACCGAAAAATGTCAACAGTATAGACATAACCACAAAGTTTAACTTGATTAAAAATGAACAGGCTAAATAAAATTATTTGTGCTAGTTCCTTAATATTATATTTATACATAAGAAATGTAAATAAAAAGAAACGTAGATGGTGGGTTCGGCATATATTACATGGATTTTTCTGATTTTTCTCTAAATTGTACACAGATGGCAGGACTTACTAAAACTATTTAATATCTCATTATGTATGTGAACTCTATGTTGGTAAAGTCTAAAACGTAAAACTAAGTGCTTACGTGAAGGCACCTTTATAATAGATATAACATTATCAAAAAAAATTTATGAACTTTGGAAGTAAATTTATCTGTCGTTTATAAAACCGTCCAATAATAAAGAGCATTTGTTAGATTTTCATTTCACGGATGTGAATTGTGAAGAATTTACCTTAGAGGTCACTTTTAAATGAATAAATAATAATAATAACAATAACGTTGGATTTAGCTGAATCTAGGAATTTTCAAATTACCACCTCCTTTGAAGGCACTTGCCTTGGCCTGGCACTGTCTATTCTTTTGTTGATATCCAGATTGTTTGCAATTTTCTTTCTTAAAAGTGTATATTGAGAATGAAGCTTTTCGTAGTTGCTTAAAATTTATAACTTTTTATTATTTTTTCATATATTGGTTTTACACTCTTATTTACAGCAATTATGGGATCAGGACATCGCACCACTTAAACGTAGCCTTTCCAAAACCTCCCACAGGTTCAGTAGAATCTCCAAGTTGGCACTGGTAAATGTAACTTTTAATTTCTGCTATATGTGCTTTTGTATTTACAATTAATATGCTATATCTAGGTATATGAATGTACATTTACATAGTTTACATGCGGCACTGTGTGAAATGACTAATTATGTACTGTTATGATTATGTGCTTGTATATTTTGCTGAATGTTCCATATTTGCTCTAAAATTGTTGACAATGCTTTTCTTTTCTCGTGCAGTATTGAATAACTACTTTTGATATAAAAAAAAATTGTTGGTAATTATCGTACTCTTGTTGGTTATTTTAATATTTTATAATTCGAATTTCTAACAATATTATAATTAATAATACTTAATTTTAAATATTACGCTGTTTTATTCCATCCATTCCGATTAGGATGGTGTACTCATCCACGACAATTTTAAGAAGAAATTGTGGAAGATTCATTGTCTCGCTAGATACGAGAAGGTCCGAGGTTCAAATCCCTGCAGTGTCATTGAATTTTTTATAATTTCTTTCGTCGTTTGTTTAAAATTCTCCTTGATCCTCTATTTCTTTCTTTATAAGGTAATTACCGGTATTTTTTAATATTATAGGTATTTTGTGGCTCTTGTGTTACATAGCAAGTTATATTTTTTCAAATATTTTATTGTTTTAATATCACACGAAATAATTCATACCTTTACTAACAATACGTGAAAAGCAAATAAAGTGAAAACAATTGAGGTCATTTGTTTGTCAGAGTTTAGAAATGACACGATAAAAAAATACTGCAAATTAAGAATAATCGGCGAATTATCCAATATTGACAAATAATAGAAATTTACTAATAAATTTGAGTTGTTATTGTACTGTTGAATATTTATGTTTAACTAGAATTATAATTTAAAGTTATGTTATAATGTGGAAATAGCTTTACTTTAAATAAAAAATAAAAACTTCCTGCATTATTATTAGAAATAATACTATTTAAGTAAATAAATAAATTTATGAATTTAACAAATAGGCCAATTAATATGCATTAGGGCACGTTTAGGGTCCGTAGAATACGATTTTACTAGTTTTACGATGATATCTATGTATGTATGTATGTATGTATGTATGTATGTATGTATGTAGGTATGTATGTATGTGTAGGTATATATGTGTGTGTATGTGAAAAAATTTCTCCGACGATAATTCCACGTTAATATACATGAAGTTAAGGTAATAAATACAAAATTTCATGGAATAATCTTGTGTATGAAAATATAGTTTATTCATATACCTATTAACTAATATATTACTAATGCTCGTATCTTTCCCATAAGAGTAGGTGAAGGAAACACTATGAAATGGAAATATCATTTCTGCATAGTCTATCTCTCACAAGCACCCAACCGGCAATTATGCGCATGCTCGGAAATCTTGACTACTATTGGCTAACGCTGACAGCGTCGCTGGCTGGGCTGCGTTCCAAAGTCCTACTCTTAGAGTACGAAATTATTCAAAGTCGTTTCAAAACTAATAACCTTACTCTCAGAGTTTACTCAACCTGTTCCAAAACAGCCAGAGTTTACTCCAAAGTGTTCTACTTACTCTACTAACGAGGAGGGTATAGAAATTACTCCACAATATTTTCAAACGTAGATGCTCACGATTCTCAACATATGAAAGTAATTTGCCTTCTTGAGGAAGAAAACATGCTTTTGGTTGAAAGTAAACATAAGTAAATACGTTGGCGTGTATTACGAGCATACTTTTATAATAAAAGCGCTTTTATGGAGCGTACCTTCACATTATATTGAGGAGAGTGCTCCATAAAAGCGCTTTTATTACGGGCTTGACATTAATGTTGTAATTATAAGTAGTTTTGTTAGTTTTATAAAATTATTTTTAATTTAGTTTAAATTTTTTACTTCAACAAAACTCTCATTCGTTCCAAAACACAACACATCATACTCTACGCCAAAACTCGGTATTCTTGGTTTTAGAACGCTGCCCTGGTGATGCAGCGAGCACATGGTTTGACTTTGACGTTTGATTTCATTTCTGTTTGTAGTTGCACTTCGAAAGCATTTGCTTTGTGTTTCATACAGTAATTTATTGTCACCTAAATAAATTAATCCTGACCAGATTGTATTCCTATTATTTTTACAGTACAACAAAGTAAATTATTTAATTCAAATTTAGCACTAGAATATGTCAATGTTTTTTATTATTACTAATATTTATATTCAAGAATTTACATATAAAATAAATAGTAGGTACATTGTTTAATTTCTCAAATTTAAATTTAAAATTTCTCGCGCTAGTCGTTAATAAACAGAAGTCTGTGATTCGCAAAAAGTTATCATGATTTCCTCGTTAGCCAATAGTAGTCAAGGTTTCCAAGCATGCGCATAATTCGCGGTTGGGTGTTTGTGTGAGATAGACTTATGCAGAAATGATATTTCCATTTCACAGTGTTTCCTTCAAGAAAAGCAAAGGATACGTAATATATTAGTTAATAGGTATATGAGTTTATTATATTCTTTTAGAAAAATGTTCAATTCAAGTTTATTGAGTAGTGACTCAAATATGTCACTAAGAATAACTTCAACATCTTTTACAATTTACAGAATCGTTTTTTGCCTTTTTGTTCCATTTTGTTATTTTTAAATTTATAAGCCCGTAGCCATCTAGTGACAAGTAGATAGTTTGAAGGGCGCCAATAGAACGGTCTGCTAGGGCTAAGTCCTCTGATCTTGCACCCAACGATTTTTTTCTTTGGGATTTTTAAAATCAATTGTTTATAAAACTCCACCTGTTAATCTCCCAGATTTAGAAAATTGAATTAGTACAGAGAGTCAAGCAATTCCAGAAGAAACATTTCGGCGGGTGCAATTAGGATTTCATGATAGGTTGCACCATTGTTAACGTGCAAATGGCGCTCAATTTGAGCATTTATTATAAGGTTTTAAATTAAATTAAAATTGCATTATTGTTTCTCACTTTTGTCATTTCCATAGCACTCCATGTAGTTTATAATAAAACATTAAAATATTATAAGCTATTGTTTCTAACTTTAAAACGGTTTATTCAAATATGTGACATAGGGTATATTACCGTTTAAGATTTAAAAATTGAGAGTTATGGAGGTGAGATGAGTGACTTTAGGGAATAAGAGTAACTTTTTACTAATTGGGAGAACTTTTAAATTAAATAATAATAATAATAATAACAATAATAATAATAAAATCATTAGATCCTAAGAATAAAGTTTCTATTCGCCGTTTCTTAATTTATTTCTATTACTAAAATAAGATTAAAGAAGAAATGCTTTAATCTCTTTAAATAACATTTTTGACAATATTTCGTGTCAAATTTATATTCAATTAAAAGTATTTAAATTGATATACGATTCTTTGTTCATAACCTACTCCGAGTTAGGATTTTTTAACACTATTTCTTCACAGAAATCTGTTCAGAACTTCAAGTAAAATATCACTTTCGGTTTATCAATTTTAGCCTAAATCTATTATGTTGTTCCAGTTGATATTAATGTCTCAAAATCTAATAAGCTCTTTATATGAATATATAGAGCTTAAATACGATAAAAAAATTTTTGGAAGTCTGATATAAGAATTATCGTACAGTCGTCATTGTAAAAATAGTAAAAACGTGTTGTGGGGACCCTAATTCGTGCTTATTCACTAAAAATTCACTAACGAATTTTTTGACCAAAAACATTACCTCCCTTACCTAGCGAGAGGTAGAAATACCACATAATGTTTTTTTATGTTGTAGGCAGCTAATATACCAAGTTTTCATAATTTAACCTATAACCTCTTGGGTCATATTCAAGTGGTTGCTTCTCCTGTAGGAGAGGAAATTGAACATTTATTTGAACTTTTTTTAATTGAAATTTTTAAAGAATATATCGAAAAAAAAAATATAACATTGACTTAACAGGAAATATTGATGTTATGCTGTTTAACATTTCCGTACTAAAATAGACGAATATGTATTAACAATTTCTGTGAAAACTCTGCTATTGCTATTTGTTAATAATTACTTTGTTACAGCAACTACAGCGACGCCAATTTGATCCTCGAAAGAGATTTCAGTGGGCTATATTAGTTGTGCGGGCAGCAATTCGCATTCAACGTCTCCGATTTACTCCCGAATCTTTAGCAGTGAGCGAAGCGTACACTGATCCATACCGTGTACGTGCATTACGCCGTGCAATCGATGCATGTGCTTTTCGTGTCTATGGCCATTGGGTGAAGAAAGGCGAAGGGCAGAATCGTGCGGCCCTCTTCGAAAACGCTCAGCGAACTGATTTAAAGTTGCTGTATTTATCAAATTTAACACAGCCTGCATAAAAAATAAAGGTACGTTTAATAAACATATCCATTGAATTTTTTTTTATTTACACAGACTTCATTTTTTCTTTTACAGTGTGATAGTCCCAGCTTTACCCCATAAATGTTAGCTACATTAATATAATGTATAAAAAATTGTTAATCGTTCACGTTATATTTCAATAGCTTCATAACCCATTATCACAAATGAACTATTTTGGATAACAAAGTGAAAATAAACACTAACTAATGAGTTCGTTCATAAACTATAACCGATTAAAAATTTGTGTATGTAAACGTTGTATTTAAACTAGGAAGTTTCGCGAGCCGCCTAGTTAAGTTCGAAGTTAAATTTGGTTATGTCCTTGAATTTCATTGTAATAAAACACCGAGGACTTGAGATTCTTTCTTTTATATAAATTTGGACGTTTCATGCCGTCATTTTATTACATTTCACTGCAGTTCAGCGTTCATCATTTATGAATTTCTAACAAAAAATTAAAATTTATAGCAGTTTTAAAATATCTTACCTAAATAAAAAAGACACGCGTCAAAATTTATTATTTATGATTAAAGAAAAATATGGTGTCAGAAAAAAATATACAGTATGTCCCCGGATTGAGTTTACAAGAGGAAAACAAATCTTATTTTTGATTTTACGAAAACATGCCAAGGGAAGAAAAATTTTTGCTTGAATTAAAACGCATGTTTCAGTTATTAAAACTTTTAATTAATGTAAGGTTCTTCTATTATAACGTTTTTTCGTATTTTGTCCTCCTAATAATACAGTTATTACATTGAATCTAACATGATTTTAGTTAGCTTTGAAATATTGACAAATAATTATTAATTCTAATTTCAGAAAAAAGTAAATGGCGAAAAATCATAATACTTGTAGTTTACTCAATTAACTCTTTTTTATCTGAAATTAGAATTAATAATCATTTGTCAATATTTCAAAGCTAACTAAAATCATGTTAGATTCAATGTAATAACTATTATTAGGAGGACAAAATACGAAAAAACGTTATAATAAAAGAACCTTACATTAATTAAAAGTTTTAATAACTGAAACATGCGTTTTAATTCAAGCAAAAATTTTTCTTCCCTTGGCATTTTTTCGTAAAATCAAAAATAAAATTTTTTTTCCTCTTGTAAACTAAATCCGGGGACATACTGTACAGTAGAATACCTCATTACATTGTCTTCGGTGTTATACTATGTTTGAAATATCGAAAAATAAATTGACAGTAAATTGAGGCGTGTGTGGAGTCCGTTTTACATCCAAACATTTTCGATGTTTAAAAAGAGGCGCCAATTGCACAAACTTGTAAGAGAATAAATGCATGGTAATAGCCAGGTAAAACTTAAAAACGACAATCCAACAAGAAATAACGCACAACACTTAGAATGAAATTATAATTGACAATATTTGAATTGTATATGTGTAAATCGCGCTTAAATAGAATCACAAGAATTTATTTATCAAAATAATTTCGATATTTTAGAGTACAGCACAATGGTCCACTTCACCTACTATATTTTTTTCAAAATGAAGTACGTATTTAAGTATAGGTACGTGTTTAGTCGTTATTTGTAATTTTGACTTTCATTTTATGTAAACTTATGTATTATTTAAGTTTAATAATTATATGTTTATTATTTATTGTTTAGTAATGTTTATTATATTTATTAATTGTATTGGAATTTCCTGTCCAGCACTTTATACTATCCAATATGTCTATACAGGTGTCCGAATTTCGAACTATACCATTGGGATCTTGGAAACCATATTCTAATTCGTTGCACATATCATGGCGGGTTTTGACAAACGCCCATGAATGACGTCATGTTCAGATGGAACTTATAGAGATTTTAAATGTACGTGCATGAATTAGAATCAAATGTTGGTAACACTACTTGTTGAATAGATTAATTTGAATTTGATTAACAGGCCTATTCTAAAAAAATGTATAACGATCTCGTTACTGAACGACTGTCGCTAAGCATTTGGTTAAACGACTTTAATAACAACAAATGCCAAAAACCTATTCTACTAATCATATCGTTATAAATTATCGTTATCAGGATTATAACGATAATATCTAACTTCATGTATATTTTGACAGAATAAATTTTTATATGTTTTTCAATTTAAATTTGACATATCGATTCATTATTTGTTTATTTAATTGAATTTGACAATGGATATAAAGAAAAGGGCTTCGAGGACAACTCAAAGACAGTACGAAACATATGTTGAAGAACTGGAAAATAACAGTTCATTAAGAATTAATAAATTGTCCACTGAAGAATTGGAAGAAATATGGAGAAGACTTACAAGTCATTTAAATTCTGTGGGACCGGGTAAAAGGATCTGATGTATCACGCAGTGTACGATTATATAATCTGACATCCCTATACAAATATATAATTTTTAAATACATAGATAGTGCATCTATATTCTATATTATATTACATATATCAATATATTAAATATTATCTAAGGGGAAAAAAAAAATGAAAAATCCAAGGTTTTTTGGTTGCAGAATGTATTTGAAAATCTCTTTCTCAGCTACAATTAACAAAATATCTTCTTCAGCCATTTTTACTTTCGTTCTCAAAATATGTCTAACCAAGTCTAACTTTACGACTTCAACGATGCATGTGAACTTGTCGTTATTAAACGATATGAAATAACGATATGTAACGATAAATAAATTAACAGAATAGGGTTTTGGCAAAAATCGTTATCATAACGACTTATCGCCTAGTAACGAGTCATAACGATACATATTTTTTTAGTAGAATAGGCCTGTATGAGTATTTATGACTACCTATTCAAATTAACAAGAAAGAAATTTATGAAAACATTGTAAATATTTAACATCTTATAAGAAGAAACGAAAAAACTAAATTAAATATGATTCTGAAACTAAATAAAACGTAATATACTCAATGGGCTACTTGCGTATCTTTTTTTTATTTAATATTTTTGAAGAGAAGGAAAAAACTTGCTACCCATATTTTTTCTTTTGACAAAATTTTTATTAATTAGCCAGAAAAAAATAATGAAATTTGATTATTTGAATTCCCGCCATGTATGACGTAGAATTACGCCGCACCAATGAATAGTCACCAAGCCAAGCGTGGTGCCGTCCCATAGTAATGGTATGTTTGTGCGGGTAATGTAGATCACCTGTTTGACGTTTGAACAATAGTTTGGAGGTTAGTATTTTAGTTTATCTTTTTGGTATCGATATTTTAAATTACAAGTAATTACCTATGTGTTTATTTATAAAGTGATTAATGTAGTTGAGAGACCAGAGAGAGAGAAAAATTAACTAATGTCAAATTCAAATTAAAACTTTCTCGCACGGCATGCCATCTATTGATAACATTCTTAAACATGCTTCCCCTCCCCAGTTCAATATAAAGACGGCACAGAAAAATTTCTTTCTTAATTTAGTAAAAAACAAATAATTATTTCAAAATAAAATTTATATTTTTCTATATGTTTTCAATATAACATTCCGAATATAGTGACAGAAATCGGATTTTCAGTACCACGCTAGTAGCCCATTACAATGATGAACGCCGCTCAAAACATTGATTTATAACTAATTTTATTTAAGGGTATTTTTAAGTCTGTCTATTACTGTGGAAAGCGGACATTTTAATATTATGCGGATGATTGGAACGAGCTAGAGTGATTACTATATGTATTTTTCCAGCGCTTTTGAAATTAAATTTATTATTACATTGAGTTATATTTAAATATAGAAAATTTAGCGACTTTTCATGTTCTATTTCCATTGTGAATTTACTCTTATTTTCAAAAGTATTAATGTAGTTTAAAAAAAGAATGTAGTTGTCTCCCAGTACCTATGTATATAGGTACTAACAAATTATGTCATCGACGTGACCAAAACCAAAACAAAATATTATTATTATTAAGAAATTTTTGTTAAAATTTTAATTTCCAAATAATCCATCTATTTTTCCGCTAAAATTGGTGATGAAGGAGAGCCCATAGGTAAACTTTTATTTTGATTATAAAATTTATTGAAATTATTTTGAAAGACGTAATTCCACCAATTTTAAAAATTCATCACTTATTTTTTATCAGTATTATTGTCTATTAGTTCTGATTAATTATTTCTAACTTGAAACATCAAATCAGGCATCAAATGATACTAATTTAGAGTTGGTAGGGACATTTTAAATTTTATTAACTAAATATAATGCATTTTCTACACTGTGAGTAGGTTTGAAATTAAGTAAACTAGAGATTAGATAGTTTAACAATTTATAGTTTGTATACCGGTGTCCCATATAACATTACGTTCTTGAATATTTCGAAAACAATGCATCGTAACAAAAAGTGTGCCGAATCAAAACCTTCATAGTTTTTGGGGACGTCAGATTCTGACAAAATGGCCCTCCGACCCCCCCAGAGGGGGGGGGCGGTAAAGGGGGTCAACTTAAAGATCTTAAATGGGACCCCCTTTTTTTATTGCAGATTCGGAAAGAGCGTAAAAAAATATGTTGGTTTTATTCGGAAACTTTTTTTTGTACTCCCAACAGGTGGCAATGTAAATGTGCAAGAAAAAAATTAACCGATTAATATTTTATTAATAATTTGATAAAAAATGACGTTTTTTGATTCAATAAATACACAAAATTGTAGAAATATTACTCCTCAACACTCTTTTTTCTAGCAAATTTACATTGCCACCTGTTGGGAGTACAAAAAAAGTTTCCGAATAAAACCAACATATTTTTTTACGCTCTTTCCGAATCTGCAATAAAAAATAGGGGGTCCCATTTAAGATTTTTAAGTTGACCCATAATTTTGTATAGTTTCAAATATCTACCTGCTAATAACATGAAAATGTATCATTTTGACCTATAGATATTAGAAAGGTTAATACCATAATTCGAACAATCAATAAAATAATATACAGTTAAAAATATCATCCTTTCCTTTACACAGGATACAAACGTAGAACCAGTTTCACTGATTGAAATAAAAAGTTATTGTGTAATTGCAGTTGATAAAGAATTTATAGTAATGGAATTAAAATTAATCAATTCATATTACGCTCATTTAATTTTTAATTTTACGGTTCAATATTTCATTTGAGTATAATTGATAATTTCAGAAAAAATATCAAATTTGGTGCAGGTAGGTATGTCTAAATTTAAATAAAAGTCCGTAATAATATATCAATATTTATTGTAATGTTGTGCCTCCTTATTACTATCTTATCGTTTTTCACAATTACTCATGGTAAGTACATTTTTTTATTGTCCAAATCCAATGCTAATCCAATAATTGGCGATTCAAATTAACTTTTCCCGCCATTATGTATCAGTGTTGTGACGTCACAACACTGTACGAGCTGTCAATCTGTCACTGATATAATGAAATTAACGCTTGTTGAAAAAGTTTAAAAATATGAAACTTGTGTGAAATGATGTTTTAAATAGCCTGCAATCTCTAGAAAGTTTCTGTGAAAGAAAAGAAATAATATATTTTAGACATTTTTTAGTTCAAACTTTGTCCACCAGGTAGAGTTTGCTTAATTTGAATCGCGATATTCTCCGGCGATACTCGAACACTACAATTCTAAAAATTATAATTCTTTCGTATTCTCTTCTTTACATCCATTTCATTTTGATTATACTTGGTCAACCTTGAAGTTCCCTTATTTGAAGTTCTTAACAGTTTTTCTTGAAAAAACGCAGTTAAATATCATTTTCTGACATTTTATGTGATTGTCAATATGAAAGAATTTCTTATACGGTTTGATTATATATTTTCCTTCATATTCAGTAGATATTGAGTAAAGGTTTGTAAAGAGATTAACTTTCATAAATGAGCCAGCTTTGCTATAATCAAACAGCTGATATATTCAAATAATTCTAATTGACAGATGTCAGTACAAGTGCAATTTACATAATACATGTTTGTGTTACAATTTTATTGGATAAATAGGTAGAATCTTTTCCAAGGAACTTTTGGAATGGGATTTGTACAAAATACATAGAATAGACACTTACACAATTGCAATTTGCAAGAGCGCATCTAGCGGGAAAGCATAGAACTATAGGTTGCTATGGTTACCACGTCCAAACAAAGACCTGTCATCAGCCATAAACCTCTACGCTCTAGCCATCGTTTTGGTTGATAATCGAGTGATCTTCAATATTATCAAAGTTACCCCTTGCACATCTTGTGGTTTTAAACTCATTTTATTGAACACAACGAACAAATCACAAAGAATTAGGTAAACACTGAATGACAGATGCAAACATAATGACAGATAGAATCAGGGAGCGGGACGTGAGACAATGAGGGGAGCTTTGTTTGGAAGCATGATCTTCTATCTCTCTCTCTCTTGCATATGACGTCAATTCTGTAAGTGTCTACTGACGGACTGTAATTGGCCACATCAGATTTTTTAAATACAAATATCCAATTTATTTTGAAGATTTTACATGATGTTAGTTTTGTTCTAGTTGAAAGCAAAGGCACAAAGAATGCAATAATAGAAGGTCACTTGGCGAAGAGGGGTCAGTTCCCTTTCTTGGTCTATTTAGATTACATGGATGGGCATATGTGTGGAGCAAGTATACTCACACACAACATTATCATCACTGCTGCACATTGCTTCGGAACTGTGTACGAAAATTTTCATGGAAACAAAAGGTATGATAATATTATGATTAGGTATACAGGTGTCCCATAAAATGCGTCCTACATTTGGGATCTTGAGAAAATGTAACGCTTAATTTACATAATCATGATACGATAATGATATGAGACATTTACATAAAACGAAACGTTCACGATATGATATCATTATTATCTCCCGCTCGTCCTAAAATCAGCATATCGAGATTTTTGTAAATGACCATGACTTAAGGTCTTTAGAATTCGATTTTAATATTTTCACAATGATGTCTCTAACTCAAATACTATCATTCGGAAAATTTTGAAACCTTTTATTTCAACCCTGTTCTAATATGGAAAAAAGCCGATTGGAAAGGAAACACATTATTGTATAACAAAACAAATTTACTTTATTTATACGTTTATTTAATTATACGTTATTAGTATACAGGTGTCTCTAAAATAGGGTGACATGGCTTAAACACAGATTCCTGAGGCTAAAATAAGACGATTTAACTACACTTACCTTTGCCGGATAGTATAACATTTAGCCAGTATTCTGCTTCAAAATTCTTCGAAAAAAAAAATTCTTATAATAACAGAACACTATTCGATTTGGATGAAATTTGGTATGGCACTTTACATGGTTACAAATCATCTTTTAAGATGATACTCCCAACATTGATTATAATGGCCACGCCGATAACGTATTTTTTTTTTAGAATGATAGGCTGCTAGATTAATTTATTTTAACAATTTAACGCTGCAGGTTTTTTTTTTGTTCTGTGTGAACCGTAAGAGATATCACAAATTAGAGAGAGAAAAGTTTACTATTGAATGTATCTTTCTGAAAAAAAAAAAACAATATTACGTTATCAGCATGTTTAATCAATGTTGGGACACCCAAATTTCGTACATTAGTGGTTCACTAATGATAACAAGTATCATCTTAAAAGATGACTTATAACCATATAAAGTGCCATACCAAATTTCATCCAAATCGAATAAAGTGTTCCGTTATTTTAAGAAAAATCATTTTTTTTTTTTTCAAGAATTTCGAAGTAGAATTCTGGCTAAACTGTACACTTTCCAGTAAAGGTAAGTTTAGTTAAATCGTCTTATTTTAGCCTCAGGAATCTGTGGGTAAGCCATGTCCCGCTATTTTAGAGATACCTATATAATAATGTTGTTTCTTAAAATTTTATTAACGTAGTTTTATAGATCATTGTGTTTAATATATACTTTATGTCTTACTAGTATGTTATTGTTTTATAACAACCTCAACATTAGGTCCGTTATTGAGTAAATAATGCCCTAGGGCGTATTAAGTTGCTATGGTAATGTTGACAACAAACTGAGGTTAATAATACTGATACTAACATAAAGTGCAGTTAAGGTTAAGAAGCATTGTGAATTGTAGTCGGTTATAATCATATATGTTTTATCACAAATACAAACCAGCATACTTCTTATTCTTAGCAATAACATTGCTCATCTATATTGACAGAAAAATACCACAAGAAATATATTTTTTGTTTGAAAAAATGCTTTGTTTACAGAAACAAAATATTACCTAGATACCGCATTCACAGGCTACTTTGTAAGTTGTATTAAAATTTTGTGATTTAAATATTATTTTTGTTTGATAAATTCTAGTCAGACAAAATGTTTATTAAGAATTTCTAGTAAGACATAAAACGTTGAAGGCACCACGGGTGTTAAACGACAGTAATGCCTTTGGTCAACGTACTCGCCTCGGGCCAGAGGCCCTCGACAGTACACTGTTGACCTCAGGCATTATTGTCCTTATAACAACCCTTGGTACCTTAATTACTATTTCATCATAAAACTGTTTTTGCTAATAATAATGTGTCAGTAGCTGAAGATGGGCTAGCCTTAAGCCCGAAACACTTTATAGAAAAAATAAAAATACGTACCTCTTATTTTTTGATGTAGATTAAGGAAGAAAATATTCAAAGGCAAAGACATGGATGACTGGTTCGTTGTAGTCGACACATTATGCCTTTCTAGGGCCGGGATCCGCTACAGTCTTAAAAGTTGCGTTATCCACGACAAATTCAAAGGAGACCACCCTCGTGCCGATCACTATGACATCGCCTTAGCCCGCACCGTCGTTCCCATTCGGTTCTCGAAATTTGTCAAACCCATCCCTTTACAAACCACTAAAATCCCTGTTAGAGGGAAGATGACCGTAGCGGGTTGGGGTCTCACAGCTTTCGACGGGCACATACAACCTGACTGCCTTCTGTACGTTCAAGTAACAAGACTGGACCAAAAAAAGTGTGCTGCGATGAACAAGAGAAAAAAAATTACGGTCATACCGTCTCAGATGTGCGATGAGGTCACGGGACGGGGTGCGTGCATGGGCGACTCTGGAGGGCCTTACATATATAAAAAGCGACTGGCTGGTATAGTGTCAGCGGGCCCAGACTGTGACACGAAGCATCCAAATTTGTCCACCAACATACCGTACTTTGTTAAATGGATTAAGAAAAAAATTCAGTTTATGTTAAACCATAAATATTACTGACTGGAACCCACAGAATAGGAGCGGATTTTTTTGGAACTGAGGCTATGTCCGAGTATTTAGGATTTAGGTCTTTTTCACATAAATACAACTACAATTCGATTCAATTTGATGCTTGAGAGTGAATGTTAATATTATAAGTATATTTCATAAAATAAAGCTAAGAAGCTATTCTTTGACAGTAAATTTGATGTTTTGTACAAATTATAGCAACGAACATGATTTGTCTAATTAGTGCGCGTCAGCTTCAAGGCATAGTATGCTCCTGAAAAACCCTAAAGTCTAATTCCTAAAATCTTAAATAATTTCTGGATTAAGGCTGTGTACGATGTTGCAATTTTATCACCCTAATATCTAAATCCTAAATTTATATGCCCTAAATCTAGTGATTATTTAGGATTTTTGGAATTCGATTTTAAGGTTTTGCAGGAGCACATTATGCCTTGAAGTTGACGCGCCCTAATTGAACAAATCAGAAACAAATCATGTTCGTTGCTACAATTTATGCATAACGTCAAATTTACTGTCAAAGAATAGCTTCTTAGCTTATATTTTATGAAATATAAAATTAACATTTCATTTGAAGTATCAAATTAAATCGAATTGCACAATTCATTTTTGTTATTCTAAAGTGTTGCCATACAAACCAACGTATGTCATTAGTGTGCCATTCAGAGTTGTATTTATGTGAAGAAGACCTAAATCCTAAAAATTTAATGCCAAAATGTGATATCGGACACAGTCTTGGGCATATAAATTTAGGATTTAGATATAGGGTGATACAAGTGCAACATCGGACACAGCCCAAGTTAATGGCTGCTAGTAGAACATGTCAAATATGTGATCATGAACCATCGTTTCGTTTAATAAAACTAGTACAAGCTTTTCATTATTATTTTTCCTATTTCGCAAAGATTTACTTTTTTTATATTTTATTTTTTTCCTAATCTGTCTATCATTTCCTTTATTTTGGCTTTACTGCTATGAATCTTATATAACAAATAATATAAACTATTATGCATACTGTTGTCCTTTCAAGACTAATTAATTTTTATGTCAAGAAAACTTTAGTTATAAAATTATAAGGTATACCCAAAGCATTCAAGCAGCCAATGCACGTCATTACTTAGTGTAAAAACCTTAATGCATTAAAATCACTAATAGTGAAAAATGAAATAAAATTTTAATCATTTTTAACCGTCAAAAAGTGTATAGCCTTATATAATTATTATTAAGATGAATAGTACAGTTCATTACTTATTGTATATGATATGAATAACATATAAATAATGTACATCAACGTCAAATTATTCGTTTAATTGTTGCTATAGTTGGCAACATTGATAATTTGTATGTTCATATTGTCAAAGTTATTATTTGAAAAATATTTGTATCGTGTTTGAAACATTTTTGTGCGCTGTAAAGGCCTATTTATAATAAAGAAATGTTAAACGCAACGCAACGACGCAACGTGACCGTTAAGGCGAACACAAAATCTGTGAATCTGCCAAAGATAGCACTTCTAATCAGTCAGAAAAATTCGGTATATTTCTTTGAAATTCGGATCATTTTTATTTATTGCCTTTATATGGCATACATAAGTATAAATAAGGTTAGTATTATAAAATAATGTAAATAGAAATGGACAGTGACGAAAATATAGTATTTATTTTGTAGATGTGACAGTTCATGACTATGTCGATAATACAGGTTACAATCTGTATAACTCCTTTCATAAAGATTCTAAAATCTCTGCAATCGTATCAGTACATGACGTCATACATCTAGTTCCTTTTATTCAATTTTTATTAATGACGTGCATTGGCTGCTTGAATGCTTTGGGTATATACAGAGAATTTATTTTAAAATGCAACATTATAGTTCATCACTTCCATGGTTACTCACTATTGTCAAAAAATGACAGTAATGTAAAATTTGTCCATTTTAAAATGCAACATTATAATAGTATATTATGTGGCAAGTGTGTGAAGCTAAAATTTTTACATGAGGGTGAAGATTGCGACACGAGACGAAGGCGAGTGTTGCAAACCACCCGAATGTAAAATAGGCTTCACACACGTGTTACATACTATACTTTTTCTATGACCTTGCAATAAAATATATTTTTCTTCACATTGTCATTCTTTTAACGTAAAGCCTCTGTATTATCGACTTATGTAACCATGGTAACCAACGTTACGGGTGTTTAATAGCTTTGTTTTATTAAAATACAATTCAGTTTGGAATATTTAAAATAATGAACGGTGCGTGAAGTGCTACTTCACGGACACTGTGCGTGAAATAACATTTCACGCACAGTGTGCGAAAAGTCAAACTTCACATATAAAAATTGAAGATACCTCCAAAACACATCACAAATGGTGTCAATTCTTATTACGACCGACTAGAATATTGCCTCAGAGTGATTAGGGGTATTCTTTAACATTTATTACATGAAAGTTATGAATTATTATAAGCTAAAGTTTTTTAAAATGTACAACATTCATGTTTTGATTATTTGTTAATCGTATGTAGGCCAATTTATAGGAAATTAGTTTTGATAATACAAAACTACAAATTTTGTATGTTGCATTTTAAAATGGACAAATATTACATTGCTGTCATTTTCTGACAATAGTTAGTAACCATGGAAGTGATTCGCCATTTGTTGCATGTTAAAATAAATTCCCTGTATGTACAGTCATACAAAAAAAGTCCGTATAACCATAGTTTCAAATCTATTTGATGAAAAATATAGTATGTCCGCGATGTGGTGACCGGTACGTCATCAAAAAAATACAAATACAAAAAAATACATTGCTGTCAATCAAATATCAAGTCGTAACCATGGATATGACAAACCCAATGTTTCACATTAAAAATACTCACGGTATAGTAAAATACACGTGTAAAATAAAAATTATGACAAGACGTTTTTTGACACATGTAATTATTTTTACTATCGAAAAACAATACAATACCATCAATATGTTACATGACATCAATTAGGCTACGGATATAACATTTCCTCCTTGCTAATTTTATTAGCAGTGTGTAAATCGAACTGTCGTCTTTCGCTCTCTTGTAGAACGTCGTAGTTGTATATTTTCAGGGAGTTTGGAAGTAGTTCGTTTTCTTATCTGCGGAATGTTAGACTCTTATCAGGTGTTTGATGTAAAGTAATACTAGGTTGCTGAGGTAAGGGTAATTCTGAAATAGGTAAAATATTCAATGCAGCTTTGCTAACACGATCTAATATAGATTTATTTAGAATAAAATCATCATATTCTTCGTATTTGTGAAATGTAGATCCAATTCTCATTTGATTCTGGTGTCGGCGAACAATGTGGCCATTATATTTAACTTCATATATCATTCTTCCTGAACTTTTAATAACTTTACCAGATAACCAAGGGATCCCATTTCTCAATTTCTCATCAACCAGTTTGACACGTATTAAATACTTAATATTGTTTATCTTTAATCGTGTCGAAATTTTGAATGAGAAAATGGGAACTAAGTCGATTTACAGATGTTCAAAATTATAGATGGATTTCATGTTAGTTTAAGTTAGTAAGTTGCAAATCGTTTATCGTTAATAATCGCGTAACACATGATATGAAAAAGAATTTCATGCTAAATTCAAATTTTCAAACCGCGTTATCGTTTCTTTTTATCACAGTGGTGGATGAAAAAATAAAAAATTGCAGGAAAATGTTAACAATTATTATAAAAAAAATCATCAGTAATTTACTTCTTTCGATGCCACGACGAAAGTAAACTGTTATAAATAGTGAAACCTATTCTATTGGACTAAGGGTCGTTTTCATAATACACTCTATCTTTACTTTAATACTTTTTAAATTAAAATTTAAGTTGTATTCGTTTTCATAATAAAACTTTAGCACTTTACCGAGCACTGTAATATTAATTTAAATTAAAGATAAAATGTTAAAGTAATATTAATTAAAGTCTTAAAGTGAGCCTGATTATGAAAACGACCCTAAGTATTAAATATGTAATATTGTTTGTTTTTTGAGTAATTTAAATCTTTCATAATTGTTTTGAGCATATGGCCAAAAATATAAATATGCCGCCAATTTTCCTAATTGGCGGGAGGTTCCCGTGCTCCGATTTCCGGAAATTTTTGTTATGTTATTCAACGCATTTTCTGGATAGGATCCCTTTTAAAAGCTTTTTTTGTAATTACTTTGAGGTAAAATCATAAATTTCTTGGACTATAAAACATCTTTAGAATGAAAATAAAAGAATAAACAATAAGTAATATGTTTGTATAGTAGTTAAATAATAATAAGTAATTTGCAAAAAAAAATAAAATAATAAAATATGATCTAAATGAAGCATTAGGCAAATTTTAAAAAAATTGCTTTGTTTGAAGCGATGTAGGTCGCTATCTATTGGTTATAGAAAAAAAATGTATTAAATGAAAGTTGTAGGAAATTTTATTGCCAATAAATTCAGAAATAACCATTTTTGCCCTCATGCAAATAGGTAAAGAGATATTTAGAAAATACCACTTTTTTCCCAAGTTTACGGTGCTTCCCGAAGGCCCCCGAGGGCAAAACCTTGCATTTTTTATTAGGGCCCCTAAATATACAGTGTGTCCCATTTAGAACTGCCACCATTGGGATCTCGAGAACTACAAGAGATACGATGTCGGTTAAATGGAACTTTTTGTGCGCCTTTGGGAGGCCATCTCAGATGTGCTTTTGTTTTTCCAAAATTTCTCATTGGGCACTAGATAATGACGAAAAACTGAATATTGTTGATTTTTTCTTTTTTCAAATAATTTCTAAACTATTAGGAATTGAGAAAAACGTTTCAAATTAAAGTATAGATATTTTTATTAACTAACCAGTGGCGTATGAAATAAATTTTTATATCCGTAAATTTTCGAGATATAACACAAACTTATATTTTTACCTCCCGCTACCCTAGGTAAGGGAGGTATAGATATCGTGCTAAAAATCACATATAGAGATTTTAGTGAATGAGCACGTTTTGATGTCCCCAGAATCAGATTTTAACATTTTTACAATGATGTCTGTAGGTATGTATGTGTGTGTGGATCGTGTGGACACGATTACTCAAGTACTATCAATTAGAAAAATTTGAAATTTTGTATACCCATTCTATAATAATGTGGGAAGAGCTCAATAGTTTTTAGTGTATATAGGATAACCGGAAGTATTATTTATACAAGCTTTTAACAGTTTTTCTTGTAAAAACTTCATTCAATATAATTGTTTAGCAACTTTTACTAATTAAAATTGAATATAATAGCACAATCTTCAATTCTACGATAATAGCATTTAGTAAGTAACTTGAAATAACTTTAAATATTAAATTATAAAATAATTTATTTTTGTACATCACTTTGCCTCTGCGTCAAACAAAAACAATACTTTAATAACAAATTTGACATATTTGAACAAATGTCACTGTCACAAAGCAATTACATTAAAATTAATAATGAAACCGTATTAAGAAGAATTTAGTAGGTTTTCTAATGAAAAGGTATGTAAAAATAATATATTTTCCATAATACATAAATATTAGATATGCAGGATAATTCGATTTAAGTTTTATGTTTGCAGCTTTATATGTCAAACAGCTCTCAATAAGAACGTGATTTCAAGGTGTCAAATAATGGTTTGCATCTACACATGTACGAAATGGATCATGTACGGCGAAGAATTTACACAGATTGCGTTTTAGAGCATAAGGAAGTTAGAGCTGATTTTGACAATAATGTGTGTGTTACGATTTTTCCTTAAAATATATTAATGATGCAAAACTTCGGAAAGTTGGTATTTGCTTATAGATTTTTCAGGAAAAACATAATAAAATATACTCCAAAATTTCGTATTACAAACTTTTCTATTTATTGGAACAACAAAGTAGATTTTGTTTACAAACGATCAATTGGAAGTGATACTTTAATTAAAGCTCATTGCTATTTTAAACATGGAATTGGTGGGAGGTTATGTACTGGACACATCAGATTTTTTTAAATGGCACCCATATCTGAATTTAGTCTTAAAAAAATAATTATTTTTTTCTCTTTTCAATGATGTAAGGGTTATTATGTTTATTATTTGTTTTGCTCCTAAAATGTAATTTTTCTCTTTATTTTCCTGAATTTTCTTATTATTTTCCAAAAAAAATATATTATTTTTATTAATTATATTGTATATGATCGATATAATTTATTTTATGCCTTTATTACTTAATATTTTCATTCTAGACTCATAATTACAAATTACACTATAATGTGCCAAGAGCGACCTGATACAAAATATTATAAAAATTAATTTGATATGAGTTTTGAGCAAAATTTTCTAACGAAATAAATAAATATATCATCACGGCATATTACCCATTTCTGAGTGTGCCACAATCTACTTTATCGCAGATATCGGTAATGATGATGACATATTTATACCGTGCGGGCGCTTACCAGGCGTCACCTCACGGGCACTCATTGCTGGCGTGGAGAGTGCACGAAATAAATAAATAAAATAAATAATAAATAAATTATTTAAATACAAGGAGTATTTTTAAATAGAAATCTACCAATATTTTCAAAATAATTGTAAATTTAATACAAAATAAGGAAAAAAATAATAATTTTGAAGGCAAAACAAATATAAAACATAATAACCATTACATCATTGAAAAGAGAAAAAAAAAATATTTATTTGACTAAAATCAGATAAGGGTTCCATTTAAAAAAAAAATGTTTGTGTTATATCTCGAAAATTTACGGATATAAAAATTTATTTCGTACGCCACTGGTTATTTAATAAAAATATCTATGTTTTATATTTGAAACGTTTTTCTCAATTACTAATAGTTTAGAAATTATTTGAAAAAGAAAAAATCAACAATATTCAGTTTTTCGTCATTATCTAGTGCCCTATGAGAATTTTTGGAAAAACAAAAGCACAAAAAGTTCCATTTAACCGACATCGTTTCTCTTACAGTTTTCAAGATTCCAATGGTGGCTGGTGGCAGTTCTAAATGGGACTTAATGTATAATATATCCAAAAATCAAAAATACCCGACCTTTTGCAGGGTAAATCTACCTAATGACTGGACTAATAATTAACACTATACTTTTATAGAATATTAAATTCAATTTGCTCCGTTACAGTACATATAAAATAAAATGCGATAATTGAATTAGATGCACAATTTATTTCTCTACAATATTTATTTAAAACATTATTGTCTAAAATTAATTGGCCACTTTTGGTCAAGAAAGTTATTAAAAAAAAACTGAAAATCATGATTTTAAAAAAAAGTTAAATTACTCTCTTATTATAAAAGATACACAAAAATGTTTCGTATAATAGTTACATGATTTGATGAGAGAAACTAAAAAATGATGTCAGAATAAAATTCAAGATGGCGGTCTCCAAGATAATAATAGTAACTTTCTTATTTTAAATGGGCGCCTTATTGCAGTTTTACATCGTTTAATAGATTTTTTCTCTTTTTAGCGATGTATTGCAACGTATTTTTGAATTAAAATTAATTAAACATTTAACAATATGCCACAATTTGAAAAATAAGTTTCGTCATTACATAGAATGCAATTAATAAAATTATTGTTTTGTGTGGTTTGATTAATAACCCATCTACAAAATATTGATCTCCGCATATTATCATTGGGTCGTAAAACCACACATGCCAAAGTTAACACTTCATCCCCAACTTCATCTTCATCATCTATCGCTATCATATTGTTACGTCTGGGTTGTCTTAAACTTCCATATTGTTGCATATTACTATCTAATCTTCTAAATATTTTATAATTGGGTTGCCTTCTTTCAGGATAATTGTCAGAGTAAGTTTGTGCAGCAAGACGGGAGTTTTTGTAACATTTTATGTATGCACAAAACATATCATATTGTTCTAATATTGGAAAATTCGGCCTTTTCTAAATTTAAATAATAATAAATAATAAAGTTCAGTACTTAAATTCAACAAATAAATAATAGTAACTAATAGTCTTAACACTTGAGTAAGAACTAATTTTATTATAACAGTTCGCTGTTATAATAAATTTTGTTTTATTGTTACCTGGTTATTCACCTGCATTTGTTTTTGAGCCTCCTTGATTTGAATTCAAATTAAAATAATTAATATTTTTAATAAATTTTAATTCAAACATACGTTGCAATACTTCGTTGAAAAGAGAAAACGATTTATTTTCGGGAAATAAGTCTGTTTTTACTTTTTTTATCATATTATATACCGTCTAAATATTTAAACGTTAGTTTTTAATATCCTGAATATTAAATTAAAAGTAGTAAGCAAAAAACAGAAATTGGAATATGTAAGTAGGTATTTTGTAGTTCTCGAGATTACAATATGTGACACATTATCCAGTATATTATTTTTTTCTAAAACTTCAAATCCGTGTCTAAATTATGTGATAAATATGTAATGAAAAGACTTTTATTAATCACCAACACGAGTAATAGTATATTACATCCGAGGTGGGAGATGTTTCATTACAGCCGAGGGCTTATATATATTACCGAGAGGCGAAGCCTCGAGGCGAGATAATGCGCGAGGCTGTTATGAAACTCCCACCGAGGTTATATATACTATTTTATTCACAATCATCCTCATTTTAAATCAATAATTTTCAAAATAAATCAATGAATTATAACCTTTAATTTTATTAATATTTTGACAGCTGTCTTAAAATTTGTTTAGCCTACTTAATTATAGGGATCTGCGGCAATGTTGCTAGGCAACCCCTACATAAACATTTCCAACCAAAGAGATGGAAGTGAAATCTGTTATTTCCAACCCATGAGATTGTCATTAAAGTTAGGAATGACGTATTTTCCAACCTCCAAAAGGTTAGGACTCTGTATATTACTATAATGATTGTGAATAAATAAATTTATTCCAGAACGGAAACTAAGCAGCCATGTTTCGTATGCTGTGAAAAAAAATGACTACGTGCAAATATACATTTTCCTTAGATATAAAATATATGTAAAAATATATTTAACAAAGAAATTCATAGAAATGTTGTTGTAATAAATGCAATTAACTAGTAATTAGTTATCAAAAATAACATGGTCGTAGATATTTAATGAATATAAAATTATTTTTATATTAATGTAAATTTGTTGGGATCTTATGTGTATATATATATAAATTGGAAATCGATAAAGAATAACAGTATGAACAAAGTAGTATTACAAAATGTATTTAACGTATTTTCTTTTATATGTTATGGTTTATAAGTCGTATGTGTTGTGTCAATTTACGACAGATGAAATAGTTTTGGAAAATAAAATATTAACAAACATCGACAATAATACTTTTGCACTTTTTAATATCGAAAAATTAAATAAAATTCAATTAAATCATTGTGAAATAGAATTTGTGAGTGAAAACACATTTGATTACATGTATATTGTAACTCATATTACCTTTGAGTTTAATCGGATAAGAAATTTACATGTAGATACTTTTCGTGATACTAAAAATTTAAAAATTTTAAATTTGGCAAATAATAAATTGCAACGTATTGAAAAAGAAGTATTTGCAAATTTACATAATCTAAATGAGTTATATCTTTATAAAAACGACATCAAATTCATTGATGGTGATGCTTTTGGAGGTTTAACTGCTTTAAATTTTTTATATATTTACGAAAATAAAATCACAAATCTAGATGCAAATATATTCCGCTCGAATATTAATCTTAAATATTTGGAAATTTCTCAAAACAGATTACATGAAGTTGATCATATAATTTTTGATGGATTGTCTGCTTTAAAAAGATTATACTTGCATGGAAATCAAATATCGGTGATACCTGCAGATATATTCAAAAATTTAATATCAGTAGAAAGTTTGTCATTGTCAACAAATGGATTAAAAAGTCTTCCAAGAAATATTTTTCATCATACCAGAAAAATTGAAATTCTGTATTTGGGGGAAAACAATTTAAGTGAATTACCTGACGGAATATTTTCAACATTATGGAATTTGAAGGAATTATACCTACACAATAACTTGATAAATAAAATTGGAAATAAGGTATTTCCGCCAACAACGGGATTGAAGAAACTAAACTTGGAAAACAATAATTTGAAACAAGCGAAAGCCTCAGAATTTGCTCATTTGACTAACCTTGAAATCTTCAGATTGCAAGGTAATCCATGGAATTGTAATTGCAGTTTAAAAGAATTAATTGACTTGTTCATACGTATTGAAGACTTTGGTTTTATGCCAACATGTAGTTTTCCATTGTCTGTTTTAAATAAGGAATGGAAGTTACTTGCAGGAGAAAACCAAGTATGTCAAAACAGTGTAAGTGCTTTACAATAATTATTGTACTTATGTTAAATTTAAAAGTAACATTATACAGAATGTCCTATTAAACTATGATAATAATACTGCTACGAGGGGACCGAGACAAGTTTTCCTTTTCCCCATTATTAACTAGATTTTTATTTTGAAACGTTTTGTACAATTTTACCTTTTTACCTCCCGCTACTCTTGGTAAGGGAGGTATAGGGATCGTGTTAAAAACACATATCGAGATTTTAGTAAATGAGCACGTTTTAAGGTCCCTAGAATCCAATTTTAACATTTTCACGATGATGTCTGTATGTGTGTGTGTGTGTGTGTGTGTGTGTGTGTGTGTGTGTGTGTGTGTGTGTGTGTGTGTGTATGTGTACGAATTTTGTTTGCACTCTAACTCAAGTACTATCATTCAGAAAATTCTGAAACCTTGTATTTCTACCCTATTCTAATAGGAATAGAAGCCATTAGATTTTGGTGTAAATCGGATAAACGGAAATGGTACTTTACTTGAAGCTCATAATGGTTTTTCTTCAAAAAATACCATTAAATGCCATTTTTTCGCATTTAATGTCATTGGAAAATTATAAATTATTGAATTTTATACAGGTATACATTAATACCTTTTCTGTATATTTTACAGATAAATTTAAAAATCATTTTTCTTTTTTTAATCCCGAAGCCTAAGATAAACACAATTCCTTTGTTACACAGTTTATTTTTCAAATGAATGTCATTGTCAAAAAACTAATCACTTCAAATTAATAATAGTGACATATTAAATAATAAAGAAAATCGTAAATAAAGCAATAGTTATATGCAATGGAACATAATATAGTTTGAAGCATTACTAAATACGTAGGTATGTATTTAAATTAATAAAAATTAAATAGCGGGAGGTTTTGTGTTGGCCACATCAGATTTTTTTATATAGTCTCCTTGCATATCTACTATCTACCAGCGATATGCTTCAACTTTAGGATCCCGTTTTTATAGAAGTTTAGTTTGGTACTCCAGCCCCTGGCTAACTGCACTTTTGACACTTTCATCATCTTTAAAATGCGTTCCACGTAAATTACTCAAATTTTTGAATAAATAATAATCAGAGGGTGCTAAATCAGGTGAATATATAGGATGCGGTAATATTTGCCGCTTTTGAAGTTGCTATAGCATGACTCCGTGGCTATAGCATTCCCTTGCGTTTGACTTTAATATTTTCTTTCAATTTAGTTAAGAGAGAGTCCTCCAAAACTAATTTTTCCACTTTTGTCACCTTTTTATATATAAATAATATAAATCAAAAATTAATAAACGAAACATTATGAAATTTGCAGGTGTAACTAACAAAATTTTGACAATTACGACAATCAATAATTTTTTTCATGACCTACCGAGATCGATAAAACTTTACTCGGTCACCTCGTATACAGAGTTTTTTTACGTGTTTTGCTTATGGATATCAAGAATTATAAAGGTGGATTTATACAGACCAAACTAACCTAACAATAAAATATATATTAAGAGTACGACTACAATTACCATTAAAATAGGCTCTTCAACCACATTAAAATTTAGCATATTAGGTACTAATTTTCAATAATACGCTTAAAAACAATGTCGAAAAATATAACACTTTATTTAAAAAATATGTATTACCCATGTAATTAATTATTAAAAGTAAATTTTTTTACCTCCAATTCGACTGTGACGTCATACCGACTTGTGACAAAAAGAGATTGCGCGCGCATAATATTGGCGTTTGTATTTAGTCATCTCTTCTGTCACTATTTCTTAATATTATCTTAGAATATTTAAATACAATTTTACACATAAATACAAATATCAAACAATTCACAACGTAAAAACATCAGCTTCCATGTGTCAACTTGTTTAAATGTTTAAAAGTTTGACTGAATAGTTCCGCAATTCTACACGAGCGGCGTTGTTCTGTCATCAGGCGGTATGACGTCACAGCGTAAATTTCAATTTTGTATAGAATCTTTTCCAATTAATTACAGGCTTAATTATACCACAATACAGATGAAAATATGAAAAATATTCATATATTAACGTCTATTTTCGAAAAATAAATTTTAAAAAAATTGGTTGAAGAGCCTATTAAGAAGAAGCATTTATACAGACTTTAGTTTCGCTGCGTAGTTTATATTTGAGAAACACATCAGCTGACGGTTGAAGCATGCAAGCATGCGCAAGCATAGTGGCAAAGAAAATTAAAATCTACACTAAGAATTTGAAAGTTGGCCGAGTGCGATAAAACATGCTTGTCTCTCAAAAATTCATATTGTTTCGATTAAGTTAGGATATTTATTTTAAAACGATGCTCGTACTTGACAATATTTTCGCTGCAACGTAAGTTCATTTATTAATTCAGATATATTTATCTTGATTCATAGCCGTGCGTAAAGCGTTATTTTCTGTCAATGGCATTATTTTTCACCTATTTGGTTCTACATTTCAACTTACCAGTTGACTTATTTTTGAATTCTTTTACTCTAACAAATATTTTTATATATAAAATAAGTAAACGACACTACTGAATTTGACAGAATGTCTTTAAAAAATTAAATGTCGAATGATTTTCAGGACTTAATGTTCCATATAGTTTATTTAAATACCATACATATTAGAATGTTTTTTCCTTTACAAAATCCAATTATACATATTTATACATAGTATTTGACTATTTTAAATCCAAGATTTATTGGTAATTATAGTGGGAACAAAATAAAAACCGACGGAGCTTTCACCATGGCGACAAGTGAAGCTCTAATATGTACGTTATTTAAATAAACTATATAGAACATTAAGGTCTGAAAATCATTCGACATCGAATCCTTTGAAGGTTCCCAAAGAATATTCCAAATTAAAAAAAATTGTTGTGACCAGCACAATACCTCTCGCCATTTCCATTTTGTGTTATATAAGTATTGTATTCGAACATATTACAGCACTTTATCCAAATATTGTTTTTATTGTATTTAACATGTCTTCTGCACATATACAATTCTAATTATATCTATTTTTCATTGTATGGGGAAGTTCCTAAATGTCAGAGATTCTTCCAATTCATTAGCAAGATTGGCGGTATTTCTTATGGATATATGCATTTTACCTAAAATTTTAAATATTTAATTAATAAAACAATAAGAAAGATATTAAATGTACTTCCCAGAAAAAGCTTTCAGAATGTCACTAAAACTGTTGATTATTGACACTGGCATTTATCATTTACAAACTATGTTATAAACATTTGAATTTGTCAACTGGTTTCCTTAGTGCCTTGGCCTCTGCGATTAGATTATTCTATATATTACAGTGCCTTTATCTCTAAATCTATACCAAAATCTAATCAGCTCTTCCCAGGATTGTCAGATTGAGGAAACTGCAGTTAAATATTTTTTAAGTCTTATAGTATTTGAGAAATCGTGATTCCAACATCCACACACACATACACACACACGGACATCATCGTAAAAATGTTATAATCGGATTAAGTATAGGGACCTTAAAACGTGCTTATCCACTAAAAACTGGATATGCGAATTATAGCATGATTCCAATACCTCTTAGCGAGAGGTAAAAATTAAACTATTAGTGCTAATTTTGATGTTAGTATTTTGCTGTATAAATCCACCTTAAAAGTATAAACTGCGAAATCTATATACATAAATAAGTGCCGGTGTTATAAAAGTTCACTTAAATTTAGTTCCATAGTAAATTTAATAAAATGAACAAAATCGAAACAGTTTTCATATTCTTATCACATTTAAATAAATGCTGCCAAAAATTCTCCTTGCGTTTGTTTATTTCATGGAGGTATGAAACAAATATGGAGGTAGCTTATGCGAACTCAAATGAAGCCAGCTGCTCCCCACTACCAGTCGGAACCATCTGTCATTTTGTGTCGTTGTGTACAGTACAAAGTTTTGTTGAGATTTGTCTGGTGTCTTGTGCGAAAAGATATATTGTGGACTATTTTTATTATTTACATTGTTTACAGGCTACTAAAAGACTGTTTTTTTTTTCCATTTTATTTAGACGTAACATATTTTATGTAGCTTCATTTTTACAAATTGTAGTGAATAAAAGATTAGTAATTATTTACTACTGTAATTTAATGTCTAATATAATATAATAATAACTTTTTACTATTTAATATTACCAAATATTTTTAAATTTATTTTCATAAGAAATATAATTATCAGTAAATCCCTTTCTTTTTTAAAAAAAAATGTAATGATACTGTTTCAGTTACACGTTTTTCGCATTTCATACTTCAAAAATACCGCGAGATCCCCACTCTAGCTCGGGACCAATATATGTACGCGTCCGTCCCCACTAGGCTTCACTCCCCTCGCCAATAGTATCGCTTTCCGCTCCCTCCATATTTGTTTCATACCACCATGGTTTATTTCAACTAAATTTACGTATAGTATACCAGCCCTACATCACTATATCTATTTATGCATAAAATAAGTATTAATGTAAATTTTTAGACGTTTAGGACTGGTTTTTCAATCTTTGGTTAAAATCTTAACTTCTAGTTAAATAAACAATATTGCATCGTTTTGTTGACAGCAATGATAAATCCGTCATTTGGCGAATGAAAAGAAGAAGAAATGCGAGCTCCTTGAATGATCAAATTTTTGCGGGCCTTAATTTTCTCGTCATTCCAAATCATTCACGGCCAATTTCATATGTGAGATCGAAAGCACTGTAAAAAACTCAGTTTTATTGTATATATTCAGTCAAAATTTCATTTTTGATTCATCACTTCTTCTTTCTCATTCACAATATCACAATCATTCGTATATAAGTTGTATTCAAATAAACATAAACGCACACGCGCACTTACACACGTTGTTAATTGTTCAAAATGTATTATTTTCTATACGAACCCTTCAAGTTTCTTTTTTACTGAAATCTTACGCCAATTTCAACACGGACACTACATGGTACAGGGTATTAACTTTACAAGTATGCTGTGGTGGACCGTAAATCATCACATTAACCAAGTGTTGTAAATAATAATAAATAATTGTGTTTTTATTTATAGAATTCTGAAATCGAAGATGTCGAAACTAACATTAATTCGTTTCCTACAGAAAAACGTAAGACAATAAACATTTTTTACTATTTTCTGCAGATTTCTACTTTAACTTGATATGTAACAGTAATAACGTAATTGTAGAATTTCAAGTACGTAATGCTGCACCAGACCTGAAAAGTCAAGTGGAAGATCATAAAATTGAAACAACGCAACAAGAAGTCGAAATGCATTGGGATAGTGAAGATCACAACCGCGATGTACCTCATACAGAAATTGAGAATAACAAATCCACATTTAGGGTAGAAAAGGAAGAGGAAAAGAAATGGAATAGTGAAGAACAAGACAAGGAAACAGCTTATCAAGTAATTGGGAATGACCAATCCACATTTTGGGTAGAAAAGGAAGGCGAACATAAATTGAATAGTGAAGAACAAGACAAAGAAACACCTTATAAAATCCTTACAAATTTAGATGAGTGGACTGTAAAATAAATGTATGTAAAGGGAAACAATAAAATATATGAACCTAAAGTCGTTAACACGTTTTTTTTTTTTTATAAAAATTTCCATAATTTCTTTTTGTAAAAACTGTTTAATATGTGTATTTACGTAACGTCATATAAAATTTTTAACGTGATGTCACAACATAGTCCACATGTATTTATTTTGATGAAAGATGTTTATACGCAATGTGGTAGGTTGATGCATGCGTAAAATTATTATCTAAAGGGACAACGTTTTATTAAAAGTTTTTCAATGAATAATTTTACGTAATAATTACATACAGTGAATTTCAGCTAAGATGCAATATTTACTATTCTGTCATTAATGTATTACAATGGATACTAGTTATGCATACTGAATCGTTCCAGATAAAATGCAACATTGGTTGTCAAAGTTGTCAATGTCAAATGAAGTTATCACCACGCTTTAAAAATATTTATTAAAGAAGAAAAAAATCGAATGGTTACTTCGTACAATGCTGGTTGTTATAGTTTGACAATAGTATATTTGCTAATTTATCTCCTGAATGTCCTAGATCAAATCCTTCCACAGTTTCGAGAATATTCACAAAATTTAATAGTGATGGATGTTTACAAGCATACGAAAAGGGCAAAGAAAATAAAAATAATTTACAACGTGCAATAGAAGAAAATAATCAGCTGTAGGTATATGAAAATTTTAGCAAAACAATTAAATATTAGTAAAACTTGTGTATTTAGATTATTAAAAGATGAAAAAATTCGTTCATAACATTTTCAAAATCACCAAAAGTTAAAATACTGCTCCTATTACTTTCATATGTTATTTATAAATGAGTAAATTATGATGACAAGTTCATTTAATATTGAGAATCTATGTGGCATTTTATCTGGAACGATTCAGTATGTATAACTAGTACCCATAGTAATACATTAATGACAGAATAGTAAATATTACATCTTAACTGAAACTCACGACATATATATACAGTGTGTTAATTAAGAACCTGGCCATAGGCGTTTAACATGGAAAAACAGTTTTTCTTTGCGCAAAAGTCCCCAATTAATTTTAGACAAAAATGTTTCAAATAAATGTTGTAGATATTAATATTTTACGACTAGATTACTAAACAGATTTAATTTTTCACCTTTAGTAACTTGTAAAATCTAATTTGAAATTGTATAAATATTGCTCACTTGTAGCGATACCCATGAAATTGAAACAAAATTAGAAAGAAATACATTTCGTTTGAACTGTCAGAAATTTAATTTTATAGATAGAATGTGAAAAAAAAATAATAATAAAAGTTATTTAAGTGTTAGATTTTAAAAATAATACCTGTGTAGTGATTTAGGTGCAGAATTAAATTATCTGCAACTTTTAATTGAAAACTGAATTTCTGACAGTTCAAACGATACGCATTTCTCTGTAATTTTGTTTCAATTCCATGGGTATCGCTAGATATGAGCAATATTTTTATACAATTTCAAATTAAATTTTACAAGTTACCAAACGTGCAAAATTAAAACTGTTTACTGATTTAGGCGTAGAATATAATCTATAACATTTATTTGAAACATTTTGTCTAAAATTAATTGGGGACTTTTGCGCAAAGAAAAACTGTTTTCCTATGTTAAACGCCTATGGCCAGATTTTTAATTAACACACTATATATAATATTTTATATATATATATATATATATATATATATATATATATATATATATATATATATATATATAGATATAATAAATATGTACTCGTATTTTATCAGTATAAAAAAGATAGATTTAGGTATACAAAATAGATGAAACAAAAAAAAATCTTTTAAACTAAAGTTAATAATTAACCCAACTTTTTTATTGAATTTTTTAAAATATGTATTTGTAAGCTATTTTTTTTTGTTCTTTATTGTACAAAATTGTTATTTTTGAAATTATTGTATATGAAAGCTGAATTAACTACATAATGTACTCACGAGAACATCAAATACCGCAGACATTGAAGGAAGCACTAGACAGCAACCACTCCCATGAAACAATACAATATATCATAGACATAGGCCTACTAAAAGAATTGTAAATAAAAGTCATGTTACTGTAAATCAAAATGTAAATACCTGTAATTAATAGTGCTAATACTCTTAGAGTGAAGCACTTATTTGTAAATAAAAAAAAAAAAAAATTAAATTTTACAAGTTACCAAACGTGCAAAATTAAAACTGTTTACTGATTTAGGCGTAGAATATAATTATCTGTAACACTTATTTGAAACATTTTGTCTAAAATTAATTGGGGACTTTTGCGCAAAGAAAAACTGTTTACCCATGTTAAACGCCTATGGCCAGTTTTTTAATTAACACACTGTATATATATATATATATATATATATATATATATATATATATATATATATATATATATATATATATATATCTGGCCATAGGCGTTTAATATGGGAAAACAGTTTTTCTTTGCGCAAAAGTTAGACAAAATTGTTGTAGATATTAATATTCTACGCCTAAATCACTAAACAGATTTAATTTTGCACGTTTAGTAACTTGTAAAATCTAACTTGAAATTGTACAAATATTACTCATTTATAGCGATACCCATGAAATTGAAACAAAATTACAAAGAAATTCATGTCGCTTGAACTGTCAGAAATTTAATTTTATATATTACAGAATGTGGAAAACTAATAGTATTAAAAGTAATTTAAGTGTTAGATTTTAAAAATAATACCTGTGTAGTAATTTAGGTGCAGAATTGAATTATCTGCAACTTTTAATTGAAAACTGAATTTCTACCAGTTCAAACGATACGCAATTCTTTCTAACTTTGTTTCAATTTCATGGGTATCGCTGGACATGAGCAATATTTTTATACAATTTCAAATTAGATTATAAAAGTTACCAAACGTGCAAAATTAAAATTGTTTACTGATTTAGGCGTAGAATATAATTATCTACAACTTTTATTTGAAACATTTTGTCTAAAATTAATTGGGGACTTTTTCGCAAAGAAAAACTGTTTTCCCATATTAAAAACCTATGGCCAGACCACACTGTATACAGGTGTCCCATTAAAGATACGAATGCATTGGTATCTCGAGAACCGTAAGAGCTACGATGTTGGTTAAATTAGACAAAAGTTGCCCCATTAGGAGGCTATTTTAATGGTGTTTTGCTATTTGCGAAAAAATGCATAGGTCACTAGATATAGGTGAAAATGTAAATTTAGCGATTTTCTTTTTTTTTTGCTTATAACTTTGTTATATGAAATAATACGAGATTCTGGTTTGTACTTAAGGCACTTTTATATGGTGAATTTGCAGAAGTACTCAAAAAAAATTTATATCTAACCATTTACGAGTTACTGATAGTAACTTTTATTGTTCATATGGAGGTCATATTAAGCTGTGGCATTTTTAAATAGAGATTTTTTTTTTAGCTTTACAATGATATAAAACAATAATAATTTATTTTTATAATTAACAGAAAAATGAACAAAAATTGTTATTTATACTAAAATTGAATTGAAAAAAGTAAATCGAAGGCTGCTATGGAAACAACGAACAACAAAAAAGTACAACAATTGAATTTCTGAATTTTACTTGACAATAGTAGATTATTACGAGTAATAAAAATGATTTTTTCTCGTTGAGAAAATCGCTAAATTTACATTTTCACCTATATCTAGTGACCTATGCATTTTTTTCGCAAATAACAAAACACCATTAAAATAGCTTCCTAATGGGGCAACTATTGTCTAATTTAACCAACCTCGTAACTCTTACGGTTCTCGAGATACCAATGCATTCGTACCTTAAATGGGACACTCTGTATATATATATATATATATATATATATATATATATATATATATATATATATATATATATATATACAGGGTGTCCCAGAAGTCGACGATCAAACTAAATGGGGTGATAGGGGAGATCATTTCCAATCAAAATAACTATATATATTGTAATGCAATTGTTGATGGTTCAAAAGTTATTGCAACTTTTGTAGTTTCTCCTAAAAACGGCAAGGCGTCCAATAGAATTATTATTATTTTTACTACGAGACGTTTGTTTCTCTTTTTCTTTTTTATTGTATGCACCTGAAGGGTTCTACTTTCTAATAAAATCATTCTCATGAACATGAGTACCTTCTATTAATAATAAAAATATTGTTTTGTGAAAAAAATTTCTACCGAAAAAAAAGCTACTTGATTTTAAAGTGACGCTGACAGAAAAAAATGTACTAAAAAAAAATTGATCAACTATCTGAAGAAGTTGTGTATTTAATGTAGATTTTAACGCGGTATAACACATGGGGATATTCAGAGCAGATTTTCTTAAATAATTTTTTTTCTGCAAGAAAGTCATTTTACTTGAAAAATACATTTGAAAAAAATTTTTGAATCATAGTTGCTGTGTCAGAAATAAAACAAAATAATAGTTGTAATAGTTTTTATACAACATTAAAACAAAATAGGGTTTATGAAGCTTTTCATGATGTTTTCAAATTTTACAAAAAGTGTTCAAAATTTCTACCATGTTTTCTAATGCACATTACGCATCGCCGAATAAAATTTCTTTTTATTGTTCGGAACGCCCGTTGATTATTTTTAATAATGTTGGTAGCCTCTCTTATTTTTCGTCGCAACTCTTGTTCATTCTGACTTTCTGTCATGTAGACTATTTCTTTAAAATAACCCCATAGAAAAAAATCTAAGGGGTTAAGATCAGGTGATCGCGGTGGCCAAGTGATAAACCCTCCTCTACCAATCCACCGATTCCGAAATTCTGTGTCAAGGTATCGTCTCACATCTACAGAATAGTGAGGAGGAGCTCCATCTTGTTGCAGCCACATATCTCGGCGTGTCTCCAATGTCACGTCTTCAAGTAGATAAGGTAACTCATTTTGCAAAAAATGCAGATAATTTTCGCTGTTAAGCCTTCCTGGGAGCTCAAATGGACCAATCAATTTTCCTTCAATTATTCCCGCCCATATGTTGACCCCAAACTTGTGTTGAAAGTTGTCATTTCTAACAACTCTAGGGTTCACATAGTCCCAAAAATGTAAATTGTGAATATTAAATATCCCGGTTCTACAAAAGTTTGATTCGTCGCTCCACAAAATCTTGTTAAAAAATTCGGAGTCTTCTCTATGACGACGCAGCATTTCCCGACAAAATTGCACTCTTTTGTCATAGTCCGCAGGTAAAAGTGCTTGCACGCGCTGCACATGGTATGGATACAACTGGCCCTTTTGCAAAACACGATGAACCGTAGATTTTGGAATTTCCAAATGTCTAGATATACGACGAACACTTGTTGACGGGTTCTCTGTCACCATTTCAATTATATCGTCTTCATTGCACTGAAGCGCATGTCTTCCTTCTCTTCGCGGATTGCCAGGGATTTCGCCTTCTAAGTAAGACCGATGAACATTTTGAAATACCCTATAATCAGGATAGCGTTCTCGATTAGGGTATCGTATCCGATACTCTCTTGCAGCAGCTCGAGCGTTCCCGTCACAAAACCCGTACACGTAATGCATTTCTGCATATTCTCGAGGGGTATAAGACATATTTTTGAGACCAAGAAGAACAAAGTTCAAATTAAAGGAGTATCAAAAACCAAAAAATACGCAAAATCACAAAAATTAAAACAAAGTTTAAGAAACGAAGAACTGATAAATCAAAAACACACAAACAGTTAAGTTATTATCGATATGTCACTTCATATACCTTCTTTTGTTTTATTTCTGACACAGCAACTATGATTCAAGAATTTTTTTCAAATGTATTTTTCAAGTAAAATGACTTTCTTGCAGAAAATAATTATTTAAGAAAATCTGCTCTGAATATCCCCATGTGTTATACCGCGTTAAAATCTACATTAAATACACAACTTCTTCAGATAGTTGATCAATTTTTTTTTAGTACATTTTTTTCTGTCAGCGTCACTTTAAAATCAAGTAGCTTTTTTTTCGGTAGAAATTTTTTTCACAAAACAATATTTTTATTATTAATAGAAGGTACTCATGTTCATGAGAATGATTTTATTAGAAAGTAGAACCCTTCAGGTGCATACAATAAAAAAGAAAAAGAGAAACAAACGTCTCGTAGTAAAAATAATAATAATTCTATTGGACGCCTTGCCGTTTTTAGGAGAAACTACAAAAGTTGCAATAACTTTTGAACCATCAACAATTGCATTACAATATATATAGTTATTTTGATTGGAAATGATCTCCCCTATCACCCCATTTAGTTTGATCGTCGACTTCTGGGACACCCTGTATATATATATATATATATATATATATATATATATATATATATATATATATCAATTTGAAAGAATTTAATTAATGTCAATTTGACGAGATTTTGTCAAAAATGTTATCTAAAGAAAAGCTTTTCTTCTTGAATCCTTTTTACCTTCCGTCACCTTTAGGTAAGGAAGGTATTGTCTTTGGTCAAAAAATTCGGTGGTGAGTTTTTAATGAATAAGCACGTTTTAGGGTCCCTACAATACAAATTTACTATTTTTAAGATGATGTCTGTATGTATGTGTGTGTGTGTGTGTGTGTGCGTGTGTGTGTGTGTGTCCGTGTGTGTGTGCGTGTGTGTGTATGTGTGTCCGTGTGTGACAAATTTTTCTCCGACGATAACTCCAATACTACAATTCTAAAAAATATAATTCTTTCGTATTCCTCTTCTGTACATCCATATGAAGAGTTGATTAGATTTTGGTTATAATTGATCCACCGGAAGTACCCTTATTTGAAGTTTTTAACAGTTTTTCTTAAAAAAACGCAGTTAAATATTATTTTTTAACATTTTGTTATTATATATATTAAAGAAAATACTCTTCTCTATAAAGTTTGATTATACATTTTTCTTCATATTCAATAGATGTAAATTTAAAGCATTGTAAAGAAATTAATTTTCAAAAATTAGTCAGCTTTGTTATTTATCAAGGAAACAGCTGACATAATTATTCAAAAAAATTTAATTGACAGATGTCAGTTGTAAGTGCAAAACCAAATATGGAAAAAAGTATAGGATCTAAAATTGGTATGTCATAGTGTTGCTCGCAAGTGACACGCAGAAAGAGAAGATGGAAGGACATTACTCAGTGTAGTTTATGTTATAATTTTATTGGATTTATAGAACCTTTTCAAATGAACTTTTGGTATGGAATTTGTAAAAAATAGTATGTGTTCGTGTTCGATTTTACATGATATTATAAAGAATCTGTTCCAAGGACCTTTTGGTATGGGATTTGTACAAAATACATGGAATTGACGGACGGTCTTGTGCTGGCCACAACAGATTTTTTTAGATATAGAAATAAATGAGAAAACGGTGTATAGCAATATTCTGTATCCTTCTTTATTATCTTTTCGTTTTATATTACTACGTTAGGTCCCTCTTTAATTAAATGACCCGCACGTTGGGTGCCAAATTTTATAACGTGTTCCCGATGAGACACAATGCTTATATAAAACTCGGGATAATAGACGCATCAACAGATTTTCGAAATTGCGGCTGCTAGATGACAGTGGAGGTCGGGGTGAGTCAAAGTTAAAAATGACGAGATGCTATTGCTACTATTAATCGAATATAGGGCATCATGGGGTTGTTTCTAAGGCATAAATCCACGGAAATACCGAAATCCTAAAAATGTGTAGTACCTGTAGTAGGAAACAGGGATAGCCACGTTTGTACTTAAATTAATAAATATACATAATATGTAAATTATGTAAGGCCCTGTAGATATTTCACAATAATCATATCCTGTTTGTGTAAGAGAGACCTCAACCAAGCTTTCCTTGAAAAGTTTCCATCTACCCACACGTATGATAAGAAACAGTTTAAATAGGACGTAGAATTAGATAAGCTTGTTCAGTTCATTATTAGCCCGATTCACAAAAAAGTTTAAGCTAATCCTTATTTTTGAATTAGTGAATTCTATTCTATTCCGATATTTAAAATTTAATTTTCATGATATTATCAATAAAGGTAGATACTAGGAATAGATTAGACTATATTTTAAGATATAAACTGTCAAAATTAGAGTGGAATTCGCTAATCGAAAAATAAGGATTAGCTTAAACTTTTTTGTGAATCGGGCCGAAGTCTTTGGGCAGTTATGCTATTGCATTGTAATTAAATATTTTTTTTTTTGCTAAAAATCGCATATAGAGATTTTAGTGAATAAGCACGTTTTGATGTCCCCAGAATCCGATTTTAACATTTTTACAATGATGTCTGTAGGTATGTGTGTGTGTGTGTGTGTGTGTCTGTGTGTGTGTGTATCTGTGTACACGATTACTCAAATACTATCAATCAGAAAATTTTGAAACTCATTCTCTACCAATGTGGGAAGAGCTCATTAGTTTTTAGTGTATATCGGATAACCGGAAGTATCATTTATACAAGTTTTTAACAGTTTTTCTTGTAAAAAATGCACTGAATATAATTTTTTAGGAACTTTTACTAATTAAAATTGAATATAATGGTACAATCTTCAATTCTACGATAATACCATTTAGTAAATAACTCTAAATAACTTTAAATATGAATATATCATATAATTTATTTTCATATATCGTCTTGCCTATGCGTCAAACAAAAACATAATTTTAGTAACAATTTTGACATATTTAAACAAATGTCACTGTCAGGAAGCAATTACATTAAAATTAATAATGAAACCGTGTTAATAGTAAAATATTTAATTTTAATGAAATTAAGGTTTCTAAAAATAATATTTTTTCCATCATACATAAATATTAGATGTACAGGCTGATCTGATTTAATTTTTTTCTATTTTTGCAGTACTATAAATTAATATTAATTTACAACTACACATTTACGAAATGGATCATGTACGGCGAAGAATTTACAAAGATTGCGTTTTAGAGTACCTAGAAGTTGATGCTGATTTTTATAAGAATGTGTGTGTGACGATTATTCCTTAAAGTCTATTAAAATATGATCCAAAACTTCTCAAATTTGGTATTTAAAACTCACGTACAATTTGAAACAACATACCAATTAGATTTTTACCATATATGATAAATCGGATGTAGTACTTAATTTGGAGCTGTAGCAGATTTTTGACAAAAAAAAAACAATAAAACATAATCCAAAATTTAGTATTACAGACTTTTCTATTTATTGGACAACAAATTAGTTTTTATATACAAACGATCAACCGGAAGTGATACTTTACTTAAAGCTCACTGCTATTTTAAACATGGAATTGGCGGAAGATCGTGTGCATGCCACATCAGATTTTTCTACTATAATGTCCAACTCATGTCTGCGCCTACTAATTCATATTTTATAAAAAAAAGTATATATATATATATATATATATATATATATATATATATATATATATTCAATTCCTGGCAGAATTTTGCGCTCCCTATAATTTTGCGCCAGAAGCCCGGGCTTCTGCGATAATACGCCACTGCATAGTGTTTATTGCATGTATCACATTTTAGTTCATCACCTTTTTACCTCTCAATAAGAGAGATATTGGAATCATGCTAAAATTCGCATATCCAGATTTTAGTGGATAAGCACGTTTTAAGGTTCCTAAAATCCGATTATAACATTTTTACTACGATGTCCGTGTGTTTGTGGATGTTGGAACCACGATATCTCAAATACTATAATATTTAAGACACGTTTAACTGCGGTTTTCTCAATCTGACATTGCTGGGAAGAGCTGATTAGATTTTAGTAAAAATTGAAAAACCGGAAGTACTAGTTTCTTAAAAAAAAATAAATATTATATTTTGAAAATTTATGTTATTACAAATAAAGAATATAAAAATCTCTATCCGATTCATTTAAAATTTTTATTATATCTTCTGTGGAGTTGATAGAGAAATATAAATATATAAAATAATATATTTGCAAATGACAGACAAATGTCAGTGTCAAAAATACAGATATTACTAAAGATTTTATCTGCGAAGTATAGTTAATATTTCTTATTAATTACATATTTATAATTATAGATACATATATTAAATACTTATACCTTTCAGAATACCCCCAATCTCATCAACAAATTAGAAAAATCCCTAGCACTTAGAAAAATAAGAGGAAACTTGTTCATAGAATGAATTAAAAAATATAATAATATATAAAGAAGATATATGTTTTTGTGTATACCAGAAATGTTAATTATGTACAATACTTATATAGTAGATGTATCACTGATAAAACATTCAGACACATGTCTCCACCTTAAGAAAGAGGTATTGTCCATTTGGCAAAGAACATGGAATGAGGTATAGAACCATCTACGATCTATCAAGCCGTCTGTTGCACCAGTGCTACTTCCCAGTGATCTTAAAGGCGGATTTATGCAGCCATTTTCATTTACATTTAATTTAATTTAATTTTCATTTAAAAGATAAATGTATGTAAACCAATGTAGCCATGCATACACCATTTTCATTTACGTTTTCATTTATCTCTCATTCTCATTTATTTTTAAAGATGGCCAACTTTTATCTAATAAATGAAAATTATAAATGGCGCATGCGTGTACGACATGACAGGGACGAGAATTTGAGTTGATCAGCTGGTTGTCATTATGTATCTCCGATATCGTTTCTTTTTACGGTTTTTTATTGCAATAACACGTTTAAAACTAAACTCATAACTTCTTCGCTGTCACTATTGTTGAATATTTTTATTAATAAATTTTATTCCAATGAAAGTCGGGTTATAACGTTAATCATCTGTCAGCGTATTTTTATATGTGCGCATGCGTTCATTTTCATTTATTTTTGTTATATATTTTTGTATGAATAGGTACATTTAAAAATTATAAATGAGAATTAAATGAAAATTAAATTAAAAAGTAAATGTAAATGAAAATGGCTGCATAAATCCGCCTTAAGAGAACTGGTCAAAATTCATCGTCTAAGATTGGGTCATACAAGGTTGACGCATGGTTATCGTCTAAGTAGGGATAACGCTGCTATGTGCAACAGATGTGATGTTATAATTACTATACATCACATCCTTGTTGCATGTCTAGAGTATGACCAAATCAGGCAACTTTATAAAATTGACCAGAACCTTCCTCTTATTTTGACAGATCATAACAAGTTAAGGAATATTTTGAAATTTTTAAAAGCAGTGAATTTATATGACGATATTTAAAATTCCAAGTTTTTCTTCAAAAGGGTGAATTAATTACATTTATACTGCTAATTTCAAATTTTTGTAACTTTATATTGTGTATTGTCAAACCTTTATTTATATTGTTGTGTTATTTATTGTTATAAGTTATAGTTTTATATTCTTGTATTGTTATTTGTATAGTGTTATTGTTAATTTGTTATAGGGTAATAACCTTTGTAGTTGAAGCCCAATAAATAATAATAATAATAATAATAATAATAATAATAATAATAATATAATACTTATATAGCCTAATATGGAAGGTATTATGCTGGCCACAACAGATATTTTTTTTATGTTTGTATTACATACGACACAAATGGCAAACACTTTAATTAAAAGGAGCTAGATTAAAACACGTCTTCACACCAGCAAATCTCACTTATGATAATACAATGCTACCATCAGCCATTCATAATACAAAGATAACGGGAGGGAGTTTGTTTGTATCGAGATGTTTTATCTCTCTCTTGGTGTGACGTCAATTCTGTAAGTTACTATTGGGCCCAACAAGCTTTAAGAAAAAGTATATTTAGTATTTTCATAAACTTTTATTTCGCTACACAAACAAATGAGATAGAATAGAAAGTATATCGTCTCTAGAAATACATCTTATTAATAGTGGTTAACAAAATGTGTACAAATAAATATATATTTATATTGTATATAACAATCATATATTTATAGTAGATTTAGGCCCGGTTTTTCCATCTCTGGATAACGTGTCAGTTAATTTCTAGATAAAATGAAAATATCGCATCAATACTAGAGGGTAAATTGACAAAATTATACACATATCAATTATATAATGAGATATATTTTTTTTTTTATCTGGCAGTTAAGTTAACTGACACTTTAGGCGTATTCCATTTGCCACTAGGATAAGATCCAACTACTCTAAAAAATCAGTTAAGTTCAGACAAATCAGTTCACTTATTTCAGATCACTTGTACAAATAGAACAACAAATACCGCATGTCCACTTTTTTCCCGAACATAGGAAATTCAATGTTAAATCTCTTTACCTATTAATTTTAGAACAAAAGTATAATGAAGAAAAATGTTCAGAATGAAAAACTGCATCGATTCAATACCAAGTTTGCTGTTCAATTGTTTTTATGTATGAGTTAGAAGCATAAGAAAATACACGATTTGTCAATTTCAGAGTGCCATGAAAAAAAAAACAATAATTTATGTTGCTTGTTTCTGACATCTGACAGATTTAACATTTATTTTTATTATTATTAGAATGATAAGAAGACTTAATCTAGATGAAAAAAATAATAATCACAAATTCTAATAAGAATAAAATAAAAAGAAATGTCAAATCAGTGAGATATGCCAGAAAGAAGAAGCATAAATTATTGTTTTATTTTCCACGGTACTCTGATAATTGCCTTAAATCGTGTATTTTCTTTTGCTTCTAACTCGTATATAAGAAATAATTGAATAACAAACTTGGTACTCAATCGGTGTAGTTTTTCATTCTGAACAATTTTCTTCATTACACTTTTATTCTAAAATAAATAGGTAGATATCGCCAAATCAAAATTTTAAAATTGTATTTCCTATGTTCAAAAAAAGTAGACACCCGGAATACAAGTGCACCTAGACAGTAATATGAGAGCTAATCTATATTGAATATTACAAAAGGTAACTATTTATTACTGATTTTTGCATAGAGAGAGGACACCTAAAATTGAGGTTACTTATACCTATTATTTACAGACTTCTTATCAGTAAAATATATTTTCAAAAATACCTAAACTAGCTTTTTCCATCTTATATGCATGTGGGTATTTCAATAATATTTGTAGTATTATTTTCTGGATTAAATATTGCTAGTTGATTTATTATAAATTATTTTAAACTTACGCGTAGTTACTGATCTGCGAGAAAAGGTGGATCCACTGAAATATATACTAACTGGAATGCGCGTACGTACCGTGACTTTGAAGGCATAATGAAAGCTGGTTGCTGGAGTAGTCGGCAAACATCGGGACAGTTCGTGAGTAGAAGGAAATTATTTTGTGTGGCGCAGGTTTGAATAAATGAAGCATAACATGAAAATAAAGCGATCAGCTATGATACGAAATATTCGGCTAGGTTCGGTTCGCCACGAACGTGCGCGAACAGGACCAACCATTATTGTTCAATGGGGCTTCAGTGCAGCGTACGCTGATAGAGTATGCGAGTTCCAGCTAGTATATATTTCAGTGGATGGATCACTTCCAGCAGAACCGAATCACTTCTTTCGGTGGTAAGGATGAAGTGATCCCGACTAATGGAATGACAGATATCTAAACCGATTCAGAAAGTGCAAGTTAGATATGATCCAAGTGGCAAATAGAATAGGTACTCCTTTTAGCAATAGATGGAAAAACCGAGCCTATAATATGTATATCTAATAACCATTTTATAGTTATACAATATCATAATCCCTTAACAGAGTTTAGTTTTCACACATCTACCTAAAGTTATCGAAACCAAATAATTTGGAAAATACAATAAAGTTTATTAATTTGTTTTATTTATACATTTCAAATAGTGGTTTTAAACAGCAAATTCTTAATTTAAGAAGTAAAAAAATATTATTAATTTTATTTAAATAAAACACGACTAAACAAAATGCTATATAGCACTCATGAAGAAACTAATTTGCCACTCGCGTGCTTTTGCATACTTGGCTAGCGCCTTGTATGTAACATTGACAAACACGTGTATTGTAATATAAGATACTATTTTATGTAAAAGAACATACAGATTTCTGGCATTGTATAATTTTTTTTACGTCAGATGGTACATTCAGATGTTTTATACTTTTCAAATATGTTTTAGTATCTGAGCAATTCTCTTTAAGAATATTTCTAACTTTATTACGTGAAAGTTCTTTCAGTGTTGGAAATCTATCTAGTGCTAATAGATTTAATAAATAATTAACGAATTTTTTATCTTTCTCTTTTTCTTCTTCGGAATACACAGTTTTAACAAAAGCCTTTACCGGGACAAGATAATCACCAGACTTCAATTCTCTGTAGTAATCACTATTTTGTTCATTTATATGTTCCAAGAATGTTATACATTGTCGTTGTATTTCTTCAGAAGGAGTACATAAACTCAAAACTTTTTCAATTAATCTCAGGGCCATTGTGTCTGCTCTTCTTGATAGCAGAATATTCTCGAATATATCCATTGGCTCACACACGATGCAGTACTGGAGTAAAGTCACACTTAACAAAGGACAGTTTGCTACTGCCAACTGCATAATACTTTTATCATTTAGATTTATATCATTATTAATAAAAATATTTAAAAATTTAGTAGCTCCCCTAGTAGCTCCCTCTACATCGTCATTGTTTAACAAAAAATATTTGCTGCATAAATATATTAATCCCTCAAGGTCTTTACTTTCTAATTTAATACCTTTCTCAAAGAACTTTTGAACGACACTACAAAAGTCAATAGATGTAAATAATGAATCTAGATTTTCAATTACGTTTACGCAATTCAAACAGATATATAGATTTATTTTCGAACGCTCTATTACACTAAGAGCTAATTGAAAGAAATAATTTTTACGAAATGGTAATGACTCAAATTCATTCAATACTTTATAAAAACATAATATTTTATGTGGTACATACCAGACAAAGTTGATCATATAATCTATGATACAATCACTTTTATCTTCTTTAAAAATATTTTTATTTGTTTTATCCCACAAATAATTAAAAGCATCTGCTGCTGCTTTAGAATCGGCGTTACAACCTTTTACAACATAAACAAGAGCTTTGAGCTGATCATAAGGACAAACCACCATACCATGACGAAATAAAATTTCTAACATTTCTTTATTTTGGAATGATGCTACTTTATAAAAATAACCTTCAAAATTTTCTTCATAAAATCTTGAATTTTCGGTGTCTCTCACTAAATTCTCAAAACACTGAAGTACCATTTGATCTACTTTGACTTTTGGGAACAATAACAGTGGCAATATTTCATCAATAACTGTAATTCTATTAACATCAGCTCCATTCTTCAACAACAAATCAACAATACGAAAATTTGCATTTTCCACTGCATAATGCAGAGGAGTAAATCCTCCCTCTCCCTGAATATTTACAATAGCACCGGCATTAATAAGCAACTCCGCTAAGTCATATCTATCGTCAAATTGGGAACATAGACAGACACTTATGATTGGGGTGTCATAATCCCAATTTTGAATATTAACCTCAGCTCCAGCTTGCAACAGTAACTTAGCAACATGATAATGGTTAGCAGACACGACCAAATGCAGAGCAGAGGTGTAGATGGGATTATAATAATTATCATCATCATTATCTTCGGAAATGGTACTTATATCATTTTCAGCATTATTTTCAATATCATTGTCTATATCATCACCAATATCACAGTCACCATATTTTTTAATGGGCATTACGTTGACTTTAGCTCCTCGTTCGATGAGAAGTCTGATTAGATCCACCTGTTCGTCTGAAGTGATATTTCCGCATAGGGCTGTTAAAGGTGTGTCATTATCTTCCACATTCACGTCCGCATCGGCTTCAATTAGAAGTTTTGCTATCTGGATATGGTTCGAAGTTTTCTCCTTACATGCAATTAACAAACACCTATTTTTGTCTTCCGGTGTCATATCTTCAATTAACTGCTGCACTAACGTTACTCTGTAAGCAAATAAACATTTGTATTTTATACTGGGTATACATTTGAACATTTGGAATACATTTTTTTTTAATGCCGCAAGTGTATTGATGGTGGCAGCTCCGTAATGTGTAAAAATACGAAAATCATTTACTTTACACACAGGAGTATAAAATAGTTATTTATGTAACAAGTGTGTAAAGTAGTACTTTTTTGATCGCTCAGCCGAATGAGGAAATTAGCACGACATAAAAAATACTATTTACACACGAGTTGCATACAATATTTTTCCTACAATCGAAATCTTAGTGCTATTTCTTACAATGCTAAGTGTAGTGTACAAGCATCTTCAAATATTGTTAGTGTTAGTTGATAAGTAAATTAACCGAATGTTCATGTTACCTAGCAACATATTTACTTTTCACGCACTAGTGCTTGAAAAGTGACACTTTACACATTGTAAAGAGTGCGTAAATTACTTTACGCACAACTATATTGTAATTGTTAGTTTACATTTTAGTTACCATGGCGGAAAATGAAAGATTACACCCTGCGGGCGGTAAAGTGTAAAGCAAAAGCCCGCCGGGCGCTAAAAAATATGACAAAAAAAAAAACAATTAACGGTAAATAATATTTTATTTGTGGATATTTATAATACAGTTGGATATATTATTCAACGAAATTCCCTCAAAATGAATTATCTCTGAAGATTTCTTTAACTGGAGCTTCAACTGATTTCTGTCTTTTTCAGTTGCAGAAATATCAGATGACAGACCATGTTTATCATGGTCTTTAGTACCAATAATCAGTCGAGCTGTTTTATTTTTTACTTCTACAGAATCTTCCAAATAACCTTCTGCGACTGATGTACTTCTCCAACCGCCATGGCAAAAAAATGAAAACGTAAGTGCAACATAAAGCACATGGATTTCGTCAAAAGATAAAAAAATAACTTTTATAAAAAACTAAGAACAAATGTTCTACGTGAACCACACCCATGGAACTACTTAAGTAATGTATGATACTTTACGAGATTGGCGGTATTTCTGAAGGGTACATAATGAAATATATGTATAGCAAGCGCGTGTTTCGTTGACACTGATACTGTACATACTTTAGCTTATAAATGAATCCCCTTTATTTTTATACCAATTTTAGATGTTGACAGAGTCTTTTCCTCGTTATAACAATAGCATATTATAATTACTATTACATCTCGACTTGACTAAGTACCAATTTTAGATTTTCCGCATTCAAGGACAGTGTCAACTTAACGTACGGCAGCTATATCTATAATTTCAAATGGTTAATTAATGATAAAATAAGAAATATGAATTGTACTTCCCAGAAAAAGCCTTTAGTAAAATGTCTTTGGATTTTTGACATACATTGGCATTTGTCAATTGCAAACAATTCAATTTTTCAACTGGTTTCTTTGGGCTGATTCATTCATTATGCAGTGAATCATTTAACATATTTATAATTCTGTATCTCTAAATCTAGAGAAGATAAACAAAAATGTTCAATATATTGGATAGAGAATTAATATTCTTTAATATCTATAATAATATAAATTTCCAAAAAATAAAATTTAGAATTTTTTTTAAGAAACTAGGTACTACTTTCGGTTGTCCAATTGTTCCCAAAACCTTTTCAGCTCTTCCCAGGAGTGTCAGATTGAGGCATTCATAGTCAAATAGGTCTTATAGATTTTGAGGAATCGTCCTTCCAACATCCACACGTACACACACACACATCACACATACACACACACACACACACACATCATCGTAAAAATATTAAAATCGGATTGTAGTGACCTTGAATTGTGCTTATTCACTAAAATCTGGATATGCGATTTTTGGCATGAATCCAATACCTCTTTTAGCGAGACGTAAAAATTGATAAAATCTTACTAGTCTAGGTATTTATTATTAATAATCACATGTTTGTATAACGCAAACATGACAGATACTACTTATTTATATACATGTTTATATTTTCTTTTGTTTCTGTATCACAACCAGAGGCGTCTCATATGGGGTATTCTGGAACGTTTGTCCTCATTAGGCGTTTACGAAAATTCTACCGGTGAATTGTTACCGGTATATATCGGTAAACGCAAGTGGGATACAGGGTAGATTTATAACCTATGAAAAGCAGTTGAAAGATGAAACAGATTTGAAATTTGATGTAGTTAAACGTTATCTCATTTCGATTTCTGTATTATCATAATTAACTTCTGAAACCTACTTCCGATTCCAACTTCGCTTTTTTTTGAGGTTAGATCAGTGTTGCCAACCCAAAAGAAGTTAAATTCCCTTAAATTATGTCTAAAATTCCATTTTTGAATAAAAATTCCCTTTCTTATTTATTTTATAATAAAACACTTTAAAAAAAAACCCATAGTACCTGAAAGTTAGTTCCTAACTATATTACTAGATGGCAAGGGCAAGCTAAAATTTCGTATAATAAAATTGTTAAATTTCTTTAATTGTGTCTGCTCCTACATGGTAAAATGGATAAAAATAAGAATTAAGGAAATTTGTTAAGTATTTACTAAAATTCCCTCAAAGTATCAAAAAATCCCTTTTTCCCTCAGCATAACCAAAAATACATAAAAAAGGGAAAAATCCCTCCGGTTGGCAACACTGGGTTAGATTCTTCATTTACTGCATTTACCGGCTGAATTACTCGATCCACAAATCATGGATCCGGTAGATGGATGTGGTAGACATGGTACAATTTACGAACACGTTAACTATTCACAACTTGTGTTTTCGAACTATCTACCTGTAGAATTTAAAATGCCTATTTTTTCAATCTTACTAATAAAATATTAGAAACATGCAAAATTCACAAAAGTACTTGATAAACGCAGTAATTTTTGAGATATTTTAATTTTCAGACAAAAATTAAATACAGGGTAATTTCACGTAACTATGGTCCAAAATCACCCATTTTTTATATTTTTTCGTTATAGCTTCTAAAATAAAGATCTTCAAAAGAAATTTTTACTCAAATTATCTGTAGATAGTTTACATATTGATTAATTGATATTATGCAGGGTGAACAAGAAAAACCGTGACATAGGCGAGGAATAGGCATGTTATACAACATTAAAATTAAAAACAAAACAATAAAAAAAAAAAAAAAACATGGACAAGAAATAATATATTTACAATTCAATATCGTTCAATCCATGTTTTGTCATTTAGTACTTATACAATTCAGTAGACGTAGTTCATATTTCAAATATCGGTGCCGCCTTGAAACTCGGTTGTTTGAAAAAAGTTGTGGCTTGGGGTAAAAAAATAAGAACAATCAAATTTATATAAATTCGTTATTGGATATACACGTCGATATTCTATGAACACACCACAACCATTACCGTTACAATATCCATAAATAAACACCATACCTGCATATTTATCAGCACTAACATTTTCCAATTTTTTACCTCTCGCTAAGAGAGGTATTGGATTCATGCTAAAATTCGCATATCCAGATTTTATTGAATTAGCACGATTTAAGGTCCCTGGAATCCGATTATAACATTTTTAAAATAATGTCTGTGTGTGTGTGTATGTGTAGTCACGATTCCTCAAAAACTATAAGACTTAAAAAATATTTAACTGCAGTTTCCTCAATCTGACATTCCTGGGAAGAGCTGAAAAGGTTTTGGTAATAATTGAACAACCGGAAGTAGTAGTTTCTTAAAAAAATTCTTATAAATATAATTTTTTGGGAGTTTTTTTTATTAAATATTGAAGAACATAAAATTCTCCATCTAATACACTTAAAAATTTTATTATATCTTGTATAGATTTAGAGATAAAGACACTATAATTTATAGAGTAAACTAATCGCAGAGGCCAAGGCACTAAGGAAACCAGTTGACAAATTCCAATGTTTATAACATGACACATGTCATTGTCAAATATCAACATTTTTAGTGACATTCTGATAGCTTTTCTGGGAAGTATATTTAATTTTTCTTATTGTTTTATTAATTAAATATTTGAAATTATAGGTAAAATTGTGGTAAAATGGTTAATGAATTGGAACAATCTCTGACAAGAAAATGATATAAAATAGATATAATTAGAATTATATGTGTGCAGAAGACATGTTAAATACAATAAAAAACAATATTTGGGTAAAGTTCGGTAATATTTTGTTATAAAACGACGGTTCGAAAGCGAAGTGCAATACAATACAATACATATATAGCCTAATATGGAAATGGCGAGAGGTCTTGTGCTGGCCACAACAGATTTTTTTTTGTAAAGATTTGTGAAACAGTTGTTTAAATTTTCGAACGCCTTTGATAAACAAAGTGTAATACTCGTAGGTCTGTATTTTTTTATAACAAACTTACACTAGAAGCGTCTTTTTTTAACAACTTATGTTAACCAATGTTGAACGTTATATGGATGTAGAGTTTTTTTTTTAAGTTTAACACGAAAAAAGTTAAACATTTCACCTTACATAAAAATCAAAATTAGGAATGCCGGATGCACTTAATTTCGAGCTTTGGCCCGGCCCGGCCCGATTTCTAGTTAATTTTCGAGCCGGGCCGGCTATTTAACAATAACGTAATTTTCCAATATTAACCAAAGATAATACATATACATATTTGAATATCAGAAATGTTAAAATATATCTTTTTTAATGTTTAAACTTTTCGCATGTTTTCTTTTTGTTAAAATATAAAAGCGGCTTAAATAGGTAATTTTAAGGCTAAAGTCTGGAATACCCAACCCTCAAGAATTTTATTTTGATGGTTATATATAGTTGCGAAAGCAACACGAAATTTCACAAAAATTATGCCACGGATTATTTATAGTGATTTTGCATTTTTTCTGAAAAAAAGTATGGTTAAATTCCTATAAAATGAATATAACCATCCGAGTTACGTCAAATTGTGTTCTGTGGTTTAGGTTATCGTTACATTAATGTATTTATTGAAAATTTTCGAGCGAAAAAGTCACATTTTTCACAAACACAGCCTAAAAACTAATAATCATTCAACCCGACAATAGATAACATATTTATTTACATTACATTATATACGTCAAATTGAGTTTTGTGCGTTGGGTTTCCGTTATATTAAAGTATTTTTTGTAAATTTGCAAGCGAAAAAGTCATAATTTTCACAAATATAGCCTTTAGAATAGGTAAAGCCTGACTTTATATTTGCAAAAAACATAAATACATGCTTCCGCGCTTTAATTTTGCATTTCTTTATTATTTTTTTTTTTTTATTAAAAGAAGACATAACATAATGGAATTTCAAGTGGTTATTCTACAATCCAGGCAATTTTAATAAATGTATTGTAATTATCGATAGCAATAACGAGGGTCTCAAAATAAAGTCTGAAACATGAGTTCAGTTACTTGGGCATTTGTTGAAAATAGAGCGCATATTCCATTACTTAAGTCAGACGACAAATTGACCCAAGTAGTAATACATAATATACCTACAAAAAAGCTTTACTTTATATGAATTTTTCAGAGATCATCGATATAAATGTTTTCGTTGTGTCTTTTGATCGGTAATTTTTTATAAAATTATACATTTCTGATTTAAAAAAATTGCCGCCCCCGAAAATTTGCCGCCGTAGGCACGTGCCTACTGTGCCTATGCGTAAATCCGCCACTGGCCATAATAAAAACTCAAATACACGAAAGATTACGAAATAATGACAGACACGATTGAAACAATTGCTATGACACTAATGCACAGCACCCTAGTTGATTAATTTTTTATTAGTTTATTGCTACTAAAATAATGTCAAACTTTATTCGTTATCTCCGTAAATAAACAACTTTTACTAAAAATTTTTTTCATTATCTGTTATTGCCTATCATAAACAATCATTCCTCCCATTTATGCGTATAGGTCAAGAATCACCCTGTACTCGTATAGTATAGTTCAAAATCATTTCTTTGAATTCTGTAATCCATGCAATTTCGACTACAATAGTCCAGACATTAGGTAGAAAAATATGGGTTTATTCCACAAAAGGTCGGGTATTTCTGATTTTTAAATATATTATATATTTAGGAGTCTTAATAAAAAATGCTAGTTTTCCCCCTCGGGGGCCTTCGGGAAGCACCGCCAACTTGGGAAAAAAGGCGCAACAAAGCGGTTTTTTCTAAATACCTCTTCACCTATTTGAATTAGGGCAAAAAATAACTATTTTTGCCGTAATGCAAATAGGTGAAGAGAAGGGGAAAACTTGCATTTTTTATTATGACCCCTAAATATACAGGGTGTTATGTAAGTAAGTGATCAACGCTTAACCCATGACAGAACTGACCCCAAAGATAGTAAATCTGGCAATAATTTTTGTTTTACATACTTTCTACAAGAACTAGAGGCTTTTAAAACTAACCAATCAAGTCATATTTCAAAACTTTATAAAAAAGTAAAAATCAGTGTGTTCTCTTGAAAAAATATTGATTGTCAATCTGACGTTAAATGTTATTTTTGCATAGACGTACAATTTATATTCTGTTTTTTTTGATATTCTCAAAATGCTATTTAACTTCACCAACCAAGAGTATGCAGACATGCATATGGTTTATGGCGAGACATTACAAAATAGTCGTGCTGCTGTAAGACGATACAGAGAGTTATATCCAAATAGACGTCAATGATCAACCTTTGGAAACTTACATGGCGAGTGCCGGGCCTTTGCCACTAGTACTCAATTCCAGTCAATAGATGTCGCGAACGTCGCTTTAAGAACTTGCATTTTTTATTAGTAAGCAACTATTGGTCCACGTATTTTTTCTGAGGTGGGAAATAAGGATGCGTGGGAAACATTTGAATTTGACGTAAATTTATGAATTTGACATATTTTGAATTGTGTTTTCGATTCTATCACGGTTCTATATAATTCACTTTGATTATTCATTGTAACATCTGTGTGTCTGTTAGGCAAGTTTTTAATGTAACATTGTTTAATTTTATGTGTTGATAAGTTCATATAAGTGATTCAATTCGTGTTTTGTTAAACCGTTACAATTATTTCAATGAAGATGACATAAATCTATTTTGAAAATAAAATTTTATTTTGTATAAATGAAAAAGTATAATTAAACATTAAATTTGTGCACATGCATTTTAATATCAAAATAACTTTTTATCAACAAACAAAACTAGAATATTTTTTAGAAGAAATCAAAAGAGGGTAGCCTAATTTATATTTTAGTTCTATTCCAACCACCAGGTGTGATGTTCAGTGTAAGTACAAATAAGTTTCCGGTCTAAAGAGTATTATTTGTCTATATCAATGATTTTATATGTCATTTGTTACAGGTATCACATTTTTTCCAGAAAACACATTGATTTTTACTTTTTTATCAAGTTTTGAACTATGACATGATTGGTCAGTTTTAAAGGCCTCTAGTTCTTGTAGAAAGTATGTTAAACAAAAATTATTGCCAGATTTACTATCTTTGGGGTCAGTTCTATCATGGGTTAAGCATTGATCACTTGCGTACATAATACCCTGTATAATATATCTAAAAATCAAAAATACCCGACCTTTTGCAGGGTAAATGTACCGAATGACTGGATTAATATCGAAAACCGCATATGGTGAACTTATTGCAATAGAAAATAGATTTTACTTACCAGCTCTTTCGGTTCACAATAGGGTATTCTCTCATGATTGCCAATATTAAAAATTTATTAAAGATATTAAAGCTGGCAGGTAAACAAGAGGAACAGAACAAAAAAACACATTATAAATTGATTGTTGCAAAAGAAATAAAGCATTGAAATTCTGATGATGTACTAGTTGTACTATCAATGGAAGATCAGTTGAAATCCCTACTCCATTTTTGAATGTGGTAACACACCTAATCTTAAGTACGTACCGTACGTACATACATAATCGGGTGTACTTCGAATCGTTCGGGAGTGTTCGTAGCACAGCTGCATAGGTATTCTGTTTTTTTTTTCTTTGTGTTACTCGCTGCGTCAGCTACTTGCTTGTTTGTTGTCATTTGATATCCATTCCATACATATAACAAAATATAAAAGTTACCGTAGCAATAATTATTTTTAAAATATGTGTATTTTATTAAATACAAAATGAAGATTCTAACCGTTAAGGAAATGCAATGAAGTCTACTGGTCACAGTATATATAAATAATATTTTCACGCCATTTGTGTTTTGTAGATATATTTTTTTTAAAATAGGGGTCAATTTCAAATCTCAATGAGATCACGTGAGCGCATACGTCATGTATCTGAACGATTCCAGTCCACCCTGGCGGACAAAATGTACATTAAGATTGTTTATAAATAGTTTTTTTGGGTTTTTTAATAAATTGTTTCCACAAGTTGGAACTGCACAGTTCTTCTTCACCATGTTTTATCATTATTATCATTATAAATATACAATTATTGCATTTATATGTATTAAATTATATATCAAGCACATAAACCTGCAATTAAAATTAATATTTCTCTAATGAAATAATTAAATCTTTATGAAACAAGAAAGATTGAATAGAGCACACTTTTCCTCTGACAGCTTTATAAATATTTGGTTAGTTTACTCTGATCTTACGTTTATTTTCGCGTTTGAAGTTTGTGACATTGTGACCTTCATGTACGTGTGACTAGTGTCGTTGTGTGAGTAGCCGATACGTGACGTCACAGAAAATCGTAACGCGAATATCTTTTAAGTAAATTATGAATGAAAAGTATTATATTTTGGCATGTTTTGTGTTGCAATATGGATAATAAGTGTCATAAATTCTATTTTTATAAAAATATTAGCAACGTTTTTTTTTTTTTTGGCATGACCCCATTAGGCTAAACAGAAGTATTTTTTAAGAAATAATATTAATAAACCTAGAACAGAAGAAACAAAGCAATAATTAATAAATGAACTCCAACCTCCAACCCATTCAAAACATTTCAAAACAAAACTTATGAGTCAACTTAAGGATACAAACGCTATCAATAGATTGAGAATGTCAAAATGTTTTTGTAGTACAATGAAAAATATGTAATCAATTACTTTGATCAATTATCTTATAATTTTCTTCAGTATGTAAGATTGTAATGAAATATATTTTATTTCCTCCCTTTTTCAATATTTGGTTAACACCTTCTCAAAAAGCTATGAACCACTGATTGTACACCGCTGGTACTGTACTACTAATACCTCACTATCACGTGACTCAACAAAATCAAACTTTAAAAATTAATATCTCGCTTATTAAATGGAATTTTTAACTCGGATTTTTTTTAAGATTTTTTTTTTAAATGAGATAATACCCTGTTGCTTACACAACGACTATGTAGAGAATTGACCTGAGAAGTACTCATTTGCAAGAACGACAACTAACAAATTGTTTCACTGGATGGTGTTACTCGAGGGCCGTATTCCACTATTTACTGATAATTTTCCATGTGATATAATTATTTTTCGTAATACCATACTATGATATAACAGGACTAAAAACAAAAGTGAAAAGATAAAAATAACGGTCGCCAGCCGTTATTTTTTATAACAGTCGCCTACAATTCCTAGAATAATAACAGCATCGTGATGGACCGTTGTCAAGAAGAATTTATAAATTTACAAAAAAGTTGTTCAGTATGACAATAAGAGAAGAATTTTATTATTCGGCCACACGGCCGATATGCAAATAACGAACTCTGCTGATTGAAAAACCTCAGCCGCGTCCATTATTTGTCTCATGTCGGCCATAATGACGTTAATAATTATTTCATATATTTAATATTAAGTAAATAAGCCGTTGTATATATTTAAAACAATTTGCTATCCATGTTCATGTAAAAATAGTTTTCATGATCTTCAGAAATATTATTTTCAATACTATTCCTCTTTCACGGTCGAAATATTTTACAGAAAACAATAATAAACTGTTTACACTGACAAATGCTTCAAATATTTTTGTATTTATACTCATATTGCTTAGAGTAGGGATTTATCTTTAATCTTATCGTTATGGCTGAGTAAGCTGGCAATAGCATTATACCGTTAAATAATTTGAACATGGGTCTTCTTATGTATTGTGTTATTGATATTGCAATATTAACAAGTACGGCTCATACGCTCTTGCAAGTATATCTAGCAAAATTGGTACGAAAAAGCCCATAAACCATAACAAAAAAATATCTGATATGAACACCACATGACTTCCTTGTACGCCTGTTACACTATACATATTTTGTTAATAACTGACATATGTATAATAACAGACCCAATCATAAAATTGCACGTATTTGACATAATTTGACATTGACATTAAATTCTTTATTTTTTTGTTATTTCTTGTCCTAATTCATAGCAAACTTAATTACAGAAACCAAAAAGTACATAATGTTTAAATTTACATATCTCGCTTATACAAAGAACTAATTTAATCATACTTAAGTTTTCGACGCAAAATTCAATTCTCTAAAACTTTTATTTGAAGCATTTATTGTTAAATTCAAAATAACACCATTTTTTTCAAGAAAAACTGATAATAGCTTCAAGTAAAGTATCACTTCCGGTTAGACTATTTTAACCAAAGTCTATTATGTTATTTCCATTGAGATAAAAGTATTATATACCAAATTTGAAAAGTTTTGGATTATATTTTAATATAGTTTTCCATTAAAATCTATTATAGGCTTCAAGTAAAGTACCACTTCCGGGTAGACCATTTTTACTAAAATGTATTATGTTAATCCCATTGATATAAAAGTCATATACCAAATTTGAAAAGTTTTGGATTATATTTTAATATAGTTTTCTATTAAAATCTATTATGGGCTTCAAGTAAAGTACCACTTCTGAAAGTTATGCAATAACCAAAAAGGGAGGTGCACAACTAGATGTTATAACAGTCCTAAATACAAAATTTTAACTTTCTACGGCTTCCCGTTTTTCAGTTATGCGAGATACGTACGTACAGACGTCACGACGAAATTAGTCAAAATGGATTCAGGGATGGTCAAAATGGATATTTCCGTTGAAATCTGGAAACCGAATTTTTTCGAGATTAATACTTCCTTTACTTCGTACAAGGAAGTAATAATAAAATGTACACTTTATCCTTAAAGTACTACTCAATAAATAACGATTAAGATAAAAAAAAAACATTTTTTTTTTAATAATTTCTTTGCGAGATGTTTGAATTTATTTCCAGGGATACAGATGACATCACAATATTGGTATCTTTCACGCGCAGCCTACTACAGAAACTGGTGTGAGAAAGATAGCTATAGGTACCTTTAAAAATCAAATGCAGCTATATAAAAAACAATTATGACTTTTTGATAACACGAATTGCTTCAAAATTAAACGAACTTTCATTTAAAAATATTTTGAAAAAATTGGTTTATGGGGCTATTGTAAATTTTCCAGGTCAATTCATAAGTCGTGTAAGCGATTGTGAACAGAAAGAGCTTGTAAGTAAAGCCTATTATTTTCTATTGCTATAAGTTCACCATATGCGGTTTTCGCTATTATAGTCAAAATTGGTAAATTGCAGGGATTATGGAAGTTAAAGAAATGATCTTGAACTATACTATACCTGTAACTGATACTCCTACCGACTCTACAAACCGTAGAGACCCAGAGCTGTTTTTTCGCGACACGCTGGTTTGAAGCTGGTTCGTAGTGGTTTGTAATATTACATTTTCTCGATTGAATACGGTGTAAACAATGACGTCACCCACGAACCGTATTCAAACTGTTTTGAACCAGTCACTGTAGTTGGTTCAAAACGTAATTCAAAGAAAGAGTAGAGAGGGGCAGGGCTGTCATAACGTAAATCAGTTTTCTATATTTGGTAAATGTGTAAACATTTATTTTATGTAATAACAAATTAAATGTACATGGTGATGCGAAATTGATTAAAAAAAATCTGTTGTGGCCAGCACAAGACCTCTCGCCATTTCCATATTAGGCTATATAAGTATTGTATTGCACTTCGCTTTCGAACCGTCGTCTTATAACAAAAAAATACAGAACTTTACTCAAATATTGTTTTTTATTGTATTTAACATGTCTTCTGCACACATATAATTCTAATTATATCTTTTTTTCATTGTATGAGGAAGTTTCTAAAAGAGATTCTTCCAATTCATTAACCAGATTGGCGGTATTTCTGATGGATATATGCATTTTACCACAATTTTACCTATAATTTCAAATATTTAATTTATGAAACAATAAGAAAAATTAAATATACTTCCCAGAAAAAACTATCAGAATGTCACTAAAACTGTTGATATTTGACAATGACATGTGTCATTTACAAACTATGTTATAAACATTGGAATTTGCCAACTGGTTTCCTTAGTGCCTTGTCCTATGCGATTAGTTTACTCTATAAATTATTGTGTCTTTATCTCTAAATCTATACAAGATATAATAATTTTTTTGAGTGTATTAGATGGAGAATTTTATGTTCTTCAATATTTAATAAAAAAAACTCCCAAAAAATTATATTTAGAAGAATTTTTCTAAGAAACTACTACTTCCGGTTGTTCAATTGTTACCAAAACCTCTTCCCAGGAATGTCAGATTGAAGAAACTGCAGTTAAATATCTTACAGTTTTTGAGGAATCATCCAGATATACATACACACACACACACACACACACACACACACATACATACACACATCCACACACACACACACACACACACACACACACACACACACACACACACACACACACACACACACACACACACACACACACACAGAGACATCATTTTAAAAATGTTATAATTGGATTCTGGGGACCTTAAATCGTGCTTATTCAATAAAATCTGGATATGCGAATTTTAGCATGAATCCAATACCTCTCTTAGCGAGAGGTAAAAAAACTTTTTTCGTAAGTACATTTGCCAACCTATTTTTCATGAAAATTATTCACAACATACCTGATACTCGAGGCAAAATAAAAATAATGTATTATTTTATGCTAATTTTACGAAATTTATAAATTTTATCAAAATTTTTATTGGTTTGTCATTCTGATATGTCAAATTTCTGGTTTAAAACAGCGCATTTTGGCGACTCACATATTAATGACGTCATGATTGAACACGGTTTGAAAACATACATGAATACGGTTTGTCGCCAAAAATCAGCCAGATCTCCTGGAGTTTGCGCTATATTCAAAACAATATCTGAAAGAGGGCAAAGTGCATTTACGGTTTTTAGTTGTATTTTTTTTAAATATCACTGCTCCTAAGCAACTCTAACAAAATTATTTTAATAACAATAGTTTAAAATCTAATCAAATGTTAACACCTTAATTTTCAAAAATATCCATTTCTTGTTGTTTTCACCTTAAAAATTTGTAGGTGTAGGCATCAAATGACAGTGTCTGCTTGTCTGATATACATGAAGTAAACAGAGGACACTATTACGTTATTAGGTTAGGTTATTTTATTACGTACTCGTTTTTCGTCGATTCATTATTCGTGTAAATGGAAAACACCCAATGGTAATGGAAATAGAATGTTTGTACAAAATACATACAAATGATGCAAAATAATGTGCTGGCCACATCAGATTTTTTTATACATCTACGTTTACGTTAAACATAACAAACATACACAAAACACAAATACTTACTGTCCATTTTTAACAGCGTTACAAAATATATTCATATCGTCACCCATTTCAAACTATCAACTACTACAATCAGTCATCAATGATGAACTACTGGTTAAGGGAGTTTTATCACTCAGCAGTGCTAGCTTACGAATCCCCGCCAACCTCAGGTGCCCGCGCTGACAGCCATTGTTCTTCTAAGGCATGTTATCTCTATTTATACAGCTCCGTTCTTGTTTAGAAAATATTTGATATAATTGGCTAGCGGCTAATGATTTCCCTCGCAGTCTGGGTACTATGCTGGGCACTGAGAAAATATTTGCGGTAAATGCATACTGTCTAGTTCTAGTCATTCCCCAAGGTTATATATTGTATTGTAGATGAGGTATTATTTGTTCAACATTTTAATCAGGGTTGGCATGACTTAAATAATTTGATTTAAATCAACTGTTTTTTTTTTTTTTTTAATTAAAAATCGCTGATTTTCATCGAAGATGAAAAAAATCAAATTATAATAAAAATATATTTATTTGCTACAAAAGTATAAATACCTACAAAAATGTGTGCTGTATATACAAATATCTAAAAAAAAAAAATATTTTACCACTTTAATTTTCATATAACAAAAGAAAAAAAATTGATGTGGCCAACACAAAACCTCCTGCTATTTAATTTTTATTAATTAAAGTACATACCTACGTATTTACTAACGTTGCAAACTGTTCCATTATGCAGAAAACCATTGCTTTATTTACTATTTTCTTTTTAAAATGTCACTGTTATTAATTTGAAGTGATTAGTTTTTTGACAGTGACATTTACTGTCAGTTACATTCATTTGAAATATGAACTGTGTAACAAAGGAATTTGTTTATCTTAGGCTTCGGGACTAATAAAAAAAATTATTTTTATATTTATCTGTAAAATATATAGAAAAAGTATTAATGTATTCCTGTAGAAAATTCAATAATCTTTTAATTTTCATAAGACATAAATTGCGAAAAAATGGCATTTAATGGTATTTTTTTGAAGAAAAACCATTATGAGCTTCAGGTAAAGTGCCATTTCCGGTTATCCGATTTACACCAAAATCTAATGGCTTCTTTTCGTATTAGGATAGGATAGGAATACAAGGTTTCAGAATTTACTGAATGATACACACACACACACACACACACACACACACACATATATATATATATATATATATATATATATATATATATATATATATATATATCCACAAACCGTGGAAATGCTGACCGAAGCAACAAATGTGTGTTTGGCTGCTTACTGGTGCTGTTACAATTTGTCTATTTTTATTATCTCTAGTTAATGTCCATCTATTAACTAGCTATGCTGTACTGATGAGCTCTAATAAGAGCGAAACACGTGTCTACAGCTGCTATTGAGCGATTACCCTACGAACAACATTTTACTATATATATATATATATATATATATATATATATATATATATATATATATATATATATATATATATATATACATACACACATACAGACATCATCGTGAAAATGTTAAAATTGGATTTTAGGGACCTTAGAACGTGGTCATTTACTAAAATCTCGATATGTGATTTTTAGCACGATCCCTATACCTCCCTTATCAAAGGTAGCGGGAGGTAAAAATCTGTTGTGGCCAGCATAAGATCTCTCGCCATTTCCATATTAGGCTATATAAGTATTGTACTATTGTACATATTTGACATTTCTGATACACACAAAAACACATTAGGTATCTTCTTTATATATTTTTATATTTTTTAATTCATTCTATTCACTCTTATTCTTCTAATGTTCGAGATTCTTCTAATTCATTGATGAGATAGGCGGTATTTCTAAAGGGTATATGTAATACATGTATCTATAATTATAAATATTTAATCAATAATAAAATAAGAAATATTAAACGTCCCAGAAAAAGTCTTCAGTAATGTCTCTGGCTTTTTGACACTCACATTTATCTGTAAATTACAAACATTGTAATTTTTCCACTTGTTTTCCATGGGCTGCGAGATACATTTACAACTTATTATTTCATATATTTATACAGTGTGTCCCATTTAGAGGTGCCACCATTGGGATCTCGAGAACTATAAGAGATACGATGTCGGTTAAATGGAACTTTTTGTGCACCGTTGGGAGGTCATCTCCGATGTGCTTTTGTTTTTCCAAAAATTCTCATAGGACACTCGATAATGACGAAAAACTAAATATTGTTGATTTTTTCTTTGTCAAATAACTTCTAAACTATTAGTAATTGAGAAAAACGTTTCAAATATAAAAGATAGATATTTTTATTAACTAACCAGTGGCGTACGAAATAAATTTTCATATCCGTAAATTTTCGAGATATAACACAAACTTATATTTTTTTAAATGGAACCCATATCTGATTTTAGTTTCAAAAAAATCAATATTTTTTTCTGTTTTCAATGGTGTAAGGGTTATTATGTTTTATATTTATTTTGCTCCTAAAATTTAATTTTTCTCTTTATTTTCCTGAATTTTCTAATTATTTCCCAGAAAAACATTATTATTTTTATTAATTATATTGTATTTGATCAAAATAATTTGATTTATGCCTTTATTACTTAATATTTTCATTCTAGACTCATAATTACAAATTACACTATGATGTGCCAAGGGCGACCTGATGCAAAATATAAAATTTAATTTGATACGAATTTTGAGCAAATATTTTTAAGGAAATAAATTATTTAAGTACAAGGAGTATTTCCAAATAGAAATCTACCAATATTTTCAAAATAATTGTAAATTTAATACAAAATAAGGAAAAAATAATAATTTTTGAAGGTAAATCAAATATAAAACATAATAACCTTTACATCGTTGAAAACAGAAAAAAATATTTAATTTTTTGAGACTAAAATCAGATATGGGTTCCATTTAAAAAAATATAAGTTTGTGTTATATCTCAAAAATTTACAGATATAAAAATTTATTTCGTACGCCACTAGTTAGTTAATAAAAATATCTATCTTTTATATTTGAAACTTTTTTCTCAATTATTAATAGTTTAGAAGTTATTTGAAAAAGAAAAAATCAACAATATTCAGTTTTTCGTCATTATCTAGTGCCCTATGAGAATTTTTGGAAAAATAAAAGCACATCTGAGATGGCCTCCCAAAGGCGCATAAAAAGTTCCATTTAACCGACATCGTATCTCTTACAGTTCTCGAGATCCCAATGGTGGCACCTCTAAATGGGACACACTGTATATAACGATGGGATCTCCAATAAGAATTACAATTGAAGAGATTATAAAGATTTATACAGAATTGAAGAATAAAAAAGCACCTGGCCCGGGACAAATTCCAGAAGAACTTATAAAAAATGGAACCAACATGTTGTACGAACATCTAAGAAAATTATTTTAAAACTGTGTTAACAAATCTAAGGTACCAGAAGAGTGGAAGACATCTTTCATGTCTACTATTTACAAAAAAGGCGACAGGTGCAACTGCCACAACTACAGAGGATTATCTGTCACTAACAGTATTAGCAGAATATACGGGAAAATATTAAAAACTAGAATTGAAGTTGAATACAGTGAAATGGAAGCCGAAGAACAAGCCGGCTTTAGAGCTGGCAGATCCACTATAGATCATCTCTTTTCGGTTACACAGATAATACAGAAAAGAGTTGCACATAATCAAGAAACACACTTACTATTCGTAGACTTAAAAAAAGCATACGATAGCGTGCCAGTACACAAATTATGGAATATACTAGAACAAACAAATATTAATGTTGAAATCATAAAAACTGTAAAATCATTATATGAAAACTCAATAACAAAAATTAGGATTAAGAACAAACTGACACCTGGATTTAAAGTTACAAAAGGCCTGAAACAAGGATGCTGTCTGTCACCTACACTTTTTAAAATTTACCTCGAATATACTCTAAAAAATTGGAAAAGGAAGTGTAAAGATATGGGAGTACAAGTAGGGAATAACACGGTATACACTTGAAGAGTAAGTACAGGGGAAAAACAAGGAATGTCATTTTTTCACGAAATTTGACTTATAGCGTCATTCGGTAGCAAATAATAATAATAATAATAATAATAATAATAATAATAATAATAATAATAATAACCCTTTATTGACAAAAATCAAAAGGCGAGGTTCAGCCAAAGGCTGGTCTTCCACCTAACCATACAGATTTGAAATCATTATGCCAAATTAACAAATATATCAAAACATAGTCCAACTATATACATAAATAAATACAACAATACAAACAAAACACTGATCCTAAACGCCAACATTAAATGTAAATGATAATGTAATATATAATAATATATAATGTATAATATAGTACATGAGGAAAAAATTTTTCAATTTAATGAGTAAAACATTGAAAAAAAGTAAAAAAAAAAATAAAATAAATGGTGCTACTCAAATAATTTCTTAATCTTATTTTTAAATGAATATACACTTAGAGATTTTAAATCATTCGGTATATTATTGTAAAAATACGGTGCAGGATAAGAAAAAGAGCCCTTAAATTTTGATTTTCTGTATGAAGGAATAATATACAGATCTTTCACCCGTAACGTGTAGTTGTATTGTTTGATTATTAATTTGTCGAGCAAATAATGTGGGGTACCAGTTTTTATAATTTTATGTATTAGACAAAGATACAGCTTTCTTACACGATCATCAATAGAGAGCATCTTAGCCATTGAGCGATATTTGGTAAGGTGATCGAATTTACGCACACCATAAACAAATCGTAAACACGAATTCTGCAGTAGTGTAATTCTATGTTTGTCAGATTCTGTCAAATACTGAGGACTATTGAATATTGTTCTGTCCAGGGAAATAAAACGGATCGTCAGTGTATTACCGAACAAAACTGGGAATGTCAACACTATCGCAAGTGCAGAGTGTACGTCTCAGTAGTGAATTATAATAAATATCTTGTTTTCGCTTGCGTTTGACTTGTGGTTGGTTAGTGTTATAGTGTTGTGATGGTTTAATAATAATAAACAGTAGCAATGGTAAGTTGTATTTTATTTTAGTTCTACTTTTTATGCTGTTGATATTGCTTTTCTTTGATACAGTCCAATGAAAGAAAGAAAGATAGATATATCTCAAACACCCGAGAAACGGAAACCAGACATGAGAAGAATGACAGCCGTATGCAAAAAACTTAAGTTGCAGTCTCATGAAATGGGAGATGATTTTGTGGTCCAGATGGACGAAAATATTTTGATAACCTGCCATTTGAATAAAAAATATGTCCGTGAGGTGACACCTGGTAAGCGCCCACACGGTAAAATATATCGTCATCATTACCGATGTCTACATGTGTTGTAGATACTGGCACACCCAGAAATGGGTAATATGCCGTGATGATATGTTTATTTATTTGAAAAATTTTGTATGATAATAAATGACATTCCTGGTTTTTGACCTTTTTTTCTTTGTCTCGGGTGATATATACACCAAAAACTAGGTAATTGTTCATTTTGTGTAAAAAATCTTCATATGACGTTATTAACAACATTTCAAAGCAACTTTATACGCGAATTGAAACAAATCTATCATGTAGTTCTTACGCAATTTGCAACTTAAACTTTAAATCCTGTTTATCTCAATTTGTATAAAATTGACATTACTCGTTTTTCCCCTGTACTCTTCACTTTATCCTTCGCCGATGATCAAATTGTCATGGCTGAAGACTACGATGATTTCAATTTTATGACAAGGAAACTTATTGAAGAATATAAGAAATTTGGACTGGAATTAAACATAAATAAAACGGAGTATATGTGCATCGGAGGAGAACAAACTGATCTAATATTAGAAAACAACGATTGCATAAAACATTGTAAAGAATATAATTACTTGGGTATGAAAATTACAAATGATGGAAAATTAGACCGTGCAATAAAAGATAGGAATACACAAGCAAAAAAAGCTATTACACTACTCAATGGACTAATATGGGACATACAAATAACCAAAGAAAATAAGATAAGAATATACAATATGCCACGGTTGTTAAAAGTATTATGATATGACATATGGTAGCGAAGTATGGCCGTTTAAGAAAAATACAGAAAAGATGCTAAATGCTACAGAAATGGACTACATGAGAAGATCAGCGGGAAAATCACGAAAAGAAAAAATAAGAAATGATAAAATAAGAGAAATAATGAATTACGAACACGAAATAACAGAATACATAAAAGAAAAACAGTTAGTATGGCATGGACATGTACAAAGAATGCCAGAAGAAAGAATTCCTAAGCAGGTCCTAGAATGGAAACCGCAAAGGAGACGGAAAAGAGGAAGACCGAGAAGTTGGACCGAAGAAATCAATGAAGAAATAAGAAAAAGAGGACTAGAGGACGAAGCATGGAGAGATCGAGATGATTGGAGATTAGGAATCGGAAGACGTCGAAGAACGTTGTAAACCGAATGATATATATATATTTATATGTCTCTACCTTTAACTCCATAGAAGATATAATAAAATTTTTAAATGTATCGGATAGAGATTTTTATATTCTTTAATATTAGTAATAACAGAAATTTTCAAAAAATAATATTTAGAAGATTTTTTAAAGAAACTATTACTTCCGGTTGTCCAATTGTTACCAAAATCCAATCAGCTCTTACCAGGAAGGAATGTCAGATTGAGGAAACTGCAGTTAATAGTGTATTCCGAAATTGAACCACGCTAACCGCGGTTACTTTTTCAGTAACTGGTTATAATTTCAGAACGCGGTTAATGAAAGCTGGTAACTTTTCTGTAACCACGCTAACCGCGATAGATCGGCGGTTGTGGTGTGGTTACATTTTGGTGCAGGACAGATGAGTAGTAGTAGTTTCAATAACTATTTTAAATTTGTCAGTTGAGGTTAGCTTAGCTGTTAGCAAGTTCGTTTTTCCAGTGCGGTGTCTGTAACATTGTAACCGCGGTTAAACCGTAACCATTTTCAGTGGTTACCGTGGTTTAATTTCGGAATACACGATAAATATTTTTTAAGTCTTATAGTATTTGAGAAATCCACACATACATCCACGCACACTGACATCATCGTAAAAATGTTATAATCGCATTATACCTTAAAACGTGCTTATCCATTAAAATCTGGATATGCGCTTTTAGCATGATTCCAATACCTCTCTTAGCGAGAGGTTAAAGGTATTTAAATAGGTATATAACAAAAAGTAAAAAGTCTTTGTTACTTTTTTACCTCCCGCTACCCTAGGTAAGGGAGGTATAGGGAGGGATCGTGCTAAAAATAGCATATAGAGATTTTAGTGAATAAGCACGTTTTGATGTCCCCAGAATCCGATTTTAACATTTTTACAATGATGTCTGTGGGTATGTATATGTGTGTGTGTGTGTGTGTGTGTCTGTGTGTGTGTGTGTGTGTGGGGATCCTGTGGACACGATTACTCAAATACTATCAATCAGAAAATTTTGAAATTTTGTTTTCCCATTCTATACTAATGTGGGAAGAGTTGATTAGTTTTTAGTGTATATCAGACAGAGCTGGGCAAGTTACTTTTAAAATGTAACTAGTTACAGTTACAGTTACCTCCAAAAAAAAGTAACTAAGTTACTTAAGTTACAGTTACTTTGGTGAAAGAACTAAGTTATTTACTAGTTACTCATTAAAAGTAACTTAGTTACCTTGAGTTACTTTCTAACTACTTTTAATAGCGTGAAGTGTAGACTTAGACTGTTGACTTAGTTATTGTGTAGTATACATATCAGGGAGTTTTTGCACTAACTACGTTAACCTAAATTTTGAAGTTATTGCTTGGCAACACCCAATCAAATTATTATAGTTAATGTTAACGGCCCTACAGGGCCTTATTACCGCCTAGGCCCATGAGGCCACAGCCTAGGGCCCGCTTTGACTGTGATTTTTTAAAAATTTATTAATTTATTTTTCAATTTTGATTTCTTATACCAAGATATAAAGAATCTACTTTGTTTCTAACATGACATGACCATTATAATGTATAAAACATGTAGACATTATTTCCTAGACTTATTAGTGGATAATGATTAATTTATTGGAAACCTCGGATCAGACGTCGATTTTCAATCTGAGGCCCCGCGCTCACATGGGCCCTGCACATTCAAATATCTAAGAAAATTTGATGAAAAAGTATCTTTTTATAAATATGTCGGGCCCCGCTACGCTAATAACATATTCCCGAGACCCGGCAAAATCGCCAACCGTCCCTAGAGAGAAGTAACAAAATATTACGCTAAAATTTCACCTCAAACTAGAATCGAGCATGCGGTACTGTATAATTGATCAGCTTTTCTCTCAGCAGGCAATTTTATTTTTTTTTCTTTAATAAATAAACTTACATTATACAAATATTTGTACGTACTTGTTTTTTACTATAAAGAGGAAGGGGGGCCCGAAAAAAAATTTGGTCTAGGGCCCAAAAATCTGATAAAAAGGCCCTGCGGACCTACATTATAATATACTATAAAAATTAAAAGTGACATTTTATCTTGTGAGTAGGGAATTTGCAACAATGAGACGAATTCAAGTCTTGCAAACCCTTGGAACAACGTACAAAATACACTATAACCTGAGAATTGGAATAATTTTGATGATTTAGTGGCAGTTTAATTATAATTTATTAAAACATCATTTGTAAGCGAGGAAAACATTTGAAAATAATATATTTTATAAGTCAAATTTAAGATTTAGTGACTTTTTAATTCTAGAATTAAAAGTTAAAATAATGTGTTATTTTTAGTTTTCCTGTTTACCGTACAAAAACTCTATTATTAATGAATATAATTACTTACAAAATATTTCTTAGAAATTTGAATCCTCCCCTCCGTTACTTTTTATGACTAAGCTACATTCCACTTTGTAAATTACTTTGACTAACTTAAGTTACATTCTAATTTCTGAGTTACTTTAAGTAACTTAAGTTACTCAAGTAACTAGTAACTAAAAACCGTAAAGTTACCAACTACTTTTCCGCAGCAAGTTAAGTTACAGTTCCAGTTACCATATTTTAAAAAGTAACTAAGTTACGTTACAAGTTACGTAAAAGTAACTAGTTAGTAACTAAGTTACTAAAGTAACTAGTTACTGCCCAGCTCTGATATCAGAAAACCGGAAGTATCACTTATACAAGCTTTTACCAGTTTTTCTTGAAAAAATTGCATTGAATATAATTTTTCAGCAACTTTTACTATTAAAAATATAATATAATGGTACAATCTTCAATTCTACGATAATATAACTTTAAAAAACTTTAAATAACTTTAAATATAAATTTATAAAATAATTTATTACATCATCTGACCCATGCGTCAAACAAAAACATATTACTTTAATAAAATTTTGACGTATTTAAATAAATGTCACTGTCACATTTACATTAATAATGAAACCGTGTTAAGAAGAATTAAGTAGAAATATATTTGATTTGTAAATATAAATCTGTCAGTATAAGTACGTGTTTTCAAAATGTCAAATATTGGTTTACAACTACACATTTACGACATGGATCATGTACGGCAAAGAATTTACACAGATTGCGTTTTTAGAGCACTTGGAAGTTGATGATGATTTTTCGTGGATTATCTTTTTCTTTGGTGAGGCACATTTTCTCCTCTCTGGGTATGATGATAAGCAAAATTGCCAGATATGGGCAGACGAAAATCTTCATGTGATTTACGAGGTACCATTACATGTCAAAATGAGACTGTTTGGTGCGCACTATGGTCAGGTGGCGTCATTGGAACTTACTTTTTCGAAAATGATGAAGGTCGAACTGTTATAGTTGATGGTGAGCGCTATAGGCCCATGATAATCGATTATTTTTGGCACGAAATTAATTTCGTATTACAGACTTCTATTTATTAAAACAACAAATTAGATTTTGTTTATAAACGATCAACCGAAATGGAAAAAGATACTTTACTTAAAGCTCATTACTATTTTAAACATGGAATTTTCGGGAGGTCATGTGCTGGCCACATCAGATTTTTTTTAGTTGTAGTCGAATTCTTGTGATTATAATATTTGAATAATGTCGATGAAGATATTGCAAACAAGAACTGTTTAATAATGCGTAAATTATTTGATACTTCTGGTATATCTTTTTGTGGAAGCTTTTAAAACAATTTAAAAAAATCTGTTGTGGCCAGCACAATACCTCTCGCCATTTCCATTTTATGTCATGTAAGTATTCATTGATTTTATATATTACGATAGTACATATAATCAATGCTAATAGGTACAGATTACAAACTACAAAACGAATTAATACTGTAAATAAACAAAACACTTCTAAAATAAATAAACCTGAAATGGAAAAACACAAGGACGTCGTGGCGTGGCAAGTCTTTTTCTTTTTACTGCATTGCTTTCGTCGTCATTATTTCGCTTCGCGCGGACATCTAGTGTCCTCTATCGGCGAATCGGAAAATTGCGGGGTATTTTATTGGTCGCCTATCTTGTGGCCGGGGAACACACACACGCATCGTCCTAATGTTCATTCATCAACATGTTCAATTCTCACTTCGTTCTGTTTCATTACGTTCAAATGTACAAAACGTTCATCCATGAAGTTGGCGCGTATCAAAACAGTACATCACTGTCTACCTAAATTCGGGCGTGCGTTACAAGGCAAGGTATGTACAGGGCGATCTATGTACATTATGAATTTGTATACCTACCCATTTGTACTGAGTAACTGAGTAGAACATTTTTCGTTGCAATTTGTTCTTTAGAATGTACTGTTTAAAATTGGAAGCGCGCGAGAAATAAATGTTTTGATACGCGCCAACTTCATGGATGAACGTTACGAAACTGAACGAAGTGAGAATTGAGCATATTGATAAATGAACATTAGGACTTTGCATACCTAGCCTTGTGGCCGTTTTCTCCTTTATACAACGAGCTATAAATAAATATAGAGTGGCGGATGAGCGCTGCTGGCCGTACACAATTGGACGCCATGTCTACCTGCCAGGCAGGTTGCAGCCTACCAGTAATATTTCTGAATTATTTTTAACGAAATAATTTAACTTCTATATTGGAGTTGTAAATGTAAATAATACAATTTGCGGCGAAAAGTTTTATTCTGACATATATCATATTTCGAAATAAATAAATATATTAATACCTATTTAGTTTCACAGATATATAATATGGATGTTGTGAAACTATTTATAATTAATATAATTTAAGAATTTTTACTGTGAATTCTTATTTTGTTATAATATTTTACGATAATAAATACCAATTAATATGAAAAATGTAACTGATTAGTACAATATATTGAAAAAGTAGCAAGGTAAGTAGGTGAATAGTGAAAATTAAATTATATATTTTATTATGACAATAATAACGTATATAAAAAATATAACATATAAAATATAATAACAAAAACATATTCTTTAAATAAAATAAATAAAATTGTGAAAATAATCACTATATGAAATAGAAAATAATATTTTTATTGACCTTTAAATATGATTGTTTTAGTCAAAAATTGCCGAACGTTAGTTCCTTGAATATTTGTAGAAACAGTCCTACTATTCACACAAAAAATTGATTACCTATAATAATTGTTCTTGTATTGTATTTATTTTAATTAGAACAGAAATTTTTGTTTCAATAAAGAAAATTTGATTGTAATAATAAATACCAGTAATTACATAAAAATAAATTGATTATAATCGTTGTTGGATTTAGGCGACAAACTATTATCAAACTTCAGGCGGTAAAATCGTAAATCCGTCACTAATTAAAACTTTGAGTTAAAATTTTTGAATATAAAATTTACCTGTGAAACGACTTGCAACTATTTCTAATTTGTCTGTTTCTACGCTGAGTAACAACACACTTTACTGGCATTTTTAATAAATAGTGCAATGAGTGCTGAGAAAAACTTTAGTGCGTAGCGCAACATATAGTGTCTGAGCCTTCGACCATATAACTATAGACACGTAATGGGGGCATTTGTTTTGAAGCGTAAGTGTGAGTTGCGGGGAAGGAGGAAGGTACCCATATATGGTGTTTTGTTGATTGCAGGTTTGTAGGAGATTAACTGCGTTGCGGGTTATATACGGGTAAGTATTTATTACTTCGACCCATATACCTATTAGACTAATATACTGCTAATCCCCTATCTCACTAATGTGTTGTGCATCCGTTAAAGAATATGAGATAGAAGATATATCTCCATCGCTCACAAGCGATACAGTGCTTTGTATGCGCATGCTCGTGAAACTAAAATATATTTTTTAGCGGTCAGGAAAATTTCCTTCCAAGTGACAATTTTGTAATTAGAATTAAATAAATAAATATACAAATATCAACATAGTAAAGAATTCTTATACATAATATTATCATTATAATTTAATATTGTTTTCCTACGACCACTGTTAAAAGTAGTCTTTTTAACGGTTGCTTTGCAAGTTAAAAATAACAATTTATAACACAATGAATACTTTTAAGTTTTAAGGATTAAAAGTAAAAAACAAATTTACTTTTAACACTAGTGTTAAAAAAGAACTAAATCTAGTTACATTTAGTGTTAAAAATATAACTATATCTAGTTACATTTAGTGTTCATAAGTAAATGTAGTTTCATTTTATATTTATTTTTGTACTGAAATTATTTATATAGGTTTTTTTATTATATAGATGTACACACTATTTTGAAACGTTTATTGTTATAGTACAATTATCACAATTGTTTATAGTAATTTCTTGCAAGGCGCTTGAAGAATTGGAATTTAAAACAGTATTGGTAGAAGTAGAGGTTAGAATAAACAATTTTCAGTTGTTCATAGCAAATACATCATGACCTGTCATAAATGTCATTTTATAATTTTTAGTATTTACTAATACATAACTAGGGTCGTAGGAAAAATAGTGTATGATATTCGTGTTAAAAGTGATTTTATTTCGTTCGTGGGGTTTGTTTTACTCGGCTTCGCCTCGTTTCACAAACTTCCCCACTCACTCATAAAATGTCACTTTAACACATATCATAAATAACTATTATGTATAATAACATTACTATAGCGCGAAATTTAAAATTCAATGAAATTATGATAACTAAACAAATATTTAAAATTATATTAAATTATGTTTTATACAATTAAGAGATTTCTCACCGCTTAAAATTGATCAAAAATTTTCTAGGTAAGAAATACATGGGGAGTAAAATTATGTTTTCAGCGTTATGAACTGAGTTTGAATTTGGCGCCTACAATCGACCTTTACACTTTTCTGGTCTATCACACTTCAAATAACGCACGTGGTTTACAGGAAACTTCAACTTTCAAATCCCACTCTTTCGTTATCTCTGTTAGCGGCGCCAGTAGCCAATAGAATTATAGAATGCGAACATGCGCATCCAAAGCATTGTATCGCTTGTGAGCGATGGAGATGTATCTTCTGTTTCATATTCTTTAACGGATGAATCGCGGAGGATTACCAGTATATTAGGCTAATAGGTATATGCTTCGACCATATAACTATAGACACGTAACTGGCTATGTTAGGTTATACAATGTTTTGAAGCATAAGTGTGCGGTGCGGGGAAAGGGGACGGTGCCCATATATGGTGTTTTGTTGGTTGCAGGATTGTAGGAGATAAAAGTGCATTGCGGACACACTAAATACATTATATATATTACGTATTCAGTGTTGCGGATTACATACGAGTAAGCATTATTACATTAGCCTTTAAAAATGTTTGAGACATTAAATATAATATTCCAATACGAATTATTTAAATATAAAATTTATATTGTTGCTATTTTTAATATCTAATATTTAAAAAGTTAAACATTATTTTAAATTAATTGCTCAGATGAAAATATTAATTTTAATAAATAGCTAAAATTAATAATAATAATAATAATAATAATAATAATAATAATAATAGTATAAATAATAGTAGTTAGTGTTATATACAATATACAAGCGGAAAAAATAATCGTTATTTAACAAAAGAGTCTACTAACAGCATGTAAAACTAGTAATATTGAAACATTTTCCTATCACCGAAAATAAAACAATTATTTTAAATTTATCTTCCTAGCTTCAAGCTAAAAAACATGAAATATTAAGAAAATCAATTTTAGTGTAACATGTAGTACATTTATGTAAGTACTATGTACACACATTATTTTTTGCTGTGTTAAATATTAGTAGTTATACACAAATTTACCAAAATCTACATAAAGTCTATCCTTTTCTATAGAAGATAATAAAAATAGTAACAATATAAATTTTATATTTAAATAATTCGTATTGGAATATTATATTTAATGTCACAAACATTTTTCCAAGGCTAATATAATAAATCTGTTTTATACATGATTACCCACTTTGCGCTACGAAATACGTCCCACTGTGCACATAATCTAGTTATTTTGCGCTGTCGAAAGTCTGATGTCATAACCGGATTATAAACGGCAAATAACCGCTTCTTTTGAATTATGTTACAATTTTAATTTAAAATTTTAAGTATTAAAACAAAATTAATGTTACTTTTATAATTTTTAATAGAGTACTTATATGATACATTTTCAGTATTTAGTACTAAGGCCCAATCTTACCATCTCTGGTTAAAATTTTAACTGCCAGTTAAATAAACAATATTAAATCGGATAATTGACAGTAATTATAAATTTATCATTTGACAGTTCATTTCGTTTCGATTTTGTTTATTTAACTGGTAGTAATATTAACTGGAGGTGGTAAAATTGGCCCTAAAACATTAAAATTTCACATAGTCAAACTCCCCTATTAATATAATGTCATTATACAATACAGTGAACATTTTTATCTTTTATCTTCTATAGATTTTGAGATAGAGAATTATAAATAAAATAATTCATTGTATAATGAATCAAACATAAATGAGGGTGTCAAAAATCGATTGACAGTACTGAAGGCCTTTTCTGGGAAGTACATTTAATATTTCTTATTTTATCATTAATTAAATATTTAAAATTACAGATATAGCCGACCCAGGTGGAGTAGCGGTAGCGTTATCGCTTCACGCTCCAAGGGTCCCGGGTTCGAATCCCAGGTAAGGCATGGTTATTGTGTGCGTCTTTCATCATTTCATCTTCATCATCTTCGCAAGGAAAATTAAGAAATATATAATATACATGGAAAATTATTTCACCTCCACAAATATCACCGCTTATATGTAACAGACACATTGTAAAGCGAGTAACAATAAATAATAAAAATAAAATAAAAAATCTGTTGTGGCCAGCACAAAACCTTCCGTTAATTCGATGTATTTGTACAAATCCGATACCAAAAGTTCCTTGGAAAAGATTCTATATATCCTGTAAAATTGTAACACGAACACGCTATTTTTTACAAATTCCATATTACAAGTTCCTTTGAAAAGATTCTATAAATCCAATATAATTATAACACGAATGTACATTCTGTAAATTGCACTTCACACTTCCTCATTCCTATCCAACGTATCTTCTTCACACAGTTCTTCCTCTCTCAAATATTCTGCTACACAGTCCTTCCATCTTCTTTTTGGCCTTCCTCGTACTCCCGGCATTGAAACTGCAAGTCACTTGCTAAGGACACTCTGTCACTTATATTACTTTCTGGTCCTATACTTTCCACTTTGGTTTTACACTTGACACTGACATCTGTCAATTAGAATTTTTTGAATATATCTGCTGTTTCCATAATTTTTGCAAAGCAGACTGATTTTTGAAAGTTAACCTCTCTTAATCTCTCTATAACTCTATATCTATTGAATATGAAGGAAAATGTAAATATAATCAAATCGTATAGAGAATAAGATTTTCTTTCATATACTGTTAAGAACTTCAAATAAGAGTACTTCCGGTTGACCAATTATAACCAAAATCTAATCAGCTCTTCATATGGTTGTAAAGAAGAGGAATACGAAAGAATCATAATTTTTAGAATTGTAGTTTTGGAGTTATCGTCGGAGAAAAATTTGTCACACACACACGGACACACACACATACACACATACGGACACACACACGGACACACACACACACGCACATACAGACATCAATGTAAAATTAGTAAAATCGTATTCTAGGGATCTTAAAACGTGCTTATTCATTAAAAACTCACCACCGAATTTTTTGACCAAAGACAATACCTTCCTTTTGACGGAAGGTAAAAATTACAGATATAGCTGCCGCACGTTAAGTTGACCCTGTCCTTGAATGCGGAAAATCTAAAATTCGTACTTGGACAAGTCAAGATGTAATAGTAATTATAATATGCTATTGTTATAACAAGGAAAAAACTCCGTCAACATTTAAAATTGGTATAAAAAGAAAGGGGATTAATTTATAAGCCAAAGTGTACAGTAACAGTGTAAATATATTTCAGCATATAACCTTCAGAAATACCGCCAACCTAGTCAATGAATTGGAAGAATCTCGAACATAAGAAGAATAGGAGGAAATTGTTCATAGAATGTATTGAAAAATAAAGAATAGATGTAATTAGAATTTTGTGTGTACCAGAAACGTTAAGTACAATATTTATATACATAGTCTATATTTGCAGTCAAATAAATATGGACTGGTGATTTCTACACTGTTGCCAATTCCATTGATCATGTTGGAAATGCTGTTATGAAGAAACTGCAACACCGCAGGGCAATGAAGAAACGGCAACACCGCATGGTGGGGAGAAGGGCACGAATTGAGCATCAGTCCATATTTATTGGACAGCAAGTACAGTATGAAAATGGCGCAAGGTATTGTGATTACTACAACAGATTTTTTTACCTCTCGCTACGAGAGGTATTGGATTCATGCTAAAATTCGCATATCCAGATTTTAGTGAATAAGCACAATTTAAGGTCCCTAAAATCCGATTATAACATTTTTAAAATGATGTCTCTGTGTGTGTGTGTATGTCTGGATGTGTAGTGACAATTCCTCAAAAACTATAAGACTTAAGACCTGTTTAACTATGAATTCCTTAATCTGACATTCCTGGGAACAGCTAAAAAGTTCTGGTAACAATTGGACAACCGGAAGTAGTAGTTTCTTAGAAAAATTCTTCTAAATATAATTTATTGGAAATTTTTGTTATTACAAATATTGAAGGACAAAATTCTCCATCTAATACACTTAAAAATTTTATTATATCTTGCACAAATTTAGAGATAAAGACATTATAATATATAGAATAATCTAATCGCAGAGGCTAAGGCACTAAGGAAATCACTTGAAAAAACAAATGTTTATAGCATAGTTTGTAAATGTACAGATGTCAGTGTCAAAAATTAACAGTTTTAGTAACATTCTGATAGCCTTTTCTGGGAAGAACATTTCATCTTTTTATTGTTTTATTAATTAAATATTTAAAATTGTAGTTAAATTGCATATATCTATCAGAAATACCGCCAATCTGGTTAATGAATTGGAAGAATCTCGAACATTTAGGACATACAATGAAAAATAGATATACGTAATTAGAATTATATGTGTGCAGCAGACATGTTAAATACAATAAAAAACAATATTTGGGTAAATTGGGTAAATTTTTGTTATAAAACGACGGTTCGATAACGAAGTCCAATACAATACTTATACAACCTAATATGAAAATGGTGAGAGGTCTTGTGCTGGCCACAACAGATTTTTTTATTAAATTTTTGGTTTCTTCACAATTTGCAATAAAATTAGAAAATTTCGGTTAATTAGTGGTAATACCATGACTTTTATGACATTGTACATAATAAAAAATTTCCATGGCCGAATATAAAAGTCAATTTCAATGGTATCAAAATTGAAAGAGAAGTTTACTGCTTTGTCTCTGGAGAATGTGGACATTATTCTCCTAAAGCTGTTCATTATTTGACAAGTAATGACGATTCAAAATTGCCGCATCGACAGCAGAAACCATGCTTTACGGTTATTAAAACTGAAAAAAAGGATCCAGAACTAAATTATAATTTTTGAAAGCAATCAACAAATATTTGCTATCAAACGATTTAAATGTCAGCAAATAGGTATAATAAAAAACATTATGCCTTGTTAATCTGTCCAACTTTGCACTCTACTGTTTTTTATCTAAAATGAACAAGACAGCAGAAAATTGCATAAAACTAATTTTATATGTTAAATCCTTATATTTACCTCTAACTGCCACCAGCTAGTATACTGTTCTTAATAAAAAGTTTATTTACTTTTATTATTTTGATGTAAAATTATTTTGAAACGTAACAACCCTTGTAGTGAAAAGAAAAAATAGATATTAAACTAAAATACTAAAACTGTAAACTATGTAGTTTTTTTTTTTTAATTTAAAAATAAAATCTCTTGTTCTGGAATTTGTGTACCAAATTATATTAGCCGTTAAAGTTTGGAGTGTAAGTATAGAAAACACACTGTCTAAGTTCTAAGATCTATGTAATCTAACAAAGCGCATATAATAAATAATATTTTTGTAGAACGACATAATCACATATTGTCATATTGTATCGCGAGCACGTTGAGTTAAAGTTGTAGAATAACATATTATCTGTAATTTATTATGATGTCAAGAAATGTTATAATAATGACTGTAAATATACCAGTATAATACCATGAAAATGATTATCATTTACTTTATTTAAAACAAATAACAGGATACGTAAAATAACATAATAGCCCACATTTAAATTCTCATTTCATACAGTTTCTATTTAAATTGTTTGTTTTGAGAACTTTCAAGAAATATTTGTATTAGTAATAGGTACATTTGTTTCAATAATTTATGAATAAGCTCGTGAATAAGTATACAATTATTAGTATTAATATGATGCAGCTAATTAGTAATAGCAAAATACTTCAAATATTAACAGTATACCTACTCTACTCGACATATATACAGGCTGTAATAGAAATAAGTACATTAAATTTAACCAGTGATAGAACTGGACGAGAGCAACAATATTACTTAGTAACTTTTTTTGTAAACCTTCTAGATATTGTGTTAAAAATCTTCAAATTTTTGTAAAAAAAAATTCATTACCTGCCTAAAAATAATAAAAAATGCGAATTCAAAAAATTTTGCTAAGAAATATTGTTGCTCTCGACGATTTCTGTCAATGTCACTTATACCCGGTTTTACCGTAGCGAATTAAATTTTTATCCAGGATTATAATTATAATCCAAGATTTTATGTAGGTAGGTATATACGAGGGTCATTCAATAAGTAAAGAGACAAATTCTATAATTTTAAAACTATTCAATGAATGTGTACAATCTTTTCAGGGGTGTTAGTTGGCAACCTTGAGATATGCTCTGATCAGCTATTTCGTCATTTTATGTCAACATAACCTCAAAATTTTCAATTCACCATGGCAAGTCCACTAGAAGATTGCACCTTAGAAGAGCAGTGCTCAGTCATTAGATTTTTAGTCGCAGAAGGTGTAAAACCAAGTGAAATTTTTTCTAGAATGTTGATACAGTACGGTAAAAGTTGTATGAACCGTGCGAATTTTTACAAGTGGGTTGATCGGTTTAAAAGTGGCCGAACAAGTGTAGGTGATGAACCCCAATGTGGACGTCCAGTGGAAGTTTCTGGTCCCTCGTTGGAATCGAGGATTGACGGACTTATTCGTGATAACAGAAGAATTACTGTTGAAATGATAGCTGAGGAAGTTTAAGTAAGTGTTGGAACTGTTCACAATGTCATTCAGAACAATTTAAAGTACAGAAAAACGTGTGCCAGATGGGTTCTCAGACAGCTTACTGACGCTCATAAAGAATCAAGGCTTTCCATTAGTCAAGACTTAAAGCAACGAAGTTTGATTGAAGGAGACGCTTTTTTTGAAAGAATAGTGACCAGCGACGATGTCTGGATCCATCACTTCGACCCTGAGACTAAAAGGCAGAGTATGGAGTGGAAACACACTAGCTCTCCAGTTCGCAAAAAATTCAAGGTTCAACCTTCCGCCGGTAAAGTGATGCTGACCATCTTTTGGGACTCACAGGGTCCAGTCTATTGCGATTTCCTTGAAGATCAGCGAACTATCAATAGCCAATACTACTCCAAGATGCTAGAACACAAAGTTAGACCAGCTATCAGGAGCAAACGCGGTGGACTCTTGTCAAAAGGAGTCATTCTTCAGCACGATAACGCCCGCCCTCATACAGCCCAGCTGACCCGAGATAAGCTTCAAGAATTGGGTTGGGAGGTCTTACCTCATCCTGCCTACAGTCCCGACCTCGCCCCATCTGATTTTTACCTGTTTGGACCACTCAAAGACGCCCTACGTGGAAAAAGATTTGCTAACAATGAGGAAGTTAAGGAAGCGGTGCAAAAGTGGCTTCGGGGTAAATCGAAAGAATTCTTCGCCAAGGGAATTAGGAAGCTGCAAGAAAGATGGGACAAGTGCATAACTGTGGGGGGTGATTATGTTGAAAAATAGCCGTAATTTTGAAAGATTGAAATAAACCGTTTTTGAGCTATAGCCATTTGTCTCTTTACTTATTGAATGACCCTCGTAGTATACATATAATCCCGAATTTTAAAATCCGATATTATTTCAGTCTATAAAATCGGGCATAACTTTTTCTGTTTCACCAGTATATGTTTCAAAATTGGATTTTTTTTCAAAAATTAAATTGCGATTTCGAAAAAAGTTAATAGGAAATATTGTTGCTTCTTGCCGAGTTCTATCACTGGTTAAATTTAATGTACTTATTTCTGTTACACCCTGTATACTAGTTACTGAATAAAATTAAAAAATCAGTAAAGTAAAATTAGTAGATTGAAAATTGTTACAGGGGGGAGGGGGGGTCAGATGATTCTGTTTACTCTTTGTTCTCTTACCCCCAACGATGACTTTATCTAACTGGTGGACGCTTGCTGGTTTGTCCACCACTTTACTGCGACGGAACACCCTTACGCTCACACTATCACTAAACACTTGATGATAGATGATGAACACATCTTAAATGGATGACACACACAATATTTGATACTAATTTTAACTAACTTTATTTACATAATTACATTAATACTAAATCATTATTATTAATTACACTAAACTACTAACACAAAACTATACTCTTACACTTACATTCTAATCTAAATACGAGTACTGGCGGAAAACACCCAAAAACTAAACACGGACTACATGTCTTAACTCTCTGAGTCCTTAATCTCGACTGCCTTAAAACAAAGGGTTATCTCTTCAGACGTATATCTAAAGAAGGGTGCGAGGGTGTAGCATCCGTAGAAAAATAACAAGACTTCACGTAGTCTAGCCAATAACTTATACAGTTAATTGTCAACACAATAAATGTCTACGCGGTTGACATCTAGACTAAACAGAGCTATGAGAGAATAATGATTATTATTTCTAAACAGAATTTTGACTTACAAAGATAACAGAATTAAAATGTTGATATTGAAACTATAATTTAGAAGAGTTTATATTAAAGTTATTTACTTGTTATTTCACTATTCTCACCTTGTTATAAAATTAAACACGTGTTCAATAGTTTATTGAATAATATGGAGTCTAATGGCCGGTTACGATAATTGGGAATTACAACAAAAATTAAATGAACATTATTGTTGTGACGATAGGCCCTTTCGTCCATTAAAGGTTTTCCGTCCTTTTGAAAACCTGTAGTAGTACCGTCAAAGTTAGAATGTTTAGTAACGTGTTTTTGACAATATTGTTTATTTATTGTTTATGTATTGTTTAATCTGAAAAGTAAGATGTATTTGTAATATTGGTAAAATATTTAATGAAATACGTACTTGTAAAAGACAATATCCGACCGTCATGATGTGAAAAGACAATACTCACATGTTCAACATAACCGCACTATCATTGTTTCAGCTACAAGAAATGTATTTTATGTAAAAATAGCATTGTGTATATTTGTAATTTAACTTACAATAGTGTTGTGAAACAATGTAACTCTCGTTTACACATTTGATTGCATTTTTGTGTTTGTTTACTTCTAGAATATTCTGACATTAATAACCTTGCAAATTTTGAAGAGTCGTGATTCACAACATGCCTGTGCATGGCGCACCACACATGTGAATGAAATTGTGTTTTATTTGAAACAATATTTGTAAATTGTTTGATGCTGTAAAATGGAATTAGGGTAAAGAAAAGTGACCAGAGAATTTGTGTAAATTTTATAAAAATATTATTTATCACTTGAGACAGTAGCGACCCCCTGTACTAAGTAAAATCATCCCTGCCGTAATTTTAATGAGAAGTACCGTTAAATTGGGTTTATAAGCAGCTGCAGAGGTCCGTGAAGCCAGAGCGGGTTCGCCCGTTCCAAGAGTCGTACTGGCTAGGATTCTGAATAGGTCCTCCTAAACGCCTCTAGTGAGAAGAGAGTCCTGATAAGGCTCCTTCGAACCGCCGAGAAGTTAAGTGCTGTGTGTCAGCCGCCGTCCGTTAGAAAAATCCGCCGCGTGTAAAGGCTGAGTCCGCCGTGTACATCGCGCCGCTGATTGCCCGCTAGAGAAATTGTTAGTTTTTCTAAAGTAAATTGCAATACGCGTACTTACCGTGGTAACTCTAGTCACAGTTCTGCAAAGAAGGGTGATGTATTTGTTTATTTATAAACTGTGTGTCTTTGTTTTACATATATTCGTATGTTACAATATATTTATTTAAACTACACGTCTTTTTCTGTTGATATCAACCAACTCTGCGCCCTCACCTCCACTAGGCTATCCGAAGGCACGCTCTTTTTGTACCGCTGTAAAAATGGCGCCCGAGCATACCGTTCATACCAAGGATTTAAGGAGCAATAGTGACGTCACCACCCCAGGTGCCGTTACATTGTTTATAAAGGATTATAGGGTACTATACGATTATACCATAGTCAAATTTTAACTATCTTAAATAAAAAATATACATAAATTAATGAGTATTAGTAAAAAAATTGTTTAAATATTGCTTAGGTTGCAAACTACAAGCGATTGAAGTTGATTACTAATTGAGTATAACGAGTTAGGTACTAAGAATTTAATTGGTCGCCTGATTTTACAAAGACGATTCGCGCGTCTTCTACTGTTACCTTTAAAACATTATGAAATGTCACGTTGATGTGTAGCAACTTAATAAATATAACCTAACAAAAAATTAACAATTTTTGTTTGATGAATTTGTTTAATTATAATATCTAGTAATATTAACAATAGTAGGTAATGTATTTATAATTAAATCAATGTGTAAAATTAATTAAATTAATAATAATAATAATAATAATTAAATTAATATTGAAACTTCAAAACAGACAAACACTAGCGCCATCCGTCGTCATACTTTGTGTCATAATATTGTCAAACTATTTCAATGTTCTATAATTTATTAGGAAAAAATGCTTTTTATTTATGTTATTTATACTTAATAATAATTTTTTCGTGAATATAACGCATAAGTTTTTATATAAAAATATTTCAGCTATGCAAACATGAAAAAAATTGTTCCCTCTATAACTAACAGTTTGTTCATTGGTTGTTGATCACTGGTCAGTACCTGCTACATCACGCACCAAATTCTTAAACTTTAAAAATTCTTATTTCATCCTGTTCTTACAGAAAAAAAAAATAAAAAATGGTATGGAACCCTATTCATAACGGATGAAACAAAATTAAACCATAAATTGGGGAAACTATTTTGAGTAAAAAAATGGTATACCTATGAAGTTATTTCGTTACACATTTAATAGCCCTTTGAATGTGTACGGTGCAGCTCAACAGACAAATTTTTAGACATGCATGTTTATACGTTCTTTTGTTTTTGTATCTATCAGAGTCGTATCATATGGGGAAGTCATGAATATTTTTCATTGTTATTTTTTTCACCTATTATTATATTTTTATGTAAAATTACAAAATAGGTACATAAAAAGGTACTCTTGCTGAAACTTGATAAACTCAGTAGTTTTAGAAAAAGTGACGTCTCTGGTTGCGATATAGAATCAAAAGTAAGTGTAAACATTCACGTAAGTAAGTGATACCCCTGATCACATAACAAACGTGAGTAGTACCCTCATGCTAAGTTTCAAAATTATATTGCAGCTAGTAACTGATAAAAATGTGTCTGATGGCACCTTCAAAGGGCAAGAACTCTGAAACGAAACGTATTCAAAATACTCCCCCAATATGGTTTATTAAGTTACGTATATAATAATTTTGTTACAGTGAAATACCCACATTTGCGGAGCTAACTAATATTTCAGAGCACCTAAGTTTACGAACTACATTAACTAATAGAGATTTTTATATTTTTCTTAAGTTGGCTGATTATTTATCAGTAAACTTTATGTAACGGTATATTATAATTTATATACATGGTGTGCACCAAAAAACGGAACATAGGATTTTAAATAACTGCGGAAATTTACTTTCCTGTAACTTTTGAAAAACTAAGATTTGAAGCAAATGCAGTGTTGCCAACATTATAATAATTAATATACATATAAAATAATTTGGGTAGGTGTACGATATATTCTAGTAAATTTGTTCGTAAAATGACAAAAAATATGTGCAAGAAGAACGACCTAAACAAATCCGATATAGAAGATTAAAATAAAACATAATTTTGAGTGTTCTTTACGATAACCTCAATGTTCAATGGTTAGTAACATTGAGTGTTAGACTGACACTTACGTAAACTCTACCTTTCATTTTCACAAATTTTCGATTTTAAATAAAATTTAATATGTAACTCGGCACTGAAGTTCCATTTTATCACTCATATGGCTTATTTTCCTCGACCTTACGGCCTCGGCAACTAAATTCCATATTCGTGATAAAAAGTAGAACTTCAGTACCTTGATACATAAATAACTATTATTTACTTCCTAACCTTAAACTGGAGCTGAATAGCCGGTTTCAATATTTTCAGCTGACTGTCAAATTACTTCATAATTTTGTTAATAAACCATATCAGTGATAAAATGGAACTTGCCGAATTACAATTTTATTTGAAATTGAAAATTTATGAAAATGAAAGGAATTGTTTAGTTCTTTCTTCTTGCACATATTTTTTGCCATTTTACGTACAAATTTATTTGTATCGTACACCTACCCTAATTATCTTATATACATATTAATAATTATTATAAAGTTGGAAACATTGCATTTGTTTGAAATAGTTGTATAATGGATTACTTTAGTGCCGCCATCTGAACTTTTAATGACTATTTTTGTGCACTTTAGTGACGATTTCAAATAAAAGTATTTAAATGAGAAAAAATGTATAACTTTGGCTTTTTATGTGAAAAAAGTAATTTTGTATATATTCTCTGAAATGTAGGAAAGATTTGAATTTGACATAACGATTGCATAATATTATTTCATCGAACTGTCATTATTAATCAATTAGCAAGAGTAACGAAGGTCTTTAATTGATAAAAATCGGTTGCATTATGGGTATATTATTTGACAATTGTAGATAAAAGTTTATAAATTGTTATATAATTGTTAAAATTATTCCATTGGGCATTTTTTCTAATTAAGTAGTAAAACTTTATGACATATCAAATTCAAGCAGTACAACATTTGGTGCTATTGCCCATAGCGCTGCAAATTAATAATAATAATAACAACAATAATAATAATAATAACAACAACAATAACAACAATAACAACAATAACAGCAATAACAACAATAACAACAATAACAACAATAACAATAACAACAATAACAACAACAATAACAACAACAATAATAACAACAATAACAACAATAACAAAAACAATAACAACAACAATAACAACAATAACAACAATAACAACAATAACAACAATAACAACAACAATAACAACAACAAAACAACAACAATAACAACAACAATAACAACAATAACAATAACAACAACAATAACAACAATAACAACAATAACAATAATAACAATAATAAACATTATAATAATTATAATAAATAATAATAATAATAAATAATAATAATAATAATAATAATAATAATAATAATAATAATATAATCACAGCATTTTACCCATTTCTGAGTGTGCCACAATCTGCTTTATCGCAGACATCGGTAATAATGATGACATATTTGTACCGTGCGGGCGCTTACCAGGCGTTACCCCACGGGCATTTATTGTTGGCGACTTAGCACTGTAAATAGCTAAAATATTACTTTTTGTTACACAATAATATTGAACTTATTAGATGCAGGCTTTGATTCTGAACATTTTTTATATTTACACTTTTGTTCTGAAATTAATAGGACAGAAATTACAGCCATACGAAAATTTTAAAAGTTTAGTAATTCGTTCAGCAAAAATTGATAACGTACTAACTTTGAACCCTTTGAACTTAAAATAATTGTCAAATACATATGGTGTCCGTCGGATTTGAATACAGAACCCATCACAAAACGCACTCAGCCAGGCGACATCATCTAATCGTTTATCTGCTTATTTTTAAGAAAAATTTAAAGCATGCATCTTCACAAATATGTTAGATATAATAAATTAGACATTTTATTTCAAATAATACACTCGAAATATTAGACAATTTAAGTACCACAAATTTATTAAATGTATCTTCTATGTTTGGTTTTATCATATAAAATCTATACTCGTATATTACATTGATGTAAACAACATTCACTATGAACTGATATTGTAATATTAATAAGATATGGCAATGACAATAATTGAAGTTATTTTTTGTGATAACACTCAGTAAATATATGTAGCATAGATAAACGATAAATCCTCTGTAATATAAACATATCAATAAAAATATGCACCTATTATATTTTGTAAGAGAATACGCTTCAACAATATATTTACTTCATATAGATTCTTATATTTTTTTCCAATTTTGTTGTAGAATATTTGAAACAAAACAAAAGTAAGGAGATTCAGAATTATTAATAAGTGATAAGTCGTATTGATATTTTTATCTACTTCTTTTAAATTACGTATCCATTATATTTTTGTTTCTTTTGTTATGATATTAATACGAGTAATTTACTGTTAACAGCAAACGATATAAGTTATAACATATTTCATAACTCATTATAGTTATTCAATCCAAGTATGATTTTTAATATTTTCTAAGATTTTAAAAATTGTTTGAAATGAAATTAACCAAATTATTACATAATTTATTAAAAGTACCTATTAACAATGTGTACGTCTATGATAGCTGTACAGACGTTGATTCTTACCTCTGCAATTTTTTTGGCATTTTAGTGGTTTATTTTTGTGTCTTCAAAATAAATTTTGTACAGTTGTATTTTTCATATCCTGTTCTATATGAAGGTGTCCTGTGTTTTGTGAAATTTTGTTCTAGGGGTACGTTTTCTTTAATTTTTAATCTTATGTACTTCCATTTATTTAAAAACGTGGTTTCAATTTTTTCACTTTTGCTTGTTTATATTTGTTCGAGTTCATTCACCTTCATTCAGCTGACGATTTATTGTAATTTCTTGTTTTATTTTACTGGATGATCTTCGATTTCTATTTATTTATTTTATTGTAGTTCATTGTTTCTTTATTTTCTTTAATTGTTATTATGACTGATATTTGTCACTGCTGTGATAAGAATACTGAATCTCATAACGTGTTCTATTTGCAAGAATAATTACAATATAGACTGTGTAAATTTTTCTAGTTCTGACGTTCGCAAAGTCAAGTTTGCAAGTACGGGTCTAAAATGGACTTGCTCTACTTATCATCTTGCAAAAGGACTTTAATGAACTCAAAAAGTCATGCAAAGAACTGCAAGTTCCCCAGTCCTTACCTCTAATGACTGAAATTATTATTCAAGAACGGCAAAAACGTTCTTGTAATATAATGATATTCGGTTCACGAGAAGTGAGCACCCTACCTAAAGATCACCTTCAAGAAAGTGACTTTTACCTGATAAATAACATTTTCACAGATATAGAGGTTAAATGTCCTATTGTTAAAATCTCTCATATTGGCCAGTATAACTAAACCACTGTCCCGACCTATAAAAGTTCAGCTCTTTTGTAACGATGAGGTCGATTAAATTATGAAAAAGTCTAATAATATAAAATCTATAGATAAGACGCAGCATATGTTCATCTCTAGGGACCATACCAAAATGCAAAATGAGTATTGCAAATCAGTAAACTCGAATTAAATTCCCGAATCGCTGCTGGTGAAAGTAACTTAGCTATAAAATATATTAATAACATTCCAGAAATTGTTCTTTTAAACTAAATTACCCCAACAGTTATCCCGTTTCACTTAATATTTATTATCAAAACATAAGGGCTCGTACGACGATCACGGTTCTAACATCGGTGTTAGCTAGAACCGTGCTAACTATTTGACACATACTTCAGGGTTATAAAGAAAATCAGTGATGCCACTATACTGATTAAACTGAAAATGTACCGACACGCATATTTAATACATTTGGCTTCATTATTTTAAATTGTTTAATATGATTTGGCTCTGGACTTGTTTGTAAGATAAATTATTTAGAATATTGAAGCCAAATGTATTGAATATGCCTGTCAGTACATTTTCGGTTTAATCAGTATAGTGGCATCACTGATTTTTGTTTATAACCCTGAAGTATGTGTCAAGTCGTCGTCAAGGTTTTAACTAATACCGGTCTTAGAACCGTGATCGTGGTACGAGCCAAGGAGTTTAAATTCTAAAAGTCATTTGTTTTATGTTGTAGGTACTCGGTCTCACGATCATGATATAATCATTTTGTCTGAAACTTGGCTTCATGACTCATTTCATAATTCCGTTTTTTCTATGTAATTATGTCATTCGTGATGGTAGTAATTTTTCTCCTCCTGGACGTAGCAAAGGAGGAGGTGTCTTAATTGCATTAAAGGACTCTTTCAATTATAATATTGTTGATACATCTAGTATCAAAAAAACTCTGTACCACTGATAGATATCACTGCTTGTAAATGTTATCTTACTGATTATTCATTTATCTTATGTGCTGTTTATATACCTCCGGATATAATTTCACATGACTTTGAAACATTTACTGACGCGTTTGAAATTCTATTTATCAATGAAAATAATATTATAATCGGATCTCTACTTGTGTTAAATCTTCCTCTCTTCGAAATCTTTGAGATGCTTTAAACTTAAATCAATTCAACAATATTTTTAATAATAAACTGGATCTTGTTTTTTCCAATTTTACACCTCTGAGTCAGATTCTCCTTTGGCTCCTGAAAATGTTTATCACCCCGCATTATTAAATAAATATGAGTTTTCCTCTCCAGTTAAGTCTATTAATTTTCCTTCCTCGAATAACTTTCGATACAATTTTAATATAGCTAATTTCAGTGACATACATAAGCACATATTTAACAAAAATTGGCCTAGTTAAGAAAATATTGATAATGCTCTGAATAAGTTTTATTCTATTATATATATATATATATATATATATATATATATATATATATATATAAATTTATCATAAAAACTAAAAAGTATTACCGGCAAAAACGGTTTAAAACCAGGCAACATATCTATTTTAATGAATTTAAAATTTAAGATATATAATTCAAAATCAAATCAAGAGTGCTTATGATGAGTATGCACGAAAAACTGAAAATAATATTAAGTCCGATCCCAATGAATTCTGGATATTTGTTCATTTAAAGAAAGGTTGCTCTCATATTCCAGGTAGTGAAGTGGATAATAATATTGTCCATAATAATCCTCAAGTAATGCATTTGCAAAAAGTTTTTAGAATGATTTCGTTAAGTTCTTTCATTGATTGTAATGGGACTTAAGTTACAATAATAACACTTCATTTAATATTGAAAGTGTATCTGAAGATGAGCTAATTATTTTAATGGCAAAATTAAGAAATAAATCTTTCTGTAGTAAAGATAAAATACCTGAATTTTTACCTCCTGCTACCCTAGCTAAGGGAGGTATAGGGATCGTGCTAAAAATCGGATATAGAGATTTTAGTGAATAAGCACGTTTTGATGTCCCCAGAATCCGATTTTAACATTTTTACAATGATGTCCGTAGGGATGTATGTGTGTGTCTGTGTGTGTATGTGTGTGTGTGTGAGTGTGTGTGTATGTGTGTTTGTGTGTGTGTGTGTGTGTGTGTGTGTGTGTGTGTGTGTGTGTGGATCTTGTGGACACGATTACTCAAATACTATCAATCAGAAAAATTTTAAATTTTGTATATCCATTCTATACTAATGTGGGAAGAGCTCATTGGTTTTTAGTGTATAACGGATAACCGGAAGTATCATTTATACAAGATTATAACAGTTTTTCTTGTAAAAAATTCATTGAATATAATTTTTTAGCAACTTTTTCTAATTAAAATTGAAGATAATTGTACAATCTTTAATTCTACGATAATAACATTTAGTAAATAACTTTAAGCAAATGTCACTGTCAGGAAGCATTTACATTAAAATTAATAATGAAACCGTGTGAAGGGAATATAATGGTAAAATCATAAAATATTTAATTCTAATGAAATTAAGGTTTGTAAAAATAATATATTTTCCATCATACATAAATATTAGATTAGGATGATCTGATTTAATTTTTCTCTATTTTTGCAGCACTATAAATTAATTTACAACTACACATTTACGAAATGGATCATGTACGGTGAAGAATTTACAAAGATTGCGTTTTAAGTTGATTCTGATTTTTATAAGAATGTGTGTGTTACGCTTTTTCCTTAAAGCCTATTAAAATATGAACCAAAACTTCTCAAATTTGGTATTAAAAACTCATATATAATTTGAAACAACATATTAGATTTTAACCATATATGATAAATCGGATGTAGTACTTAATTTGACGAAAAACAATAAAACATAATCCAAAATTTCGTATTACAGACTTTTCTATTTATTGGACAACAAATTAGATTTTATTTACAAATGATCAACCGGAAGTGATACTTTACTTAAAGCTCACTGCTATTTTAAACATGAAATTGGCGGGAGGTCATGTGCTGGCCACATCAGATATTTTATTAAAGATTGTATATTTGTTTTCGCAGCCCCGTTTGTTTGATTATAAAATTGGCCATTAAAACTACTGTATTCCCTGAACAATGGAAGCTGGAAGCACACGCGTATTACGTCTGTACACAAGAAAGGTGACAAATCTAACATATTGAATTATCGACCTATTTCTATTTTAAACAACTTTTGCCAAAATATTTGAGAAAGTAATTTATAGTTCATTAAGTTGTGCTACTAAATCATTAATTTCTATTAACCAATATGGTTTTATGCGTGGACGCTTAACTGTTGATAATTTAGCTTGCTTTTCTCAATATGTTTCTGAGGTTATTGATGAAAGGGGTGAAGTCGATGTTATGTATAGTGATTTTTCCCGTGCTTTTGATACATTGACCATAGCCTCTTATTATCTAAAATCAGTTCTTTCGGTGCTTCTTCTGCCTTATTATCTATTTTAGCTTCTTATCTGTATCAGCGATCCTGCTACGTAATCTACAATGGTTTTTCATCAATTAATTTTTTTGCGACATCTGGTGTATTTCAGGGCTCCAATTTAGGCTCCCTATTATTTATTTTATTCATAAAGGAATTATTGCTTTCATTTCCCTGCCAAGTACTGGCGTAACTGGCCTATGCTGACGACATCAAACTGTATTGTAAAATTTCCACACCTTCGAATATATGTGACCTACAAAATAATATAAATATTCTTCTCTCATGGAGCAAAGATAACAAACTTAACATAAATGTTGATAAATGTTATATAATGTCATTTACACGTAAAATTAATTATATCATAGGTACATTCTTATCATATCTGTGGCTCTAATCTTAGGCGGTTAAACTTTGTTAAAGATCTGATCTAGGCGTCACATTCACTTATATTTTAATTTCAATGAGCACATTATTAATATCTGTTCATCAGCTAGTAAAACTCTGGGTTTCATTTTTAGAATATGCAAAATGTTTAATGGTGTAACGGTAATTAAATCCTTATACGTCGCATTTGTTCTTAGTAAATTATAATAAGCCCATTTAATATGGAACCATTTTATTCCATTCAATGAGCTTATCTTGATCGTATCCATCGAAGGATCCTAAAATATTTGTCATATAAACTGGATAATATATATCCTGATCGGAATATTGATATAAATTCCTTTCTTGAACACCATTCTTTACCATCCTTAAGTTCCAGGCGAGAGATCTCTTGTGCGCATCTTATGGTTAGTTCTCCACAAGAACATTGATGCATCATATTTTTTACTCTCTCGTGTACCATTCGATGTACCCAAGCTTGCATCAAGACATGGTCGAACGGTCGAACGGCCGAAGCCTCCATCTCCCCACTGCTCGTACTACTACTAATGTTTTGCAGCGCTCACCAATCCACTTGATGGGTCTGAATGAAGATTTAATTTATAAAGATGTATTTGCGTAAATTTTAGGAATGACGAAATCCGATCAGTTTGGTACCCGAGTACCCGAAACAACTACTCGGATAGTACCCTTTACCCTTTAATTATCCGTTATGCTTTAAGTACATATACATAATTCGTTAATTTGTTAATTACCAGTTACCCTTATATTAGCAGTTTACTTTTTAGTAAAATTCATAATTATTAATAAAAAGTAATACAAATAAATAATATACTGTATCTCTATAAAAACTTAACATAAATGGGGAAGTTTAGCGATTTTTTTTTAATTCTTTTATTCCATGGGGAATGACTTGAAAAATGATGTAACATGTTTAATTTTTTTCAAAAATGCCTAGATATTCCGGAAAAGCCGATTTTAAGCTGTGATGACGTCGGTAGAGGCTTGGCACAACGTATGTCGCTTATACACTGACGCACGCAGTTGCGGTTACCAGTCACTTAGAACTGAGGTGTTGTTCGACCTACGTTCAAGTGGTTCGTTTTCACCGTTCTGTCTGAGTTTGCGCATAACTGACTTGTGACGTACTTAGAGTTTACCGAAAAAATATTAATTATAAATAAATGGAGAAATAATTTTAATTTTTTATTTCAATTTCAGCAGTCATTTGTGTTATATTTGTGAAAAAATAGTATGTTATGCAGAATTTTTACCATGCTAAACTTCCCCATTATATTAATTACCTATGGTATGGTAATAAAAAGTTCTTATTTTAAATACAATCTTTCCGGCAGCTGAAAACTGTTCGGGTATTTAAAGGGTATCGAGCAATTAACGGGCAGCGGGTACATTTCGGGTAATCGGGTAAGAAATTTTATACCCGGGTACATTATTATCGGGTAGGTTCCGAGTACCCGGAACCCGGGTACCGATCGTCATTCCTAGTAAATTTACTTTGTACCTAGTATATTAATTTCACTGTTTTTATGTTCTTATACTATATTTAATACTGTTTTTTTTTTAAATTTTTTACCCTGTAATTGGATAACTGTTGGGTAATAAAGTCATTTGTTATTGTTATTATTATTCTTTATTATTTTTATCATGATTATTATTTATTAAGTATTATTATTATTTAATATTATAAAATTATTGGTTACCTATATAACGAATTCTAATAGAATCTGTTCAAATGGGAGCCATCACTATTATTAATAAGAAATTGGATAAATTGAATAATTGCGAGTTAACAATCTATTGCGGGGTTGCAAGGAACTATTTATCGGTTTATTAGCAACTAACGGTTCTCTAGGTTTCGAAAAAATCGTTGCATGAACACCAACGTATCTTAAATTTTAAACATGGAGAATATTGCATAAAAATGAAATGTCAATTGAATTATAATACATTGCTGTCAACATTTCAATTTGCATTTATTTGTTTAAACGTGGATTAAATTTTAAAATTGGAAGTGTGGGAAAGAAAAACGTTAAGGAAAATATCCGGTGAAAAAAAAGAAGAAATGTTGGTGAGAAGACGGACAAATGCGGAAGTGATGCGTTTATATGGTGACAGTGCAATAACCGGTTTAATTAAAGCTAAAAACCTAAGATGAGTGGGACATATAATGCGGCTACCAGAGGACAGAATAATGAAGAAGGTTTTCAAAGGAAGGACAGGAATAAAGAAGAGAATAGGACGTCCTAAAGGAAAGTGGTGTGACTCCGTATTTAAAGACTTAAGTAGACTCAATATAAAAGACTGGGAAATAAAGACTCTAAATAGATTGGAATGGAAAGAAATGTATAAAAAAGCCATGGGCCCATAAGGCCTGCAGAGCTGTTCTATTTTTATTAAAATTTAAATATTGTGTTAAACTGAGTAGATTAATAGGAAAACCTACTTTCAATGAGGCATAATTTCCTTGAACTCTTAATTTCTTGCATATGAAAAAAATATCAAATGCGTTCAGTAAAACCTATCTTGTAAGACATATGGGACAATACAGAAAAATGTACAAGGCTTACGAATACAATGACCAATGGCGTATTAAGGTATTTTGGCGCCAGAAGCCCTTGATTTCTTTGCGCCCTCCATACCTACTCCCTTCCCCATGAATGAAAAAATAAATATTTTAGTAACTAATAATTATAACAAGTAATTAAATATAACAACTGACATAAAAGAGTAATAACCAATGATTCTAAAAATGACGAATACGCAGGTAGATGGGAGGGTTTTTTATTAGTAAAATTTAGCAAACATTGAAACTACATTTTTAATCTTAATTAAAATAGTATAATGACAAAAATTTCATTTTTCTTGCTTTGGCACTGGCAAAAATATTCAGTCTCGTCATATTTTTACCTCTCGCTAAGAGAGGTATTGGATTCATGCTAAAATTCGCATATCCAGATTTTATTGAATAAGCACGATTTAAGGTCCCTAGAACCCGATTATAACATTTTTAAAATGATGTCTGTGTGTGTGTGTGGATGTGTGTATGTGTGTGTATGTGTGTGTATGTGTGTGTGTGTGTGTGTGTGTGTGTATGTATGGATGTTGGAGGGACGATTCCTCAAAAACAATAAGACTTAAAAAATATTTAACTGCAGTTTCTTCAATCTGACATTCCTGGGAAGAGCTGAAAAGGTTTTGGTAACAATTGAACAACCGGAAGTAGTAGTTTCTTAAAAAAAGTCTTCTAAATATAATATTTTGGGAGTTTTTTTTTATTAAATATTGAAGAACATAAAATTCTCCATCTAATACACTTAAAAATTTTATTATATCTTGTATAGATTTAGAGATAAAGACACTATAATTTGTAGAGTAAACTAATCGCATAGGCCAAGGCACTAAGGAAACCAGTTGACAAATTCCAATGTTATAACATGACACCATGTCATTGTCAAATATCAGCAGTTTTAGTGACATTCTGATAGGATTTTCTGGGAAGTATATTTAACTTTTCTTATTGTTTTATTAATTAAATATTTGAAATTATAGGTAAAATTGTGGGAAAAATGCATATATCCATCAAAAATACCGCCAATCTGGTTAATGAATTGGAAGAATCTCTGAATTTAGAAACTTCCTCATACAATGAAAAATAGATATAATTAGAATTATATGTGTGCAGAAGACATGTTAAATACAATAAAAAACAATATTTGAGTAAAGTTCTGTAATATTTTGCAATACAATACTTATATATCCTAATATGGAAATGGCGAGAGGTTTTGTGCTGGCCAGAACAGATTTTTTTTTTAATTCCTGGCATAATTTTGCACCCGCTGTAATTTTGAGCCAGAAGCCCGGGCTTTTCGGGTTTTTGCGATAATACGCCACTGACGACACCTAATAGAATTAAATCTTGTATTACTAATAAATGTGATGTAACCCATTATTAAATGGTGGAATACTTAAATAGCATATTTAGTTTTTTTTTAAGTTTAAAATCTATATTTTAAACTATTCGAAAAAAAATTGTAGAAATTTCTCACTATTCGTAGGTTTTATAATTTGTTCGTTATGAGTTTGGGTTCGTATATTTTAAATAAATTGTGAACAGGTCATGTCAGCCAACGGGATTTTAACCCGAGACTGTTACCTTGCCGGAGTCGTTCTAACCATCTGAGCTACGGCTGCTCCATCGCGATGGCTAAAATTAGATGTGGGGTTGGATTACCACTGCATTCAAATAATTTGTGAACATGTATGTCATTATTTACTGTTGGCTCTTTTGGTCCAGTTTTTATAATTAAAGAAGTATCAAGAGTCTATATATTTGAAATAAATTGTGAACAGATCATGTCAGCCACTGGGATTTGAATCCGAGATCTTTACCTTGCAACCGTGATAGAGTAGCCATAGCTCAAATGGTTAGAGCAAGGTAAAGGTCTCGGATTCAAAACCTGGTGGATGTCATGATCTTTTCACAATTAATTTGAATAAATTTAATAAATAATTTATGGGACTAAAATATTACCAACATAATTTACATGTATTTGGTTCCATTTGATGTATAATTTTTAAATCTTTCTATTAATATCACAACCTTTGTTCTCAGTCAAAACAGAGGCAACTGACTGAAAAAACCTGATTTGCCATATTAATCTCCTATATGTACACCTTGATAATAAACACCCGGGATACACATACATGATAAATACATGTAAGTTTATTATTGTGTTTATTAAATTAAAACAATAGTACCTGTAAAACGGTACATACGCAACGCCCGAATATTCAAAACCAAAATATTAAATAAATAAATATAAATATATCATCACGGCATATTACTCATTTCTGGGTGTGCCAGTATCTACAACACATGTAGACATCGGTAATGATGACGATATATTTTACCGTGTGGACGCTTACCAGGCGTCACCTCACGGGCACTCATAGCTGGTGTGGACAGTGCACCACAGGGGTCACTTTTGTGCCATTTAAAATTGGAAATATTTGGCGTCTGTCGGGATCGAACCTGGTTCCCCCAGGTTCGCGACCAGCACTCAGGCACGCCAGTGGCGTATTTACGGGGGGGGGGGGTCTATATGGGGGATATATCCCCCCTCCCCATGACATTGGAAAAGAGTAAAAATCAAGACGTTTGAATGTTATTTTACGATTTTTTTGCAATATAATGTAATATGTTATTATAGAACAGATCGCCTAAAAACCAAGGCGTTGTTATATTTTTATCTACGATAAACTTTTTGATTATTATACAAAATATTTTTATATCTCCCCCACCAAGGGTGTTATATCCCCACCCCCCAAGGGTCATGTCTGGATACGACACTGAGGTACGCGGCCATGGGACCCCTTTAACCAAAATATTAAAAGTCAACCACCGGTCATAATAACCTAAAAAGACTCCGCTTGGCCATGAGCCCACGCCGACGCCGACGCCCACGTACTCAGTTTTTGAATGATTCGGGCGAAGTGCTTTCTGGCGTTGATCGATTCTCTTGTTGAACATTCTGGATTTCAATGATTCTGTACAGGCAGGCAAATTCAGGCTTTGAATATTCTGGTTTTGAATATTCGGGCGTTGAAAACTTTTCCCCTGTGAAAAGTATTGTATATGGTATCATTTTATTGAAAATAAATTTATTTATCAATAATTATGGAATCATTTACCATCGCAGAAAAAACTCAATGGAAATTTTAAATTTGTATTTCCTACGGTCCATAAAAAATGTAGATACCCGGTGTGTGTACTGTGTTGGTGAAAAATAAGGTAGCTCAGTGCGAGACCCCACTACCCCAGCGAGCTCAATATTGTAATTTCGAGTGCAAATTCACATGATTTCTTACCATATGTTTATTTGAAAGAGACCATGAAATAATTAGTTTGTAGTAATATTTAACTTATTTGAAGATGACATTCATTCCATTTCTGGTAAGAATGGTGTTAAGGTTTAGCAACACTACTAAAAATTGTAACCGATAGAAGCACATGGAAAGCATATAATTTTTATGTTTTATTCTTTGTTTGCTATTATTATTATTGATCATTTGCTATAGAAATGTTGCTGCGAGTTAGTAACTGTATAAAAGAATTGGCGTGAATAAAGATTTAAATAATGAAATAATTTGTTTTTTTCAAAATTAAATATCTTATTCTGATAAATTTGAGAAAACTTCTTCTTCGTCATTTTCTGTCAAATACCTCGCGACTCCAGAAAATTGATTTTCATCCTATAGTTTAAATATCACTGCTCTATACACATTGACTACTTCAATAATTAAATTAGAATATTCACCATAACGGTTTATTTGAGATAATTTAAAACTTAATTTCAAAATAAAAGAATCAAATTATAACATGTTACTTTTTTTTCATGGTTATAGTGATGGCGAAAATACACTTGGGCCCAGTTGCACCGCTGACACTTAAATTTGAAGTGTTTCTTAAAAAGACAATGTCCTATCGAAACAAAATGTCAAACGAGTAACTGAATATTGCTGTCAAAATTTCGATTTGCATTTTTTTTTCTTTGTCTGGCTTAAAATTTAAGTGTCAGCGGTGCAACTGGGCACTAGTATTCATGCGTATATTCAAAAATAAAAATATACTCGTTGTCTACGCAAAATAATGCATTTTTAATTGTAAGGGAAATAGTTAATGTAATATTAGATATACTCGTATTTAGGATCAGCAGTCGCAATAGTTCTTGTAATATAATAACTGAAAAAAATTTAGAAAATTTCAACATAATGCAATATTGCAAAAGAACATTATTTTGCTGGTCAAATTTTTATTAAATAATAAATAAATATATCATCACGGCATATTACCCATTTCTGAGTGTGCCACAATCTGCTTTATCGCAGATATCGGTAATGATGATGACATATTTGTACCGTGCAGGCGCTTACCAGGCGTCACCTCACGGGCACTCACTGCTGGCGTGGGAAGTGCACCACAGGGGTCACTTTTGTGCCATTTAAAATTCGAAAAATATTATTTTTTTATTAAATTTTGACGTTTTAAAAATATTGTACAAGCCACGTGAGCTAAGAATGTTTATTCACTCGAAGAAATTAACTCACTCGCCCTTACGGGCTTGTGAGCTAAACTTTCTTCTCATGAATAAACATTACCTTAGCTTACTTGGTGTGTAAATATCTATTATATTATTATTTTTATTATGAAAAATTATTGTTGCTTTGTTATACCCAAGTTATGCTTTATGTAATAAACATTGAATTCCTATAGAAATATTAGAGTACGACATAAATTTAAGGATAATAATTTGGTAATGACAAGCTATAAATTTGATCTAAAAGTCAGTGTACAATATCCATAACCACGGCATAACAGTCTGAAGAAAATAACGTGTCAAAAAAATTAAATTGAAGGTTTTTGAGGTATTTTACCGGTAAACACAACTTATGAGTATTATTTATATTAATAAAAAGTGACCCATGTGGTGCACTCTCCACGCCAGCAATGAGTGCCCGTGAGGTGATGCCTGGTAAGCGCCCGCACGGTACAAATATGTCATCATCATTACCGATATCTGCGATAAAGCAGATTGTGGCTCACTCAGAAATGGGTAATATGCCGTGATGATATATTTTATTTTTTTATATGTATATTAATCTGAAAAATGGGATCCTGAACGTCAGTGAATTTGACCCATCCTATAAGCGGACAAATAATATTTCTTACATAAATTAGTTATTTGGATGCGTTTTCAAATGTTTGCTATATTTATTTCTTTATTCGTCTTTCTTCCTTTTTATTAAAAAAATGTGGGTGGGGCTATTTTAACATTAACCCACCATTTAAACAATGATGTTTGTTTAAATAGTTTAATGTATTCATTCTCGTTTGTTTGTTAATGTTTTAAAATAAATCTATTTGTTTAAACTTTTCTTTTACTTTTTCTTATCTTTAAATTATGGTGCGGCTACATTCTCATTTTCCACACCCGAATAACCCACCGTTTGTTTAACTGTAAAAATTTGTTTTGAAGTATTAGTTTAGTATTGCTGAAACCTTTTCATCGATTATTTGCGTATCCTAATTAACTATTATAAAAATTAAATATAGGTGTGATAAGTTCTCATTTTCAGAACCCGATTGACCAGCAATTTGTTTAACTATAAAATTATGTTTTAAGGTTAGTTTAGTATTGTTAAAACCTTTTAATCAATTGTTTGTGTGTTGTAATTAATATTTTAAAAAATAAATATCGAAGCGGTTAAGTTCTCATTTTCCCCACACAATTGACCCACCCTTAGTTTAACTATGAAAATTTGTTTTGAAGTATTGGTTTGGTATTGTTGAAACCTTTTCATCGATTGTTTGCGTACTTTAATTAACTACTTTAATAAATACATGTTGGTACGGTTAAGTTCTCATTTTCCGCACCCAATTTGTCCACAGTTTGTGTAACTTTTATAATCTATTTCAGAGTACCAGTTTAGTTATTTTCAAACAATTTTGTTGATTGTTTGAATGTTTTCTAGAATAATTAAGTGAAGTTTTAATAAATAATATGAGTTTTTTCATTGGGTTAAAAAAATCATAGAAGAATGTAGGATAATTACAAACTGGCAATTAGCAAATATGCGACAGAATTTTAATAATCGGCTTGGATTTTATGTGGCAAATACTAGAGATTTATTTGAGCATTTAATTTAAAAGATTTTATTTTTAAATATTACTATTACCTACTGATTTAACTTAAATTAAAATGAATTAATTTTTATTGACAATAACAAATAACATCGGCCCATTATAGGGTCACAAACATTTTTAAAAAAATTGCTGTGGACAGCACAAGACCTTCCGTCAATTCGATGTATTTTGTACAAATCCCATACCAAAAGTTTATTTGAAAAGATTATATATATATATATATATATATATATATATATATATATATATATATATATATATATATATATATCTTAAATAGGGGGACATGGCTTAACCACATTTTCCTGGGGCTAAAATAAGACCATTTAACTAAACTTGCTTCTATCGAAAAGTGTAACATTTAGCCAGTTTCTGCTTCAAAGTTCTTCAAAAAAAAAATTAATTTTGCTTATAATAACAGAACGCTTTATACGATTTGGATAAAATTTGGTATGACAGTTCGTATGGCCATAATTCATCTTTTAAAATGATACTTGTTATTATTAGTAAACCACTAGTATATGAAACTTAGGTGTCCCAACATTGATTAGACCGTAACTTTTTAATGGCCACGCCGATAACGTAAAATTATTTTTTTTTTCAGAAAGGTACATTCAATAGTAAACTTTTCTCTCTTTGTTTAATTTGTGATATCTGTTACGGTTCAAACAGAAAAAAATAAAACCTGAGTGGCTGCATCGTGAATTTTTTTTAAATAAATTTAATCTAACAGTCTGTCCAAATGCCAAAAATTTAATTGTTAATGACAGTAACGAGTTGTCAATCTTCTCAACATATTTATTCGTCTTACTTATAATAATGTTAGTAAAATACTATTAGGCCGAACAAACGGATGTTACTAATTTTTGAATATTGCAAAGGAATTTTTTGACAACCCATAAAAAATTGTTACTGTCATTAGAAATTAGGTGTTTGACATTTGGATAGACTGCTAGATTAAATTTATTTTAAATAAATTCACGATGCAGTCACTCAGGTTTTACTTTTTCTGTCTGAACCGTAACAGATATCACAAATTAAACACAGAGAGAGAAAAATTTACTATTGAATGTATCTTTCTGAAAAAAAATAATTTTACGTTTTCGGCGTGGCTATTAAAAAGTTACGGTCTAATCAATGTTCGGACACCTAAGTTTCATATACTAGTGTTTCATTAATAATAACAAGTATGACCTTAAAAGATGACTTATAACCATATGAACTGTCATACCAATTTTATCCAAATCGTATAAAGCGTTCTGTTATTATAAGCAAAATTAATTTTTTTTTTGAAGAACTTTGAAGCAGAATACTGGCTAAATGGTACACTTTCCGGTAGAAGCAAGTTTAGTTAAATCGTCAGAGACAAACACACATGCAGAAATTCTAGGGACCCTAAAACAAACCTTCCGTAGGTACTTAAAGGTGACGGAAGGTAAAAGTAAAATTATTATTTATGCAAATTATTTAATAATATAAATATGTAATTTTCTAGAAATTATTTACAAAAACTAACGAAAATCAAATAAATTTTGTCTCATTAATTGTAATGGAGGTTTAGTGTTCCATTATGTTAATTGTCCATTATAAAAATATTATAATTTATATAATTTTAGATGTTATTATACAATTATATAATTTTTATATGAAATAACCCAAAATTTAATTAGTTTCAAAGAAAATGACTGCCACTCCATTCAAAACTCTGATTCAAGGTAATATATTCTGATTCTGGAGCTCAAGATTGGATTCATGCTAAAAATCGCATATCCAGATTTTAGTGAATAAGCACGTTTTAAGCTCCCTATAATCCGATTTTAACATTTTATGATGATGTCTCTCTCTGTGTGTGTGTGTGTGTGTGTGTGTGTGTGTGTGTGTGTGTGTGTGTGTGTTGTGTGTGTGTGTGTGTGTGTGTGTGAATGTGTGTATGTGTAGACGGATGTTGGAAGGACTATAAGACTTAAAACCAGTTTAACTTCGTATTTCTCTTTCTGACATTCATGGGAAGAACTGAAAAGGTTTTGGTAAAAACTGGAAGTAGTAGTTTCTTTAAAAACTTATTCTAAATATTATTTTTTGAAAATTTGTTTTGTTACTAATATGGAAGAACAAAATTCTATATACTCGTATGAGACATTTAATTTTTACCTCCCGCTACCCTAGGTAAGGGAGGTATAGGGATCGTGCTAAAAATCGGATATAGAGATTTTAGTGAATAAGCACGTTTTGATGTCCCCAGAATCCGATTTTAACATTTTTACAATGATGTCTGTAGGTATGTATGTGTGTGTGTGTCTGTGTGTGTGTGTGTGTGTGGATCTTGTGGACACGATTACTCAAATACTATCAATCAGAAAAATTGCTTCGTGACTGTGACATTTGTTTAAATATGTCAAATTTGTTATTAAAGCATTGTTTTTGTTTGACGCAGAGGCAAAGTGATGTACAAAAATAAATTATTTTATAATATAATATAAAATTATTTCAAGTTATTTACTAAATGCTATTATCGTAGAATTGAAGATTGTGCCATTATATTCAATTTGTATTGGTAAAAGTTGCTAAAAAATTATATTCAATGACTGTTTTACAAGAAAAACTGTTAAAAGCTTGTATAAATGATACTTCCGGTTATCCGATATACACTAAAAACTAATGAGCTCTTCCCACATTACTATAGAATGGATATACAAAATTTCAAATTTTTCTGATTTATAGTATTTGAGTAATCGTGTCCACACGATCCACACACACACACACACACACACACACACACACACACACACACACACACACACACACACACACACACACACACACACAACAACACAGAGACACACACACATACATACCTACAGACATCATTGTAAAAATGTTAAAATCGGATTCTGGGGACATCAAAATGTGCTTATTGACTAAAATCTCTATATCTGATTTTTAGCACGATCCCTATACCTCCCTTACCTAGGGTAGCGGGAGGTAAAAAGTAAATGAGGTGGGATGCTACATGGGTTGCTAAAATCGAAACATATGTCATGGACAACAAAAGTGAGGGTTTACAAGACAGTGATAAAACCGACAGTAATGTATGGGTGTGAACTGTGGCTGTGGGCATTAAAACAAAGTGACATTTTAAAATTGGAGGTGTGGGAAAGAAAAACGTTAAGGAAAATATTCAGTGGAAAAAAAGAAGAAATGTTGGTGAGAAGACGGACAAATGCGGAAGTGATGCGTTTATATAGTGACAGTGCAATAATCGGTTTAATTAAAGCTAAAAGACTAAGATGGTTGGGACATATAATGCGGCTACCAGAGGTCAGAATAGTGAATAAGGTTCTCAAAGGAAGGACAGGAAAAAAGAAGAAAATAGGACATCCTAAGGGAAAGTGGTGTGATTCCGTATTTAAAGACTTAAATAGACTCAATATATATATATATAAAAAAAAAACTGGGAAATAAAGACTCTAAATAGATTAGAATAGAGAGCTGTTCTATTATTGTTATTATTATTATTATTATTACTATTATTATTATTATGTATGAAATATTGTTTGTTCGCTTATTGGTTAGGTCAAGTTCACTGATGTGATCCTGAAACATAATATTAGACTATTTACCTCAAAATTAAAACAATTTTCTCTAAAAAAAATCGCTTAATTAAATTGCCACTTTTAGCTTTGTAAACTGTCCCCTCATTCGTCTACGTGACGTCAGAGATATGGCGCTACATACATTTGAATTTCAAATGCTACTTTCAGAGAAACTATAAGATAATATTTAGTTTTTATTAATATTACAGGTAGTCACAATGGTTAATTTTATCCGTTGCATCCCTAATTATAAAATTTTAATATTTGATACATGTTTCTAAAATTTGAATTCAATAACTATAAAGTTTTCACGACAAGAATATAAAAGTATATTTTGCTTGACGTTTTTATTAGATATAAATTGATTTCGTGTGTTCATTTATTTATAATATTATCCTTCTCTCTTACTTCAACGTTTTCGTTTGGTATACTATAATCTAAAATACTGTAATACAGTAATCCCCTGACTTACGTAAATTCGCTACTACGTAATAAATAATTTTTTTATTTGAAAAGTTACTTCAATTTGTTTCATATATATATGTATATATATATATATATATATATACAGCGTGTCCCATTTAGAAGTGCCACCATTGGGATCTCGAGAACTATAAGAGATATCGATGACGGTTAAATGGAACTTTTTGTGCGTGTTTGGGAGGCCATATCAGATTGCAATTGTTTCTTGTTAAAACACAATTTTTATGGAATACTTGATTTAATTTTTAATGCAAACACATAAATTTAGAGAAAAATGGTGAAAATCTCCGAAATTATTGGTTTTAGGCATAGTATACCCTTAATAACATTTAAAGAGAATACGAAAAGGAACACAACTGAATAATAAAATATAGGTGTTCCATTTGAAAATGACGAGTTATGGCCATTTGAAATTCATTAAATTTGATTCGTTTTATTTAACACCTGTATAATAATATGTAAAAGAAAGTATACGAAAACATAGAGTATAGTTTATAGTTGTACAGAAAAAAAATCTTAATTTTTACTATTAAAATAACGTCAGTATGCCTTTATAGAGCAGTGCGTGTTTTAGATCATTTTTAGAGAAAAAATACAATTCAAAATATATAAAAATATATAGAGTGTTCCTTTTAAGAATAGACAAACAATTTTCGCCCAGCTGTAATGCAACACTCCATAGGTTTGTTCCTACAGAACAGAAAATCCCTGACTAGTAGCTGACAGTTTCGTACTAATTTGTTGTACGCATGCGCGAGCAATGACTGGTTTGAAACTAGTCAGTGATTATTTACTGGAACACATGATCAACAGTCAGACAGAAGCATAACTTGGTTTGGTTTTTAGCGTCTGTAACCTATAACTATAACTTAATTTTTGTCACCATTATAATATTATGGAAGGTAGGTACAATTTAACGTTTAATTTTAAATTATAATTACTTATAATATGTACTTTTATTATACAGGTTTAAATAAATTTATTGTAATTCATTCGAACCCAGCGACATTGCCAACAGAAAGAGATACGAAAAGCCCATTTTCTGATTATGTGTCCTGGTCGAATAATGACACAAAGTTACTAATTGATCTATATGAAAAACAAAAGTTGGGTCATTAGAAATGAGGAACATGAAGAAGTTGTGGGAAACTATACCATATGAAATTAATAAAACTCTCAATCTAAAAGTCACTGCATCCAATTGTGAGAACAGGTGGAGAGTTTTGGACAGAGGGTATAAAAAGTACGTGAGCAATAAAAATAAAACTGGAAGAGGAAGAAAATTGTTCGAGTATGCAGAAGATATGGACAGATTATTTCAAAAGAAAAGAAATATTCACCCGGAAATTCTTCTTTCTTCCGAAACAATTTCAGAAGCACCAATCCAATTAGAGACCACCAATTCTCAGAGTACTGAAGTTGAAAATGCATATACACCAAAAAGAAAACAAAAAAATACAGTTTTAAACAGAAACAAAATTTTAGAACAAATGCGAGAAGATAGGCTAGAATATCAAAAAGAAAGATTAAGAATGGAGGCGAAAAAAATTGAATTAAAAGAAAGAGAAGTAGAAGCTTTAATTAAAAGAAACATTTTAATTGCGGAGAGAAATGAGATATTAAAATTAAAAATAAGAGATTCATAATTTTTTATGGAGACCAGCCATAGTTTTGTTTTAAAGTTAATAAGTTAATTGTTATTTATGAACAGAATGTTTTTTATTTTATTATTTTATATAGAATTATATTTTCTTTAAATGTATTACATACATGTTATATAGGTTCTTATATACTCGTATTTACATTATAACATGTTTACAACATTATTTCTTATATGAATCCCATTCCGATCCTCTGGTTCGTCATCTGGATCAGCATCGTTGATATCTATTCCTCCAACAATATTGTTTTGTAATGGATCATTATTTTCGTGGTACTGAAATTCGTCATTTATCGCTAAGTTATGCAGTACACAACATGCCCTTATAAGGTGTGCAATTTGGGGTATTTTCCTTAATTTTACATGAAAAAGTTGCCTAAACTTTTGATTCAGTAGACCAATACAGTGTTCAACTAAGTACCTATTCAAAGTTAAAAATAGGAAAATTAAATGATACCATACACTGATTACAACTTATTTCGCTTACCTGTTTTGTTTTAATCGTATGGTATAATTAATTTGTTCTCGGGTTAATTGTCCTCTGTCTCGAAACGGGGTTAACAAATTTGGCATTAGAGGATAACCACTGTCGCCTAATATATAATTATTTTGACATTTTTCGGCCAAAGTTTCGCACAAGGGTGAGCCTCTAAAAACACGGCTGTCGTGTACTGATCCAGGATATCCTAGAAATACATCTCTTATGCGTAATTCATGATCACATACTAATTGTACCTGAAAATAATTACTTTTGAAGTTAATATAATATACATTACAAACATTTTTTTAAATTAAGTACCTGAATTGAGTAAAATCCTTTCCTATTAATGTAGGAATCAGGATCGTCCGCTGGTTTGTCGATTTTGACGTGAGTCCCGTCTATCACACCTACTACTCCGGGGAAACCATTATTGCGAAAATAGTTTTCGATTTCATTTGTTTCTTGATGAGTCGGCCATTTGATTATTTGATTTGATAAATTACTGATATAATTTGTCATACGATTTATGACGCGATGCAAACTACTTATACTTATATTGAATCTATCTGCTACGTCCCTGAAACTTGCAGTTTGATGGCCTACAAACCATAAATAAATATATGTTTGATGGAGAGAGCTTAATTTTCCATAGTTTCCTCCTTGATAATTATAATGTGGGCTATTTTCAAAACCTTCCGCAATTCGCGATGCAAGTTTAGACGTCAGCGCCGCTAGTGAACTTGCTTGGAGGGTATTGACATCTGTCAATCTCTTGTTTATTTTCTAATATTTTTGCGTAATTTCTCTTATATTTGTGTTATTGTTATTAATTTAAGTGTTTTGCGATAAGAATATACAATACTTTTGTATATAAGAATCATTTTCATCTATCTAGTATTGATATTGGAACTTTTATAGTAGGTAAATACTTACAAGGTTATGTAATAATTTCATTATGATATTTTTATATCATTTCAATGATATTGAATATTCAATAACATCGCAGTTGTTATTATATTATTATTATAAACCTATGTTTATATAAAAATTAAAAAATAAAGTGAAATTACACAAAAATATGACGAAGTAAACACGAGATTGACAGATCTCAACACCCACCAAAGAAGTTCACTATTTAGTCACTAGCGGCGCTGACGTCTAAACTGGCATCGCGAATAGATCCCACTACGTTTTTACTTATTCTAAAGTGTTCAATAAACTCTATATCATTATAATTTTCAATTAAGGTTAAGTAATTCTGGTTTTTCGGTCTTATTCTGTCTTCTAATAGTTCTTCAAAATTATCATCGCCAGATTCACTTAATGAGGATGATGAAATTTCGTAAGCACTACTTAAATCACTATCACTCATATTTAATCGTTTTGCAATACAGAACACTCAATTGCAAAAAATTCAAAACTTTACTTTTGCAAACTTTTTGATAACTGTCAACCACCTACTCGTAACACAATGCGCATGCGGGGATTTAGAATTTGTGGATAGTCAGCGAACTTTTCTGACTGTCAGCAAACTGTCAGCAAACTGGTTGTGGACTGTTTTTGATAACTGCTGCTGGAACACTTAAAATCAAACTGCGCAGACTCCGGACTGTCACGGACAGTTTTGTACTGCTGTAGGAACAAACCTCATATATGTGAAAATAATTTTACGTTGTGCCCCTTGTGCAGTCGAGTAAATTCGGTAAATAATTTTTTGCTGTATTTCTAACGATAAGCGAGATATCGAAGAAGGCCATTTCGATGGCTCACCTGTATTTAAATATTGTAAGATATTTATCCAAGTCAGAAAACCACTCAAGAGCACTAAACATATTTCCGGCACTGCCTGTCTCATTTAAAACATTTGACAATTTGACTGAAGTACTATATTTAAATATTGTAAGAAATATGACCAAGTCAGAAAATCACTTGGGCACTTGCACACAATATTTCCTTTTACGTTTCGTAACCGAGATAATTGAATTTGAATTTTTATGAAAGGTTCTTCTTTATAGTGTTAGCCCGTGGTATTGAAATAAATATTCAAACAAATTTTATAACATTTTACCTGTCAGAAACGTATCTGTTATATTGTGACATATTTTACCGGTAGGAAACGTATGCCAGATTGTGACATATTTTGCAAGTCAGAAAAGCTCTGTTTAAATTATCATTACGTATTAAAGATGTAGAATTATTCACAGGAAGAGAAGATACAAATCATTGAGTATTGAGTAGTAATATTTTGATGGAAACTATATTTTATAATTTCTGATAGGTAACATATCATAAAATTTGTTTGAAATTTTATTTCAATAGCATGGTTAACACTTTAAAGAAGTAACTTTTATTAAAATTTAAAGTCAATTTGCTCGGTTACCAAACATTCAATAGGATATGTGACTATTGGTTTAGATACAGAATTTAATTCTCTAAAACATATATTTGAAGTATTTTTGTCTAAAATTAATAGGCCACTTTTGAGCAAGGAAAATCTGTTTTCCTATGTTAAACGTCTATGGTCCGGTTACTGTGTTACACTCGGTGTATATATACCGTGAGTATTTTTTAATGTGAAACATTGGGTTTGTCATATCCATGGTTACGACTTGACATTTGATTGACAGCAATGTATTTTCCCGTTCCATTTAAAATGAAACATAGGGAACGAATTTGACATTTGATAAGACGTCAATAGAGGTTAATTTTGTTTAAATAATTATACCAGCATTCTAAATTAAAATTAGTTGTAGAAAAAATATAGTGTGCACCTTGTGCCCGAGTGGTTTTCTGACTCGGCTAAATTTCTTACAATATTTAAATATAATACTTCTGTAATGTGTCATTTTAAATGAGACAGACAAATATATTCCTGTCAATCAAATGTCAAATCATAACTTATAGGAAAATTCAACGGTTATCTGTCATATTGACAAGATGTCATTTTATAAAAATTAAATTTAGATGTAGAAAAAATACTGTGTGCATCTTGTGCCCGAAATATGTTTAGTGCTCTCGAGTGGTTTTCTAACTTCGCTAAATTTCTTACAATATTTAAATATAATATAATACTTCTGTCAGATTCGTTCCCTATGTTTCATTTTAAATGAAACGGGCAAATACATTGCTGTCAATCAAATATCAAAGCGTAACCATGGATATGACAAACCCAATGTTTCACGTTAAAAAATATTCACGGTATAACTAATTTCTATTGACAGTAACAATTGTTTATGGGTTGTCAAAAAATTTCTTCGCAATATTCAGAAACTAGTTATATCCGTTTGTTCGGCTTAAGGAGGTTCGAGCGATTCTCGTGTAAAAATTAATTTTCAACTTTATGGTTTCAAATTTTGTAATTATCACGAATAATATCTTATCCAACTATTCTAAAAAATAAAACACATTCCACCGTCTAGTTTCTTATAAATACACTTATAAAGTTGACGTTTTCAATGTTCTAATACATAAGCTCTTACGGCAGACACATTTCCGTAGATACTTTTTTTATTTGTTTTATATTGATCTTTCCAATTTTGATGAACAAAAAACAAGTATAATAAATCTGAAGACTTGTAGTATATTATGAGAAGTTTATAATGCCTTTTTACCGTTCAAATTAATTTGAAAATTAATATTGAACATTATGTTTTCATTTTACATCGATAGTTGCAGAACAGATGAAGAATGACATGGCAACGTTGCACGTCCCAGCTGATATAAAAGAAAAAGATTGAAGTATAACTTGTATCTATATTATGGATAACTTTTTTTCGAATATAATAAAGCTATTTAGTTCTGTGCTTTTTAAAATTTGTGATTACTGAAATTGATAGATAAATTTAATATAATAATTTTACAAGACGCGCTGTTGCCACATAACTTTCGTCCATCACATACGTTCAAAATACTGAAGTCATTTCAGTACTTTTTTTGTTAAATACAAATTAATTATGTACTTATAGGCTCAATACACGTTTATTAATTGAAATTATAATTTTTTACAACTATTTTAGCAATTAAAAGAACAAAAAAATATAAATATTATTTTGACTCATTAGTTTCGCTCGAACCTCCTTAATAGTATTTTACTACCATTATTATAAATAACACGAATAAATATGTTAGCTTTCTCCTAAACAAGTTGAGAAGATTGATAACTCGTTACTGTCATTAAAAATTACGTGTTTGACATTTGGATAGACTGCTAGATTAAATTTATTTTTAAAAAATTCACGATGCAGTCACTCAGGTTTTATTTTTTTTCTGTCTGAACCGTAACAGATATCAAAAATTAAACAGAGAGAGAGAGGAAAGTTTGCTATTGAATGTATCTTTCTGAAAAAAAAATAATTTTATATTTTCGCCGTGGCCATTAAAAAGTTACGGTCTAATCAATGTTTCATACACTAGTGGTTCACTAATAATAATAAGTATCACCTTAAAAGATGACTTATAACCATATGAACTGTCATACCAAATTTCATCCAAATCGTATAAAGCGTTCTGTTATTATAAGCAAAATTAATTTTTTTTCGAAGAACTTTGAATCAGAATTCTGGCTAAATGGTACACTTTCCGGTAGAAGCAAGTTTAGTTAAATCGTCTTATTTTAGCCTCAGGAATCTCTGGTTAAGCCATGTCTCCCTATTTAAAAAACACCCTGTATATATACCTACATATAATACAAAAATAAACAAAAAACTACTATTGTTAAAACTTGATATACGCAGTATTTTTTGAGTGTTCACAATTAAGTACATAAGTTATCGCAAGCCTACGTGTAGGGTTGATAGCTCACTATGAATGCCACCCTTACCAGGCATCCTATGTTCCCCCCTTAGAAGATAACTTTTACTTTTAGTTAATCGGTGGTTATGACTCATACAGAGAAGATATGTAGAGTTTTAGTTTTGGATTGCGTTCCGCGTAACGCGAGTATTTTTTTGCCTAAGAGTGTATCGGCATCATTAAGATTTATTTATGTTTAGTATAGCCAATAATAATATATAAGTGATGTTTAAGTGTAAATATTTGTAAATAAAAAAAAAAAAAATCTGTGGTGGCCAGCACAATACCTCTCGCCATTTCCACTTTATGTTATATATGTATTTTGTACAAATCTCATACCAAAAGGTCCTTGGAATAGATTCCATATAATATCATGTAAAATCGAACACGAACACATACAATTTTTTACAATTCCATACAAAAAGTTCATTTGAAAAGGTTTTATAAATCCAATAAAATTATAACATAAAGATACACTAAGTAAAATGCACTTGACACTTCCTTCTTTCTTCTTTAGCTTTCCCCTATTTTATTAGAGGTCGCTGTTTCCTCTTCTCTTCCACTCATTCCTGTCCAACGCATCTTCTTCACAGTCCTTCCTTTCTCAAGTCTTCTGCGATACAGTGCTTCCATCTTCTCTTTGGCCTTTCTCTGCATGTCACTTGCGAGAAACATTATGACATACCAATTATTGATCCTATACTTTCCATATTTGGTTTTGCACTTGTAACTGACATCTGTCAATTAAATTTTTTTGAATATATCAGCTGTTTCCATGATAAATAGCAAAGCTGACTAATTTTTGAAAATTAATTTCTTTATAATGCTTTAAATCTACATCTATTGAATAAGAAGGAAAATGTATAATCAAACCGTATAGAGAACAGTATTTTCTTTAATATATATAATAACAAAATGTCAAAAATTTATATTTAACTACATTTTTTTTTTAAAAACTGTTAAAAACTTCAAATAAGGGTACTTCCGGTGGATCAATTATAACCAAAATCTAATCAACTCTTCATATGGATGTACAGAATCGAGACTACTACCATTAAATTCTTTAGATAGGATTTCTAGGACGTCGCAGTTTTGAAGAAAAAGCCTGGGGCGGATGCTATGAAACATCCGGTATTTATAATATTTTTACATTTAATAATTTTATGTTCATGTGTATATCTAATTTGCCCATTTATGTGTTACTTATTTATATTTACGAAATGTTGATGAATGTTAATTTGTTGGTACAACTACAGAGATATTTGTAATCACTCCTCTAATTTCATGTGACGACTGCGTAATGAAGGTTGTTTGAATTTGTAGCGAATCCTAGCGACTATCATACGGGGTCACGCGCGCGAACGAGTGGACAGTGAAGTGAATCTGACTGACTCGCGTTCGCGTAGTAGTTGTTCGTCAGTGGAAAGGGTTTGTAGTAGAGAGACGCACAGCTACAAAAATGCAAAACAAGATACATCCACTGTGAGTACTCACATTCCTAAATACCTCAAATACACCTGTGATGTTTTATATTTACTCTATACTTACTGAAATCAATATAACAGTGTGATACGATATACGATAATGTTCGAACAAATATCTATATTAAGGGAGATAGAGAATTTTCTTTCAAATAATCATTTACTGCAAAAAACATGACCTAAACCGATGTTTGTATCTAGAAAATGTGCTGCAATTTTCAATCCCGGATTATAATAATTTTGATATTTTAAGTAGAACATACAGTGTGTTCAGAAAAAAACTAATTCGGAGTAAACTTTGTCTCATCATTATTCCATTCAAAAGTCAAGTTGTTAAAATTGATGGTGAAATGTAATTTTAAGGAGAAAAGATATGAAGAAGGCTACAGAACATTGCCATTCACCGTTTTCAAGTTTATTCCTTTTTCTAAAATAAGGATTCAAGAAGAAAAGCTTTGATTTCTTTAGACTACATTTTTGACAATATCTCATGTCAAATTGACATTTAATTAAAAATACTTTCAAATTGACATAGGTTTTTTTTTTGTTCATAGGCGACTCCGAGAAACAATTTCTTTGCACTACAATATTTTTCTCATTTTTAAAGATTTAATAAAATGATGGACATTTAAAATTTTGTTGCCCATGTAGCGCTATACGGTTATATGGAGTGCTCGTTTTTCGACGCTCACAATCAGCATTTTTATTATCTTTTATCTTTAAGATATACGAAGTCGGCTAATTTACAGCAAAGTTGGCAATTTTTTTAAATGTAATTGTTCCCGAAAAATGCATAGGTCACTAGATAAATAATAATAATAATAATAATAATAATAATAATAATAGTAATAATAATAATTTATTATTAGATATACATAAATATTCAAATACCACATTGAACAAACAATGAGAAAAAGTAGATATGCAAAATATGAAAATGGTTAATTACCCATATCTATTACAGATTATTTTCTATAATTAGTACTCGTAAAGTGTTAAAGAGTAACAGAAAATCTATATCAAAAATTACATATGTACTACATTTTACATTGCTAAATAATATGATATAAAATTTAAATACTTATTAGTTACTTTTTATTTTCACTATTTCACTTATATAATGCTATTCGTTATAACAGACACGTCTTAAAGCTAGACTTCGGGTTACAAAATAAAACAACGCATTACATTTTTTTATCCAAATTATTTAATAGTGTTACCAGTGGCTTGGAGTTATTTGATAGGACAAGATATTGAGATATACAGTGTGTCCCATTTAGAGGTGCCACCATTGGGATCTCGAGAACTATAAGAGATACGATGTCGGTTAAATGGAACTTTTTATGCGCCTTTGGGAGGCCATCTCAGATGTGCTTTTGTTTTTCCAAAAATTCTTATAGGGCACTAGATAATGACGAAAAACTGAATATTGTTGATTTTTTCTTTTTCAAATAACTTCTAAACTATTAGTAATTAAGAAAAACATTTTAAATATAAAAGATAGATATTTTCATTAGCTAACCAGTGGCGTACGAAATAAATTTTTATATCTGTAAGTTTTCGAGATATAACACAAACTTATATTTTTTTAAATAGAACCCATATCTGATTTTAGTCTCAAAAAAATCATTATTTTTTTCTCTTTTCAACGATGTAAGGGTTATTATGTTTTATATTTGTTTTGCCTTCAAAATTATTATTTTTTCCTTATTTTGTATTAAATTTATAATTATTTTGAAAATATTGGTAGATTTCTATTTAGAAATACTCCTTGTATTTAAATAATTTATTTCGTTAGAAAATTTTGCTCAAAACTCGTATCAAACTAATTTTTATATTTTGTATCTGGTCGCCCTTGGCACATTATAGTGTAATTTGTAATTATGAGTCTAGAATGAAAATATTAAGTAACAAAGGCATAAAACAAATTATTTCGATCAAATACAATATAATTAATAAAAATAATAATGTTTTTTTGGGAAATAATAAGAAAGTTCAGGAAATTAAAGAGAAAAATTAAATTTTAGGAGCAAAACAAATATAAAACATAATAACTCTTACATTATTGAAAAGAGAAAAAAATAATGATTTTTTTGAGACTAAAATCAGATATGGGTTCCATTTAAAAAAATATAAGTTTGTGTTATATCTCGAAAACTTACAGATATAAAAATTTATTTCGTACGCCACTGGTTAGCTAATAAAAATATCTATCTTTTATATTTGAAATGTATTTCTTAATTACTAATAGTTTAGAAGTTATTTGAAAAAGAAAAAATCAACAATATTCAGTTTTTCGTCATTATCTAGTGCCCTATGAGAATTTTTGGAAAAACAAATGCACATCTGAGATGGCCTCCCAAAGGCGCATAAAAAGTTCCATTTAACCGACATCGTATCTCTTATAGTTCTTGAGATCCCAATGGTGGCACCTCTAAATGGGACACACTGTATACATCTTTGTAAGCTTTGTAGGTAGGGATTCACCAAGCCAAGCTACTTGGCTTGAAATAAAAAAGCTTGGCTTGGCTTGAAAATTCAAGCTTTTTTTAATGTTAGGCTTGACTTGGCTTGGGCTTGATAGAACCAAAGCTTGGCTTGGCTTGAAAACTTCAAGCTTTAAAAGTTTTAGGCTTGGTTTGATTTTCATGCTTTATCAAGCTTTTTCAAGCTTTTTCAAGCCTTTTCAAGCTTTTTCAAGCTTTCAAGCTTTTTAATGCTCATGCGCAAACTCATTTTCGCATGCACATATAATGTTTTTTATTTCATTTATTTTATTTTCACGGTACATACATATGTATAATGTGTCTTAAAAACTTGATCTATTGTAAGTACAGGAGTGCTGTTCGGTATTAAGATTTGAATATCAATATTGGATGGAATTATATTAAATATTTCGAAGTAAACCAATTATTCCGATGTATCGATGTATTGAAATAATTATGTATCAATATATCAGATGTACTGATATGTCGGTACGTTTCATTTTGTCGTGGTAACGATGAATAAATCACGTTTTTTTACATAATTTTTTTGTGGTATAATTGAAATAGTTATTTGTATTAAGGTTAGTAGTAGTCACGGGTTGAGGAAGATTTTTTTAATATCCGATACCGGTAAAAGAGCTCTTCCTGACCGCAATACTTATTACGTATTTTGCACGATCGACATAAAAAAATTGAAAATTATTTTGATATATTAAAAATTGTTTGTTGTAATTTTTAAAGTAAGCTTTGATCGTTGTTTTTTATTTGCCGCCTCCACCTCCTCTGATCGGTAAGTGATTCACAAATTCACATCATTTGGAAATAAAGTCTACTGCATCGGTAAACATTAAAAAAAAATTATCGTGCAAAAAATAACTATACGAAAAGATAAACTAAAACGATAAAATATAAATATATAGAAATTTATGTTTTATTCAATTATTTCATTTTTGAAAGTAAAAAATCAAAAAATTAGTATCTTTTATTAAAAAAATACCCTGATATTTTTATGTTACCTTTATAATTTTTTCATTCTATATAGGTTTATTAGTTAGACTTGACTTTCGTGTATTTTAATAACTAAATTGAATAGGATCTATTTTCATGACCTCCCCAACAAACTGTAAGTTTGATATAATACATAGTCATATTTACCCTTTGTTAATAAATAAAACAAAACAATACCCCAAACACTCAAGAACCGTGTTCAAAGAAATACATAATTCTGGAATACTACTTATACAATGGGATAAAACTGACCTGCTAAGTAGGTAGTCCCTTTTAAATTTCAAATACATCTGGATATAATAAAATCCTATAGACTGGCATTTCCTCGATATGTTGTTTGTTCGTGAGACAATAACTTGTCCTTTCTATTTTGAACATTATAAAATTTGTGCTGATTTTTTATTACAGAATCATGTAAAGTTACTTTGTATATATAAATATCCTAATTATTTCCAATTTGCAAATAGCACAAAAGTAAATAGGTATCCTCAACAATTTGGATATGTTTTCATTACCAAAATTTGCAAATAAAAGCACATTGGCACTCCCAGAACTAGGTAATAAGCCGTTATTATATATTTATTTATTTCATGTACATATAAACAACAAACAAGGGAAACTTGAATCAAGGAAATATTTAAAAGAGAATAATCTCTTTGTCGGTTTACATTTTTATTATATTGTTATACTGCCTCAGACAAGGCCGTTTTATTAGGAGCAATATTAGGGGCTGTACTAAAAATAGCATTGAAATCTTTGTATACATAAATTTCCACAAACACAAACTTTCTCGTCTCTATGATTCGGAAATACCAGAATAACAAAACATTGTAAACCCATAGCTGACCAAAAATTCAACATTTGCGAAACATTTAACAAAATGAAACTATGATATTTATCATCATCATACGTAGTCACTTAATTACCTTGTGGTGTTGATTATATTATTATTTCTTATAATATTTATTCAGCTCCAAAATTATGATTCATAACACCAGTGGTTTATTCAATATTTTATTGGATTGAGAAAATGAAGACTTTATTTATAAAAATAATATTCAAATTATGTGCTTTAGTGTTTTAATCATCAAGGTTATTATTTTAGAATAAAATAAATCGTGTTATGAACGATACACTAACGTGAGCATTATACTTTCATTTTATTTTATTTTCATTTTATTTTGTAGACTATTGTTGAATGTCAGTATAGTCTAATATATATCAGCCCTATTTTGTAAGAAAGTTGGTATGTCTTAGCAACAAGGCAGATAAAATAAAATAATTGGTTAATCGTTGCTAAGACTTAACAATTTCCTTACAAAATAAGGCTGAATATTTTGTATATGTAAACAAAGGCTTAATATCCTGTAACAGGTAAAATAATAAATATTATTTATAAAAGCTTGATGCTTGATATTTATGATCAAGTTACATAGTTAAAAAATTTAATGAATATTATTTAATTGTGAAATATAATCAGATACATTTAAAAATAATAAATCAATTTCTTAAACCTTTGTTTCTATAATTTATTCCAGTTACTTAAAGATTTAAGTATCTAATTGTTTTTATATAAATTACTTTTATCTTAACAATAATAAGAAATTTTAAAAATTTAAATAGTTCTATATTAAATTATCATTATCTATTTAAAAACTTTTTCAATAACTATAAATTTATTTTGTACTTGATTGTGTGCGTGAACTAAAGTGTGCGATTAATTGGTTCAGATTGTGAAAATAAGTGATCTGTGGGACGATGGGATAAACTTTCCCATTTACAAATTTTTGAAGCTAAACTGTTCCTACCTCAGTTCTGAGAAATTTGCAAAACTGTGCTGAAGCAATGAAAAAGTACGTTACCTCCATAAAATTTCGGTTTTGCCGGCCTCGTCAACAATTCCTGTGAAAAGCTTGAAAAAGCTTGTTTTTCACCAAGCTACTTGACAGTCGGAGGCTTGGTTTGGCTTGAAAATTCAAGCTTTTTTTCATGTTAGGCTTGGTTTGGCTTGGGCTTGATGAAACAGAAGCTTGGCTTGGCTTGAAAAATCAAGCTTTTTTAAAAGGCAGGCTTGGTTTGATTTTTCAAGCTTTTTCAAGCCAAGCCCGTGAATCTCTATTTGTAGGTTGAGCAATGGATAAGAAAATGTTCTAAATTTTCTTTAGCATTTAAATTACAAGCGAGACATATAGCGTCAGCATCCCATGTATATTTAATGTTATTATGGAAGAATGAGACAAATCTTTTACCATTTAATCTTAGACATGCCATTATTCGGGTTTTTGCCCCACTATTTTTATCTATTAAATAATTCTCGATATTAGGACTAGTTTTGATTAATTTATAATAACTATTGTAGTTACTGTTTTCTCAGCTAATAAGATCAAGTTTAATGAATTTTTTGATAGTACTATCAACTAAATCTTCAATTATTATTATTTTTTTTTTTTGTTAATGCAGTATCCATGTTCCATAAATCCGTTAATTTATATTTACTTAAAAATTCTTTCAATTGAGGAAACCAGTTAAGCTCAGTGCAACGTCTATACAGTGTCCCACACTCTATCTTCAGTGTAGCAGAGATAGCCAATGTTAATCTTATGGAAGTTTTCTGTACCATGTTGCCAATTTTTCAATGTAATGTAATATTGAAACATTCATAAATTTTCATTGCTATACCAAAATTAGTTAACACTGTACAATTTAAGTTTTATGAGGGTCTCTTATTTACATTTACCCAAGGGCTTATTGGAATCACCCGAAATTTATCTGTAGTTCTAAATAGTTTTATTTACAGGGGCGTGAAAAGATGCGTTGGAACCGAGGTGTAAAAAACATGCTGAAGCTATTTGTACCTGTAATAAGTAATATTTCAATGCAATATTTTAAAACCGCCCGGCATACTAATCTTGATCAAATGCATTAGAGATTAATATATTATAAATTCAAATTGAAGATTTTAAAAAAAGAATAAAGACTTATGAACTATGTAAAATATATGCAGTATTTCTATCAAGCCTAAATATTAGTAAATTATCAAATAAGAAGAAATAAATTAAATAAAAAAATAATGGTTAATAATTTTAGCTCTTTATGAGTTCATCATATGTCGACATAAATAGCATAAAACATAAAAAATATTCTTCATCAATATGTCATTGGGATAATGTATCGTAGGAGGAACAAAAAATTAGGGATTTCAATTCATCATATCTTTCTGCTCCAATCGGCAAGTATAGTGTTACAAAATATAGTGTTAATTATTTCATGTAGCTCTATATCTTTTCGTAGAATGGAAATATGTAACATAGGGAATTGATATTGTTGACGAAGATTGTAAAATGTCCAATTAAGTACAAAAATGTTCTATATTATTTACTTTAAATTGACTAGAGTTTATATGTTAATTATTTTGATATACCTACGCTTGTTATGTTTTTATACCCTACTTATATTTTGTGTTTATATTATTTTATATTTTTTGTAAATTGTTAAACTGACCAGTTTAATATTTATTTATTTTTCTTTTCACCCACCTGTTTAGATACGCTGAAAGTACACCAGTCATAAATACATTCAATGAAGTACCTAGAATATTTCATCTCTTTTTGGGCATATATTTTGCTCTTTCTATCTTGTAGTCTAACAGCAGGCAAATTTGGCAACATGGTACTCTATAAGACCCTATACTGAACATAGAGTGTGGGACACTGTATAGTATCCGTATATAGTTATTTTAATCTATTCAGGACAGTATACAGGAATACGTATTATTATCCATGGTGTTTATTTTATAAAATCAATTTAGAGCTTTAGAGGCATTAATATTAATGCCTCTTTGTCCATTACTCCTTACGAAGATTTCTAAATCATTAATATACAAAGTGAAAAGTATTGGACTGAGAATTTCGCCCTTTAACACGCCATCTTTATGATAAATTGGGGTATTTGAGGTTTCATGACCTGGTACTTGACAAATATTTGAGCCTTATTATATAGATTCTGTAAAATTCTTATGTACGAGGTGTGGCAATTAAGTAACAATATTGATCTTAGAACATTGACAATGTACAAAATTACACAAAACAAATATTGCCGCCTTCAATGTACTCTTCTCCCCGAACCCTATACCGCCCGATGCGAATATTTCATTGTTGGAAGCAATGCCTGCAGGTTCTTTTTGTTAGGTTGTTCATAAGGTCTGCCGCTTTTCTATAACTACATCTCGGCCCCGAATTGGTGCCTTTTAACGCAGAATTACAATTTGGGAATAAAAGCACGTCACATGGCACTAGGTCAAGTGAGTACGGTGATATACCAACACAGTGATTTTGTATTTCGTCAAAAATGTCTTGCCGGCCAGGGCGTTTTGTTCCGACGCGTTGTCTTCATGGAGAATCTATCACATTTTAGCCCTTTTTCTTCTCACCCGTGCATGAAGGGTTATCAAAACCTTCTTGCAATATGCTTGGTCAACGAAATGCCTCTCAGACACCCAATCCATGTGAACATTCACTCACATTTCGAAAAAAAAAAAACAATGTCAGTGCACGGTCGAAGCGCTAATCGTCTCCGATCTCTTTTCTTCCTTCTTTAAATCTTCTAAACTGCTCAAAAAACTTGAGCACAAGATAGACCCTCATCACCATATACATTCTTCAACAATTCGTACATTTCTGTAGCGGATTTTTAAAGTTTCACACAGAATTTCATATTGACACTAACATAATTGTCACACTTCGTACGAGTATTTTGAACTGAAACCATTTTCATATAGTTTTTTATACCATAATCTTCAATGTTTTATAGTGTCGAAAGCTCTTTTGAAGTCGATAAATGCAGTAAGGGAGATGTGCCTAAAATGGCATACCACTTTTTCAAATTATGTATACAGTGATATTAGCCATAAAAAATAATTTGTTATTAAACCACAGATTACCTATACTATCGTAACGGTAGTATAGATAATCTGTGATTAAACCATACGTACAAGAATAACTAAAGCTAATATAAAAATAACAAATTAATGCAATATTCTTACAAAACCGAACAAAAATTCTAATTTTTAAAATATGCCTTCTATGTCATTTTAAAAATACTTCGATAAATTTTAAGACTTGCAAACGTCACAAATATATTGTTTTCTAGATTTTGGTACACCGCACAGCTATAATGAGCCCATTTGTAACAAGAAGCACTTCACTGTTCTCTTGATTTTGATCTTGAATATAGTTCGTTACAGAACAAACAGGGTGCGTCATCATCATCTTCTTCTTCTTCTTCATACAGTGCCTCAATTACTTACAGTGTCGACATAAGATGTAAGCCGCCATGTTTTTGCTAAATTAACATAGGCGGTATATAAAATTTACACACTACATTTACTTGTTTAATCTTTTAAATGTTTAAATTTATTATATTTAAACATTTAAAATATTAAACAAGTAAATGTAGTGTGTAAATTTCATATACCGCCTATGTTAATTTAGCAAAAACATTGCGGCTTACATCTTATGTCTCCACTGTAGGAAATTGAGGAACTGTATTTCTTCAGCTTGAAATGGTTCTTTTTCATTTTCTGTTTCTGTAGTTTCGAATATATTTTTCTCTTTGCTTTCTTCGCAGCTTTTCTTGTTTCAATTGCACTCTTCTCTATATCTTTTGCATGTAACTCTTCCATATATGGGCTATAAGTTAGTTCCTGCATGCCCTTTCTAACATATGGGTAAAATGACATAGTATGTCATTTTATCCAAGTATCTAGTATGTCATTTTACCCTGCAGTATTCATATACCAAATATTGAGCAAACCATATCCCAAGAATTACATTAAAGTAGATATTCTATGTTTTTGTACTACCCAATAAATAAGCAATCATGCACAATATAGACATAACTAAACTATAAGTTTGTAGTGCTACTAAAAATAAATCTGTACTGACCTTATAAATATTTACACACTAGATTCTTACAATATTTTGACTTTGCACATGAACATGCTGTCTTAATGCGTTTTTGCTGTAGGCAATACATCTTCGTGTATATGGCAGATGCTGTCCAATAGAAAATAAAACCGTACGCGGCGCCAAATTTGAAAAATGCCCAGTATGTCATTTTATCCTAGTATGTCATATTAGGCACATCTCCCCTATTATAAAGTCTTCCTTTAATAAGTCGTAGTTGTAAATAAATGATAGAGGATAGGGTAAAAATGTTGTCTGTTGTATTTCTCCCCTTCCTAAAACTCGCCTAATTTTCACAAAGAATGTTATTGTGTTGTATCCATTTTTCCAACCTTGAATAAAGTATCAGTGTAAATATTTTGCTTATATTATTTAACAGAGCAATGCCACGGTAATTGTCTGGTATTTTTCTATCCCCTTTTGTTGAATATGGAATTTGGACCACTCCTCAGGTATAAGTAAGAGACAGTAATGTTAAAAGGTGGGTGATAACCGTGTAGAAAAAGGTAGAAGTTTTCTTATTCTACCATAGATATATCGTTAGTTATGTGTGATTTGTAAGTTATACTGTGAATTGTTTTCCAAAAATCTGTGGTATTTTTCGTGTTAGCCAATGCAGGAATCATTTTATTATCATATTTTTACCTCTCGCTCTAGTGAATGAGTACGATTTAAGGTCCCTGGAATCCGAGTATAACATTTTTAAAATGATGTGTGTGTGTGTGTGTGTGTGTGTGTGCGCGCGCGCGCGTGTGTGTGTGTGGATGCCTGTATGTGTGTGTGTGTGTGTATATATATGCCTGGATGTTGTAGAGACGATTCCTCAAAAACTATAAGATTTAAGATTTAAGAACTGTTTAACTATGGATTCCTCAATCTGACATTCCTGGGAAGAGCTGAAATGGTTTTGGTAACAAATGAACAAGTAGTAGTTTCTTAGAAAAATTCTTCTAAATATAATTTTTTGGAAAATTTTGTTATTAAATATTGAAGAACATAAAATTCTCCATCTAATACACTTAAATTTTTTATTATATCTTATATAGATTTAGAGATAAAGACACTATAATATATAGAGTAATCTAATTGCAGAGGCTAAGACAGTAAGGAAACAAGTTGACAAATTCCAATAGTTTGTAAATGACACATGTCGGTGTCAAAAATCAACAGTTCACCAAGACTTAATTGAGGCAGTTTAAAAAAAAATTTGCAATAATATCTGTTTTCCAAAGCAATGGCATTTTCCCTGATAGATCAGTAACCTATATTTCCTTATTAAATATGTTTAATTTAAAAAGTCTTCAAGGACATAGAGAAAATACCTTAATTATCCATCTTTACAAATTGATAAACAGCTTAGTTGATGACTCCCATTCCCCATCATTACTAAAATTCCATGTACCCTCCAATAGAACTAGGTCTTGCTACACATTTTACCTTCCTTTTGCTCGCTCAAATCTTCGCTTATCCTCCCCTATTTATCGGATGAATTTACTTTACGAAACCATGTTCTCAGATGTAGATATTTTTCTCCTAGATTTTAAACAATTTAGGCGTGCAGTAATTAATCGTTAATAATTTGTGTATTTTTCTGTATTTATTTTGTATTTATTTTTATTCTTATGTCTCTCCCTACCCTCTTATTGGGCTTTGCCTGTTGGGTTTGTAATTAAAGTCCAAATTTACCAAATTTTAGTTTTCACAGCTCATACTTTCTTAATAATTACGCAAGGGTTAAAAGTGTGGTTTCTGACATATGTAGTTGCTGAGAATAGTGAATAACAACCACCTACATTATTCAGTGCAAATAGCAGCAGTTTATTTTTTCTATAAAATTGCAAAATAGATTTTTTTAAAACTAGTTATTTTAAGTTGTCACTTTTTTCTGGGTGGTGAGATATCTGGTTTATCAATTGGGTGCGGTGCTTAATAAAACGGAGAATTTAAGTAAATGAAAAAAGAAATTATAAAAAATTCAATGACACCGCAGGTATTTGAACCCCGGTCATCTTCATCTAGTGAGAAGTGCGGGGTTCAAACCCCTGCGGTGTCATTGAATTTTTCATAATTTCTTTCTTCGTTTTATTAAATTTTCCCTGATCCTTTAAGGCCATTTCTGTGTTTATAAACTTCAGGTAGGATCACAATTATTATAAAAAATCTGTTGTGGCCAGCACAAAACCTTCCGTCAATTCGATGTATTTTGTACAAATCCCATACCAAAAGGTCCTTGGAACAGATTCTATATAATATCATGTAAAATCAAACACGAACACATACTATTTCTATTCTATAAATCCAATAAAATTATAACATAAACATACACTAAGTAAAATGCACTTGACACTTCTTCTTATTCTTCAGCTTCCCCTATTTTATTAGAGGTAGCTGTTTCCTCTTTTCTTCCACTCATTCCTGTCCAACACATCTTCTTGACACAGGCATTCCTTTCAGTCTTCTGCGATACAGTCCTTCCATTTTCTCTTTGGCTTTTCTCTGCGTGTCACTTGCGAGGAGCACTATGACATACCAATTTTGTGATCCTCCACTTTCCATATTTGGTTTTACACTTGCAACTGACATTTGTCAATTAGAATTTTTTTAATATATCAGCATCAGCTGTTTCCATGATAAATAGCAAAGCTGACTAATTTTTGAAAATTAATTTCTTTATAATGCTTTAAATTTACATCTATTGAATATGAAGGAAAATGTGTAATCAAACTGTATAGAGAAGAATATTTTCTTTAATAAATATAATAACAAAATGTCAAAAAACAATATTTAACTGCGTTTTTTTTAAGAAAAACTGTTAAAAACTTCAAATAAGGGTACTTCCGGTGGATCAATTATAACCAAAATCTAATCACCTCTTCATATGGATGTAAAAAAGAGGATTACGACAGAATTATAATTTTTAGGATTGTAGTATTGGAGTTATCGTCGGAGAAAAAATTGTCACACACGGACACACACACACACACACACACACACACATACACACACACACACACACACACACACACACACACACACATACATACATACAGACATCATCTTAAAAACAGTATATTCGTATAGTAGGAACCCTAAAACGTGCTTATTCATTAAAAACTGACCACCGAATTTTTTGACCAAAGACAATACGTGACGGAAGGTAAAAAAATGCATATATTTTGTCAAATATGAATAATTTTAAGTGATTTTGCACTAATATATTTTTAAAATATAAAATTTTTCATTCATAAATTTATTAAAAACTATTGGCACAATAACGATAGAACGCCACAACGAAGTTATAGCACTACTAAGCGAAAAGAATATGATTTTATATTATTGAAAATTTATGAAAATTAAATCCATATATTAATATTCAATTCTATATTACATGGAAATGTATGAAACACTTATGATTGTTATTGAAATAATACATATTAAAATCTTTTATACCAATATATTTTGTCTTTTACAAAGTAGAACTATAGTTTTTAACAGTGACAGTTAACCATATCGTCGTCTTTTTTTTTGGCAGATCATTTGAATTTGCTGGCTCAAAAGCATCTACTATGTTTTATAAATTGTAAAACTATTTAATAAAACACACTGTAAACAAAATCTCTCTTACGATGACAACTCACACATTAATGGATGACAGCTGATGTGTTTAATTGAAGATCTGATTTTAATTCTACTTTTATTTGTAAATAAAGACCAATTCAACAGGACGATAATCCCAATAACTGAATGAATGTCACATACAAATTTAAAATTATATTTCAATAACCATACACATTTGAAAAGTGTAACAAACGCTAAAATTAATAATTTTATTCAATCTTTCAGAAAATAGATAAATTGAGAAATGAGTACCGGACATTATTATTATTACCAAAGAATTCCGATTTCACATGAATATAAAATTTTATTATCTCTTTTAAAAAGAAATTAAATTTCTATTAATAAAAGTTTTGGGTGGACCAGTGGTAGACCAACATATCAATGAGGTGGACCTTGACCTATACGGGCCTCCATAGTTGCGTCCCTCTTTTCTGCATCACCTAATAACATGACGTCCACACAAAAATATTAAAATTAATTGGATAGAATGAACTAAATTAGAAAATTAGAAATGACAACAAACAAATTATAATTTCTAGTTGCGTTTTCATTTGTTTCATTGCACAATTATTGTTTGTACACAATACACTTTACAATGGGATAGTTGCACATTTTTCATTTTTCTCTTTCTGATAGAATGTTCAATTAATTACTTTTAATAAATGTTTTACAATTAGCAAGTGTGTATATAAAAAAATATTTCTCGCGTGTGTCGTGTATTGTAATAGTTATTTACATTCGAGTGCGTGTAAGTTGTATTTTACAGCGCGACAGCTTTGTTTAAGGCACGAGCCCTTAAGGCGAGTGCCTTATTAGCTGGAGCGCTGTAAAATACTTCACGCACGAGAATTGTATCAAATTTTTTGGCCGACGATAATGAAAATCACTTTTTTCAATGAGATAGGTTGTACTTCTGAAAAGGGTTAGTTTAAAATACTGGGGTTAAGTCAATTTCCAAATTTGATTTTACTTACCTTCATTAGAGTACTTCTAGCAAAAATTTATCTGTAATAATAGACGTTGTTTATGACTGATAATATATTTATTTGCTCATGTTTTCTTCATAATAAATAATAGATATGTGTCGATATTTGACATTTCAGCAATGCTCGCGTATTTGACAGGTATATCGATCGGTGACTATGTCGGTAACGGCGGATTTTTATAATAATGACAGATGTCGTTACCGTGAGTTTGGTTTATATAAATTAATTTTAAATATAGGAAATGTTAAAGTAAAAAAATAACTTAAGTAGGTAGTACTTTTTTACATGAACTTTATTATAGTAAAGATGATTTCTTTTCTAAATGCCCATAAACGTCCAGTGTATTTTGATTATTTTACCGCATAGTTAGACAAGTTACAACACAGTAAGCGTAAAATGTAGGTTACACTTGCTGTGTATACAATTGTAAAGTTCCCATTACACTTCAGGAGGGCAAAAAAAAAACAATCACAGTCTTCCTCGCCCCAGCGACTTAGAGAGTTATTATAACTGGGTACTACGTCATACTTAGGTACTACAAAAATATGTTATTCAGCCTGATTCTCGTTATACTTGTTTACAAAACAATATCGTAAACTGTACAATTATTGTTTTATATGTATACAATAAATTATAATATTGAAATTCACCTGAACATTGATTCTGAATCATTATTGTATACAAAACAATAATTAAATTGTTAAAAAATTATTGCAAACTATACAATTTTTGGTATTCAGTTGACCAAAGTTGTATTGGATAGAAAAGAATTATTGTATTAAAATATTGTAATCTTCACAAGGAACTCAGCTACTTGTTTCGAATACAATATATTTTAAAATATATAAATTGTGAACAATATGATTAATACAAATTTAATTATGTTAGTTAATGATACTTTTAATGCCGAAATGGGAAAATATGACTTTTTGGAATAATATATACCTGTAGTACAAAATTTTGGATTATATTTTATTATGAAAACAATAATTTTTTTTGAGCGCAAATTTTGTAAACAATTCTTTTTTCCTAGAGTTATCGCTCAAATGCAGCTGTGGACACGTGTTTCGCTCTTATTAGAGGTCATCAGTACAGCATAGCTAGTTAATAGGTGGACATTAACTAGAGGTAGTAGAGTATGTTGCCTCGGTCAGCTCACCGAGGAGTAAAGTACCACTTCCGGTTATCCAATTTTACCCAAAATCTAATCAACTTTTTATATTAGTGCAGAAAGTTTAAATACGGAAAATAGAAAATTATTGGAAGTTTGTTATAGATTAAGAGTTATCGTGGACGAAAAAAATCGACACACACACACTTTTTTGGACCGAAAACATTACCTCCCTTACCTACGGTATGGCTTGGAGGTAAAAACATTTACATAGTAAGAATGATTTTATTTATTTATAAAAAATACCTTGTGCCTGAGTGTCTGGTCGTAAATCTGAGAACATGGGTTCGATCCTGACCGACGCCAAATATTTGTACGAATTTTTAATGTGTACTCTCCACACCAGCAATGAGTGTCCGTGTGGTGACGCCTGGTAAACGCCCGCACGGTACGAATGCCATTATCATATCTGCGTATAAAGCGGATTGGCACACCCAGCAGTAAATAATATGCCGTGATAATATATTTATATTTATTTATGAATAAATTTAAGTACCATCTCCTCTAAATTAACCATATCCAGTTCGAGATGATATATGTTTTTATTACAATAAAACTATCTCACTGAATTGTATATTTTTATTCATTTATCAATAATGCATTAATTCAAAAAAGTGGTTATCTGAAAGTTATTGGGGGTAATCAGTTATATTTCATAAGCCAGTCATGAGTGTTAGGGGACGCTTACAACTATACCCAAATCGTTCAAGCAGCCGATGCACGTCATTAATAAAAATTTAATAAAAGTAACTAGATGTGTGACGTTATGTACTGGTACGTTTATATACCTTTTAGAATCTTTATGAAAAGAGTTATATAGATTGTAATCTGTATTATTGACATGTTCAGTAACTGTCATATCTACAAAATAAATACTATATTTTCATCACTGGCCATTTCTATTTAAATTATTTTATAATACTAACCTTCTTTATACATATGTATGTCATATAAAGTCAATAAATAAAAGTGAGCCGAATTTCAGAGAAATGTACCAAATTCTTCTGATTGATTAGAAGTGCTATCATTGGCGTTTATTCACAGATTTTAGCGTTAACGGTCACGTTGCGTCGTTGCTTTGTGTTTAACGTTACTTTATTATAAATAGGCCTTTATAACGCACAAAAATATTTCAAACACGATGCAAATATTCTTCAAATTGTCAAATAATAACTTTGACAGTATAAACATATCAATTATCAATGTGGCCAACTATAGTAACAAATAAACGAATAAAATGAAGTATGGGCAATCCAGCGAATCAAGCGGTTTACGTCATCGTTTAGGGATTTTTGAAATTTTCTTAATTTTTTAAAATATATTTTATTAACGGTATTTTATTGGTTTTTTTATTATTATGTATTTGACACCTTTAATAGAAATAATTATATTTGGATATATTATTATTAAGTAAAATTTTGTAAATTTTTGCAAAATGACGTTTGATTATATTTTTTTAATATTGGTAATTCTGAACATGTAAATTACTAAATATTATGGCTGGTAGCACAAGCTTGGTTCTAACACCGGTGTTAACTAGAACCGTGTCAACGACTTGACATATACTTCAGGTTTGTTAACAAAACAAGTGTTGCCAATATATTGATCAAGCTGAAAATTTACTGACAGCCATATTCAGTAAATTTGCCGACACTATTTAAAATTATTTAATTTGATTTGTTTTTTACTTGTTTCTAGGAAAAACAGTTTTAAATAACGAGGTCAAATTTATTGAATATGGCTGTCAGTAAATTTTCAACTTGATCAATATATTGGCAACACTTGTTTTCTTAACAAACCTGAAGTATGTGTCATATCGTTGACATGGTTCTAGTTAACACCGGTGTTAGAACCACGCTTGTGCTACCAGCCAATATGTCTATGTTATACTTTTCAACCTGTATTGTGATTTCATTTTGTTTTTGGTTTCGTTGTTCATTGACAAAATGTCAAATGCTCTGTCATGTCAAATTTAAGAGCTTGTAGTTAATTTATTGACTTATTTTGAAAATGAAAAATAGATTGGCGGGCACTTACTTTCACTGAATTGTAATATTGCGGTAATATTTCGCTCTATTTGTTAGTAATAATTTGAAAATTAAATCTATATGTACAGCGTGTTGCAAACGCTATACGAAATGTACAGAAACAGTGAGAAATTGTATGGTATGTAGTATTCTATATTTTTTTAAGGATCTCACATAATACTAGGTAGTTTGTTGCATATACTACAAGAATGAAGTATTATAACGGCGTAAGGAGTATCCTTCAGAATATTTTAAATAAAATTGGATTTCGCTTGAAAAAAATTATACCAGACGTGTTACCATTTTAAGAAAGATTTGGATTTATGAAGGCAGCCCACAGATCATATTTTAATCCGTTTTACATGCTCATGTAAACTTTTTAACATATGACGTCATTGTTTCTAGTGATATTGTATTTATGACGTAAACCACTTGATTCGCTGGATGGACCATAGATGTACATTATTTATATATTATACGATAAGAAATGAACTCTACTATTCATCTTAGTAATAATTATATAAGGCCATACACTTTTTGACGGTTAAAAATGATTGAAATTTAATTTCATTTTTCACTATTAGTGATTTTAATGCATTAAGGTTTTTACACTAAGTGATGACGTATATTGGTTGCTTGAACGATTTGGGTGGAGTAATAAATGTAATTCAATGATTATATGATTTATTTAAACAAATTTCTATTTTATGATTAACAGATAGAAACTAGAAACAAACGTAAATGAAATTTATTTGTAGTTAATACCATTATTAGTTTCTTAGAGCTATGCGTATCTCAAGAATAATTAATTTCGTCAAATTGTAATAATACTCTTATTATTGATATGCCTTTTTCCAATTCTTTGCGTCCCTTCTAAATTGTCCGTTTCCACAAGAATCTACATTTAAATCTATTTCTTGTCATACCTATAAATATTCTAAAGTTAAATTTGGCGTTAATGTGTCAGTTTTTAAATATTATTATTCAATTTCGACCTTTTTAACTGTTATTATTAACTCCTTAGCAACAACTATAAGTTACATTTTATTCACAAGTGAATTATATTTATTTAAGGCACTCTCACAAAATTTTAACTCACTCTGCAACAAATAATGCATTTTACAAATAAGAAAACAAATATTGCTTAATTTATGTATTTATTTTTTGGTATTAAAATAAAATTTACAATCTCACAGTTCAATTCTCCCATCTAATGGAATAAACAATTTCTCTGCAGACGTATAAGATATATAAGTATAAGATGTGTATATGAAGTGTTTTTGCTTCCACCATCAGCAATAGTTATATCTAACGTCTTCTCAGTAATACAAGAACTTGTAACAATCAGTGTTACGTCAGAAACTCCACAACCATTTTTTTTCTCTGCCCCACTAAGTATTTTCTTTGAAATGTCAATTTTGTTGGCAATTGACTCCTCGATGTATCCATCCGCAACTGAATTAGAGCACCATCCGCTATGTCTTTTCACTACAGATAAATCAGTGCCAGCGTCTGGACGCATGGACGGATTTACCACCATTGACAACTGTAAAAATTCGTTTATTCTACGTTTGTGTACCTGGAATTTAAACGATGAGTACGCTGCCCCTGTCTTCAACATTATCAATAGTCATGCTCATCAGTTCCCGAATGGGGTCCTATACCATTTTTCTTTTATTTATTTTTTTCTGTGAGAACAGGATAAAATAAGAATTTTAGTGCAAACGCGACTTAAAAATTTTACGTAATAAGCGAGATATGAATTTTTAAAGTTTAAGAATGTGCGTGACGTAGCAGTTCTAACAAGTGATCGACAAACAATGGGACAAACTGTTAGTTATAGAGGGAACAATTTTTTTCATATTTGCATAGCTGAAATGTTTGTATATAAAAACTTATACGTTACGAGATATTCATGAAGAAATTATTATTAAGTATAAATGACGTAAATAATAAGCATTTTTTTCCTAATAAATTATAGAACATTGAAACAGTTTGACAATATTATTACACAAAGTATGACGAAGGATGGCGCTAGTGTTGGCTGTTTTGAAGTTTCTATATTAATTTAATTAATATTATTATTGTTAATATTACTAGATGTTATAATTAAACAAATTCATCAAACACAAACTTGTTAAATGTTTTGTTAGGTTATAGAACAACATGACATTTCATAAACCTTTAAAGGTGACCGCTATAGACGCGCGAATCTCCTTTTTAAAATCAGGCGACCAATCAAATTCTTAGTACCTAACGCGTCATACCCAATTAGTAATCAGCTTCAATCGCTTATAGTTTGTGACCTAGTCAATATTTAAAGAAATTTTTTTCACTAATACTCATTAATTTAAGTATATTTTCGTCTTCTTATTTAAGATAGTTAAAATATGACTATGGTATAGGACCCCATTATGCATCCCCCAGCTATTTCCATGATGAAGACGACCTACAATATATTATCATTGTTATTGAAAATTACGCAATTAAATATGATCTGTCGTTTACCTTAAGTATTTACTTGTTATCTGGAGCAATGTTCAAAAATTTTTCAAGATCTTTTCGCGAAAATACCTTTGACTTTTTCAGACTGTGCCTTATCGAGTGCTGATTTGAAAATGCATTTACCTGGTAGTACCTACAGACATTAATAATTATTTATCACCAACTATACACATAAACGCATCCGAATGTTACAAACTTGCTTATGCTTATGTCCATTAGTGATTCGGTCAAGACGAGACGAGACGAGAAATTCACTGTCTCGTCTCGTCTCGTTTCAAATTCATAAAATGTGGATGCAAATGAAAGGAAATGAAGCTTGTTTTTAATTTATAAACATACAACTTGGTATCGTAACAACAACTATTTTCATGCTCAGACTATTAATTAATTTTTTTGATTTTGTAAAAATTAAATTCATAATGGTTTTTAGTATTATTTCATCAAAATTGAATGAACTATTGTATAAACACGTGAGCTAAGAATGTTTATTCACTCGAAGAAATTAACTTTCTTCTACTGAATAAACATCTTAGCTCGCAATTTTTTTCTTTGCTGTTTTTTTTTCTTCACTATATGCGAGCAAATATAAAATATCTTTTCGTTTTAGGAAATTATACGTCAAAAATTAAATAAATAAATTCAACTTCATACTTGTACGCATTACAGTGTCATAAATTGTATAGAAAGTTTACAAGGGAGTAACAAGAATACATAATATCTTAAACTATATTGTTTTCAATATCGCATACAAAACAATATTGTTTTGTAAACATGTGTCACGAGAATCAGGGTGATATTGCTTAGTTCACGGTAAATGATTTTTGGTGACAGTTTACCTTCAAGTACTGGTTATTATACACAGCGGTTTGAAATATTTTTCATTAGACTTCTAGCTAAGGTGACCATTTATCTAAGATAAGACATGGTGCTAGTTAAAATTTATAATTAATTTATATGCCAGAACATTTTCAAAATTTAATAAAAAATTATTCATTTTAAAGAATACAGAAATGTGCATTTAGGAACAAATTTAATAGTTATGCAACATGAGTAAAAAGTATAGTATAGATTTATAGTGGAGTGCCGTAAGACAAAAAAATGTAAAAATCTCGGAACCCGGTTCCACTGAATGGATTTTCGTAAAACCTTTTCCATTACATTGTTAAAAGTTTAAATAAAAAAGTTTACCTACCAAAATTTGCCGATCTCAATTACAACAATTTTTAACAACAATTAATTGAAAAATGAGAAAAATTAGAATAAAAAAAATTTTGTATTTAAGATTTGTGTTTTATATAGAATAAATTATATTTTTATAGTAACTTTAAAATATATTTATAATATTTTAGCAAAAAAAAAAAAAAATTAAAAAAAAATTATACTAAGGCGAGGTGTTTAAAATCGTATACATATCGGATCGAAGATACAAAAAAGGTAAAATATACTGCATTAATAAAAAAAGACGAGATTTTTAGAAAAAAATAAATATTTATTTTGTCATTGTATTATTCAATTGTCTACATTACTCGTATCGTCGTCATCAAACTCATCAATTTGGATGATAGGTGATGGATTAGTGCAACTGTTGCCATTGCATTCTAAACAAGCTGTAATTCAATCCACTTTTCATGCACCCACAAGATGCTTCACAACCTGTTTTGCATGAGCAAAAAATCATTTTCAGTAAGGTCTTTGGAGCTGGAAGTTGCGTCATTGTTTCCGGTGTCAGTATTCCGCTTTCATATTTCCAACCCCATTCTTCTGGTAATATGTCCTTTCCGAGCCTTGTTTGAATTTGAAGGTATACTCTTTGCAAGTGTCCAAAAGCGGCGTCTGTAGTAGGTACCAAAGATGGTAATTTAACGCATCTATTTTTAGCGGTTCCTTTTACGAAAGAGTTGTACCTTAACGTATTTAGATCTTTTATTCTTTGGGGGGCAGCGTATAAAGCAAGCGGACATGTAACACCAGCATTAAAAATGTCATTGGCGTCTTTACATTCATTTTCGAAAACTGCGGCAGCATTTTGTAAGTCCGGCCGTTTCTTGAAATTTAAAAAAAAAACATTTTTTCCCCGTTGGAAAAAAGCCGACGTCGTGTCACACCCAGTAAAAGAATGTAAAGAAGGATATGCTGTTTACACTTTGGTGTTTCCAAACTTTTAGATGAGTACACTTTTTGTGAAATTTTGCCTTTTGCTGGTATGAAAGTAAATTTCTCAATTTGTTGGTGAGAGCGCAGTCAGTAAAACTAGAACATCCTCGGAAACTACAACAATATTTTCGGAATGTAAATTAATTGCGGTTTCAATTATTAATCTATCGGCATCAGCTTCCGCTTGACAAGAAGATATTTGATTTTCTGCAAGTGTGTTTCGTAGGCATTCCCTAAAAATTACTCTTGTCCTATTTTGAGAGGCATGTTTTTGTCGAATATGATGTCATTACATGCATTTCTTTTAGAGCGACGAATTCTTTTGATCGATTTTGTGCTGTCTTTTTGGTAAATACTACATAAATGTTGTGTCTGTAATTGTTACTTAAATATCTTATGAAGTGTTCACAAATAGTGCCGAAATTTTCATCCAATTGCCACTTGCTACGGTGTAGTAACATCCCTCCATCAATTACATAGGAAAAATTTTGTACATCGTTCACATTCACCGTCATTTCTGGGAATAGGTCATATAATGCAGAGTCAGAGGATAAGAGGCTAATTCAAAAGTCATATAGGATTTTAGTTCGTTGTCTGATTTTTTTAAAACGCAAATACGTTGAAATAAGAGTAGTGGGTCAATTGGAATGATATCATCATCCACTTTTATTTTGCTTGAGGAAGCCAATAACGGCCTCAAGGACAGGTATGTATTAGTTATCCTATGTAAAATCTAACTTTAATCGCAAAAAATGAAAGGTTTAACAGAAAATGATGAAAACTCCAAAAAAATAATAATTATTTATTTTAATAATTAAAAAATTGAGATCGGCAAAAGTAAATGGGTAAACATTTTAGTATTTAGTGTTGTGGCCAGCACAATAACTCTCGCCATTTCCATAATAGGCTATATAATTATTGTATTTAACATTTCTGGTACACACAAAAAATTCTAATTACATATTTTCTTTATTTTTCAATTCATTCTATGAACAAGTTTCCTCCTACTCTTCTAAATGTTCGAGATTCTTCCAATTCATTGACGAGATTGGTGGTATTTCTGAAGGGTATATGATGAATTATATGTGTTGTAAGCACGATTTAAAATATACTGGTTGTGCCACTCTGCACAAAACGAGGGTCCAAAGCGATACGTGTTTCCTCGTTTTATCCGCTAGAGGCGCAACGTGAGAACGACCCAACTGACACCTGTCATTTGCATGTCATTTTGAAAATATTACATGTTATATCTTATAGAAAGGTAAATAAAACAGGTTTTGAAGTACATATTCGAATTATATATAATGTAATATAAATATTGTGTTGAAAGATATTGTAATTAATGCAAAATGAAAAGAAAATTAAATAGAAAATGTTTCATTCCTGGATGTGAAACCGGTTACAAGAAATCCACTGAAAAAATCCCTGTTTGCTGCTCCACTCGATCAGTGGCGGCGCTAGCATTATTTTTTAATTGGGCGAAAGCCGTCGAAAACAAATTCTGGTTGGGCGATATATATATATATATAATTTATGTAGGGTCCCAACCCTTATTGCACAACTATTGCATCAGCCACTAGTAACTTTCCGTAGCTGAATAAGCAGGTATCTGATGTCAACCTTAGTACATGAGATTCACTAGGAATCTCAGTTTTGTGGAAAGTCATCTTAGAGATAAGTCTTGCTTCGTTAAATAAATGTACTTTGTTTAAATAAATAAACATTAATAAACTTTAAAATAAAATATAAATTATTTTTAAAAATCAAATCCTACGGATCCCTGATTTAATTGGCGCAGTCGCTGTAGGATGCCCAAAAGGCTTTAAACTTCGAAGATTTTCTAAACTAGAATCTCTAATTCGTTAAAGAGTTTAAGTCGTCACTTTCAAGTGTTAAACGTGGCATCTACGAACCATCAAGTTCCCAGAGTGCTAAAGAAGTCCGAAATCTCACTACAATAATTATTAGTGAGATCAATTCGTCGAAGATTTCACACTCCGAAGCAGTGGAACCAAAACTACAAGTACATCAGGCTACAAGACCCTCTACACAACCTCCGACGAGGAAAGGCTAATCATATCGTCGTTAATTCCGAGAAAGTCATCAGAAGCGGAGCGCCCGCAGTAGACATCTCGACCCCACCACCTGAGCGCACATCAGGAACCACCCCAAATTCACTCCACCAGGACCATGAAATTGGCAGTCGTGAATTTACTGTTAATATTAATGTAAGTTTATTACATTTTACTATTCATTGTTGTTAAACAACCTAGAAATTATTTTAATAATTATTATTCATATTACGCTATTCAAATATTACAAAGTAATAACAATCTACATTATTTTATTTTAGTAATAAACTAATTATTGTATAACTATTATAAAACACATTACACAAACACACAATGAATCCACCACAAATCCAACCAGCCACATTGAGTACAATTCCAAAAATTCCTAACGAGATTAAAGAATTAATAGATATCATACCTGAATATGACGGGAGCACTGGCACCCTGTCACACTTTATTAATATTTGCGATGAAATAATTGAAATTATCGACAAACAAAATTTATCTGCAATTGTTAAAAGAATTATCTTACATACAATTCGAAAGAAAATAACTAAAGAGGCTAACACAAAACTTGCAACTAAAACTTACACAGACTGGAAATCTTTAAAAACATTATTAATCGAAGAATATGGAGATAAAAGAAATGAAGTTCACTTCTTAACAGAACTATCACATCTCGAACAAAAATCTAATGAAGACATATTTACTTACTTTGATAAATACGAAGATATTTTCAAAAGAATGATAAGTTTATTAAAATTAAATTTTGGCCCCGGTTTCGAAAATTTAGCCACATTTCTGTCTAGTTATGCATCACATAACTTTATAATAAATTGCAAAGAACCATACAAAAGCCAACTAGCGGCTAGAAACCCAAAATCTCTGACGGAGATACATAATTTGATCAAAAATGATTTTCAATATCTTCACGCACATATAAATAAACAAAATTTACAAAAACCCAAAATAAATGCACCAACTCCTCAATACAAACATACTTTTTCCCAGAATCAAAACCAACACAGATCCCCGCTACTGAGACATCCTCAATCACAAAATTTTCCACGACAACCCATTCAAGTAACACCAAGACAAAACTACCCACAACCTATGTCTATTAGTACAAAAACATTTAGACCACAAGTAAAAAGACAACGACAAGATTTACAAATATTAGATAACCCCACAGAATCAAACAATGAAAATGAAATTGAATATTTCGAAAATGCAGACAATACAGAAATTATTGAAAATCCAGAAGAAACAGAAGAATGTGACGAAAATTTTTATTTAGAACTTCTAGAAAACTCGAATCCTTAGCAAATTATACCTCAAAACTACCTTTTATTCAATTTAAAAATTGTAGAGTTTTAATCGACACAGGATCATCCGAAAATTTTATCAGCAAAAAATTTGTCATGGAAAATAAAAATAAATTCAAATTTTTCCCCGAATATTTCGAAATTCAAACAGCTAATGCTACCTCTCATGGAAACCACTACACCTTTGTAGAATTATTTAATAAAAAACTGAAATGTTATATTTATGAATTTCATAAAGATTTTAATATTGTAATAGGTAACTCAGGCTTAAAATTATTAAACGCAAAAATAAACTATCCCGATGAAACAATAAGTTTACTAAGTAAACACAAATTTAATTTCAATTATTTTCATAAAAATAAATTAGAAATGAATGTTCAAGAAATATCCGAAAAATTAAATCTCCGGACCGACCATCTTAATGACATTGAAAAAACCGAGCTAAATAAATTAATAAAAGAATTCGAAGACTTGACTATACCCGATAGTCAAGACTTGACCTTTACTAATAAAATAAAACATAAAATTAAAACTACCGATGAGACGCCAGTATACCAAAGATCTTATAAGTACCCATACATTTATAAAGAAGAGGTAAATTCTCAAATAAACAAATTATTAAACCAAAAAATTATTAAACATTCATATTCACCGTGGAGCAGTCCAATTTGGATTGTACCCAAAAAACAGGATGCTTCTGGCAAAGAAAAATTTCGATTAGTCATCGACTACCGAAAATTAAATTCTAAAACTATTGACGACAAATTTCCAATTCCCGATATTACGGAAATATTGGACAAATTAGGAAAATCGAACTACTTTACAACCACTGACTTAGAAAGCGGATTCCACCAAATAGAAATGGATCCCGATTCAATAGAAAAAACTGCTTTCTCCACCGACCAGGGACATTTTGAATTTCTCAGAATGCCCTTTGGCTTAAAAAATGCCCCTAGTACTTTTCAGAGACTGATGAATTTCGTTTTGAAAGATCTTGTAAACAAAATTTGCTTTGTCTATTTAGATGACATAATAATTTTAGGCACTTCATTGCAGGAACATATAAATAATATCAAAACTGTTTTCCATAGACTCAGAGAAGCAAACCTCAAATTACAACTTGATAAGAGCGAGTTCTTGAGAAAAGAAGTCGCGTATCTTGGCCATTTAATTACCACCGCAGGCGTACGTCCAAATCCTGATAAAATCGAAATTATTAAAAAATTCACTATCCCAAAAACTCAAAAAGAGATTAAACAATTTTTAGGCCTACTCGGTTATTATCGCAGATTTATTCAAAATTTCGCTAAATTAACAAAACCATTTACACGATGTTTGAAGAAAAAGGCAAAAATTAATATTGATGACAAAGAATATGTTTCCTGTTTTGAAAAATGTAAAGCATTACTCTCAAATTCACCCATATTACAGTACCCAGATCTATCAAAACAATTTCGATTAACTACTGACGCTTCAAATTACGCACTAGGATCGGTACTCTCACAAAACACTGACGGAAAGGACTTACCAATAGCATACGCAAGTAGGACACTAAATGAACACGAAATTAACTATTCCACCACCGAAAAAGAGTTACTAGCTATTATTTGGGCAATCAAACACTTTCACAGATATCTATACGGAACTAAATTTAAATTAATAACGGACCACAAACCCTTAATTTGGCTGAATACCTTAAAAGAACCTAATCAGAAACTTATTAGATGGAAATTAAAATTATCAGAGTACAACTATGATATAGAATACCAAAAAGGAAAACAAAATGTTGTTGCAGATTACCTCTCAAGAATCCCTAAACCTTTCGAAATCAATTACAGAAACGATAATATTTTTGATCATACTGAACCTATAGTACACTGCATATCCAGAGATTTTAAAATGGGTAAGGGTTTTGCAAAACAAATAAATGAAAAATTCCAAACGACCAATAACATAAATAAAATAACTATAAAAAATGATATTGCCATTCAGATTTCACCACGACTCATAATTCATTTAATAACAAAAAACAAATACGACGAAATTCCTTCTCATGAAAACATAGAAAGCTGTCTAAAACAATTAAGAGACTATTTAATTCAAAATAACATTAATAAAATTAACATTCCAAAAATTTGTTCAGGACTAGATCGACAAAATTGGAGCGACATAGAAAATTCGTTGAAAGAAATATTTAAAAATACAAACATTCAAATAAACGTATTCACTTCAAATAACATTGAAAATTACGCTAACTCTGTTATCGCGGAAAAGGACACCGACAGCTGCACGCAACACTCGGATGACGAGTCACCGGTAAACGGACTCTCTTACATAGACGGTCCCATAAATTTCGGAAAAAATCAAATAGTATTCAAAAGAAACTAATTCAAAAAGTACTTTCGAAGTAGAAAAATTATTTGGACATGATAAACAAAGAATGTACATGTACATAAATAAAACAAATTATAAAGATACATTATTAAAATTTATTAAGGAATACCTAGCACCAGGAAATAAATATCATTGTATAGTACCAGAATCATTTAGAAATATGCTAAACAATATCTTACAAGTATACTTTCAACCAGGCACGTATCAATTAATTTGCTGTAAAAATCAACTGCAGGATATCGAATCCTCAGATGAACAACAAGAACTAATTCAAAATTATCATTGGGGTAAAACCAACCACCGTGGCATAGTCGAAACATACAAGAAACTAAAACAAAATTATTATTGGCCTAACATGCAGTTAACTATTACGAAATTTATAAATAATTGTGAAGTTTGTCAAGAAAATAAATACGAAAGAAATCCACCCAATATTCCATTAATAAAAACCCCAACTGCTTCAAAACCCCTTGAAATAATTCATATCGATATACTATCCTTAAAAAAGGATAAATTCTTAACAATTATCGACAGTTTTTCAAAACACGCCCAGATATATCATTTGCCAGAAACCAATACAGCAACCATAGTTGAAAAATTAATTAAATACTTTTCAATATTCGGAAATCCAAAATTAATTATCTCAGATAATGGCTTGCAATTTAACAATCAACTAATTTTCAATTTCTTATCCTCTAAAAATATTCGTATACACTTAATCAGCGTAAATAATCCCAAAAGCAACGGTAACATAGAAAGATTTCACTCTACTCTTATAGAGCACATGAGAATATTAGAACAAAACAAAGACTTTAAAGATTTAAGCACAAGCAACAAAACCCGATACGCCCTTCTAGCATACAATCAAACTATTCATTCAGCAACTAAACGAACTCCAAACGAAATCCTTTTCGGCCATTTTAATGAATTACAAGAAGAAATATCTCCCGAAATAATAACAGATAATTACGTTGAAATACATAAGGAAATAATGAAAAAAATTTACGAGGAAACCAAAATTTTGCTAGATAAAAATAAAACGAAATACGCCACCTCACAAGCGGGCACTTGCAAATTGCAAAAAAAAGTGTACGAACAGCAGGCTAAACGCAATACCGGCAAAATAGAAAAACCGCGATATAAAAAACAAGAAATTAAAAAGTACATTAAAGACCGTGCACAAATAATAACAAATAACAACAAAAAGATAAAACTCGATAATCTAAAACCTTATCGTAAATTTACAGAGCCATGCGATCCGGCACAGCCGACAACATCAGAGACGAAAGAGACAATCCCGGAATTAACGTCTTAAAACTAGGCGAGACCCTAATATCCAGTAATAATAAGTACATTTACGTGAACTTGAATCTTAATAAAATTAAAGAATCGTACAATAATCTCACGATTCATTATAATAAAATAAAATCCAAAATAAATAATAAATACAGTAGCGATGAATACGTAGAAGAAATAAATAATAATCTTATAGTATTAGAGAACTTTTTAGATATAATTAATAATAAAATACAAATTTTATTCCATGATGGTAATAAAGATAAACGAGCAATAGCTAACGGACTAGGTTTCATTATTAAGACCATAACAGGAAATTTAGACGCTTCAGATCAGGAAAAATATGACAATGCACTAAAATCTATAAACGAAAACGAAAACACACTCAAAGATAATTTAAATCAAGTAATTGTCTTTAACAAAAATATTTCAAATTATTTCAACAACCAAGTTGACAAAATTAATAAAAATAATAAATCAATTCAAGACAAAATAATCAACTTAGAGAAATCCATAGGTAAAATGATAGACGTAATGAACGATAAACTCTACCTCGAAAACATTATCACCCAACTCATGTTTACGTCAACAAACCTGATAAGCATTATGAATGAAATTGAAACGACTTTCGCATTCTGTGAAACAAATACCCTCTATTTCGGCATATTATCCAGAGAAGATATCAAAATGGAAATTGCTAAATTACTACCAAACGATTTCAAAAACCTTATAATCAAAAATTGGCAAAATCAACAACTAATCAAAGTCAATTGTAAATATGAAAAACTCGCGTTAGAACTGATAATAGACGTCCCTATTCCTCTCTTAAAAACCGAACTCATACAAGTCACCCCTATACCCACTATACACAACAACACCTTTGTAACCCTAAGTGTAAAACCAGGATATTACTCTACCTCCAACACACAGATCACACATTTGAATAAATGCACACTAGTAGAAAACAAATTGTACATTTGCAGTCAGGACAATTTAATACCCGACAAGTGTTTAGAAAATTTATATTTCCATAGAAATAACAATAACTGTAATTATGTTAAGATACTTAGCCATAATGAAGTAATTTCCATTCCAAATTCAAACATTGTATATCTTTATTTACCACATAAGGAATCGATGAATATCGAATGTGATAATGAAATACAAGAAAGAGAAATCTCTGGTATTTACTCTCTAAGAAATTGCTTAATTAATAAACAAAAACTTTATAAAAACATTAATTACGATAAAGTAATAAATTTGAATATTGTTAATAATAACAAAAAGTTAATATTTAATAAAACCTTAAATATAAGAAATTTAGAAACAATCAAAATTCCAACACAACAAATAACTCACTTAAATCAAGTCTACAAATCAGAATCACATTCCATATTCTACGACATATTATTATACGTAGTAATTGCAGCTGTTGCAATAATGTTAATTAGAAAAATTTATTCGGCCATTATTACTAGAAAATCGTCAATAAAACAAAATTCTCATAGTAAACAAAATATCGAAACAACACCTTTTGAGGAACCAACAGGTGTTCTTTCGTCTTAAGGGGGGAGGATTTATGTAGGGTCCCAACCCTTATTGCACAACTATTGCATCAGCCACTAGTAACTTTCCGTAGCTGAATAAGCAGGTATCTGATGTCAACCTTAGTACATGAGATTCACTAGGAATCTCAGTTTTGTGGAAAGTCATCTTAGAGATAAGTCTTGCTTCGTTAAATAAATGTACTTTGTTTAAATAAATAAACATTAATAAACTTTAAAATAAAATATAAATTATTTTTAAAAATCAAATCCTACGGATCCCTGATTTAATTTATATATATATATATATATATATATATATATATATATATATATATACAGGGTGTCTCTTAAATAGGGGGACATGGCTTAACCACAGATTCCTGAGGCTAAAATAAGACGATTTAACCAAACTTGCTTCTACCGGAAAGTGTACCATTTAGCCAGAATTCTGCTTCAAAGTTCTTCGAATAAAAATTAATTTTGCTTATAATATTCGGACGCTTTATTCGATTTGGATGAAATTTGGTATGACAGTTTATATGGTTATAAGTCATCTTTTAAGGTGATACTTGTTATTATTAGTAAACCACTAGTGTATGAAACTTAGGTCTCCCAACATTAATTAGACCGTAACTTTTTAATGGCAATGCCGAAAACGACATTTGTTGTTATACCATGGTTTATTCTTTCTGGGTGGATTTGTATTGCATGTATTAGCTGGAAGTTTAATTATTTTTATCATCTGCGATTTAGAGGCTGCCTCTTTTATAGCTATCGATAAATTGCTATTTAATTTGTTAACATCGTCACTACTAAAATAGATATAATGCAAATCATTTAAGTATTGCTGGTAGTGTACTGCTTTGGGCATATTAAATTCGAATTTAACTATATAAGAAAGAATGTTTTCCTTTTGTATACTAGTATCTTTTTGGGTATTTTGACTACCGAAGTTTATAATGCCCAAACTATGTTGTGAATGCGTTAATGTAGGGTAAAAATTCAAGTTAGTAACATTTTTAATAAGGTTAAGGTTTGCCCAGATTAGATCTATAGTGGATTTGCCGTTGTTATTTATAAAAGTAAACTCACCAGGAGTGTCCCCTGCTGTTCTACCGTTTAAAACATATAAACCATGACTTTCCATAGTATCCAACAGTTTTTTACCCCTTTGGTTGACTTTATTATGAAGCGAGATTCTTTCATTAGTGACGAATTTTGAATTAAAGATATCTTCCTGAACTTGGTTACCCCGACCTATATGCGCGTTAAAATCGCCGAGAATAACAATATCTTTGTTGTTATAAGAGTCTGCAATCAAACAGAGTGAATCATACAACATATGAATAAGGATATCATCATTATAATTAGGTTTAAAATATACCACACCGAGAATAAGGATATAATTATTTAAATTGATTTCCAGAATAATCCACTGATGAGTATTTTCAATTATATTTGTTTTAAAGTTTCTACCTTCTTTAAGTAAAATTATAATTCCGCCACTTCCTCTGCCTCTGTCTTTCTCCTTCACCGCAAAGCTGAGATACATGTTTTAATTAGACCGTAACTTTTTAATGGCAATGCCGAAAACGTGAAATTATTTTTCTTCAGAAAGATACATTCAATAGTAAACTTTTGTCTCTGTGTGTAATTTGTGATATCTGTTACGGTTCACACAGAAAAAAATAAAATCTGAGTGTCTGCACTGCTAAATTTTTAAAATAAATTTAATCTAGCAGTCTATCCAAATGTCAAACAAGTAATTTTTAATGACAGTAACGAGTTGTCAATCTTTACAACTTGTTTAGGAGTAAGCTAAGATATGTAATCGTCTTATTTATAATAATGGTAGTAAAATACTATTAGGCCGAACACACGGATGTTACTAATTTTAGAATATTGCGAAGAAAATTTTTGACAACCCGTAAAACAATTGTTACTGTCATTAAAAATTACTTGTTTGACATTTGGATAGACTGCTAGATTAAATTTATTTTTAAAATTTAGCAGTGGAGACACTAAGATTTTATTTTTTTCTATGCGAACCGTAACAGATATCACAAATTACACAGAGAGACAAAAGGTTACTATTGAATGTATCTTTCTGAAGAAAAATAATTTCACGTTTTCGGCATTGCCATTAAAAAGTTACGGTCTAATTAATGGTGGGAGACCTAAGTTTCATACACTAGTGGTTCACTAATAATAACAAGTATCACCTTAAAAGATGACCTATAACCATATAAACTGTCATATCAAATTTCATCCAAATCGAATAAAGCGTCCGATTATTATAAGCAAAATAATTTTTTTTTTCGAAGAACTTAGAAGCAGATTTCTTGCTAAACGGTACACTTTCCGGTTAAATCGTCTTATTTTAGCCTCAGGAATCTGTGGTTAAGCCATGTCCCCCTATTTAAGAGACACCCTGTATATATATTAAGGAAGTGGAGGGTACATTTTATTTAAATATTTCAAGCAACAAGTAAAATATTAATTAAAATAGGTAATATAGGTATCAAAATTAACTTGGTAAGTACATAAGATATTATTGTTACAAAAATATTATTCTTCTCTTATTATGTCTATTAGCAAAGGAATCAACAATTAATTCTAAATTTAGATTTTTACAATATTTTTTTCCATACAATATTCCTAGATCAGTACGTCTATCTTGTTGTTCTTAAATAATCTTTAATCCTTTTTAGACTACTAAAAGATCTTTCACAAATTGCATTGGAAGACGGTACTGTCATTGCAATATTACATAATTTATGAATTTCGTGAAAGACTAATCCAAATTCATGTAAAAGAACCGCAAAATCAGTTTAACTTTTAATTTTAGTTTTGTGGTTTACTTCATATCTCTCAATAGTTTTTGGCGGTAATTTTAATTGGAACTATATCATCTTCTAGTAATCTTTTTTTTTTTAAAGAATGCTGCTTGTATTAGCTTCATTACTACTGTCACTATCACTCATATGAGTAATTACGTTTTCAGATGTTTTCGGTTTTTCAATGTGTAACTTTTGTTCTGGTTTAAAAAAATCACTTATGCAACGGTTTGTACTCATTATTAAACAAGAGTAAAAAAAATATCCAGTGTGTGCACCGAAAAATTAAAGCAACAACCACTGTCTCCTAAATACTAAATGCGAATCTTGTTCTAACACAGACAAGTCCAAATGATTTCGAGTGTCGTAGTTGGTTCTCGAACATAACATGTAAACCTTTGTGCAAACGCAAAGCTTAGTGTAGATAGCAGCACATAGTCTCATAAGTAAATACGTATTACAAGCTACAAATTTTTGAAAGGAAAAAGAAGAGGCACACATATTATAACTATGGGTAATCATGACTATCCTGCTTGTGGCGCAATATATAAACACGTGTGCAATAATACAAATAGATAATTTGTTGATGGCTCGTATGTCGCATTTTTTTACGTTTTGTAGATTTCGTATACTTACCTTACAACATTTCCTTCATATTAATGTAGGTTGGGCGACTGGTTGGGCGAGAAGAATTTTGGTTGGGCTGTCGCCCAACCGCGCCCACCCCTAGCGCCGCCACTGCACTCGATATATCACTTTTTAAAAAATGGCAATTAGTAGAGATGATCGCGAATTAAGATTGAATGATGTTTGTCGAAAACATTTTCGGGAAGAAGATATTATTACCGAATGGAAATCTGGAAGCGTATGGTTCTATTAATTTATTTAGTTTTTCCAATTTTAAATTCTAACAATGTATTGATTCAGGTTTCCATTAAATATATAAATTTATATTAAAAATAAATTCAATACGCTTTTCATTTTTTATATTTTATGAAAAAATAGTTTGTTGTGGTAGGATCGTTCTCACGTAGCACATCTAGCGGATTATTCAAGGAAACACGTATCAAGCGGACCATCAGAAACAATGAAAAACATAACAAGTGGCATAACCAGTATATTTTAAATCGTGGTTGTAAGCGCGTATTTAGTTGACACTGATACTACATACTTTGGCTTATAAATGAATCCCCTTTCTTTTTATACCAATTTTAGATGTTGACGGAGTCTTTTCCTCGTTATAACAACAGCGTATTATATTTCTATTACATTTTCACTTGTCCATGTACGAATTCTATATTTAACTATAATTTTAAATATTTAATTAATGATAAAATAAATATTAAAAGTACTTCCCAGAAAAAGTCTTCAGTAATGTCTGGATTTCTGACTTTGACATTTATGTCAATTATAAACATTTTAATTTTTCAACTGGTTTCCATATAGGCTAATTGATTCATTATAATAGAATTGATTATTTTATATATTTATAATTCAGTCTATCTCTAAAACTATAGAAAACATAATGAAAATTTTTAATGTATTGGATAGAGAATTTTATATTCTTTAATATTTTATATTATAAATTTTCAAAAAATAATATTTATAAGATTTTTTTTAAACTATTACTTCCGGTTGTCCAATTATTACCAAACTCTAATCAGCTCTTCTCAGGAATGTCAGATTGAGGAAACTGCAGTTAAATATTTTTTAAGTGTTATAGTATTTGAGAAATCGTAGCTCCAACATCTACACACACATACACACACACACACACACACACACACACACACACACACACACACACACACACACACACACACGGACATCATCGTAAAAATGTTATAATTGGATTCTAAGGACCTTAAAAGGTGCTTAGCCACTAAAATCTGGATATGCGATTTTTAGAATGATTCCAATACCTCTCTTAGCGAGAGGTAAAAAAAGAAAGGTAAATATCACTTAATTCTGTTGATTTTATTTGATAATTGATAGCTGACATGTGATGTTATTTTCGTTTTTATGAACTATCTAAAACTAAATCAACGCTATTTTCTTAACTGAAATGAAGTATAGTTGTATAGTTTTTAAATATCCAATAACAGCTAAAAAAGTGCCATAACGTTTCATTGTTTCACCCGTTTGCGTTTGAAAAGTGCACATTTTGCACGCTTTTATTGTGTAAAAAATCTGATGTGGCCAATACAAAACCTCCCGCTATTTAATTTTTATTAATTGAAATACATACCTACGTATTTACTAACGCTGCAAACTGTTGCATAAAACTATTGCTCTATTTACTATTTTCTTTTTAAAATGTCACTATTATTAATTTGAAGTGATTAATATTTTGACAGTGGCATTTACTGTCAGTTACATTCATTTGAAATATGAACTGTGTAACAAAGGAATTGTGTTTATCTTAGGCTTCGGGACTAATAAAAAAAATTATTTTTAAATTTATCTGTAAAATATATAGAAAAAGTATTAATGTATTCCTGTAGAAAATTCAATAATCTTTAATTTTCATAAGACATAAAATGCGAAAAAATGGCATTTAATGGTATTTTTTGAAGAAAAACCATTATGACCTTCAGGTAAAGTACCATATCCGGTTATCCGATTTACATCAAAATCTAATGGTTTCTTTTCATATTAGAATAGGGTAGAAATACAAGGTTTCAGAATTTTCTGAATGATGGTATTTGAGTTAGAGCTAAGACAAAATCCATACACATACACACACATACCGACATCATCGTGAAAATGTTAAAATTGGATTCTACGGACCTCTCGATATGTGATTTTTAGCACGATCCCTATACCTCCCTTACCAAGGGTAGCGGGAGGTAAAAATACATACTTTATGAACCTATTTTAATAAAAATTAAGTGCACTGTTTTTAACGGATGTAAAAAAAAATATTGACACAGAAAACAAACAACACGTCATCATTTTCTATCTATAGTTCTAGTTATTTATCTTGTTGCCGAATATTGAACATACTATTATGTAAATCTTACAACGAAGAATTACTGGAAATTGGGACTTTTATGGGACACTAGTTTAAAAGAGGAATAATTTAATTGTTTCAAAATTTACGGGACACAGCTTCCAAAAACGGGACGAGTGGTCACCTTACCTTTACGGCAAAATTGTAAATAGTCTCAAATACATTTGTTAGGATGTCACAAGTAATATGGCAGGCTGCATTTGCCGCATTATATTTTGCGAGATATTTTCAATGAGATTGTTATAAATTTATTATATAAAATTATAATTTGATTTGACATTTTCTTGTTGAAATAAATATATATTATTTTGTTGTAAAGGATAACGAAAGCATCGCTACCTTTATTAATTATTGATATTACAGATATGTATAAAATACAAAAACGTATGAAATATACTTAATTTTATTTCTTGTAAAATGATGTATACGGTTTCTATGACAAAATCTCATATGTATCTCGAGTTGTACTGTGCATTTTCTAGACTCGAATGCCTGAAACACCTCGGCCCTGCAGGCCTTGGTTTTGCAAACTGCATTCTCAACCGCAAAACTGAACCTACGACTCTTGGAATATAAATAACTATTACGTTAACGTTTATGGGTTTATGTCATAAATTACATGAATTGAGTAGTATATTTACGTAGTCTTAAATTTGCAGATATAAAAACGAAAATATGATGACTTTATACAAAGTATTCGACGTAATAATAAATAATGATAGGTTAGATACTAAAAATGACATTTCAAGAAATAAATGTACCTTGAAGTGTAAAGACTAAAATTTATGTACATTGTATACAAGAAGTATGTTGTTACTGTTGTACTCACTTCACTTTCAGAAGGGATTTCGAGAACTATAAGAGTTACGAAGTTGGTTAATTAAAGAAAAGTTATTAGGAGGTTATTTTAGTTAGTTAGTTAGTTAAGTTAAAGATAGAGACATAAATAATATAAAATAATAAGGTGTAAATTTATCTCGCAGCCCATGGAAAACAAGTGGAAACATTAAAATGTTTGTAATTGACAGATAAATGTGTGTCAAAAAGCCAAACACATTACTGAAGACTTTTCCTGGGAAGTACATTTATTATTTCTTATTTTATTATTAATTAAATATTTATAATTATAGGTACATACCCTTCTGAAATACCACCAATCTCATTGATGAATTGGAAGAATCTCGAACATAGAAGAATAAGAGTGAATAGAATTAATTAAAAATATAAAAATATATAAAGAAGATATGTGTTTTTGTGTCAAATATGTACAATACTTATATAGCCTAACATGGAAATGGCGATAGGTCTTGTGATGGCCACAACATATATTTTGTTATAGTGGAGGACCCCATGGTGGCGACTGTACAAAAAATCTTGTGTGTTTTTCGAGCGCAAGTGGACCTCTCAGTCGACAATATCCCATTTTGCGTTCTTAATACGCAAATAGCTACTTATTCACAATCGGTTAGAAATATGTGCATTTCTAACCTATCAAAAACTTAGGAATTGACTTACTGTTTACTTCACTTCCCAGGTAGCTGCAAAAGACTTTTCCCGATAGCTAAATGTCGCTTTCCAACAGATTGTGATTTTATCAAATTGTAATAAAAATAATATAAATAATTCTTTATTTAACAAGTTATGTAAGAGTAACAGTACACACTAAATTAGTAAAATTATAATTATTAAGAAAAACCTTCCAAACAGGTTAAGATTACTGAAGAGACAGAATCAATAAATGTTTTGTCTTTACTTGGTAACAAGGTAACTAAGCAAATGATAATAAAATAAATAAAATAATTGATTGTGAATAAAATAGTATACATATCTCGCATACCGTGAGTATTTTTTAACGTGAAACATTGGGTTTGTCATATCCATAGTTACGACTTGACATTTGATTGACAGCAATGTATTTGCCCGTTCCATTTAAATGAAATATAGGGAACGAATTTGACATTTGATAAGAGTCAATAGAGGTTAATTTTGTTTAAATAATTATACGCATTCTAAATTAAAATTAGTTGTAGAAAAAATATAGTGTACACCTTGTGCCCGAGTGGTTTTCTGACTCGGCTAAATTTCTTACAATATTTAAATATAATACTTCTGTCAAATTCATTTCCCATGTGTCATTTTAAATGAGACAGACAAATATATTGCTGTCAATCAAATGTCAAATTATAACTTATAGGAAAATTCAACGGTTATCTGTCATATTGATATTAGAGGGTAATTTTGTTTAAATAATTATACTTATTTTCTAAAAATTAAATTTGGATGTAGAAAAAATACTGTGTGCACCTTGTGCCCGAAATATGTTTAGTGTTCTCGAGTGGTTTTCTGATTCCGCTAAATTTCTTACAATATTTAAATATAATTATTCTGTCAGATTCGTTCCCTATGTTTCATTTTAAATGGAACGGGCAAATACTTTGCTGTCAATCAAATATCAAGTCGTAACCATGGATATACAAACCCAATGTTTCACGTTAAAAAATACTCACGGTATATGCAAATTCCAGCCCCGCGCTCATAACATCTTCAACAGACTCGCTTTACGTCACCTATACACACTAGCATAGGCGTACGTAAGATACCTGCTTAGGTGTCTAAGTGGAAAGATTGTTTATTTTGATATCAATGTTAATTATACAGAGTGTCCCAGATTTAAACGGCATAACTTGAACCATGGATTAAACACGTAAAAATAAGATGACAAGTTCATTTGAGCAAATGTCCGTAAATGCTTTGTTCAGAGATATTCATGTTTTTCTTATTGGAGCAGCGCTACCTTAAAAATCAACTTTATAACGAGATATCAAATATTATCTTATTAAGTTATGACATAACAATTAAATTAATTATAGATAAATGATTTGGCTATTACCTCATTTCGATACAAAATTTAGTTTGCTTGCCTAAGGTAAGGGTAAAAATGAAAATTATCGATGAATTCACACAAATGTATTATTTATGTACAATAAAATAATAACGATTTTTTATAAAATTTGTTCAAAATGATCACCTGTAGCAAGCAAACAGGCACGATAACGATCTGCCACTGCATTGGTCGCTGCGTGACAACGTTACTTTGCTCGGGAGATATGGTTTCGCAAACTTGAATAATTTTTCTGCGTAGAGTGTACAAATTATCTAATCGGTTCATCATAAACTCTTTCTTTTATGGCACCCCAAGCAAAGAAATCTAAAGGTGTTAGATCGGACGAACGGGCTGGCCATGGTACAGGTCCTCTGCGACCAATCCACCGTTGTGGATAGTGTAAATTTAACCACTCTCTTGGTTGTCTCCCATAACGTGCAGGGCAGCCATCTAACTGTAGCCAAGAGTATCTTCTTATTGCTAATGTAATTTCTTCCATTAAATCATTCAAATCATTACTTAGAAAATTGTAGAACCTTTCTGAATTTAAACGATGTGGCAAAAAGAAAAGGCCTATTAAAGTATTTTCAATAATATCTAGCCAAACATTACATTGAAATTCATAGTGGAAATTTTTCTCTTTAATTGCATAAGGATTTTCATGTAACCAAAGATGAGAATTTCTTTGATTCAAAACCATATCTCCCGAGCAATGTCATGCAGCGAATTAATGCAGTGGCAGATCGTTATCGTGCCTGTTTGCTTGCTACAGGTGAACATTTTGAACAAATGTTATAAAAAATTGTTCTTATTTTATTGTACATAAATAATACACTTGTTTGAATTCATCGATAAATTTCTTTTTTTCCCGACCTAGGTGCAAGCATACTAAATTTTGTATTCAAATTAGGCAATTGCCAAATCATTTACATATAATTAATTTAATTATTATGTCGCAACTTAATAAGTTAATATTTGATATCTCGTTATAAAGTTGATTTTTTAAAGTAGCGCTGCTCCAATAAGAAAAACATGAATATCTCTGAAACAAAGCATTTACGGACATTTGCCCAAATGAACTTGTCACCTTATTTTTTACGTGTGTAATCCATGGTTCAAGTTATGCCGTATAAATCTGGGACACTCTGTATAAGACTTCAACGAAAAATAAAAAATATGTATTTTTTTCTTGTGTAGACATATATTTGTTTATTTACAATAAAGGTGAACAGATATATCAAAATAAAGCAACAAAAATCGTATATGAAGTGCAATTGCGGCCAAAAAAATGGAAACACCTACGTTTATCTAGTTACCTGTTTTTATGAATTTTTAACATTGTAATTTGACTTGACACAAACAGTGGCGTTTCATTATGAAATCCATAAAACTGTTTTTATTTACTTAATTTTTATTTTACTAATTAAATAATTTAATTAAAATAGAGAAAGAGAAACGTGTATTACTTATATGAAAAATAAAATATAATGGAAAACGGTGAACACAAAATTATAAACCAAAAAATAAAAAACAAAGAATTAATATTTTATGGGGGCTCTATTTATTTCTATCATATCTCTCGTCTTTTCGTTTTCATTCAAATGTCGAGGCATTTTAGTGCTTTTAAATTATTTTCATTTAATGTGACATTGACATTTATGTAAATAATTACAGAAAATTTACGACGCCTATGTTTGAATATCCTGGCAAAGACTGAATTACAAAAATAAAAAAATAGGTGTTTCCATTTTTTGGCCGCAATAGTACAATGTACAATTACTTGTTGAAGAAAGAAATACATAAAGGGAAAATAAATATAACTTAAAGGAAAATTAATTAAAAATTATTATAAATTACATATACTAATAAATTTCCGGTTTTGTCTATTTGTTTTATACCTTCTATTATTGTCTTTTATTCTGCTATAAATTCTTAGACGCACAAAAAGTTTTTTTTTTAAGTATTCTAATATGTAATTCAGTTATTTTGACTTATTATTTTACTAAACCATGCGCGTGTGCATGTTCAAAATTACATGTTTGTAAATGCTGTATATATATTATACAAAAAATCTCAACTAATTGTCCTGAGGATGGTTAAAAATATAACAGAAAGCTTGACAAATTAAAAAGAGTGTACTACACTTAAGCCTACAAATTGACTGCCAAACCCACTAACCAGTTTCCTATATATATATATATATATATATATATATATATATATATATATATATATATATCTGCCTTACGTTAAATTGGCACTTAAAATTCGTACTTGGTTAAGTCGAGATGTAATAGTAATTATAATATGCCATTGTTATAATGAGCAAAAGACTCCGTCAACATCTAAAATTGCTATAAAAAGGGGATTCATTTATAAGCCAAAGTATGTAGAGTATCAGTGTCAACTAAACACGCACTTGCTATACATATATATTTCATCATATATCTTTCAGAAATACCCCCAATCTCGTCAATGAATTGGAAGAATGTCGAACATTTAGAAGAGTAGGAGGAAACTTGTTCATATAATAAATTGAAAAATAAAGAATAGATGTGATTAGAATTTTTTGTGCGTACCAGAAATGTTAAATTCAATACTTATATAGTCTCATATGAAAATGGCGAGAGCTACTGTGCTGGCCATAACAGATTTTTGATTATGGGAATAGGATATTCTCGTGAATCGGTGATTAGTATCACTCATGGCATTTTATAGGAGAGCATATTGAAAGACCAATGCTAAAAATATTAATCAAAACTAGTTTCCTATTAATACCTCCATATACAGGGTGTCTCATTAAGCTTGCTCACTATTGGTAACTTTTTTATTTGAAGAGATACGAGGTTGGTTATATGACCAAATTGTGCCATTTTATATTAGAGAATTGGCCATGTAGACAAAATAAAAATTGTATCAGCAGTTCTCAAAATTTGGGACAAAATATATATTTTTGAAATGGAACTATATATTTTATATTATCTTATTGGAAAGAGTATTTTTTTCTCTTTCCAATACGGTAATATCTATAATGTATATGTACAATTTTTTCAAATAAACGAGTTATTTACGTTTAAAGATAAAAATTACCTTTTATTAGTTTATTTAGTCAAGAACCATGGAAACATTTGTGTTCTATAAAATTATTATTTTATTAACTTATTTTACAGTAATTGTAAGCAATTAAAGAAAATATTCAAATTGAAAGCCATTATTTCTTTCGCACATTTCAGCTCTTTTGGAAAGAGAGCCGACCGTTCTACGTAACTGGTGCCTAGATATAACTTTCCAAATAGCAAGATCATATTCAACTTTTCTTCATTTGTAAAGTTATTAAACAGTATTAAACACAGAGAACGTTACGGGAGAAAATACTAAACCTTTAACAAACAAATAATCAATTGTTTCCGTGGCTTACTTGGCTAAATAAACTAATAAAACAGTTTACAAAATTTTAATTTTTAACAGAAAACAGAACAGAAAAAAATACTCTTTCCAATAAGATAATATAAAATATATGGTTCCATTTAAAAAATATATATTTTGTCCCAAATTTTGAGAACCACTGACACATTTATTATTTTCTCTACATGACCAATTTTCTAATATAAAATGGCACAATTTTGCTCATTTAACCAACCTCGTATCTCTTCTAATAAAAAAGTTACCAATGGTGAGCAAGCTTATTGAGACACCTGTATAAATACATACATTAATACATATTTCTGTCTTTGATTAATGTTGAAATTAGAAATAAAAAAATCTGATGTGGCCAACACAAAACCTCCCGCTATTTAAGTTTTATTAATTTAAATACATACCTACGTATTTAGTAAAGCTGCAAACTATATTATGTTTCATTGCATATAACTATTGCTTTATTTACGATTTTCTTTATTATTTAATATGTCACTATTATAAATTTGAATTGATTAGTTATTTGACAATGACGTTTACCTGTCTGTTACATTCATTTGAAAAATGAACTGTGTAATAAAGGAGTTGTGTTTATCTTAGGCTTCGGGATTATAAAAAAAGATTTTTAAATTTATCTGTAAATATATATATATATATATATATATATATATATATATATATATATATATATATATATATATAAAGTATTAATGTATACCTGTAGAAAATTCAATAATCTTTAATTTTCATAATGGCCTAAAATGTGAAAAAATGGCATTTAATTGTATTTTTTGAAGAAAAACCATTATGAGCTTCAAGTAAAGTGCCATTTCCGTTTATCCGATTAACACCAAAATCTAATGGTCTCTTTTCATATTAGAATAGGGTAGAAATACAAGGTTTTCTGAATGATAGTATTTGAGTTAGAGTGAAGACAAAATTCATACACATACATACATACATACATACACACACACACACACACACACACATCATCGTGAAAATGTTAAAATTGGATTCTATGGACCTTAAAACGGGGTCATTTACTAAAATCTCGATATGTGATTTTTAGCACGATCCCTATACCTCCCTTTCGAAAGGTAGCGGGAGGTAAAAAGTTATTTATTATTTCATAATATGATCTTTGTTTTTTAGGAGTATAGGTGTGTGGTGCATCCTGCTAGTGGAGATATGCATTATTATCCTGTTTGGCCTGTTTGCTACATACGATGACGATGCGCAAGCTCCTGCAAAAGGGGACTCACCACCACCGTCCTCGGAACTTAATTCTTCAAGCATTATAACTGAACTGAACGCCGTACGGAAAACTACCCGTATGTACTCTAGTCTTTATTTTATTAATACCTATGTAAACATTGAAGGTCATGAAAAAAAAAAAATAATAATTCGTAAAGTTTATTTACCGAAATTCAAACGATCAGCATAAAACTATTAAATATACCTGTACTATAAAACCAGAAAAAAATCTTTGTACGCTTCCCATATATTTTTGTATCATTTTATATACCGTGAGTATTTTTTAACGTGAAACATTGGGTTTTCATGTCCATGGTTACGATTTGACATTTGATTGACAGCAATGTATTTGCGTGTCCCATTTAAAATGAAACATAGGGAACGAATTTGACAGATGTTAGCTAAGTCAGAAATTTAGCTAAGTCAGAAAACCACTCGAGAGCACTAAACATATTTCGGGCACACAATATTTTTTTTGCAACTAAATTTAATTTTTAGAAAAAAGATATAATTATTTAAACAAAATTAACCTCTAATGACGTCTTGTCAATATGACAGATAACCGCTGAATTTTCCTATAAGTTACGACTTGACATTTGATTGACAGTAATATATTTGCCTGTCTCATTGAAAACATAGGGAATGAATTTTACAGAGTATTATATTTAAATATTGTAAAAAATTTGGCCAAGTTAGAAAATCACTCGAGCACAGGGTACACTATATTTAATTTGGAAAGCAGGTATAATTATTTAAACAAAATTAACCTCTACTGACGTCTTATCAAATTCAAATTCGTTCCCTATGTTTCATTTTAAATGGGACACGCAATTACATTGCTGTCGAATCAAATGTCGAATCGTAACTATGGATATGACAAACCCAATGTTTCACGTTAAAAAATACTCACGGTATACCGTGAGTATTTTTTAACGAGAAACATTGGGGGTGTCGTATCCATGGTTACGACATTAGATTGAGAGCAATGTATTTGCGTGTCCCATTTAACATGAAATATAGGGAACGAATTTGACAGATTATATTTATATAATGTAAGAAAATTAGTCGAGTCAGAATACCACTCGAGCGCACTAAACATATTTCGGGCACAAGGTACACACAATATTTTTTCTACAACTAAATTTAATTTTTAGATAATATGTATAATTATTTAAACAAAATTAACCTCTAATGGCATCTTGTCAATGTGACATATCATTGACAGCAATGTATTTGCCTGTCTCATTTAAAATAAAACATAAGGAATGAATTTGGCAGAAGTATGATATTTAAATATTGTAAGAAATTTAGTCAGAAAATCACTAGTGCACAAGGTGCACACAATATTTTTTCTATAACTAAATTTAATTTAGAAAGCAGGTATAATTATTTAAACAAAATTAACCTCTAATGACGTCTTGTCAAATGTCAAATTCATTCCCTATGTTTCATTATAAATGGGACAGGCAAATACATTGCTGTCAATCAAATGTCAAATTGTACACATGGATACGACAAACTCAATGTTTCATGTTAAAAAATACTCATGGTAGATTACAATATTCTGTATAGGTAGATGTGGAAAACTGCTATGTTACGCATCGGAATTTAAAAGTTGAATTAAAGTTATGCATATATTGTAACAGATGATCCACCATGTTGAGGGCGAAACTACGGGGGGTGCCGAGATGTTTCAGGAAAAAATTAATCTAATTAAGACACGAAAACCAAAAATTGTTTATTTTTTGTTTATTGAACATCAATCCTACATGATAAAAATCCTAGTTACAGGACGATCATAACAGGGTACAAATGTAATGCGTTGGTAATATTAATGAAAATGGCACGCAATGTTTGTACTATATTAAAGATTTTATTTTATGACACATACATTTATTTTTATTTATTTATATTATTTTATTTTCTTCAGAGACTTCTTGACTTTTTTTATTCACAGGTGTCTTTATTTTATCATAGTTCATGGGTGTCTTGAGTGTCAATGTGTAGTGTCAGTGTCACTGTCACTGTCTAGCGTCAACGTCACTGTTCAGTGTCAATGTCACTGTTCAGTGTCAATGTCACTGTCTAACACTCCCCCTCACGAAAGACCACAGACCATATACACTATTTTAGATTGGAAACGTACATGTTAAGCATCGATATCTCATTAATGTCGCTATCTGGTGTATGGAAGCAAAAGTAAATATAAAACTCGGTCGGTATTATCATTACCTACAATTAATATTGGTATATTCGGTTTATTAATTACCCCTAATTTGTAGTTGAAGCATTTTTTTCACAAAATACTATCATTGCGTAGTATTTTATGAAAAATCTACTTCAAGTACAAATCAGTCTTACAAAGATTACATAAAATAAGTAAAAAATAATGCATTTTTGAAAACACTATAATTTCATTTAGGAAAGATACAATACTTAATAGAATTCATCCATGTTTAAAACTTCCAACCACTTGACAAATAAATCCCGATAAGTTCGAGACTGTCGAAATCTATAGTTTGATATCCCTAGAATACGATTTTGTAATATGTTTTACTGGTAAAAAATAATACAATTATATAAAAATATATTTTCACTTTCCGGTAGCATTACAATTTGGTACACAACACTTTATTCTTGTCTTCTTAAATATTTACAAGTTTTTTCACACAAATAACTACTTATAATACAAAAAATATATTCACAATGACAGTCAGAATTGTTTCAAATGAAAATGACAAATGTCAAAATTCGCGCAAAAGAAAAAATGAAAAAAAATTGACACACTAACGATACTGGTGTCGCCATATCTAGTGTATGAAAGCAAAACTAAAAATGCTAGGCCGGTATCTCCCATTTGCGTTTCCCGGGCCTGCGAAAGACCATTAATAGAGTCCAATATATCTTCTTAGTTTATCTTGTTTTGAGCCATATAAAGATTTTGTGAAAATGTCAGCTTCCATTTCTCCTGTTCTTTTATATATTGCATTTATTTTACCAACTTTTATAGTATCTCGAATAAAATGTTCTTTAATATTTATATGCTTTGATTTTGAACTAATGATGGGATTTTTTTAAAAAATTTTGAGCAGCTTGATTATCATTGTATATTGTTATTGTTTTCTGTGTTATACCTAAATCCGTAAATAATTTTTGAAGATGTAATGCTTCTTTTGCCGCTTCAGTTAGTGCCATATATTCCGCTTCCGCTGTAGAAAGCGCAACAGTTCTTTGTTTTCTTGTTTCCCATCTTATCAGTCCACTGCTATATTTAAAACAATAGCCTGTATATGATCTTCGATCACGCATATCCTTCTATCGGAATTCCTGATTTTACAAAATTTAAGGTTCATTCAGACTTCCGAAATCAGAAGCTTGAAACTACAAATTCAATCTTATGCAATCATTCGACCAATAGAAATGCGTGTGCAGTGGTTTCGTGCAATGAATCTGTTTCAAACGAAAAGTATGCAAACGCTACGCTAAATATTTCAATCTTGTGCAATGCTCTTGTCACTGATTGCTCCAATTATAACACAGTTGTAGTCTTGCTGACAGTTCCGCAAATAACCTTCTTTTCAAAGTTGGAAATAAAATGAATATTGAATTAGTTGGGGTTATAATGAAGCGAAGAATAGTGTGTGCTGCATATCTATGGAGCGAACATTTGTTAAATCTACAATGTCGACGTTACCATTTCATCTTCATTTTCTTTACTCATCTATTAAAATGACATGTATTAATAAACAATATTGCAATAATTATATTAGGTTTAGGTAATACGTTTACAATACTCACTTTTTTCACGAAAAATCAGGCACAACAAATACTGACAAGTGTCGTTTACAAATTTGACGTGAATTTGAGTTTATTTGTAGAATTATAGAAAACCTCAATAGATAGCGCCACCACCAATATCGTTGTGATTTCGGTACTGTGAACGCGTTTAAATTTGTTGCGTGGAGGCGTTGCACGATGGCTTTGCACAGGATTAAATTTGTAGTTTCAAGCTGGTGATTTCGCAAGTCTGAATACGCCTTTAGTGACATATGTTTTGTGCCTTTTAAATATCGCAATATTATTTTCGCAGATTTCCAGTGTTCTTCGTTGTAGCAGTTATTATATTGGCTCAAATAACATACTGAAAACATAATGTCTGGTCTTATTGCTACCGCTAAGTGCATTAGTGACCCTATGAAATTTTGATATGGGAGATTTTTCATTTCTTCTGGATTAGTTTGTGGCGGCTGGAGCCGTCACAGTTGTAAAAATAAGTTTGAATTAAACTGTAAAAAAAATATATATTACGAACGACAATAACAATTTATTCTAATATAAAAATACATTTGATGTTGACTCGTTTTAAGTCGAAAATGGAATGAATGTTTATTTACTTTTTGTTGTCTAGTAACCCAACAATTCCCAAAACCTTACTTGATATTTTTCTTGTATTTATTCTCAAGGATATTGGGATGCTTGCTATAAGGTGCGTTCGGTAAATCATGCGGAGTTGGAGTATTTACGGAGCGGTGTTGGAGTGGAGTGGGAGTAGAGCTGGAGTTGGAGTAGATCGAAAGAACAAGGTACACTCCTTTATTTGTGATTAACCGAACGAGTAGAGTTAAAATTTTGGTGCACGAATATAATAACCTCCTTGTTTGACAATCTGATATACTGCACTGCTAAAAAAATAAAAATAAATAATGAACCATACAGAAGGTATTCAGTTTGGTATTATTCTTTAATGATTCTGAAGAAAGTATATATTAGAAAAGGTACAGAATTCTTACTATTCCGACATACTGTGCCTTGTTATATTACAAAACAATATTATAAATATAAAATAATTGTGTATAATAAAATATTTCAACATAAAAATACAAAATGATCTGACAGATGTCAAATAAAACAAAAAAAAAAAAACTCCATGTATGCTTGCATATCGAGGTTGGGCTTATGGAGTTAACATTTTTCACTCCACTTGACTCCATTCTGAATTTGCCGAACGCTCCATTTTAAGATCACTCCATGTAATTACCGAACGGTGCTGGGAGTGTACAGAGTGAAAAGAGTGAACAGAACTCATTTCCTTTTTCTAATTTCAAATTGGTTTCCATGGGAGTATTTGCTGATTTGCATTCAGCCATATTATTTTTTTTTAAGTGATTTTCTATATATTTTTCTTGATTTAATAGAATTTTCGTATCTAATATCTTGAATTCTATACCAAGACAATAATTTAGTTTTCCTAAGTCTTTCATTTTAAAGCTTTTCATCAATACTTCCTTTATTTCTTGATAATGTTTTTCATTTGAATATGCAATAATCAGATCATCCACGTAAATGGCAATAAGTACGTTTTCTCCCCCTTTTGACATTTTGTAGATGCATGGATCTGCATTTGATGCTTGGAAACCTAATTCTTGTAGTTTATTATCCAGTTTTTTATACCATTGTCTTCCAGCTTGTTTTAATCCATATAAGGCTTTTTTCAATTTGCATATTTTAGCATCTGTTGAATTTCTTAAATCTTTTGCATCTTTTTGGCTTTATTAAATAATAAAAGGTTTTCGCTAGCACTTTCTTCAATAATTATATCATTTAAATATTTTTCTAGTAACTTTGGTTTCTCCATGCAAATATTTTCTTCTATTTCTCCATTTAAAAATGCTGTACATACATCTAGTTGACATAAATTTAAATTTTGTTCAACTGCTTTTGCTATTAATGCTCTTATTGTACTTAATTTTGCTACCGGCGCGAATGTTTCTTGATAATCAATACCTGGTCTTTGTGAAAAACCTCTGGCTACTAATCGAGCTTTCTTCCTTTTTAATGTTTCATCTGTTTTCAATTTTTCCTTCAAAATCATTTTGCAGCTTACCATATTTGATACATTTTCTTTCTTGACTATTTCCCAAGTGTCGTTTATTAAATGTGCTTTTATTTCATCTTTTATAGCATCATACCATTCTTCTGTAGATTCATTATTTCCTTCATTTTCTTCTTCACAAAAATACAATTCGTAATCTTGTGTCCATGTTGGAAGTCTTCTTTCTCTTTGGGATCTTTTTTAATTTTCATTATTTACTGATTCTTCTGTATTTTCGTTTCTTTCTTCAGTATCTTCATTAATATTTTGGTTTCTTTCTTCTATATTTTCATTAATGTTGTCGTTTCTTTCTCTTACATCTTCATCAATATTGTCCTTTCTTTCTTGTATATCTTCATTAATATTTTGGTTTCTTTCTTCTATATCTTCATTAATGTTGTCGTTTCTTTCTTCTACATTCTTCTTTGGCTACACCATCTTCTTCAGGTTTAAATTTCTTTCCAGTAACATACATACATACATAAAATCACGCGTTTCCCACTTAGTGGGTTAGCAAAAACCCGAAAATAATAAGAAAAGGGATGAAAGCAAGAGCTCCACAGAATCACCTAACTCTTTAAAAACATTCATTCAAGAACATATTATTGTGACCGATTTTCGGAAGCGAATAACCGCATCCGGACCACAATAATAGTTACGCAACAATCATCTTTCGCTACACATTCCTGTACATACATACTTCATTCGTCTCGTCCACATAAAAGTTCAGCTGTCTCTCCATTCTCACAAAACATTCTTACTTACCATTCATCTTTACACCACAATAATTACGAAACAATCATCCTTCGCAACACATTCCTATCCATGCATACTTATTGCACCACAGCCACATTCATAAACGTATTCATACATAATAACATATTAAAGTGACCGATTTTCGGTAGCGAATAACCGCATCCGGACCACAATAATAGTTACACAAAAATCATCTTTCGCTACACATTCCTGTACAAACATACTTCATTCTTCTCGTCCACATAAAAGTTCAGCTGTCTCTCCATTCTCACAAAACATTCTTACTAACCATTCATCTTTACACCACAATAATTACGAAACAATCATCCTACGCCACACATTCCTATTCTGGCAAACTTCTTTCGCCTCAGCCACATTCATAATCGTATTCATACATGCTCTTCTTCTCTTTCCACTCGGAAACTTACGCTCCTTCAAAACACTACCAATCACATCCATCCACTTACACACTGGACGGCCACGCAATCGAACACCCCCAAAGTCCATTTTTAATTAATACGGCCTGAGCCTGTACTTTCTAGGTATCGTAGTTATTCCTATTCAGGAGCTCAATACTATATATTTTTGACATTCTGGTAAAAATTGCAAAATTATTATACAATATATCTACTCTTTTTCTTTGTGATCTGACCTAATGAAAATGGCACGCAGTGTTTGTACTATATTAAAGAGTTTTATTTTATGACATATACATTTATTTTTTGATTTATTTATATTACATTTTTTTATTTTCTTCATAGACTTCTTGACTTTTTTTTATTCACAGGTGTCTTTATTTTATCATAGTTCATGGGTGTCTTGAGTATCAATGTGTAGTGTCAGTGTCACTGTCACTGTCTAGCGTCAATGTCACTGTCCAGTGCAGTGGCGGATCTAGACTTTGTTAACTGCAGTGGCTCAGCATTAAGCGAGGTATAGATAAATAAAAAAAAAATTTTTCGTTCAAGGTCAAATGCCTTAAAATTAAAAGTTACATTTTTTGAAGGGATGTACAAAAGCATGTTTTCCCCGCTTTCATGTACAGAAATAAGTTTTAAATATCAACTTTTTACCTCTCGCTAAGAGAGGTATTGGATTCATGCTAAAATTCGCATATCCAGATTTTATTGAATAAGCACGATTTAAGGTCCCTACAATCCGATTATAACATTTTTAAAATGATGTCTGTGTGTGTGTGTGGATGTGTGTATGTATGGATGTTGGAGGGACGATTCCTCAAAAACTATAAGACTTAAAAAATATTTAACTGCAGTTTCTTCAATCTGACATTCCTGAGAAGAGCTGAAAAGGCTTTGGTAACAATTGAACAACCGGAAGTAGTAGTTTCTTAAAAAAAATCTTCTAAATATAATTTTTTGGGAGTTTTTTTTATTAAATATTGAAGAACATAAAATTCTCCATCTAATACACTTAAAATTTTTATTATATCTTTTATAGATTTAGAGATAAAGACACTATAATTTATAGAGTAAACTAATCGCAGAGGCCAAGGCACTAAGAAAACCAGTTGACAAATTCCAATGTTTATAACATGACACATGTCATATTCAAATATCAACAGTTTTAGTGACATTCTGATAGCTTTTTCTGGGAAGTATATTTAACTTTTCTTATTGTTTTATTAATTAAATTTAGAAACTTCCTCATACAATGAAAAATAGAATTATATGTGTGCAGAAGACATGTTAAATACAATAAAAAACAATATTTGAGTAAAGTTCTGTAATTTTTTGTTATAAAACGACGGTTCGAAAGCGAAGTGCAATACAATACTTATGCCCGTATTCATAAACACTCGTAAAAATTTTAAACGGTTCGTTATAATTTTTATCCAATAAAAACAGTTGACATTGAAAGAAAAATCGAAATTTTATTTGTCAAGTTTGATTCTATTTGTCAAAAGATATAACGAACCGTTTTGAAACTTTACGAGTGTTTATGAATATGGGCATTAGTATATAGCCTAATATGGAAATGGCGAGAGGTCTTGTGCTGGCCACAACAGATTTTTTCTACTCGGGTTGTTGCGTGAGGTCACGGGCAATTGCCCTGCTTGCCACCCCCTAAGACCGCCACTGAAGCGTAGGTAATTTTTTTGAAAGTTACCAACATTTTTTTCTGAGATGAAAAGCTACAATTTTTAGGTACTTTATTCTCACAGTATTTGGACATTAAAGTTAATGAATCTATTTTGAATTATTTAATTAAAGTTTATCTGCAATAAACAACAGATGAAATTAATGTGAAATTATGCATAAGTAAAAATTATTACTAATATTAATACTACATATTAAGTTATATACAATATAGACATGTCGATTCCTGGAATCCTGGGTGCTCGCATGCGATGCGCCAGAGCGCCAAACCCAAACGCAATACTGAACAACAAGAAAATCACCATGTAATACAGATCATTTCGAGTTAGTAATCTGATATATTTCTTTTAATTCAATCAAAAATAAGTAAAAAATAATATGCAAATAAAATGATTTTTGAAATATTTCATTTACATTTATAATAATTTAAAAAAAGTTACAGTGGCTCAGAGAATTTTCACAGTGGCTCGAGCCACTGTAAAAAGGGCCTAGATCCGCCACTGGTCCAGTGTCGATGTCACTGTAACAAATATACCTAAATACAAAATAGAATACAGTCAAAAAAATAATGATGAAGATAGCATAATTTATATTAAGCAAACAATTTAAATATGGAAAATTTACAGAAGTGATATTTTAAATTTACGTGAATCGGCTCAATGTTAACATTATTAAATAGATTGCAGATTTGTCGAATAGGACATTTTAATTCATAATTTGCCCTCACTGTTTTTAAATTAAAAGTAAACATGGTCCTTGAATTTAATCTAGGTATATTGAAAGGGATCAGAGATAAAATAGCTCTATCGTTAATTTGACCATTTATCAGTTTATATAAAAAATGTAATGGACTGAATATTTCTCCTTATAGATAAAAGAAGGGGTGGAAGGACCAACAGTTGAATGGTTTAAAGGTGAAAAACGAAAGGCATAAATGGTCCACGTGTATTGTAAAATTCTTTATTACGGACATTTCGGGCTTAGGGCAAGCCCATCTTCAGCAATCGTTGAATATACAGTAATAAAATAAAGTACTCGGAAACTGCAGTCAGTATGGTTTTATTTGATTAGAACCTACGTTTCGACCATTACAATGGTCTTTCTCAGGGTTAAATCAAGTCATAAACTATGAAGAAGATATTTGTAACTCATGTTAACAAACATCAAAATGTAATATGTGAATCACAACGTTATAAAATTGATGAAAAACAACTTTTATATAAAATATAATGTAACGAACCAGATCGAATGTAGCAAAAATTGTAATGGTTGAAACGTAGGTTCTAATCAAATAAAACCATACTGACTGCAGTTTCCGAGTACTTTATTTTCTTCTCCACACATCAATCTCCAGTCGATCATCGTTACTCCAAAAATTTATAAAGTTGTATTAGACACGAAGATCTATATGAACTACGTCGATAACAATTTTAAATACAGGATTTCAACAAACTTCTGAATTAATTCGTAGTTGGTGAAATAGTTCATGCTGCGATCGGAAGATACGCAGAAGCGGAAATTTGCAGGACTGGAAGTCATGGTACATTTCGGCAGTGTTTTGTTGTGCTATATGTCTATAGTTTTCATTTTATTGTTAACCCTATTTTTTGCATGTAGTTTTTCATATTACAAAATGGTTTTATACTGTGCTGTGTTAAATTGTAATGAAAAATACAAAGAAAGTACTGATATTTCACTTCACGTGTAAATAATTTACATGTAAAGTAACTTTTAGATTTTCTGCTAATAATGAGAAAAGAGACTGAAATTTATCTGAGTACGTATTTCAAATACAGGAACTAGTCATTACTTTGTAAAAAGGTAGCACAAATCCCCCTTTGCGCATATGTTCCGATCACAACAAACACTGTAAGGGGGCCTCCAGTTAGTATTCAGATAGTATAATTCTATTTAGTTTATTAAATAAATACAAAAACTTTATTTGACACTTTATTTTAAGTCAATAATCGTTTGTTATTCGTTTAGCACACTTTATAATAGATATTTGCATACTAAGCGAGCTAAGGTAATGTTTATTCATGAGAAGGAAGTTTAGCTCACGAGCCCGTAAGGGCGAGTGAGTTAATTTCTTCGAGTGAATAAACATTCTTAGCTTGATTGTCTGTCATTTGTGCCGTGAAAATTAATGAAAATGGCTGATAATGTCTGATAAATATTATGGTGAGTGTTATTTTCGTACATGATGTTATTTTAAATGCATTATTTGTTGCAGAGTGAGTTAAAATTTTGTGAGAGTGCTTTAAAATTTTTTAATTCACTTATGAATAAAATTTTACTTGTAGTTGTTGCTATGGAGTTAATAATGACAGTTTAAAACGTCAAAATTGAATAAAATATTATATTACATCACATCTTCCTTTATTTAAACTAAAATGAAACAGAAATATTTTAGAATCTATCGGGTTTCTTTCTCTCACATTCAATTTCAATTTTTTTAAATATTTTTAAATGAAAGTTCGTTTAATTTTGAAACAATTCGTGCTATCAAAAAGTCATAATTATTTTTTGTATAGCTGCATTTGATTTTTAAAGAAACCTATAGCTATCTTTCTCGCACCAGTTTCTGTAGTAGGCTGCGCGAGTAAGATACCAATAGTGTGACATCATCTGTATCCCTGGAAATAAATTCAAATATCTCGCAAAGTAATTATTAAAAAAATGTTTTTACTTCCTGCTACCCTTGGTAAGGGAGGTATAGGGATCGTGCTAAAAATCACATATTGAGATTTTAGTAAATGACCACGTTTTAAGGTCCCTAGAATCCAATTTTAACATTTTCACGATGATGTCTATATGTGTGTATGTGTGTGTATGTATGTATGTGTGTGTGTATGTGTAGGGATTTTGTCTTCGCTCTAACTCAAATATTATCATTCAGAAAATTCTGAAACCTTGTATTTCTATGCTATTCTAATATGAAAAGAAGCCATTAGATTTTGGTGTAAATCGGATAACCGGAAATGGCACTTTACCTGAAGCTCATAATGGTTTTTCTTCAAAAAATATCATTAAATGCCATTTTTTCGCATTTTATGTCTTATGAAAATTAAAGATTATTGAATTTTCTACAGGAATAAATTAATACTTTTTCTATATATTTTGCAGATAAATTTAAAAATATTTTTTTTTATTAGTCCCGATGCCTAAGATAAACACAATTCCTTTGTTACACAGTTTATTTTTCAAATGAATGTAACTGACAGGTAAACCTCATTGTCAAAAAACTAATCACTTCAAATTAATAATAGTGACATTTTAAAAAGAAAATAGTAAATAAATCAATAGTTTTATGCAATGGAACAGTTTGCAGCGTTAGTAAATACGTAAGTATGTATTTAAATTAATAAAAATGGATAGGAATTTGTGGCGAAGGATGATTATTGCGTAACTATTATTTTGGTCCGGATGCGGTTATTCGCTACCGAAAATCGGTCACTTTAATATGTTCTTATGTATGAATGCTATGATGATTGTGGACAAAGCGAAAGAAGAATGTTGTTAAAGAGTGAAGTGAGTCAGCTGAGCTCTTACTCTTATCCCTTTTCTTATTGTTACTATTGTGTCCGGGTTTTTGCTAACCCACTAAGTGGGAAACGCGTGATTTTATGTACCTATGTATGTATGTAAAAATTAAATAGCGGGAGGTTTTGTGTTGCCCACATCAGATTTTTTTTTATCTTAATCGTTATTTATTGAGTAGTACTTTAAAGATAAAATGTACATTTTATTATTTTTTGTTATGGTTTATGGGCCTATTATATATGAATAAGAATATTCTAGAACAATGTGTTTAAAGTTGGGAGAGATAAAATGTACTGGAATATAAATGACTAGCTATATAAAGAGTTGAACGTGCCGTCAATTCAAATCAATGATAGTTGTCTACTAGTAAATAACCATGTTTCTTCGACTTGTGATTGCGTTTTTTTGATCATGATTAGTTTAATCGAAATACTTTTGAATCATGTTTAAAAACAAAATATCTCGCTTATTCTTTAAAGATGCACTTTCGTCCTAGATACATAAAATACAACTCTTGTTAAAACCAAAAACAAAATTGTTTTGTGAATTCTAAGTGTAGATCTCTTTGATGAATAGTGATGATCAAAGCAAAATAATTTGGTCAATTTCCCTGAAATCCTTGAATAATATATCATGTTGTGTCAGAGAAATGATCTTCACTCACGAAACGAATTTATTTCGAATTTCCAATTACAGTAGGTATTTTGTAAAATTACCGTAGATAACTATACATATTTTTCATTATCAATTGGCATTTATTTATTTATTTCATTTAAAATAACTTAATGCTACTTGCGGAAGTATAGTATTCTTCACGTAAGAATGTCGTTGCGCAATAAGCGTATGATTTTTAACGACATACGTAAATGAAGTAGTCTCCTTTTTTACTACACAGCTTATAGAATCTGTTCATAAATGAACGTGAGAATACTATAGTATAATTTTAATTTTTATGAAGTTTGAATTTTTTTGGTGTACTTTCTGTATATGTATATGATAGATATTATCGGTACATAAATATTTTTTTTTTTTTTTTTTGGAAGTGGACTTCTTTTGCGACATTCAATAGAGAATGGCAACGTTGCATTTATGTACGTATATGTACTTTAACTGTTCATTATTTTAATCTGTTTTGTTAAATATTTCATTTGGTTCTGTTCAGAAATTTTGTTCAGTATACATAATAAAGAGTCTATTCCTGATGAGTGGTTTTAAGAATCTATGATAACTCAAAAGTAACACTTAAGTTCAATATTTATACTGAGTATTATTTTACTGAACATTTTGTTAATATTTAAAATTTATGAAAAACACACACTGAAAATTTAAAAAAATATAGGTATGTACTGAACATATAAATTATTGTTCCAACTATATTCCTTGTTGCTTATAGTTTACTAAAATGTTATAATATAAGTAATGTATGTATGTTTACATTATGATTATTTGTTAGCAGGACAGTTTGTGCAGTTTGTATTTTCAGTTCTATTATTAAACGTGTATTTGAACATTAATCATGACGTGTTACAATTGTTAATTATAATAACAAATATTTTTCATTAGCTCAGATTGCGTACAAATGTGCATGGTGCTTATTTTTATCTAACAACTCGTATAGGGTGCATTCTCAACGCCCGAATATTCAGTACTAGATTATTAAAAACCAGAATATTCAAAAGCAGAATATGCATACACAGAATCATTCAAATCTCGAATATTCAAACACAGAATCGCGCATTGTCCGAAAGCGTATCAGCAGAACCATCGCTATCCAACGTAAACGTAACGTAAAGTTTGCTCCTCCTGGTCCCGTCCTCGCTACGACCACATACTCGATTTATGAATCATTCGGGCAAATCGCTTTCTGGCGCTACACTATTCGGTTCTTGAATAGTCGTAATTTGAATGATGCACAGGATGCATATTCTGGTTTTGAATATTCGAGTGTTGAAGGCTTTCCCCTCGTATAAAGGGCAACAAACAGTTATCATTTAGACGTCTAGAGTTAGGGAACCATTCTGGTGAGGAATTTGTTTCTCCAAAAAAAACAATAACGATATTAAGCAAAATTGACAGAAGTTGGTTTTTGATATTGTCGTTTATTTTTTTGTATAATCTTTGATTTTCCAATTATTGGAAGCACTTCGTTGTACCAATAATCAAGGAAAATATTTCAAAATATGTAATGCTTGGACATAATTTTATATAGGTACTGCATAAATAAATATTCAATATTGTTGGTTTTTAATAATAATTAAATGAAAAGAAAATTAGCATAATGGGTAGACGGTGAACCGAGTAAATTAGGTTGAATAATTAACAGTTCATTCTAGTTTCTCGTTCTTTGTATGTTTTAAATAATAAATTTTAATAGGGTATTCTATCTATTTTGTATATATTTTCTTCTAGTAATATGAAAAAAATCTAGGAGTATTAGTGATATTACAGATCTGTGAAGTTACCGATACCCAAGTTTCATATACCTAGAGCAATTAAATTATCATCCTTGTGGACTTCCCGTCGACTATTGAGGGCCATTACTGATATATTTTGGGATTCTAATTTTAAAAATATATATAATATATTTTCTGGGTAAATATGGCTTCATGCATATTTACCCTGAGTAACACAAAAAAAATCCTGTCACCAAGTCCAAACCAAATACTACTAGTTCTATCATTTTAAAATTTTGGGCTATCATCTGAAATAAATTATTTTTTAAATAAATGGGTAAATAATAATAAAAATACACGCTTGTATTTTTTTAAGAAATGGGTAAATGCAACTTTACCCACAATTTTCTTAATTATTTATTAATATAAAATTCGATACTGGCCACTAAGTGCTGAACTTTTAAATTTTGTGCCAATACCTGAGCTAAGTTTTCATAAAAGAAAATTTAGTAAATCTAATCCCATGTTAGTTTTATCCGAAATGGTAAATTACTAATGAAAAGACGATCGATTTTATTATGCGTCCTCCTACACCTTTCTTCTAAAATCATTAATGGAGTACTATACCATAGACAAAATTTAACTACCTATCTTAGATAAGAAAGTGAATATATGTATATAAAATGAGGGAGAAAAAGATCGTGTAAATACTAATACGTTTTGCAAACTACAAGCGATTAACAGTTTGTGCGACGTTTTATCACCTAGGCAATTTTGTTGCCTGACTATAAAATCATAATGCGCGGTTGACCATTGGTGGCAAGTTCTGAACTTACAAAATTATATCTCGCTTATTTCGTACAATTTTTAAGTAATATTTGCACTAAAATTTTTGATTTATTCTGTTTTTACAAAAAAAGTATTAAACTCCAATCGCTTAAAAACTAATTCCTTGTTCAAAGAGTTATTAATCAAATTTATTTCATATAAAAAACATTTTTAGTAATCAATAATATACAACAAGGGCTGAAAATTACCTATTTTGCACGAGGTGTCATTATTTCAGTTTTCTCCACGAGACAAAATCGACTGCTTGAATCGCACATTTATAATTTTTTTTCCAAGATGCGAGAAATAAATTTTTACATTATCTCTCATCAGCATGTATACAAAAGTAACAATTAAATAATTCATTTCGAAGCGTAAGAAAGTACATAGCTATGCTGGCGCCAGAGTTACACTATAAAACCACAGCCTGCTCCCATTATTCACAGTTTCGATGTAGGTATTTCACGTATCTCTCTCTTTCTCTCTCTCTCTCTCTCTCATTCTCTGAGAACGCAATAAATTTGAACCTGTTTCATATGCAGCAACTTTATGGGAATATGGGATAGCCTTTTTTGTATAGTAGAAAAAATTTATGTGGCCCGAGATTAGCACTCAACTTTATAGGATAAATTTGTACATTAGAAAAATGTATATTCACAAACAATGGCTGGCTTTTTCGGCGGCCGGGGCAAAATATTCGTAAGTGAATATTTTTTTTATATTTTTTACTCCCCATGTAGGAATTTTTACCTCTCGCTAAGAGAGGTATTGGATTCATGCTAAAAATCACATCTCCAGATTTAAGTGAATAAGCACGAATTAAGGTCCCCATAAACCGATTTTAATATTTTTACGATGATGTCTGTGTGTGTATGTGGATGTGTGTATGTATGTGTGGATGTTGGAGGGACGATTACTCAAAAACTATAAGACGTAAGACCTGTTTAACTATGAAATCCTCAATCTGACATTCCTGGGAAGAGCTGAAAAGGTTTTGGTAACAATTGAACAACCGGAAGTAGTATTTTTTTTTTAAATCTTCTAAGTATTATTTTTTGAAAATTTTTGATATTACGCCTTTTGAAGAACAAAATTCTACTTCTGATACATTTAAATTTTTTATTATATCTTCTATAAATTTAGAGATAAAGACGCTATAATATATAAAATATCGGGATATAATAAGTCGAGTAGGCGAAACTACACTAAGGAAACCAGTTGACAAATTCAAATGTTTATAACATAATTTGTAAATGACAGATATCAGTGTCAAAAATAAAAAGTTTAGTTACATTCTGAAAGCTTTTTCTGGCAAGTAAATTTAATCTTTCTTATGGTTTTATTAATTAAATATTTAAAATTATAGGTAACCTGTATATATCCATCAGAAATACCGCCAATCTTGTTAATGAATTGGAAGAATCTCTGACATAGGTACTTCCTCATACAGTGGATAATAGATATAATTAGAATTGTATGTGTGTAGAAGACATGTTAAATACAATAAAATACAATATTTGGGTAAAGTTCTGTAATTTTTTTGTTACAAAACGACGGTTCGATAGCGAAGTGTAATACATTACTTATATAACATAAAATGGAAATGGCAAGAGGTCTTGTGCTGGCCACAACAGATTTTCTTGATATATTTTGCTGTGCAGTTTTAATTCCTACTGTGGTCAATGGGCGCATTCACCTACCAGCTGACCGTAAAAAAAGTACGGTCAGATATTCCTGGTCACTTGTTTACGCGCGCAATATTTAAATTCACTGGATTTTCTTCTGCTAGTAGAAAAAATCTAAAGTCATCTATTATCTGTGCAGTAAAACAAAATCAAAATAACATATATAATGTTTAATAAAAATAAAAAATCTGCTGAGGACACTCTGGCGAAATTTTGAAATTGATCTGGTTGAGCATTTAAATCGTTGATTGCTTCTACTAATGTATATTTTCTTCGTCCACCAACGTTAATTTTTTTTTTTTGTTATTTTGCTTATTTAATAAAGTATACAGTAAAATAAAACTGGCACTAGTAAATAAAAGTAATTCTGTTATTCTCCATGTTTATTACTCTAGGGACGAAGCTCGTACGAACCTTTGGATCAGTGCTCATGCGGACCTCAGAGAGATTTAGTTCAGCCCTGCATGAGCGGCGCATGAGACACTCGGTGCTCATGTGACACTCATTCGGGGTAAATGCTTAACAATGAAATGTGATCAGGATACGGTATTTCGCTACGTACCGAAAATAGATCATTTTAATATGTATTGACGTACAGTGGCGGCTCGTGCTATAGGGCACAAGGGCGCAGCCCTACCAAATAAAAAGACAAGAAAAAAAGAAATAAGCGAGTACATATACATTTTAAAAATACATTAATTATTATTTATTTACTTTCATTATTATGCAATTCTTACTACACCGCCGATAGCTAGATAGCCTATATACTGACGTGTGCACGTACCGATATGTTGCTAGAAGCTAGGGCACAAATGTTTCTGCCCCGGTCTCCCACTATTTTTACTCGAATTTTGACCAATAGCAGCGTAGCGCGCGAAGCTGCATATGACTGCATTAAGCCTGTTCCGGGCACAGCCCAATTTAAACGAAGATGTCCGAGTATGTCCGGCATTTTCCGAGGTAATCTGTTATTGTTGAATTGTAATCGTCTAGTACTCAGTTAATTACGAAGATTAAATAATTTAATATACTCTTTTTACTTTTTTAAATTTTTGTGCCCTACCATACAAAGATATCACCAGCCGCCACTGTTGACGTATTATAACTAACGTAGACCCAGCGCGGCCTATGCTGCTGCACAGTTTGTTGTGATGTTAGAGCTAAAGGTGGGACGGGTGGGACGCAGGGGAGTGGCACAGTCTGTATCGCGGGTCTGCATAGTTTTGTTTACAAGTTTGAGAAGTGCGAACGTCAAAGCGTATTCTTTGTTTGATTGTTTGTGAATTAGTGTCTAAAGAAAAAATAAATATATTGCTTCATTTATACCACGCCAAGCGATGACTTCAATTTAATTCAAATAAGTTGTTCAATGTATGCAGACCCGCGATACAGACTGTGCCACTCCCTTGCCCCTCACCTCTGGCTCAAACATCAAAACAAAGGCTGCGTGCTGGGTCTAGTTATAATACGTCAATGGTAAAGATTAAGGAATATGTGCTGTACGGTTAATCAGAATATTTGTAAGAGAATGGCGTGAGTCGGCTGGGCTTACCTAACATTGTTATTGTTATTATTATTATTTACGGGTTTATACTAACCCACTAAGAGGGATATTTATTGACCAATATGTTTAAACGATTTTTTTTTTAATCAATGCCCTTTGTTGTAACTCTTGTGATTGTCTTTATATTATAATATTGTACTGGATTTTCCAATAAAATGTAATACATTTTCGACAGGAACAAAGAAATTATGTTTATTATTATAAATATACATACCCGTATTTTCCTTCAAAATTTATATTTAAGCGGATTGCTGAAAACCACTTTTTAACATTGTCAATTCCTAACTACATATACTTATATACATATTTGATAAATTTAATTTAATTCCTATTGTAAAATTTAATTAATTGTACACTATAACTTTGATGTTATTGTTTCTTATATTTTTAAATTAGTGCCATGCTATAATTGGAACTAGTAGTTATTAGTTGTAGACCAGTAAGGCTTTCATTATATAAAATTTTAAAAATCCAACTACTTATATCTACATAAATAAAATATTTTTTCTTCTTTCAGAGTTTATGGATATACATGTGATGATTTTCATTGGCTTTGGGTTTTTAATGACATTTATGAAACGATATTCCTTTGGAGGGCTAGCATTCAATTTCTTACTGGCTGCTTTAGTTCTGCAGTGGGATTTAATAATTAACGGATTATTCCATTTGAACAATGACTCAAAAATACCAATAGGTTTGGAAAGGTAGTAAATATGACAATGATTTTATCATTTTTAAAAACAAATATATGATTTTAGTTTAATACAAGGTGATGTAGCAGCTGCAGCTGTATTGATATCAATGGGAGCTTTACTTGGCCGAACAACTTTCATGCAGCTACTCGTAATGGGATTGATTGAAATTGTCCTCTATTGTGCAAACTGGTACTTAGCCGAGCAAGTGTGGCAGGTATGTGAAGAAGATCATATCGAAAGTAGATGTTAAATTGAATGATTATGACATTTGTTTAATGAGCAGAAAATGTAGAAGTGGAATAATTTAATAAAAAATTAATGAGGTCCATGGCTGAGTATCTTCACTGACTAGCTATGGTTTCATTTTTCTGGCAAATGTTGAATCTAAACGGAATTAGAAAAAAAACCTTCTATGTGATTCGTTGCAAAATCTTGTTTTTCGCAAAAGACGTTTAGTGCGAAAAACTCTATCATAGTGTAATTAAACCATTGATCTCTATACATATCTGGATAGCGGACGCAATGTTAAACCTTTGTGACTAGTTGAGTGCCGCCATGTTGGAGGATTTTGGCACAATTTTAGTTGGAGGTGAAACTATCCTAGCTACTTTAAAGTTAAAAGTTACGTGATCTTATAGGACAAATTTGATGGTGTTATTCGGAAAGTTCTATCTCATTGCGAACATTTGAAAATTCACATTTCTCGAAAAAATCATCTCAATTAAATGTCTTCACAATTTTTAACTTTAACTGCTTATATCTTTGTAGTTAATGAAGATATCGTTCTGATTTTTCAGATTATCATTTATTTATATTTTGAGAATGTGTTTATATAACAAAAATATAATAATTGTTTCTAAAATGATAATAAAAATAATAAAAACTAGCATTCGAACATGTTATTTTTGGATTTTGCAGTACAAGAAACACTAAGCGAGAAACTTTTCGTCCTTACGAGATAGACCCTAATATACAGCGACAAAGTTGTAGTAAATGAATTAAAGAAATTTTTTATATTTAAAATTTTTTCCAAAATCTTTATCGGTTTCGAAGAAAAACGAACACAAAAAGTTATGACATCGTAATGCACGCAACTAGGCGGTAACTCCAAACATGTCAATTTCCATGGCTGGGTGAGTTCCAAAGTTGCATGCATTACGATGTACTTACTTTTTGTGTTCGTATTTTTCGAAACCGATGAAGATTTTGGAAAAAAAATTCAAATATAAAACTTCTTTAATTCATTTATCTACTACAACATTGTCGCAGTATGTAAGGGTATATCTCGTAAGAACGAAAAGTTTCTCGCTTAGTGTTTCTTGTTCTGCAAAATCCAAAATAAACGTGTTCGAATGCTAGTTTTTATTATTTTTCTTATCATTTTGGAAACAAATATGATGCTTTTATTACATAAGCACATTCTCAAAACATAAAGAAATAATAATCTGAAAAAATCAGTACGATATCTTTAATAACTACAAAGATATGAGGAGTTAAAGTTAAAAATTGTAAAGACATTTAATTGAGATGATTTCTTCAAGAAATATGAATTTTGAAATGTTCGCAATGAGATAGAACATTGAGAATAACACCATTAAATTTGTTGGTAAATTTCCTATAAGATCACGTAACTTTTAATTTTAAAGTAGCTACAAAGGTTTCTATCTAAATTTGAGCTAAAATCCTCCAACATGGCGGCGTTCAAATAGTCACAAAACGCTGTATTTAACCTGGCCTCTGCACGCTATCCAGATATGAATAGAGATCAGGGAATTAAACTCAAATTAAAAATTAACTTGGAATTAAGTTTCTAGAAATTAATTATTTATTAATATTAATTATTAATACATAATAAAACTTAAAAAAATATACAAGGAAGATTACTTAAGTACATGTAGAATATGAGGAAGAACACGAATTTCAATATTAAATTTACAAAAATAGAAAAACTTGTAAAATTGTCAAATATTTATAAGTATTAAGGGCAGTAAGTGCTTCCTGCCGGTTTGTCAAGATATCCAATATATCCGATACCAGTAGAAGAGCACTTATTGACCACATATAACGTTTTTTACACGATCGACGCACAAAATTTAAAAATAAGGATTTGAGTTTTATTTTAACATATCAAATATTTTTGGTTGCCACTTTAAAAGTAAGCTTTGATCGTTGCTTTTATTACTTATTGCCTCCGCCTCATTAATTTGTAAATAGAGCTTACTGCCTTAGAAATATTTTTAAAATATCCGTGCAAAAAAGAATTTAAAGTTATTTTCGTCTGAATTTACATGATAATGATAATAATGATAATAATGTTTATTTCTTAACAGGCGAACCCAAAACAAGAAAATGTACATAAAGTATTACAAAAAAAATATTACAAAAAAAAAAATACATACTATACGGAAAACAAAATTTAATTAAATTCATTATAAGCGTTGCACATAACAACGATCGGAGATTTAAGCAAAGTATTCGTCTTGCAAGATGGTAGATAAAATAAACGGTAATTCCGCGATGATGTTGAAGGTACATGAAATGGCAGTTTATATAATAAACTTGGAGCATCAATATTATTATTTAAAATGCTAGAAATTGTATTAAGTGCTATAAGCTTATGACGCTCTTCAACGGATTCAAAGTTAAATTCTTGTAAAAGAATATTATGTCCTATTCCTTGAGCAGGGTAAACATGGAATTTTTTATACCACATGAACTTAAGAAATTTACGTTGAACACTTTCAAGTAAATATTTATAACTGATTTGAAGAGGGTACCAGATTAAACATCCATACTCAAGTTTAGAGCGAATGTAAGTCAAGAATAATATTTTAAATGTATTATCATTGTAAAATTGTCTGCTATTTCTTACAATAAAACCGAGTAATCTGTTAAGTGAACAAACTAATTCAAAAATATGCTCAAGAAATTTTAATTCAGAATCAAATACGATGCCTAAATCTTTCACGGAAGAAGTACGGGATAAGGGCACATTTTCAATACAGTACGTAAAATGCAATGGATTCCTTCTACGTGTGTAAGACATAATTTTGCATTTACTAATATTTAAGGGTAAATTGTTAATTTTACACCACTCGTGAAAGGTATTAATATTATTCTGCAAGTCAATGCAATCTTGTAAAGAATTAATTTCTCTAAATATTTTTATATCATCCGCGTACAAAAGTATGTCACAGTTTATAGAGGAGCAAACATCGTTAATAAAAAGTATGAAGAAAAGCGGACCAAGATTTGACCCTTGAGGTACCCCGGAAGTAGCAGGAAAAGCCTGACTAATAAATCCATTGTAAGAAACTAATAACAATCGATCAGCTAAGTAGTTTTTTTAAAAAAAATAATAATATCATACATACTGTTATATTAACGCAATTTATATTACGGCGAATTAGTTTGAATATCTAATCATTCCATTGCCACATGCTTCATTTTAATAATTCTATTTAATTAAAAGTTTCGCTATTTAAATTTTAGTTAATTCATATTCATTTAATATACTGTAGTATAAATATAAACTACATTCGCAAATTGTCAACACTCGCTACAAGAAACGATTAGTTTCTTACTGAGTTAATCTTATTTACTATTTACTGTCCTATCTATGTTGCAGTATCTTAAAAATCAATTATATCTGTGTCTGTAAACTATTGTAAGATATATGCAGTAAATAAATATTATTATTATATTAATTTACAATTTGGTTTATTACAGGTGTCGGATGTAGGCGGTTCCATTTTCGTGCACACATTTGGTGCTTACTTTGGCCTAGCTGTAAGTTGGGCGTTACATCGACGTAAGCCTCCTAGTGACGACGAAGAGGGTTTTGTTTCATCATACACTTCCGACGTATTTGCCATGATAGGATCATTGTTCTTGTGGATATTCTGGCCGAGTTTTAATGCTGCAGACGCTGTGGCAGACGGACAGCAACGAGCTATCATCAACACATACTTGTCACTAGCATCTTGTTGCGTTGTGTCGTTTCTTCTGTCGTACATAGTGAGCGGCGAACGCAAGTTCGACATGGTGCATGTGCAGAACAGCACTCTTGCAGGTGGAGTTGCTGTGGGCACAGTGGCAGACATGATGCTGGAGCCCTGGGGTGCTCTGCTGATTGGAGCGGCAGCAGGTTTGCTGTCAGTGATGGGCTATGCGTATTTAACACCAGGGTTGGCGCGTCATGGGTTGCCTGACACATGTGGTGTACATAACCTGCATGGAATGCCCGGTGTCTTAGGCGGTCTGTTGGGAGTACTTCTAGCTTCACTCGCATCCACAGACCTATACGGTCCTTCTCTGATTATACATTACCCCGCCATGGGCGAAGGCCGCAAAGCTGGTGATCAAGCTGCTTACCAGCTCTATGCGTTGCTTGCAACGCTCCTCATTGCTGTCATTGGCGGACTTTTCACAGGTATTACATTCACACTATTATTATATAGGCATATAGTAATTATCTTACGCGAATGGGGGACTTATGATTTTATGTTTGCTACTGAATTCTAAAGTAACGTCTTTAGACAGAGACAATTAGCTCGAAAAGAGAGAGAATTGAGTATTACCGTGACCTCGTAGATGGATTTTAAAGGTTAAGGTTGTGTACAAAAGTGATAGTACTCGTAACAACCACACTACGTTCTTCGTAGGTTCTGCATATATGCCACCGATCTCAGAAGAACACGTTTCCGGGTGCCAGTATTTATTTCTATTTATTTGCTAGGTATCTCTCTCTTAGGTTATGTGCGTTGCATTATATATTAGCATCTTTGCGTTTTTGTTGCAATATAAATGAATAAAAATATAGTATTTTAAATTTGTATTTTTTATTTCATACATGCAGAGTAAAATTAATTATACATTATACATAATTAATTTTTCATTATATTTGTAAATATTTTAAAAAGTCACATTGCCAAATAATGCATTATCTCAAACAACCCGGCTTTATAAATATAAGAATAATAATTTCTTGTTCATCAGAATACGATAAGGCAGTTTTTGTTTGAAACAATAGACTTTCATCTTTGCTATAAGGCTATTGTCCCTAAAGTAATAATTAGAATTTGGAAGATATGCACTAAAAATCTATAAATATGCATGCAAATATGCATTAAAAATAAACTAAAATATGCACTTATGCCGTCATCACTAATTATTATAGTTGCCGTCAAATGAATATAGACTGGCTGGGACTGGAGATTCCTACACTATTAACAATTTACTGGCCATGTTGAAAATGATAGGTTACATATTTTTTATTTAAAACTACATTTCTATTAATCTATTATGTAAATATTATAATTATAACAATAAATAACTATGGATTTATTAAGGTTATTAAGTTATTAAAGGGAATTAACAAGGAGTTTTACTATTTACTACATTGTATATATGTTTTTTCATTGCACACTATTTAAATAAATTAATACAAATATGCAACATAATCTTTGCTTCATCTCGTTCACTTCTCCTCTTTGGCATAGTCCTATAATTCTTAAAATTAAAACACTGAGCGCTATGGCTGGCTACGGAGACTGGCAGGTCAACGGCGGGTGCTGCCATCTACATGTTTTGGTTCTCTCACTACTACTAAAATTCGCGGACACACGAGGTGGATATAGTGGAACTATATAGTGAATTTCTTTTAGGTATCTCGGATTAAGCACAAGTATAATTGTACATAATATTTGCTTCTTTTTCTTCATTCATTATTCTCTGGTGTTTCGGTATATTATTTACTATCCATTTCAGAATTATTATAGGCAGTTGAGTGTGAATTCAATAACTTGCTTTAAAAACTTTGTGCCATTTAAAATTCGAAATATATTTTTTTTTTTTGGCATTGGTCGAGATCGAACCCGACTTCCCAGATTCACGACCAGACACTTAAGTACAAGAATGCATAAAAAAGTTATCCCCATTTTTACCGTGTTTGAAGAAATTCTCAACTTCACTAATGTCTAATACTCGTATCAATATGAATGAATGGAAAAATTAAATTTTAATATATTATAACCATAGGATTTGTGAATAATTTAATCGTTATTATTTTGATGTATTTTTATTTTATTTATAACAATTTAAATAGTAAAAGAATTAAATCTCAGCTGATATTAAAATTTAGAATTGAAATTTGGCATGTTAATTCAGAATGCAGAATAACATATTAATATTTTTTTGTGTAAAATTGATTAGTTCAATTTTTTTTGTTTACGCGAGTAAACACGTGGTGCGTTTTAAAAATAAAAAAATTTGTTGTGGCCAGCACAAGACCTCTCGCCATTTCCATATTAGGCTATATAAGTATTGTATTGCACTTCCCTTTCGAACCGTCGTTTTATAACAAAGAGAAATACAGAACTTTACCCAAATACTGTTTTTTATTGTATTTAACATGTCTTCTGCACACATATAATTCTAATTATATCTATTTTTCATTGTATGAGAAAGTTTCTAAATGTCAGAGATTCTTCCAATTCATTAACCAGATTGGCGGTATTTCTGATATATGCATTTTACCTATAATTTCAAATATTTAATTAATAAAACAATAAGAAAGATTAAATATACTTTCCAGAAAAATCTATCAGAATGTCACTAAAACTGTTGATTTTTGACACTGACATCTGTCATTTACAAACTATGTTATAAACATTTGAATTTGTCATCTACTTTCCTTAGTGCCTTAGCCTCTGCGATGTATAACATTAGATTATTCTATATATTACAATGCCTTTATCTCTACATCTATACAAGATATAATAAAAATTTTAAGTGTAATAGATGGAAAATTTTATGTTCTTCAATATTTAATAACAAAAATTTCCAAAAAATTATATTTAGAAGAATTTTTCTCAGAAACTACTACTTCCGGTTGTTCAATTGTTACCAAAACCTTTTCAGCTCTTCCCAGGAATGTCAGATTGAGGAATCCATAGTTAAACAGTTCTTAAGTCTTATAGTTTTTGAGGAATCGTGTCTACAACATCCAGATATACACACACACACACACACACACACACACACACACACACAGACATAATTTTAAAAATGTTATAATCGGATTCTAGGGACCTTAAATCGTGCTTATTCAGTAAAATCTGGATATGCGAATTTTAGCATGAATCCAATACCTCTCTTAGCGAGTAAAAATATTAAAATTAAACTAATTTATTATACATTAATTATTATTACATATTTTTTTTAAGTTTTTATAAGACTTGTGATGCTAATGTTTTAGCGAAACTAGTTATCAAATAATAAAAAATAGTTGGGAAACTAAAAACCTGGTATTTTAATAATTAAAAAAAATAATATTTTATACAAAAAAATCTGCATTCTGAATCAACATACTAATTTTCAAATTTAACACGTTAAGCGCCACGTGGTCTGCGAATGGCCCACACTTTTACTTTGCTCCGTGCCCGACTGTACACTTCGTAAGTTATTACTGAAACGCACCAGTGTATTTCAGTTTTTTGTAGTAATATTTCTCATTTTTTATTACTTGGTATTAAATGGATATTGTAGAAAAAACCTTCAGAAGAAAAAATAATACACATCGAACAAAAATGTGAATAACTTTTTTAAAAATTGTCGTACAGGGTCCCGCTTTTTTTTAAATTGAAGCTTGTTTTACCGTGGGACCGAATACAATAAAATATTGTATATTTCTGTTGGACTAGGATTTATAAAACCAATATAAAATAGCATAAGCTATGGGTCAATTACGGACCACGCGGTCCACCAAGAAGCAAAATGTGTGGGTCATCGGCAATCCACATGGGTTCTCAAACAAGATTTGAAATTAACATTGTTGGCGCTTAACGTGTTAAATTATTAATAGAAGCTGAGATCTAACACTGTTTTAATTGTTATAAACAAAATATAAACAAATTGAAAAAAAATGACGTTCAAAAAGTCTATGGTTACAACATATTAATTTTTTTTTCATTTATTCATATTGATATTAGACAACAATAAAGTTGATCATCCCTTCAAATGGGCTAAAAATGGGAATAATTTTTTATGTGGTATTGCCATTATTTGTATAACAATTAATTTAATAGATATTTATACACCAAGTGAGCTAAGGTAATGTTTATTTATGAGAAGAAAGAAAGTTTAGCTCACGAGCCTGTAAGCTTTTAAACGAGATGTAATCACAAAAGTTATAAGCATCAAACACTATGTGTCGTCTACGATTTATAATGTTTAAAATCGACGTATAAGGCCATGATACTATTCAGTCATTTCTCTCTCTTCAAACTAGTTGTCTTCTTCTAAAAGCAGGATAAGGAGGATGTTTCTTGTTTTTCATTTTCCAAAATGGATTGCTTATTTTTGTCAGATTAATAATAAAAGAAGTTTTCCATATACTGCAACCAAAATAAGTCACACTGCATAATACACTCGTATGTACAGGGTGTTATTTAAGTAATCTGCCATACGTCACCACTTAATAAACAGGGTTGCAATGTATCATAATCTGCAATCATTTCTTTTCTAATGTGTTTGTAGCAGCTATAAAAACACTTTAAAGTGGACCAATAAGAATTATTTATTTCAATAAACAATAATTTAAAAATCACAGTAGTTTGGATGAAAACAACACTTGTCATTTTTTAAGGTTTGAAGTCATAGGCGGAACATAGATAAATCACTTTTCATTTCATGACAAAATTTATTATAATAAATGTTCAAAGTGTCCGCCATTTTGCTGAACACAAGCTTGTAATCGCCTCGGCAATGAAGCCTTAATAGAAGGTAGCATATGCTGATTATTCCTTATTGTAAATGTTGACGTTTTAACCAATTGACTTAATTTGTCGAATGCTTAAGTTAGGGTCTTGATCTATTAAATCCATAATTTGCTCATCACGCTGAACGGCATTTCGATTAGGATTACGTCCCAAATCAAAAATATTTTGTTGTACTGTACCAAATTCGCTGAGTCCTTGATGTACTTGTACAAATACTTTTCGGTTAGGAATTCTTCTATTCGGATACAACTCCCTGTAGCGCCTCACAGCAGCACGACTGTTTTGGTGCACTTCTCCGTACACCCAATGCATGTCTACGTATTCTTGGTTTGTGAAAGTAACAGGCATTTCTGAATATTTAAACAATACGCCACTGATTCAAATTCAACGTCATTTATGACAACCAGGATATATTTTTTTTGAGAAACTTGATTTTTAGATTTTAATTTATTAAGGAGCTGCTTCGTGATATGACCTATCACGAAGCAGCTCCTTTACTTTATAATTTAGCAGATTTTGCTGAATATATTTCAGATTATAACTTTTTTTAGTTCTCTTTATCATACCATGAACTATGGCAGATTACTTAAATAACACCCTGCATAATTCAACAGGATTACTAAAATATGTTTATTTGTTTTCATGCTTTCATTGATTTGGTAAGGTTATATATGCTCTCTTAATATATTGTCACCTGAGTCGTCAGTGCCATTACATAAAGATGATCATTACTGGTACATTCAAAAAACGGATGTAATGTACTTGAAACCTCCAGTATTTATCAGTCGTCAATACCATAGTTCGGAAGACTCACTAAATTCCAATTCTAGTATACGGCATAATACAGCCGTAAATAAAATTTAATGTACATTTCTTTTTATATAAAATCTTGTATGAAATAATGAGATAAGTCTGACAAAAATCAACATTTTGTTATTAGTATTATTAACTGAATCTACTTTTTTTTATGACAATGCAGAAAGCAAGCGAATATATTTGTATTTGTCGAATAAAATTTTCTTTATTATATAATGTATAGTACATAATAATTATTAATGCAATGTTTCCAAACCTCTGTTAATAAGGGACTATGTTAGTACTATTTTGGTAAAAAAAATATATGATAAAAGTAACTACTTTATTCAGTATTACGAATGAAATAATAGTTATTTACGACACAAGTACATACGTAAAGCTAGTCTTTAGTCACGAATAGATCTATTAAAACATGAGGGCAGCGAGGGCTTTAAAGACCCGTGATGCTTTACGTATGTGTCTCGTACAATATTTTATCTACGATACACTCTAAAAACCCAATAAATATAAAAAATAAAAATTTTATATACAACCGGCAAATAATGTTAACTTTAATCTTAACAAAATCATAAGTTAATGTGATTCATTATTTACTGAGGGAAATAAAATACTCTCTAGGGAAATAAAGTGATTCAAGTCCTTTGTTAATTGATATTGGTTAACAAATAAGGAATATTATTAATTATATTTATTTCGGAAAAAATACGATTTTTGTAATATTAAATTTAAAATAAATAGTTTTTCTCCGTTTATAGAAATGAGCTTCAATCATCTTTTCCGTTTGTATATGAAATATTGCATATAACACGGGAGTAAGGTGACAATATTTGCCTCTTCGCTCTCGACAAATAATGACGAACTTTACTCCCTGATATATAAACTACTATTATTTACGAATTAGGATCACAATATTTAATTAGAAGTTTGCCACTCTAGCAAATTTAGCGTGTTTAATAGTTATTTATTATATAGGTACATGCGGATTAAATAAATTTTTAATGAACGGTACGTCTTAATCCCGCGGGTTCATTTTAACCGTGAGAGTAATACAACTGTTTTTTCAATTTTGCCCTAAACTTCTCCGATTTGAGTGTAAGATTTTTATAAATGAAATCAGAAGCTTGAAATGTCGCTAATCACTTACGGTTATCTAGTCGCTGAGTATGAAACTGTTTTTTTAGAGGTTAACATCTCCATCTAACATACAATATTCCAAGAATTAAAGACATACATTTGTTAACAAATGTTTAATTCACTGATAACGTTTTAACAAACTTTATTGTAGAATTTACTGTAAGAACATAAGTAGATATTTCTGTATAAACAACAACAAATTTACACTACTACTTCGTCGTATGGCTAAGTCTCCTCTGCCGTATTATCGCCATCTGCATCTCCTTCCAGTTGCCCATCCCTGGGTTCCTGTGGGTATGCGTAGCCGCTGCTTCATCAGCGTCGAACGTGGGGCAGGTTGCCTTTCAGGGGTACCACGGCTAACAGCAGTGACCTCTATATACAAAATGGACCGGCGGCTTGAATAACTTGCGTGTATCCACCGAGAATACCACCCGCCTGACTGGTGGGGTGTCTATCTCTCTCTAACTTTCGTGTATAGTTGGACCAAGCAGATATGCGAAAATGTATTTAAGCTTTCTTTTTCATGTTCATCGTTAATTCGTCGTACTGATACTAGCTGACGCATGCGTACTTCCCACGGTTAGAAAGAGATAGCCACCCCACCATAATAGTTGAGTGGATACAGCTCGCGCCGTTGTAAAGAGATAGGAGTCGCCGGTCCATTTTGTATATAGAGGTCACTGGCTAACAGTCGGCCCTTCCTGACAGGGGGTTAGAGGGACCTGTAACAAGCTCGTCATCTTTATGTACGTCAGTGTCAGTCACTTCATCGGTCTCTTCATCGCTGCTGATGTTGCTCATCTCGTTCAGAGTACACCAGGGTTTCATCCGATCTGCTGAGCAGACAGAATCGAAACTACGCTGCGTTCTCTCGGCTCCAGGGACGTTTTGTAGTCGATATTGATCATGGGGTAATACCTCTGCTACCTGGTATGGTTCTTTATGTTTCGGCATTAACTTCTTCGGTTGACGTATGGCTGCGAATTCTCGTTGTATTAGAATTAGATCTCCGACCTTATGTTTATTTGGCTTTTTGTGCTCCTGGTCGTATCTCGTCTTTTGCTTGTTTGTTCGACTTCTATTTTTTCTAGTGCTTCTCTTCTCTTTTGAATTTGTTTATCTTCACTAATAGCTTCTTTTAATTCTTCTTCGTTCTCCAGAGCCAAAACTAAATGATTTTGTAATGCGTTTCTCGGATCGTAATTAAGTAGTAGTTCGTGGGGCGACTTTTGAGTAGTTTTGTTCTTCATACTGTTCATTGCGGACTGTATCACTCTCATCCTGTTATGCCAATCTTTTCCTTCTTCGTCATTGTAGCTGGTTGTAATAGCGTTCGTAATCGTTGCATTGCTCCATCCTATCTGACCATTTGCTCTGGGTGTGGATGTAGCATTCTTTTGCATACATCTTCGAACTCTCTCGCAGTGCATGCTGTTTCTCTGGCCGTTACTAATACTCGTGGCCAAAAATGGAAATAACATCTTTCAAAAAATTACAGGTTGTTCCCACTTTCGTATCTTTTACAGCTCGTAATAATATATAATATTTTGTATAATTATCTTGATACGCTACAACATATGTATTTCCCCGCTTAATCTTAGGGAATGGCCCTAGATGGGCCATTTGTGCTACTTGGAATGGAATGGAATGGTTGTCCTCTCTATGTTGTGTAGCTCACCTTCCTTCTTTCCCCTTGCAGTTTTATGGTATGCACATCTTGCGCAAGTTGATATGTGCTATTTTACCTTCTTCCTCATTTTTGGGTACCAGAAACGTTTTTACCTCTCGCTAAGAGAGCTATTGGATTCATGTTAAAATTCGCAGGTACCTAGAATCCGATTATAACATTTTTAAAATGATATCTCTGTGTGTGTGTGTGTGAGTGTGTGTGTGTGTGTGGATGTGTGTATGTGTGTGTGTCTGGATATTGTAGATACGATTCCTCAAAAACTATAAGGCTTAAAAAATAGTTAACTGCAGTTTCCTCAATCTGACATCCCTGGGAAGAGCTGAAAAGGTTTTGGTAACAATTGAACAACCGGAAGTAGTAGTTTCTTAGAAAAATTCTTCTAAATATATTTTTTTGGGAGTTTTTTTTTATTAAATATTGAAGAACATAAAATTCTCCATCTAATACAATTTAAATTTTTATTATATCTTGTATAGATTTAGAGATAAAGACACTATAATTTATAGAGTAATCTAATCGCAGAGGCTAAGACACTAAGGAAACCAGTTGACAAATTCTAATGTTTATAACATAGTTTGTAAATGACACATGTCAGTGTCAAAAATCAACAGTTTTAGTGAAATTCTGATAGCTTTTTCTGGGAAGTATATTTAATCTTTCTTATTGTTTTATTAATTAAATATTTGAAATTATAGGTAAAATTGTGGCAAAATGCATATATCCATCAGAAATACCGCCAATCTGGTTAATGAATTGGAAGAATCTCTGACATTTAGAAACTTTGTCATACAATGAAAAATAGATATAATTAGAATTATACCGTGAGTATTTTTTAACGTGAAACATTGAGTTTGTCATATCCATGGTTACGACTTCATATTTGATTGACAGCAATGTATTTCCATTTAAAATGAAACATAGGGAACGAATATGACAGAAGTATTATACTTAAATATTGTAAGAAATTTAACGAAGTCAGAAAACCACTCGAGAGTACTAAATATATTTCGGGCACAAGGTGCACACAGTATTTTTTCTACATCTAAATTTAATTTTTAGAAAACAAGTATAATTATTTAAACAAAATTAACCTCAATATGACAGATAACCGTTGAATTTTCCTATAACTTATGATTTGACATTTGATTGACAGCAATGCATTTGTCTGTCTAATTTAAAATGACACATGGGAATGAATTTGACAGAAGTATTATATTTAAATATTGTAAGAAATTTAGCCGAGTCAGAAAACCACTCGGGCACAACTAATTTTAAATTAGAATGTAGGTATAATTATTTAAACAAAATTAACCTCTATTGACGTCTTATTAAATGTCAAATTTGTTCCCTATATTTCATTTTAAATGGAACGGGTAAATACATTGCTGTCAATCAAATGTTAAGTAACCATGGATATGACAAACTCAATGTTTCACGTTAAAAAATACTCACGGTACCTATGTGTGCAGAAGACATGTTAAATACAATAAAAACAATATTTGGGTAAAGTTCTGTAATATTTTGTTATAAAACGATGGTCCGAAAGCGAAGTGCAATACAATACTTATAGCCTAATAGGGAAATGGCGAGAGGTCTTGTGCTGGCCACAACAGATTTTTTAATTTGATCTAAAGTTTTGTGTTCACTGTAATGTACCACTTCATTGTAACATTCCTGTATCACCTTCCATATTATTCTCTTGGGCGCCACCCATTTTCTTCCTTTTTCTGTCTTCTTACAAACATAATTTTTATGTATTGTATACTCCTCACCTTTGGTTTATTTTTCAAAATTTCTTCTATCTCTCTCAGTTTTGGGTCTTATAGTTGCATAGTTTGAAGCCAGTCCTCTGTGCTTATTCTTACTGGCATTATTTTCATACTGGCTGGTTCTTTTGAATTTTTGCTTGGACAACGGCTCAGCGCGTCTATGTTCTTCATTCTGCTACCTACGCGATGTTCGATCTCTATATCGTATTCGTGGAGTTTTATACACCATCTTGCATTTTTTGCATTTAAATCTCTCTTGGCCAGCATAGTCTTCAGCGAGTTGCAATCGGTTATAACCTTGACCTTTCGTTTTAGCACATAGATCCTAAATCTCTCCAAAGATTCAACCACTGCCACAGCTCCAAGCTGTGGTACTTCATTTCAGTGTCGGTCGTCTGTCTACTATAATAACATACTGGTTTCCATATTCCAGTTCCCTGTTTTTGCAATAGTACGCATGCTAAACCAGTTTTGCATGCATCGGTATGTACTTGTAGTTGGGCCATTGGATCATAGAGAGCTAAGGTGGACCGTTGCTGTAATTCCGTCTTTAATCTAGAGAAAGCTTCTTCTTGTGATCCTTCCCAACGGAATTCTTCTCCTTTCCGAGTTAATTGAGTCAGTGGTCTATTTAACGACGCAAAATCCTCCATGAATTTTCTAAAAAAAAAAACTTGTTAGACCTATAAATTGTTCATGCGCATTTGTGGGTCTCTTGTAATTTTATATTGCAATAGTTTTCCGTACTCTTGGTTTCACGCTGTCCTTGTCGATTTCATACCCGAAGAATTCAATTTTACTACGCAAAAATTTGCATTTACCCGGTTTTAACGTAAGTCCAACTTCTTTTATTACTTTCAGGAATCTTTCCAGTTTTTCTAGTCCATCTGAAACCGTTTTACTTGATATCATCACATTGTCCATGTAAATTAACAGGTCGCCTGGTTGGATCATGTTTTCAACTTTTTTCATGATTCGATTAAACATTGCCGGAGCGTTTACTAGGCCGAAAGGCGTCTTCATGAACTCAAAATGCCCATCTGTAGTTACAAATGCAGTGTATGCTCTAGACGCATCATCCATTTTAATTTGATAGTAGCCACACGCCATATTTAATACTGTGAAATACCGGTTTCCTGCGAGTCGATTAAGCAGCTCATCCATTGCTACCGTGAGAAATTTATCATTTTTTTGTGTGCTCATTAATTTTGTGGTAATCAATACAAAGTCGTTTCGCACCATTTGCTTTACCGACTAATAAAGCAGGACTTGAGTATTCGGACTTCGACTGACTTTATTATCTTCGCTTGAAGAAGTTCATTTGTTATTTTCCGCATAATTTCTCTTTCAGCATACGTGCTGCGATATGGCTTATAACAAACTGGTTTGTTATTTGTCAAGGTAATTTTCATTTCTTTCAAATTGACAGTTACTATTTCTTCAAGATCTGTTGCAAAACATTCTCTGTAAGTGTTTACTAAAACTCCTACTCTTCTTCGATTTTCTTCATTTAATTCTTGGTTTACATCTAATTCGTCTTTTTTTACCTTCCGTCACCTTTAGGTAAGGAAGGTATTGTCTTTGGTCAAAAAATTCGGTGCTGAGTTTTTAATGAATAAGCACGTTTTAGGGTCCCTACAATACGAATATACCATTTTTAAGATGATGTCTGTATGTGTGTGTGTGTGTCCGTGTGTGTGTGTGTCCGTGTGTGTGTGTGTCCGTGTGTGACAAATTTTTCTCCGACGATAACTCCAATACTACAATTCTAAAAATTATAATTCTTTCGTATTCCTCTTCTGTACAACCATATGAAGAGTTGATTAGATTTTGGTTATAATTACTCCACCGGAAGTACCCTTATTTGAAGATTTTAACAGTTTTTCCTAAAAAAACGCAGTTAAATATTATTTTTTGACATTTTGTTATTATACATATTAAAGAAAATACTCTTCTCTATATGGTTTTATTATACATTTTCCTTCATAATCAATAGATGTAGATTTAAAGCGTTATAAAGAAATTAATTTTGAAAAATTAGTCTGCTTTGCAATTTATCGTGGAAACAGATGATATATTAAAAAATTATAATTGACAGATGTCAGTTGGAAGTGCAAATCCAAATATGGAGTGTATAGGATCTAAAATTGATATGGCATAGTGTTCCTCGCAAGTGACATGCAGAGAAAGGCCAAAGAGAAGACGGAAGGACTGTATCGCAAAAGACTTGAGAAAGAAAGGACTGTGTGATGCTTTGGACAAGAATGAGTGGAAGAGAAGAGGAAACAGCGACCCCTAATAAAATAGGGGAAAGAAGAAATGAAGGAAGTGTCTAGTGCATTTTACTTAGTGTATATTTATGTTATAATTTTATTGGATTTATAGAACCTTTTCGAATCAACTTTTGGTATAGAATTTTTAAAAAATAGTATGTGTTCGTGATCGATTTTACGTGATATTATATAGAATCTGTTCCAAGGACTTTTTGGTATGGGATTTGTACAAAATACATCGAATTGACGGAAGGTCTTGTGCTGGCCACAACAGATTTTTTTTTCTTACTTTCAATATACTTTGTACTTCCATTTGGCTCTGATTCTACTCTAATAATCACATCTCCTTGTGCGTCATTCAGCACAACAAGAACTTCTATTTCGAAGCCAACTCTTTCCAAATTTATTAGAAGTATCCTCTTGCTAATGGTCGTACATGATCCAGATCCAAAACATCTTTGCTGGTGTATATCTTATGTTAATTTTCTCAATTGTTGTCTTTCAAATCGTCACGCAATCGCTGCCCAGATCAATAAATGCCTGCAACTCATTATTATCTATAATTTTGGTCTATTATAATCATCGTATCCGTTTGTGTTCGTGATTTTCTTCACACTCCTTTGGTCTTTATCCAGTTTCGAATTAGTGCTTCTATTTTTGTGGGACAAACAGAAGCTAGATGCCCTACTTTCTTACATGCAAAACTTGTGCGTTTTTCAGTTGGAGCTTCCTCACATTTTCGGGCTAGATGCCCCTGTTCGTTATAGTTATAACGAACCAGTCGTGATGGTTTTGAGCCATCACCTCTATTCTCGCGCGGCTTTTGTACAGTACGGACTTCATAAGCTTCTCGATCTTTCATGTTCTCATATCTTTTAATTTTACTTAAAAGTTCTTCAACATCTCGAAATTCACACAAAGAAAGAGATCGAGCAAATTCTCTATCATCTAAACGATTTATAATGTATTTAATGAGTGACGTACCTCCAATTCCACCTCTTTGGGCTACTGTTTTCATTCCGTATACATACGATTCTAGTTCCTCACTCTTGGCTTTCTTGCGTCTCGACAAGGTTAAATGTACGTCTGCTTGATCTAGCGAAGATGGAAAACTATACAGTAGCTTCTTTTTTGAAATCAGCCCAAGTAGTAATTTCCTGTAGACTACAGTCCAACCATCGCTTCGCCGATCCTTTCAGTTTGTTTGACACATGAATTAATATCATCGGCTGACTCCAACCATAAGCTGAGGCTATTGCATCAACGCGGTAACCCATCCTTCAGCTGTGAGACCTGTGATGTTGGCTGGATCAAATTCTGGAACTAATCTCTGCTACTTCTCGCTGAATACCCGTATCTCCTAAAACATCTGATGTAACAATATTGTTCATCATTGTTCCGTTCGTTGTTTTGTTCAGTTCGCAACTCTTTTATACAGTGTGTCCCATTTAGAGGTGCCATCATTCGGATCTCGAGAACTATAAGAAATACGATGTCGGTTAAATAGGGCACTAGATAATGATGAAAAACTGAATATTGTTGATTTTTTCTTTTTCAAATAACTTCTAAACTATTAATAATTGAGAAAAACGTTTCAAATACACAAGATAGATATTTTTATTAACTAACCAGTGGCGTACGAAATAAATTTTTATATCCGTAAATTTTCGAGATATACGAGCCCAGTTGCACATGAATTGGACCAAAGAAATGTGAAGAGATGATTTCTATTTTTGAATAAAAATTTATTAAAATGAAACACTGCTAATACGAAAATTAGATATATTTTTATAGTGTATTATGTTACTTATTAACAGACTTAATTACTTAAGTTGAACAACTATAAATATGAAGGTACATAACATTAAGGGAAAAACGGAAAAACTAAGCGTAATGCATGTACGCCGAATCAGAATATTTTTATTTAATTAGCGAAATTACCATTGAGTACAGTCACCTTTCCTTTTCAAAACTGCATCTATTCGCCTAGGCATAGTGTCAGCTAATGCTTTGCAAAAGTTTGGTTGAAAATTATTCCAAATATCCTGAATTTTTAATTTTAATTCGGGAACCGTCCGGACTGGCGTCGTTCAAAGAATTTTTTTCATTTCATGCCAGAGTGTTTCTATAGAGGATACGTCTGGACTACTCGAAGGCCATTTCAATACAGGGATATTCATTTCCTGTAACCACAATGTTACAGTTTTTGCAGTGTGGCAAGCTGCGCCGTCCTGCTGAAAGATAAATAAGAAAAATAAGCTCCTGGTAGCTGTAACTTTTCAATTGAGGGCAGCAATTCTTCTTCAAGGATTAATTTATATTTATAAGCATTGACAGTGCCATCAATGAAACGAAGTCGTCCAACTCCTTGTGAAGACATGCACCCCCATACCATTATGGAGGCTGGAAACTTGACCCTTCTCTTAACACAATCCCGGTGATATGCTTCTTCTGGCAGTCGTAGAACTCTACTTCTTGAGTCACCTACACAAACTTCGAATTTTGATTCGTCACTCCAAATAATGGAATCCCATTGACGCTGAGACCAGTTTTGTCGCTCTTTTGCCCATAAAAGACGAGCTTTTTTCTGTTCTTTTGAAAGAAGCGGCTTTTCTTTTGCCTAGAGTAACAAACATTCTTACTTTTAAAACTTCTTGCTCACTGAAACTCACCTTGTAAAATCCATAACCCATTTTTTTAATATTTCGTAAACAAGTGTCCTTCGAAATTGTTCTTCCAATCGCATCTGCTTATTTCGTAGCCAATTCTCGGGAAGAAACATGGCGATCTTGTTTAATAAGTGCTCTTAAAGCTCTCTGCTCTCTTGGTGTTATCCTAGAAATTCGACCGGTTTTCACTTTTACATCGATGTTTCCCGTATTTTTATATTGAGAAATTATATTTCTCACTGTTCCCTGAGGAATACTAAAATTTTTAGCAATTTGATGACCAGAGAGTTCGTTTTTATGAGCACTTATAATGGATTTTCGGATATCTGCGGACAATGGCTTTCCACGTACCATTGTGACAGTTAATAAACAAATTTTAGTAACTAAAACACATCATTACTTATGTTTGCACAGACGTCTACGATCTCTACTTGTTAAATTCGTATGCAACTGAATATTTCCGTCAGTTCCTATACTGGTCCAATTTAAATGCGCCACGCTTACTTTTCTATTTTTTGTTCATTTATTAATGTTTGTATTTTGATCATATATACAATCTTCTAATTAATTAAGTGGAGTGTTTATTTTATTGTTAACATAACAAAGTATCAAATAATGCATTATTTTTATGTTTTTAAAATTATTTATTTAATACATATGAATATGTAAAATAAATTATCGAAAGTTTTTTTGTTGGTCCAATTCATATGCGACTGGGCTCGTAACACAAACTTATATTTTTTTAAATGGAACCCATATCTGATTTCAGTCTCGAAAAAATCATTATTTTTTTCTCTTTTCAATGATGTAAGGGTTATTATGTTTTATATTTGTTTTGCTCCTAAAATTTAATTTATCTCTTTATTTTCCTGAACTTTCTTATTATTTCCCAAAAAAACATTATTATTTTTATTAATTATATTGTATTTGATCGAAATAATTTGTTTTATGCCTTTATTACTTAATATTTTTATTTTAGACTCATAATTACAAATTACACTATAATGTGCCAAGGGCGACCAGATACAAAATATTATAAAAATTAGTTTGATACGAGTTTTGAGCAAAATTTCATAACGAAATAAATTATTTAAACAGAAGGAGTATTTCTAAATAGAAATTACCAAATTTTCAAATTAATTATAAATTTAATAAAAAATAAGGAAAAAATAATAATTTTGAAGACAAAACAAATATAAAACATAATAACCCTTACATCATTGAAAAGAGAAAAAAATAATGATTTTTTTGAGACTGAAATCAGATATGGGTTCCATTTAAAAAAATATAAGTTTGTGTTATATCTCGAAAATTTACGGATATAAAAATTTATTTCGTACGCCACTGGTTAGTTAATAAAAATATCTATCTTTTGTATTTGAAACGTTTTTCTCAATTATTAATAGTTTAGAAGTTATTTGAAAAAGAAAAAATCAACAATATTCAGTTTTTCGTCATTATCTAGTGCCCTATGAGAATTTTTGGAAAAACAAAAGCACATCTGAGATTGCCTCCCAAAGGCACACAAAAAGTTCCATTTAACTGACATCGTATCTCTTATAGTTCTCGAGATCCCAATGGTGGCACCTCTAAATGGGACACACTGTATATTTGTTATTTTTATTACAAATTTTTTCCTGTAAATAACTTTTATGTATCATGCAATTGAAAATCAATTTCAAGTAATTAAATTTGCCATATTTTCAATTAGATAGAAAGAGAGATGAATAATATTTAACTGCGGGTTGCATAAAAATATTTTTGCCTCAGTGGTTTTTATTTCCAGTAGAATTCAATGAATACAAGTTCTATACTTCGTTTCAGACCGGAATACAGTATGAAGTAGTATAGGGCTTCTAATCTGTCTTTTTCTCTGAGAATGAATAGGCGTACAAATTTATAGTATACGAACGGTAATATAATTTTACAATTTATAATAATCAATAATAATACAACAGTACAGTTTAATTTTTTAAAAGAAATCCGATCAAGGTCATCTATGAATTATATGAATTAAGATTTTTTGTTAAATTCAGATAGATTGTCACCCTAACAACAATTGTAACCTCTGTGTATCGATAATATGAATCAAACATAAGGGTGTAGATATTATATTAACAATAATTCTGATTTTAATCAGTCTCAGATGCGACGATCTAACTAGTTATTGTATATGTAACCCTGAATGTATAGGAGCATCCCATTGCCGCATTGGTTGCATCAATAATTAGTGGTTGCCGTACGGATTAAAGACTCTATCTGCATTACTATGAATTGGCCAAAAAAGGCTCCACTATGGCAATTGCTCCTGATGATGATGACTATAACGATTTTATGAATGTTGCAGGTTTTTTACTCAGTTTACCACCATTGTCCCAGAACAAAGGAGAAGATGAAGATTCCAAGAAACATCTGGACGACAATTATTGGATTATACACAAAACAATTTGAAAATATTTCATATTTACCATTTATACATTTATACAAATAAATTAATTTAATTCTTGAATTTCTACCGCTCATTATTAAGAATAATATTTAATATCCCATTAGTACAGTATTGAGTTAGAAAAATGTAAATAGTCGAAATAATTTTAAATAAATTTGAATGATCATTAAATTATATAAATAACGAAGACGGATTTGTATTCTATATAATTAAATTATGTATGAGTACCTCCATCGTAAAATAAGTAAAGATAAATTTGAGGCATCTGATTCCTAGCAACTGCATTCTGAGTAGTGCTATGCCAAACAAACGATAAATCAAATATAATCTATTAATTGATTAAATAATTAATTTAGCAAGATGGGGTTTTATCGATGCTGATCAGACAAAATGTGAATGTGGAGAAGATCAAACAATGAAGCATATGCTTCAGTGCTAGTTGTGTTCATTTTCTTGTTCAGACTATGAACTCTTCCACGCAACTAAAAAGCTAAACCTCAAAATCCTTTATGACGATCGCCGAATTTTTGCTCGCCTCTATAACCTATACGCTTTGAATAATTTTGTCGAAAATTGTTTCATGTTGTAGATACAACTTATTTTCCTCGTAATAGATGAAATTTGTGTACGATGCATAGTTTTTCTGTAAAAATTATTAACTGTTCAAAATTTCTCAAAATATTACAGTGCTTTGTATACATTTCAAATATACAAAATCGGAGAATATAGTGTTATAAATAAATTGAGTAGACCCAACGAGCTATAAGTAAATATAGAGTGGCGAATGAGCGCTGCTGGCCGTACACACTTGGACGCCATGTCTACTATAACCTGCCAGGCAGGTTGCAGCCTACCAGTAATATTTCTCAATTATTTTTAACGAAATAATTTACCTTTTATGTTAGAATTATAAATATAAATAATGCAATTTCTGGCGAAAAGTTTTATTCTGACATATATCATATTTCGAAATAAATAAATAAATTAATACATATTTAGTTTCACAGATATGTAATATGGATGATGTGAAACTATTGATAAATTAATATAATTTAAGAATTTTTACTGTGAATCCTTATTTTGTTATAATATTTTACGATAATAAATAACAATTAATATGAAAAATGTAACTGCATTAATACAATATATTGAAAAAGTAACAAGGTAGGTAGATAGATACATAAAAACGAAAATAGTGAAAATTAAATTATTTATTTTATTATGACAATAATAACGTATATAAAAATATAACATATAAAATACAATAAAAAAAACATATTCTTTAAATAAAATAAACAAAATTGTGAAAATAATCACTACATATATGAAATAGAAAATAATGTTTTTATTGACCTTTAAATATGATTGTTTTGTTCAAAAATTGTCGAATGTTAGTTCCTTAAATATTTGTAGAAACAGTCCTACCATTTACACAAAAAATTGATTACGTATAAAAATTGTTCTTGTATTTATTTTAATTACAACAGAAATTTTTGTTTCAATAAAGAAAATTTGATTGTAATAATAAATATCAGTAAGTAATTACATAAAAATAAATTGACTATATTCGTTATTGGATTTAGGCGAGAAACTGTTATCAGACTACGGGCGGTAAAATCGTAAATCCGTCGCTAATTAAAACTTTGAGTTAAAATTTTTGAATATAAAATTTACCTGTGAAACGACTTGCAACTATTTCTAATTTGTCTGTTTCCACACTGAGGAACAACACACTTTGTGGGCATTTTTAATAAATAGTGCAATAAGCGCTGAGAAAAACAATGTATAGCGTCTGAGCTGAGCGCTCAGTTATAGTAATAGCCGCCGACCTAAGCATTCAAATGTGTACGGGTAAAGTACGCGTTCAGCATGCGATGCGCCACTCTATATTTACTTATAGCTCGTTGAGTAGACCACTGACGTATGTCATATTGGATCCATGTTTAATGCATAAAAGTTATTGTATTTCATTATTATAAAAAAAACACTTATTTCCATATATTGTTACTTATTTTTATTATTTCATATGATTTTGTATGTTTCTTATTATTATTATTATTATTATTATTATTATTATTATTATTATTATTATTATGTACTTTAATAAAAAAAATCTGTTGTGACCCGCACAAGACCTTCCGTCAATTCGATGTATTTTGTACAAATTCCATACCAAAAGTTCCTTGAAAAAGATTCTATATATCCTGTAAAATTGTAATGCGAACGCACTACTTTTCACAAATTTCGTACCGCAAGTTCCTTTGAAAAGATGTTATAAATCCAATAATATTATAACACGAACGTACATTATGTAAGTTGCACTTGATACTTCCTCCTTCTTCAGCTTTTCCCTATATTATTAGGGGTTGCTGTTTCTTACTCTTCTCTTCTACTCATTCCTGTCCAACGCATCTTCTTCATACAGTTTTTCCTCTCTCGAATCTTCTGTTAAATTATGAAGATATTTTGCCGGCAATAATGTCTGTATTAGACAAAATGAGCAATAACAACATCACTAATCATCAAGCAGCAAGTGAACCTCATACTTTGTCTAATGCTATTTGTAAATTTGAATTTTTAATTACATAGTTTTAAAAAATTGACAAAATGTTTCTCAATAAATCTAGCTCTTTCTGTTCAGCTTCAAAATAAAAATTTAGATTATGCAAAGACATCTTAATTAATTATTTTAGTAAAAGAAGTTTTCGTTAAAATGAGAAATGATACGGAAAATGAATTTAAAATTATATTTCATGAAACTCAATAATTCGCCAAAGTGTTACATAGAGATGCATTCGGGCCGGGCGGGCCGGGCTTTGAGGTTTGGATCGACTCGGCCCGAAAATAAAAATTACCGGCCCGACTCGAAGATCGACTCGACAAAAAAATTAGCTAGCCCGGCTCGAAAATTGACTCGAAATCGGGCCGGGCTTCGGGCCGGGCCGGGCCGAAGCTCGAAATTGGGTGCATCCGGCATTCCTAATGTTGATTTTTATGTTAAGGCGAAATGTTTAACTTTTTTGTGTCAAACTTATAAAAAACCTCTACATTCTTATAACTTTCAACATTAGTTAAAAAAAAGACCCTTCTAGTGTAAGTTTGTTATTACAGACCTACGAGTACTTAATACTTTGTTTACCAAAGCCGTTCGAAAATTTAAACAACTTTTTCACAAATCTTATATAAAAAATGTAATTTACATAAGGATTTTTTATCTAACTTTGTTTCTGCTCAAAAATAGAACAAGAAATCATTATGGTAGGAACAAAAATTACTTTTATTTAAGTATAGGAGTAATAACAATAATAATAATAGCAACATCACAATATAATTATTATGCTTTAATTAATAACCTTGAATTCTTGAAGTAAAATAATACATTTTTATTTATTAATATGTGAAGTATGTTGTTATTAAATCATTTGGATCCTTTTTAACTTCATCCATTTTCATTAAAATATTAAGGAAACTGTGCATTTGATTGAACTATAAGATTTTTAGGGCCGGCCCGAAAAGCTCGAATTTTCGGGCCGGGCCAAAATCAAAAGTCCGACTCGCCTCGATTTTTGAAAATGATTAGCCCGATTCGGCCCGATAAAAAATATCTTCGGCCCGGCTCGATGATCGACTCGTAATCGAGGCGGGCTTCGGGCCGCGCCGGGCTAAAGCTCGAAATCGAGTGCATCATAGTGTTACATATCGAAATAAAATACAGGGTGATTCTTGACCTATACGCATAAATGTGAGGAATGATAGTTTGTGATAGGTAATGACAGATAATGAAAAAAAAAAAAAAAAATAGTAAAAGTTGTTTATTTACGGAGATAAAAAATAAAGTATGAAATTATTTTAGTAGCAATAAACTAATAAAAAATTAATTAACTAGGGTGCTGTGCATTAGTATTATAGCAATTGTTCGAAGTTATTCCCTTCATTTTCGATGCACATTTGCGCGCGACGAATCCATGATGTACCACATGCACGGCAAGGACCAGCCAGTTGCCGAATTGTCTCGGCGGCAACATTTATGCGATGTCGCAATTCTTCCACGGTATTAAATTCGGTGTCATACACTAAACTTTTCAAGTGTCCCCATAAATAAAAATCAAGGGGATTTAGATCGGGCGATCTGGGGGGGCCAAGATTGAAAACAATTGCTATGACACTAATGCACAGCACCCTAGTTAATTCATTTTTTATTAGTTTATTGCTACTAAAATAATTTTAAACTTTATTCGTTATCTCCGTAAATAAACAACTTTTACTAAATTATTTTTTCATTATCTGTTATTACCTTTCACAAACTATCATTCCTCACATTTATGCGTATAGGTCAAGAATCACCCTGTATTTCAGAATAATAATTACTCAAAAACATAGGAACAATTTATCAAAATTAGAACCACAAGATTATTACAGAAAAAGTATATTTGTACCTGATTTAGATAACCTTGTATCAGAATTAAATTCAAGGTTCTTAACTGATACAGACTATTTAATTTCAAAATTTCAACATATTTTACCAAAATATTATTTCGTTTATATTTTCCGGATTTAAACATTTTAGAAGTAGCGCGTAAATATGAAGCTGATTTACCATCGTCAGTAGAATTTCTTCGTGGAGATTTAAATTTGTGGAAGGAGTTCTGGATCAACAGACATGACAAACCAGAAACTTCTATTGTTGCTATAAACTTACAATATTTATTAAAATTTTTAGTAAATTTACCCGTTACTACTTATACTGTGGAGAGATCAATTAGTGCTTTCAAACGCATTTATTTATTTACGTTTGGTTTGGCTATGCTTCAAGTAAATCGCGATTTTGAGGTCGAAGTTGAAGAAGATATTAAAATGCATATTCTCAGTGTTACAAACTAGAATTATATTTTTATTTTATGGTCAGGCAAATATGTATTAAAATTTATTTTAAAAATTTTTGTTGGGCCCCCTAAATTTTATTTTTAGGTCCGCCACTGGCTGCAACTGCAAGTCACTTGCGAGGGGCACTCTGTCGCTTATATCACTTTCTGATCCTATTCTTTCCACTTTGGTTTTGCACTTGACACTGACATGTCAATTAAATTTTTTTGAATATTTCTGCTGTTTCCATAATTTTAGCAAAGCTGACTGATTTTTGAAAGTTAGTCTCTCTTAATCTCTCTATAACTCTATATATATTGAATATGAAGGAAAATATATAATCAAACCGAATAGATAATTAGATATTCTTTCATATTGATAAACACATAAAATGTCGAAATATGATATAACTGTGTTTTTTCAAGAAAAACTGTTAAGAACTTCAAATAAGGGTACTTCCGGTTGACCAATTATAACCAAAATCAAATCAACTCTTCTGTAAGGAAAAGGAATACGAAAGAATCATGATTTTTAGAATTGTAGTTTTGGAGTTATCAACGAAGAAAAATTTGTCACACGGACACACACACGGATACACACACGGACACACATACTGACACACACACACATACAGACATCTTCGTAAAACCAGTAAAATCGTATTGTAGGGACCCTAAAAAGTGCTTATTCATTTAACACTCCCCATCGAATTTTTTGACCAAAGACAATACCTACCTTACCTAAAGGTCACGGAAGGTAAAAATTGTGTCCGAAAATAATAATTAAAATTGAGAAACCCAGTTATATATAAGCTTACTAGATGAAGTTTGATTAAGGCATTACTAGTCTGTCATAAATTATTTTTGTAGTATGCTTATTGTCTTTTGACAAAATCTTTGACTACCAATTTATAGCGCGTTTTGTTATCTCTAATCTTATGAACCTATTCCTGTTACTGTTCTGAGTAAACATCCCGGTGTATTTCTCGGAGTTAGCAGTTTCTCACAATAACGTAGCCCCCATACATCTACAGAATATAAGGCTGTTGCTTTGATGACTGCATCCAGTAACCTCTTTTTTCAGACCAACCATTAGATTTCCCTTTGATTAATATATTTTTGACAGTACTAATAGCAATAACTATTTCTTTATTGCGTTCTTGGTAGCTTCGAGAAATTTACCTGAACTATTAATGGTAGTGCCAAGATAGCAGAATAGTTTCACTACTTCTATGTTATCAGTATCGTACTTAAAAGCGGGTAAATGGCTGTTTAAACAACCTTTATGGAAAGGAAGAATTTTCGTGTTTTGCGGGTTTACTTGGATTCTGTTTATATCACAGTATTTTTAGAATGTTAAGGTTTTTTTTACGTCAACTGGCGGGTTACATAATAGTACTACGTCATCAGCATAAGCGAGTAGCGAAAGATCATTAGAACCGTCAATGTTAAGACCAGTAGCGTTCTCTTTACGAAAAAAATCTTCCAAGTCGTTTATATACAACGAAAAAAGCGTTGGCGACAAAATATCCCTTTGCATAACATCCTCTGTCAAGTCTACTTAATTTGATACAGTCGAATTAGAGATTCTGAAAGTTGGCTTGGCGTTATCATACATATTCTGTAATATTCGTATCAGTTTGGAGTTCACACTAGATTCATACAGTTTCTGCCAAAGAATACCATGTTTTATAGTGTCAAACGCACGTATAAAATCTATAAAAATGGCGAACACTGAATTTTTTGGAAGCCTTAGTTGTAAATGAATTATAGATGAGAGGCAAAAAATACCGTCTATTGTGCCACGGTTTTTACGAAAACCCATTTGGTTTTCAGCAAGAATGTCATTGTTTTCTGAATATTTAATCAAACGTTGAACAATAATTTGCGTTAGTGATGCATGCGAGGCGAGACGAGGCGAGAAATATGAAATATCGATCTCGCCTCGTTTCTGGATCTGTAATCTCGATCTCGCTCTCGTTCTCGCAAATTTTTTTGTGCCTCGTCTCGTTCTCGCGCGAGAGTCTCGCGAGACTCTCGCGAGAATTTCGCTATAAAAATAGCGCTTGGGTAGTGCATATATTCGTCACGGTAAACCTTAGACCAGGAATAGAGGGGAGACAGGGCATGCTATGTATTTCGCCATAAGACGACGTTCCAAATTATACTAGTGATTTTCGACCTTATTGCAATGTCAGAATCAGTCACAAAGGCAAGGGCTAGTCGGCCAGATTTCTAACATACATAGCATTGAAACATTTTTTTAAATTTCGCTATAAATGTCATTGCCTACTATGACGTCCAAGTAAAAATATTAAAACTATAAAATTTTGCGAACTAATTAAAGAAATTATCAATGAAAATAATCAAATTGTTATTAACCTATAAATTTAGAAATTGTTGTATTTTCGATGTTTGAAACAAATGAAAACAGACAAATTACACATGACTGGAAAGCTAAAAAAATTCTCTTTTCAATGGTGCAACTTTCCAATATGGCGTCCATATAAAAATTAAATCTTTGACATCATAATTCGAAAACTAATAGTGATAAAAAAATTGAGCATCGTCATTCGAAAGAACATAAAAAAATGCCTTAAAGATGTGCAAATTAAAATCCAATATTATTTGACATTTGAAAGATATTTTCAAAAATAAAAAAACTGCAAAATTTACATTTTCGCTTATATCTAGTGACTTATGTATTTTTTCTCAAATGACAAAATACTATTAAAGTAGTCTCCTAATGGGGCAACTTTTGTCTAATTTAACCGACTTCGTATCTCTTATAGTTCTCGAAATCCCCATGTTGGAAAAGTTATCCTGGATATCCTGTATATTTACTTTATTCGGAGTTCTTTATTATTTTATTATCTGTCTATAATTCTGTATTTAGTAAGTAAGATTGTTATTTGTTCAAGTTCACAGAGAATTTTATGTGCACCTGCTTTCAAAACAGTACCAATATATTTATTTTATTTGAAGTTACTTTATTATTTTTTTTGCCTAGTCCGAAATACAATACATTTATTTTTTATATAATATACGTTTTTTATGCGAGAGTCTCGCGAGACTCTCGCTTCTCGCAGTTATTATATCGATCTCGCCTCGCATTTTAAAACGCAATCTCGCTCTCGCCTCGCATAATAATGTGCGGCGAGGCGAGATGCGAGAGTACTCTCGCCTCGTAGTGCATCACTAATTTGCGTAAATAATTTACATATTGCATTAATTAACGCAATGCCTGTGTAATTCCCCGAATTACAAGTATCTCCTTTCTTGAAAGATTTTATTAAATAAATTTAAAAGGTAATGCAGCCAATTAGATGGTAACTTAAAAAAAAATATATTGTTTATTCTGTCAATACCTGGAGATTTATCAGTTTTAGATGAGTTGATACTAACTAGTAGTTCTTCCATACTAATATTTAGGACAAAATTTGGGTCAAAACAATCAAAGAATTGTAAGCTTTTATGATTTGCTATTGGATATAAATTTCTGTAATAATTTTCCCACGTCTCTCAATTAATGGCATTCACATGTACTTTTTTTGAATTTAATTTGCGAATTACACCCCAAAACTCAGCTATTTTTAACTTAGGCTAGAGTATTCGTAATAGCTGATTGATGGTTTTTTTTACGTTGCTTTATTAAATTTAAGTATGCGCGTTTACTATCTAGAAAAGTTTTTGTATTAAACTCTGACGGCTCTTTTTTAAATTCCTTTAAAAGTGCTTTAGTTTGCTTCTTTAGCAACAAACACTGTTTGTTAGTTAGCCTACATAACGACTGATTATCGTATGCCTTTATTTTGAGCATACCGGTGTTTGCTGCTGTTTCTTTAATTGCTTTAATTTAACTTTCATTTAATTCAGAAACATTAGGGCTATTACAATAAAAAAGAGATGAGTCTTCGATTAAATTAGAGAAGTATGTTGCGTTCTCTTCTTTAAATTCGAATTTATTTGAATATATAGGACTATTTTCCGTGTAATTAAGGTCTTGTACCACTTTACACTCTGTTGTGAAGAGTGAAAGAAAACAAATATTGTGGCCAGACGGTTCCAGAGTTGGTATTATTTCAAATTTTGCAACATTTTCAATAGTTAGTAAGTCAGCCCACACAAAATCAATAGTAATTTTGCCATTTCGACTAACATATGTATACGCACCCGGTATGTCTCCTAAGGTCCGCCCGTTCAGCATGAATAACCCTTGAAGTTCCATTATATTGGTTAATTTTCTACCTCTGCAGTCAGCCCCGTTGTGAAGCGAAGTTCTACGATCAAAAAGTCTCCGAGCATGGTAGTTTTGGTATTCGACGAGATGTTGGCTAAAATACATTCAAGTGAATTTTCCAAAAATTGTATAGAAATATTGTTGTCTAGTAACGGTTTTAGATAAAATGTTCCAATTAAATAGTTTTCTGAATTTGTTTCTAACTGTATTATTATCCAATTGCCATAAGATTCAATAATTCTGATATGTGAGAAACAATTATTTTTGCACAAAACCATTAAACCGTCACTAGCAGGCACTTTTCTCTTATCTTTAATGGCTGACACTTGAAATATATTCTGATTATACACTTTTAAAAAAATAGGTAATGTACTTGTTTCATGACTTGAAAATATTTCATAAATGCAAATTACTTCAGCCGTTTGCATGATGTTTACTGTTTCAAGATTTAAGTTATAAAGATTATTAAAGCCAGATAAATTCAAAAATATGATGCTAATCTCACTTTTAAGAGACTTATTATTTACAAGAGAGAGGTTAGGATTACTTATCCTTTGTGAGAGGGGTTGAGCACACGATGAGATGGATTGGACAGACGATGGGGCGGGTTGAGCAGACGAGGAGCGGAGTTGAGTAGACGGTGAGTCGAGTCGACCAGATGATGAGCCGGGTTGAGCAAACGAAGACGAAGAGGCGTCGGACGTCAGGACTGAGATTCCCTAGTTCGCTTTCAATTGAGATTTGCTTCTCCACTAATTTGTTGTTTACACTGCTATTGTTTTTCCGATTTTTTATTGGTCGCACTACCGGAGAATCATCACATTTTTGTTTTTTATAGTAACGCCGTCTATCATTAATTTATTACCAATTAATTTAATTTGTTTACTCTCTTCTTTTTTCTCTTTTTTTAATTTCAACAACTCATTTCTTTCCTTTTGTTGAGAGGAGGTTAGGTCTAGATTTACGAAGATATCGGAACCTTATTAAGATTCAGATTACTTTACTATTAAAAATTTCTGTAATTTTAGATTTTAAATCTTCTTTACTTTTTCCAACTTCTTCAGTTATTCCTGTGAAAATTAGATTTCTTTTTTTCACCTGACGTTCTAAACTCTCCATGAACTTTTGCTGGTCTGTGGCTAATATTTTTAAACTGTCGTATTTAGAGCTGATTTCACTTACAGTTTTATTAATTTTATATACTTCCAATTTGGTTGCATCTACTTTGTTCTCAATAGTTTCTAGTCTTTCTAGCTTTTTTATAATTTCTTGTAGTTCACTTATGCTGCACGTGGTTAAAAGTAAGGTTTGAGATACTACGCACACAAATTAAAAAAAGCTAAAATATTCAAACTCTGCCCGGTAAAAATATATGCTAAAATATCTGTCGCACTACTAGACACACTTTACGTATAATTTTTAACACTCAAGGTTGTTTTTGATGGCTACGTCATGTTGTACAATCTGATTAATTGCTGTCTGCAGTGTACGATTGATGTCTCCTATTCTCTTTGCACTGTAAAAAATTGTAAGGTCATCAACGTACATGCATACTCCAACAGTATTGCTGAGGCCGGATATAAGATCGACAACCGCAATGATGAAAAGTGTGACACTCAAAGTAGAACCTTGCGGCACACCGTTTTCCGGTATCCTACTGGAAGATAGAACGTTGCCGATTCTGACTCGGAATGTCCAGTCTGTAAGGAAAGAACTTACAAATTTTGGTAGATTACTCCTAAATCTCTACTCATGCAACTTTTGCAGAATGTGATATCGCCTGGACATATAATATGTTTTCTCGATATCAAAGAAAACGTGACCAAATGCTTAGGGTTTGAAAATGCTTTAAAAATATTGTGCTTTAGATACACAAATTGGTCGGTGGAAGATCGGTACTTGCGGAAACCAGCTTGGTGTTCACTCACAAGACCACGTGTCTCGAGACACCAGACTAACCGATTGTTGACTATCCGTTCCAACAGCTTCCTTAGACACGAAGTAAGACTGATAGGTCTGTAGCTTGAAGCTAGAAGAGGGTCTTTCCCTACTTTTGGAATTGGTACAACAAGTGCTTCTTTCCAAACTATGGGGTAGTTTCCCTCAAGCCATAACCTATTGTATATGGATAGCAAGAAGGTTTTGAACGTTAGAGTTAGGTGTTTAAGCTTCTCATTTGCGATGTTAGCCTGTCCAGGAGAAGAAGCACGAACGATTGCAGAATCAAGTTCTAACCTGGTAAAGGGTTTATTGTAAGATTATTCATCTTAGTTCAAACTACTAGTTGTTTCGAACTGATCTGCAACAAGTTCAGCAAGTGTGCTCACATTGCTCGTTATGGTTTCTACATCCCATTTCAGGTGGGTTAACGGTGGAGAGTAATCCCTACCCGTGATGCTTTTAACCCGAGCCCAACACTCCTTAGTGGAAGTCTCAGACGAAATGCCAGAGACGTACGCGTTTCAAGATACTCGCTTGCTTTCCAATATACTTTTACGGGCCAAAGCTGGCTCTTTTGAAAGCTACAAGGTTTGCATCCGTAGGCTGCCTTTTAAATCTGTTTAGAGTAGCTTTCTTATGACGGATGAGGTTTTGTACCTCTTGATTCCACCAGGGTATTCTACGTTTGTAGATCCTAGGTTTGGTGGCAGGAATAGAATTCCTAGCTGCTCCTAACAGTTTGTTGGTCATATCCATGATTTGAAAGTGGACATTATTGTCTGAGACTGGTGTTACAAGTGCCGCTTCAAACTCTGGCTAGTTAGCTCTATGGAATAACCATTTGGATTGACGAACCTGGTTGGTAGTGATGGTATCCGTAGTGATCACTATAGGAAAGTGATCACTACCGTATAAGAGCTCTCCACGAGAACCTACTCGCTAGTTTGGAGGATACAATGGTAAGGTCATTATGAGAAAAACATTTTGACCGTGCATTGAAAAAGGTCAAAAGAACGAGATCTGGTGATAATAGTAGGTCTTCAATGAAACGACCTAGATTTTTTTTTATCCTTGATTTCCTGGATGGTCGCTTTCTGCTTATAGGAAGGACCGCTACGGGATCGGGCTGAATGGTTATTTTTACAGTTGACGCACTGTAACGGTCCCTCACAATCTTTTCCCTCATGGGGTCTTTCCCGCAGCATTCCCGAGGATTCGTGCATCTAGTAGAAGTATGGCCGAAACGTTGGCACTTAAAACATCTCATTGGTGCAAGGATTAACAACCTAACCTTGAGGGAATAGAAGGCTACATTGCAGGTAAATTTGGAGTGTTGAAGGTGAGAATATAGGTTGGAGTATCCACTAACTCACCCTTTACACGTTTCTTTATTTGACGCACATCGATAACTCTTTGGTCTCTTAACTCTTATACAATCTCCTGTATACTGCAGTTAAGTAGGTCTTTACAGAAAATGACTCCTTTGGAACGGTTCATAGTAATGTGTGCAGTGACTTCGATATCATGCCTCCCAAGCTTTTTGGCATTTAAAAGCCATTCAGCTTGGGCAGCTGACACAGTCTCAATGAATAGTCCATCCTTAATTTTTCTTATAGATTTTACTATTCCTACTAATCCAAACAAAGTCTTATTAATAAGAAAAGGATTTACTCTCTCAAATGAACCATTAAATAATTTTACGACCAGGAACCGAGGTACAACCGTCGTTGCCCGTCTCGCACTTACTTTTCTAGCTTCCTGTACCAATTCATAATCCGTCTGTGAAGACGATTGTTTTTTTCAATAGAAAACAAGGAATACTATAATTATTTCCCAACAGGAAATTTCGTACTTTAACGGGGTTTTATCCCCGGGAGCTTCCGCCCTCCACGGAGCCTCAAAAAGGATGTCAGCATCGCAAGTCAATGTAGCTTCAGGTCTTTCCCAAGGGGGCAGCATGGGCAGGACACGGGTGAGATCGTACGGGTTCGCGAAGTCCACACGCATGCCAGCTTCCCGGTTATCCCACCTCCACCCTGAGAAGACTCACTTCCCAGCCTCATAATGGGATGGGGACCGATTGATCGCAGGTGGGTTAGCCTGAAACCTCCCGTTTAGGTGAATTTGGAGCCAAAGTAGTGTGTTGGGGCTTCCTCAACTACCAGGATACCCTCCTCCACCGACACGGGTTACCGCATACGGTCAACATGCAGGTAGGTAAAAGAAGAACAGAGCACAGACGATCGCCTACAGATCGTCCGGTAATTTGACACAGACCCGTTAGTTTTACCTTTGATAACAAAAAGGCTACTCAGCAACCCCCCCCCCCCCCCCTCCAAAGCAACAAGGTGGGCCCACGAGAGGGATAAATAATAATTAAAATAATGCCAATAATAATCATAATAATAATAATCATAATAATAATAATAATGCAAGGCTAGGCATGGTACATATATCGCAAATATAAATAGGGATGATATAGATTTACCTGCTACACAAGCCTGGCTAAAACACTCCCAATATTTTTTCTGAAACTGAAGGTTTCATATTCGCCATACAAGACAGAGTAATTTCCACAAGAAATTATAGAAAATTTATAATAAAAGAAAATACAATACCTTCAGATAAATGTAGAATGTGTCACAGTACGGAGGAGACGATAGAACATATAATAAGTGGTTGTAAAATATTAGCATCGGAAGGATATACAATTCGGCATAACAATGTAGCAAAAGTCATCCACCAACACCTAGCTATTGCACTGGAGCCAACAAGAGTTACAGTTCCTTATTATAGATATCAGCCGGAAAATGTTATAGTTACAAATGAAGGTAAGCTTTACTGGAATAGAACAGTAGTAACTGACAGATACACAAACCATAATAGGCCAGATATTGTATATGAAAATATGCTACCTCATTGATATCGCAATTCCATATGTAACTAATATAGAAACCACTAAAAATAAAAAAATAACAAAATATCAAAATTTAGCACGAGAAATTAAAAATTTATGGCATATTAACTACGTTGAAATAATTCCAGTAATCATCGGATCAACAGGTGAAATTCCAAAACATCTTCATCAAAAATTACTAAAATTAAAACTACCACCTAAAATCTATATAATTCTACAAAAGATTGTAATAATTGAAACATGCGGAATAATAAGAAGTGTACTAAATAATGATTAACAAATCCAAAACGAAGTAATAATATAAAATACGACCAACAAAGTACGTTTGGATATTTCAACTACCACGAAGACCAGTACCTCAAGGATTCTTTTATATTATTACAATGTATTATAAAATATAAATATTTAACTTCATATTTTGTATATATTTACCTCTTAAGAGGTCGTTGTACAAAACTTTTGTAACTTAAAAATGAATAATAATAATAATAATAATAATAATAATAGTAATAGTAATAGTGATAATAATAATATTAGTAATAATAATAGTTTTGGTAATAGTAATAATAATAATAATAATAGTAATAATCTTAATAATAATAATAATAATAATAATAGTAATAGTGATAATAATAATATTAGTAATAATAATAGTTTTGGTAATAGTAATAATAATAATAATAATAATAATAGTAATAATCTTAATAATAATAATAATAATAATACTAATAATACTAATAATAATAGTAATGGTAATAATAATATTAATAGTAATAGTAATATAATAAAAATAATAGTAATAGTAATAATAATAATAGTAATTGTAATAATAATAGTAATAATAATAATATTAGTAATAATAATAATATATCATCACGGCATATTACCCATTACTGGGTGCGCTATTATCTACAACACATGATAATGGAAATGATGACGATATATTTTACCGTGTGGGCGCTTATCAGGCGTCACCTTACAGGCACTCATAGCTGATGTGGAGAGTAATAATAATAATAATAGTAATAATAATATTAATAATAATAAAGAATTGTAGTATTGGAGTTATTGTCGGAGAAAAATGTGCTCATTTATTAAAAATTCACCAAAGTATACCTTACCTAAAGACGACGGAAGGTAAAAATTAAATTTATTTAAATTTCAATTGAATATTTTTATTTTGTAAGTATATGAAATGATTACGTTGTTGAATTTAGAAAAAAATCCATTCGTGGCCCTCTTATAATAGTCAAATTTAAATGTTTTTCCCAAAAAAAAGTTATGTGAAGGTACTGAAATATTACATCATTGAATTCAGAATTAAATTCTCTAACGAATAAGCAAATAAAAAATATGTTTAATTTAAAATAAGAAAAAATAAGCCCTGTACTTTGAAAACAACTGGTCGATTTTTTTTTTCATTACATTAATCTTGTAAAATAAAAAATTGTTTGTCCATTTAAGATTCTTTGTAGGTCTTCGAGATGACAATAGTGACGGTTACCTATATAAAATTAACATTCTGTATACTTAATTATTAACTACAAATACAGCTTTATTCGAGTTGTCCAGGAGACATTAAAATGTAAGTTTACAAATGAAATATACAAGTGAAATTACCAATAATTAATAATGAGGGACTCAGTTAATACATTTTTTTTTATGTATAAATAAGTGCAGGAAATGATACAAAACAGTACAGTATTTTCTCTAAAGATAATTGCAAAAGCTAGTGCTTAGATGTTTAAAACCATGTAGATATTTATTATAATTAAATTACTATAAGTAGCTGGTATTAATATTTACTTACAGAGTTGATAAAACTATGACTGAAATAACAAATTAAACGATATTTCTTGTATGGTGTCAGGTTTTACATGGTAAAATTTTGAATTTACTTCTAGTGTTATAAAAATTAGGAGATTTTTCGTTTGAATGATTATTTAAACTATAATTTCGCTATACAAACATTTTAAGATCTGCAGTTGTTTTAAATCATACCAATGAAGATATTGTTAAATGACAGCCATAAGTTAGTTTACGATAAATATAATATTGAGAAAAACTACCAATCTATTTTTTTTTAATTCTATTTATATAAGTAAACAATATTTTATTTCAAATTCCCTGTTTGTAATTAAATCGAATATTTTTCATTTTCTTCTTACTGACCTGTTTCGACTGTTTATATTTTGAAACAACTTTCCCGTCATTAATTTGCTTGATAGAACAGATTGAGAGCAATAAAATTTCTAAATTTTTCAAATAAAGCAGTTGGCACACACTGAATATGTGAATATATATAGACCAGTTAATTATAAAAGTGCATTAAAGTAAATGCACTCAGAGATATGTGCCAAATGCGACGCGTAAACACTTCACAGCAAATATACGAATGATTTTCATGAATTAAATAGCAAAATATACAAGACTGAAAGAAAATTTTATAGAAAGATTGTTTATAATTCAGTTTATTCTATAATATATTTAAGATTTTGTCCTATTTCCCGTTGCCGAGTCAATTTGAAAGCTAAAAAACAGTATTTCATACTTAGTAGTTATTTGCAAAAATAAAAAAAAACGCAAAATTTTTATTTTCGTTTATACCTAGTGATTCATAATTTTCTCCCGAATAAACAAAATATTGATAAAATATTCTCCTTATAAAGCAACATCCAGCTTTGCGAAATATTTGGCACCTCGAAACTTCGTAATGATTTCTTCGAACGTTCTGAATGGGAAATGTCGTTGTTTAATGGTTTTGTTTAAAATTGATGGATCGATACATAATCTAATTTTTCCTTTAGAACGAACTACTACCATGGGACTAACAGCTGGAGTTCCCTTGATTGATTGCTTGATTACTCCAAGCTGCTTCATTTTAGTTAGCTGCTGTAGCCTGTAGGACATCATCTTTTATAGCTAACGGGATTCGCGTGGCGGATGGACACTTAATAGGGGATTCCAGATCAATCAAATTAAAGGAAAATAGTAAAAAAATACGAATTTGTATGCTGAATAACGAATATTAATAAAAAAATGAAATGGTATAATTGAAATATTTCGGAAATAAGGCTTTCTTTTTTTTGCGCGTCGACACGAATACGAATTCAATATATATTTTGATTGGCGACCGAAAGACCGCCTATACCTGCATAACAAATAGAGTGTTAGGAGGTGAGGGTTACTATCAATGAAAGTTAAGAAATTCAAATTCGAAAGGAGAGGCTAACATTCCTGTACTGCAGTTTTGAAACAGTTTTTATTTTAACATAAATTTCTTACATTAAACTTAATAATTTAAATACACTCGTAATTATAAAGTATGTAGACTTATACAGTATTATTATATTCATTTATTTTATGTAAATATAACTTAAAATAGCATATATTTCAAGAACATTTAGGTCCATGATGAAAACAGTTTGATATAAAAACACATGCGTGACGTCACTTCAATCTTTTTAAAATTCAGGAGACCATAACTCGCTTATTAATAGGAATTTTTTCAACGGATTTTCATCAATAGTCTTAGTTTTCCTAATATTTCCAGATAAAATTATATATAAAAAAAAAATGGTGGAATCCCCCATTCTACTTTATCATCAATGTCAATGTCATATTCGTAATTTTTTGCGCATCCTAGTCGTTGAAAAATACCTTTTTCTATTTTACTGTCAGGTAATGAATTAATATCAATGCTATCTACCGATTAGAAACTTATCTTTGACTACGCGAAAATATATATTGCATTTCTGTCCTTTAACTATGCATGTATTATTGTATCTCCTATTACTTTTATATACGTATCATTGGCAACTCTTAAACGTAGTGTTATTGGTTTATGCAATACTGCACCTGATTATTTTTCAAGATACAAACTGATTACATTGCATTGCGCTCCACAGTCAAGTTTAGCGTTTACTATCTGGCGACCGTTAATTTTAACTGGCTCTTTCCAATCGGGCTCCGTATCTTCATGGCAATGTAGTGTTTTAATATAAAATGCATCTGCTTCAATAGTATTCACCTGCGCATTTATCAATGATTTTGAAATTTTATTGATAGATTTTAAGCTACAGACAGCTGCGAAATGTCTTTGTACCTGACATTTTGCACAAGTTTTCTTATACACTGGATATTTTCCTTTTTCATGTGTTTTACCACATCGTTTGCACTTAAATGTTGAACTTGTTGACTTTCCACTTGTTTCTCTTATTATGCTGACAGGACGGCTTGTGAATGGCATCGACTGCTGCTGTAGGCGATTTGGCAGCTGCTAGTTCAAAAGCACGACAAACTTGAATAGCTTTAGCGAGCGTCAGTTTAGCTTCTAAAAGTTTCTGCTGTAATTGTTCGGACTTCACACCAAGTACTATATTATCTCTCAATAAAGAATCTTCTAGATCTCCATAATTGCAATCTTTGATCGAAGTATGTGTTTTTGTCAGGAAATCATCAAATGGTTCTCCTTTCTACTGTTTCAAATTATTAAATTGTAATCTAACGTATGGTTTGTTAGGTACAGGGTTTCTTTAATAGTTTCTATTTTCTTTGCTTCTTCGTCAGATAACTTCAAGTATTGTATACTCTAGCTGCATTTTGTCGTATGGTGTCCGTTAATGTAGCTGCTTGAACTATGTCTGGTTTCTTATCAAGTTGCACAGTAGTAGCGTACCAATTAAAACTCTGAAGTCACGCTTTCCAAGCCGGGGGCATGTCACCTTGTGTGACTACTACGCGAGGCTTTGGTTTGATGGATGAATTATGCTCAGCCGTTATGCAAAATACAGTTTTTCCTTTTATTTAATTATTATCAATTAATATAAGCACTTCTGACACCATGTAACGTTTTTTATGTTATAAATTATTAATGACGACATGTAATAATGAATATATTTTATTTACTATTGTCACAACAACAACGGTCATTACAGTAACTATGGAAACTATCGTTAGAGTAATAGTAATAATAATGATAATTAATAATAATGATAATAAGCCCATGATAAGCCCATGTCTTCTCTTATAATATTCTTCTACTGATTTCTGCCCTGTGCTCTTTATTTCCAGTTTTTATCCCTAACACTTGTAAGTCTTTTTGCACTAATATGTAAAATATGTATGTACAATTTAAAATATTTAGTTAATAATAAAATAAGAAATATTAAATGTGCTTCCCAGAAAAAGCCTTCAGTAACGGATTTGGATTTTTGATATTTACATTTTCTGTCAATTACAAACATTTTAATTTTTCAACTACTTTATATATTTATAATTCTCTATCTTTAAATCTGCAGAAGATATAATAAAAATGTTCAATGTATCGGATAGAGAATTTTGTATTCTTTAATATTTGTAATAACATGAAATTCCAAAAAAATAATATTTAGAAGATTTTATTTTGAGAAACTACTACTTCGGGTTTTCCAATTGTTAGCAAAACGTAGTTGGACTTTAGTCTTATAGAATTTCAGAAACAGTCCTTTCAACATAAAAAATTACAGAACTTTACCCAAATATTGTTTTTTTTTGTATTTAACACGTCTGTTGCACACATAAAATTCTAATTACATCATTTTTTTCATTGTATGAGGAAGTTCCTAAATGTCAAATATTCTTCCAATTCATTAACAATATTGGATATATTACTTATGGATATATGCATTTTACCTATAATTTTAAATATTACACACACACCAACGCGCGCGCGCATACACAAACACACATACACACACACAGATCTTAAATCGTGCTTAATCTGGATATGCGATTTTTATCATGAATCCAATACGTCTCTTAGGGAAAGGTAAAAAATGGAGCACAAATAATATAAAAGCGCTTTTGTTGTAATACGGAATAACATGTTTAATGTGAACAATTTGCCCATTGTTTTCAACACGAATCTGTATACATACCGGATTTTGTGGATCTGTTTATATTTAGTTTGCAGAAGCAGATCTAGGGGTACGGTAAAGGGGTATTTGTCTGTTAAATGGACGAATGTGATTGTTAGACCGATCTATAAAGATATTTGCCTGAGAATTATGAAAAAAACTGAGATATGGGTTCTACTAGGTAAAATTAATCATAATAAAACTATCAAACTGGTAACTTGCACAAAAATAAAGCAAGTTCGAATTTTATTGCCTTCACACAATTTTTATATTCTTTTACATTCCGCCCCTGCTAGTTTGATAAAGTTAATAGCGATGCGAAGAGTATTTTCAAGAAACTTATTTGAAATTTTAGTTAGAATTTCACTTTTTGATTTATTCAAATATGAAAATAGTTGTTCACAACAAGATATGTTTCTATTGTGTCCAATATATATTTTTGCTTATGCAAGTCCAATAAAGACAATTTTTTTTTCAATATAATTATTGAAACACAACACTTGATTATTCCACAGATTTTATTTATTATGTCAATATAATAAATAAAATCTGTGGAATAATCAAGTGTTGTGTTTCAATAATTATATTCTAAAATGTTCCATCAAGTACCGACTACAAAAACCCTAACATTTTTTTTTTTTCAAATGCAACACCTGGTAGCAAATTTTACAGCTTTTTATTTTTGTGAAAACTTTGCGTTTCGCTGTATTATAGCTCATCAGTGTGGTGAAACGTTCGAGCATATACTGACTTGAGAAGTAATTTCCTATGCCGACGCATAGCATGTTATCATTGGAAGAAATGCGAGAGGGGTGCTTTGCGGGGCTGGAAGTCATTGTGTATTGCGGGCAGTGTTTTGTTGTATTATGTGTCATATTGTGATTTCGTGTATCTTTTTTTCATATTCCAATATGGTTTTATACTGTATTGTGTCAAATTTCAATGAAAAATACAATGAAAGTATGGAAAAAGTTTAACTTTTAGGTTTTCAGCTAATAATGAAGTAAGAGAAAAGAAACTGATTTTTTTTGAAAATGAAGATAATTTACATATTTCAAAAGCAACATTTAGGCACTACTTCGTAAAAAGGTAGTACAAATATTACGATAATACGCAGCGCACAATACACCATAGCTACCATCCCCGCAAATCTCCCCTACGGCATATCTTTCGATCACAACAAACTTAAGGCGCCCTCTAGTCAGTATATGCTCGAAGGGTGAAACTGCCATCTCTTTGCAGAGACAATCCGTCAACTGGGCATAACGAGAGATATACAGCGAAATGCGTCTGAAGTTACTAGCTGCTCACTGCCGGCATCTGCTGATGACCGAAAGATTGATCCCGATGTTGAAATCTTGTGAAACATGGCGAGTGTTTTCTAATTCTCTCTTTTTAGTCTTCTGAGACGATTTGAAAACTTTCATAACGTAATGTTTGATCATAACATGAGATTCTCTTTGATCCGTTTTTCTGAAAATCTCTTTACTTTTTCGATTCAATCGAATGCCAAAATCAGAGAAATTGATCGATTTTACTGAAACTTGGTGTGGGTTCCTCTTTGTACGCACTTTTCAAACAATTCTAGTATACCGATGTATACTTATGTGATTTGCGACGCACTGTAACACTGAAATTAATGATTAATTTTCTTTGAACTACGTATGTTATTCTACATTGAGTAAAGAGAACTCTGTGTAAATACGAGTAAATAAGAAACTGGCGCTCGTATAATCTAAAAATAAACACTTGGACTGAGCTCAGGTTTTTCAGACGAGTTCTCGTTTCGTTTCAGACTTGTAAAGTTTACTTTTTATTTCACTTAGTTTTAGTTGTTTAGATTTTGTTGTTTTAGTGACGGAAACATTTTATGCTGTTTGTTCTAGTTAGCTTTAAAAGTTAAGGATTTAAAATATGGGGTATTTAGTTTGGATTTTGTGGGTCTGTTTGTTTGTGTGGTTTACAGATTGCAAGCACCATAAAATTACTATTGGTATGTTTATTATTTTAATATTAAAGTAGTAAAAGATATATAGTCTTCTAATGTGTAAATTAGTAGAGAACTATAAAATAATGTATTTATTACTACACTACCACATAAATGCGACGTATACTATATACTTACACATGAATGCAAGTATATATGAATGACTACTTATAATTTGTTTTACGAATATTTTGTTATAAAATACTATGCATATAAACATATTTTTTCAAATACTTAAAAATGTTTTGCTTATTTTTTTCTATTTACAAAATATTCTGCCGCATAATAATAACAAAAATATTTATGAAACATTTATACAACTTTTAACTTTTAATGTGTTTTACATTTGTTTACGAACAGAGGCACTATTAGAATGATAGCGCTAATATTAATCGCGCGCTTTTGCAAGTATTATTATGAGGTTAAATATCACTTTTAACAAAAAACCGGTCTATAAAAGAAGGTTGGTAATATAAGCCATTATATTTTGTATTCAAAATATGGTCAATATTAGAGATGCACTCGATTTCGAGCTTTGGCCCGGCCCGGCCCGAAGCCCGCCTCGATTTCGAGTCGATCATCGAGCCGGGCTGAAGATATTTTTTATCGGGCCGAATCGGGCTAATCATTTTCAAAAATCGAGGCGAGTCGGACTTTTGATTTTGGCCCGGCCCGAAAATTCGAGCTTTTCGGGCCAGCCCGAAAAATCTTATAGTTCATTCAAATGCACAGTTTCCTTAATATTTGAATGTAAATGGATGAAGTTAAAAAGGATCAAAATGATTTAATAACAACAGAGTTCACATATTAATAAATAAAAATGTATTATTTTACTTCAAGAATTCCAGGTTATTCATTAAAGCATAATAATTATATTGTGATGATGCTATTATTATTGTTATTACTCGTATACTTAAATAAAAGTGATTTTTGTTGATAATGGATTCTTGTCCTATTCTTGAGCAGAAACAAAGTTAGATAAAAAATCCTTATTTAAATTAAAATTCTATTTTTTTATATAAGATTTGTGAAAAAGTTGTGTAAATTCTTTGGTAAACAAAGTGTTAAATACTCGTAGGTCTGTCATTTTTATAACAAACTTACACTAGAAGGGTCTCTTTTTTAACTACTTATGTCAACTAATGTTGAAAGTTATAAGAATGTAGAGGTTTTTTATAAGTTTGAAACGAAAAAAGTTAAACATTTCGCCTTAACATAAAAATCAACATTAGGAATGTCGGATGCACCCAATTTCGAGCTTTGGCCCGGCCCGATTTCGAGTCAATTTTCGAGCCGGGCTAGCTAATTTTTTTGTCGAGTCGATCTTCGAGTCGGGCCGGTAATTTTTATTTTCGGGCCGAGTCGATCCAAACCTCAAAGCCCGGCCCGGCCCGCCCGAATGCATCTCTAGTCAATATTAACCTGTAAATGGCGACGTGATGCCATTCGTGACTCCACCACACTAAAACTTAAATTAATAAAATAGAATATTCTAATTCGTGCTTATTCTATATCAAATATATACCCTCAAAATATTAATTTTGATTTAATTCGCTATTTTTGTTTTCTTACAGGCGGTCTTTTTGACGAATCAGACAAAGAGCAAGACCTGGCCTTCCTGCATGCTATAGACTTAGTAAATAAAGATGGAGTTATTCGACCGTATAAACTTGTCGGGGATTGTCGAAAAGTTCCTGCTGATAACGACTATCTAGTATCAAAAAATGTATGTTCCTTATTCAGCGCAGGCGTTGTAGGGATCTTTGGACCTTCAACTGGTAATGCGGCAGACTATGTACAGAGTATGTGCGATAATAAAGAAATACCTCACATAGAAGTAAGGTAGGGATGAAGTATATTTTTATTATTTTCTAAAGAAATGAACTACTCATAAAATAATTATTCAGTACATAGTAGTGCTGTGAGGATCCGGCAAAACTTGGATCCGAGTACCCGGATCTCAAAATATCCGGTTCCTCGGATATCCGATGTTCGGATATTGAAGCGGATATCCGTAAATTTAATTCGGATTTGGATCCGGATCCAGATTTGAGTCCGGATCCCTTTTGGATTCGGATCTGGACTTGGATCTGGATCCAATTCTATTAACTATATCAAACAAAAATTTATTGTGAATTATTTCATAATCAGATTTATTTGGTTTTGAAACTCCATGATAATACTTATACATTCAAATATTATCATCGGGTTCAATACTGAGAATATTTGAATCCGAGAACCGATGTGGATTCTGAAATTCCATATCTAAAATCCGATACTCATACTCATATTCGGATCCGGATCCAAAATCCAATACTCAGATTTGGATCCAAAATCCAATACTCATATTTAGATCCAAAATCCGATTCTCAGATCCGGATCCAAAATCCGATACTCAGATCCGAATAGTTCAACAATCACTTATCCGGATATCCGGATATTTTTGGTTCCGAAACCGAAACTATTCGGATCCGGATCCCACCACTAGTACATAGTTATATATTGCTTGTCAAGATTCGAAGGTGCTTCAAAAAGTAACAGTAATTTCAACATTGAGAATTAGGTTAGATTAAGTTTGTTTAGAAAAACCAGAGCGTCATTCTGAACTATTTTCTCATTGCAAAAAAATTCACGAAGTTGTATGCTTCCTAAGCGTGCTTACGCCTACTTAACCATCGCCCATTTTATAGGTGTTTTGTGTATTAGGAAAAAATATTATTACTCACTAGATATTGCCGAAAATATAAATTTTTCAGTTTTATATTTTTGTAAATATCTTCCAGGTATGAAATAATACTGGATTTTGATCATATTTCTTTTATGCCCGTTTGCACCAACGTGGCTTAAGATTTAAGTCGTCGCAAATTTTAAGTTTGACCTAAATTTCTTTGCACCATGGACAAATTGGGAACTAAAAATGCTAAGCCAGGCTTAAATTTAAGCCGCCAGCTGAAGCCGGCTTAAATTAGACTTAACCTATATATCGCGACAAACCTGTGTGTTGTATGTGTATGTCATTATACAAACATGATAAATTTTAACATTTATGACGATGATGATGATGACGACAATTTGGAGATTTTCGACGTGATAAATATTCAAAACAGAATAAATAGAAAAATTTATATCAGGGCTGCATATTTTGATACCTTTAACGAAAATGACTTTTTCAAACGGTTTCGTTTAACAAAGGCAACAACTCATGAATTATTAGAAATGATTGAACATGAAATCGAGTTCGAAAATGACAGGTGAGATAACTGTGATAAAAATAGTTTTATTCTGAGTTATAAAATGCATTTTCTTCCAGAAATAATAGTGTCTCTCCTGTTAATCAGCTGTTAATTTTTTTGCGTACCCTCGCTACTGGAAATCACTTGCTCGCAATTGCAGATTTTTCAGGAGTGCATTTTAGCACTGTTTCTCGAATTATTGTACGTGTTGGCAGAGCAATAGCAAATTTAATTAATCAGTTTATAAAAATGCCACAAACGCAGGATGAAATTAAGCAAACTCAAAATGATTTTTATGAGCTTGCAAATTTTCCTCGAGTTATTTCTGTTATTGGTAAGTTAATTCTTTTGCAAATCGTTTTTGCATAATTCTTAAATAATTTTCTATTCAGATTTATTTAAAACGAATAATATATTTAATATATTTTTCAGATGGTACTCATATAAAAATACAGTCCCCAGGTGGTGACGATGCCGAAATCTTCAGAAATCGAAAATCATATTTTTCAATTAATGTTCAGGTAGCTGCTAATTCAAAATATGTTATACAAAATATTATTGCCAGATGGCCAGGCTCAACACATGATAATACTATATTCAATAATAGTAGACTGCGAATGGATTTTGAGAACAACACGTATCAAAACTGTTTGATATTAGGTAAATGTGCTCAAATATACTTAATTAAATTATAATTTATTTTTTAAATTTATTTTACAGGTGACAGTGGTTATGCTGTAAGACCATATTTATTAACACCAATATTAAACCCCGTAACACGAGCAGAACAATTATATAATGAAGCGCATTATCAGGACCCGGGTTCGAATAGAAAACGTATTTGGTATTTGGAAAAGAAGGTTTCCCATATTAGCATATGGATGCCGATTAAAAGTACAGACAGTACTGACAATCATTATTGCTTCTGCGATTCTTCACAATCTCGCTAGAAAAAATAATGAAGGTGAACCTCCCGCAGATGGTGATGTAGATCAACATCGATTACAAGTCCTTATAAATAATGGTCAAATTCCAAATGTGCATGATCAAGAAAATAGAGGTCGAGGAGTAGGTTTCATGGTTAGAAATAATTTTGTAAATAACTACTTTGGGTTATTGTAATGTATTATCTATATAATATAATATGAAAATAAAGCAAAATTACAGAAAATTATAAGCTATATTTATTATTAAACTTACGAGTACTTTGTACAGTTATCAAAACAAATAAAATACATTTCTTGTTTTAAATAAAATTATAATTAAGTAACCTATTATAAACTAAAAATTACTAATCGGACCGAAAATCGTAAATATAAATTATTTGGATATAAATTTTAAGAACCTTTCTTTTTTCAATTTCAAATCAAATAACAAACATTTTTTTTTCAGTAAAAATTCCTTCCTTTCATATTCAAGTCTTTGTTTTTTTAATTTAATATCTAATTCGTAACTTTCTTTTTGAAGATCTAATATTTTATCATTTTTATCAATCAATTTTTGTTGTTTCGTAGCTATTTCAAGTTTAGCTTGTGCTAAATTAGAATAATATTTAGTCAAATTTTCATTTGATATAGTTGTTTTGTGCAATTCTGGTCGTCTTCTTTGCGCCCATTTTTTTGATTTTGTGGGCGTCGCTGTTTGGTTTTCAGTTGGAGGGATAGTATCAGTTATTTGATTTTCTACATCTTGTACAACATTTTTGTGGAACGCAAGCTCTTTACTTTTCGTTGTTGATAACTGAATAGGTGTAATATGTGACCAACTATTATTTACTGCATGTACATTACTAGTAATACTTTCTTGATTTTCTATTTCTACTAATGCATTTAATTCATTGTGAATATCTGCGTTTTCGATTAAGTTACTTTCGAATATTACAGTATCAGAATCAATGTACGGATCTATACCATATACAGACTTTTTATTTAATAAAGATAGAGTTAAATCGAATGATGGATCATCATCGATTCTTTCTTTAGGCCCACCACCAGTTTTAAATTGTTGCAGTTTCATATTTGCTACTTTCGCTCTTGTTAATTTTCCAATATTTTTATAATATTTGTGAAGTGATTCCACAGTTCTATGAACATTCGGTGCTACTGCATTAAATTCAGCTGCAATATTTTTCCAAGCTTCTTCCTTTTTCTTTGTTGATACTGCATCAGATTTTTTATTTTCTATGATATATTTATAGTTCTCATTTATAATTCTGAGAAGAATTATTTTTTCTTCAGACGTGTAGTTTACACCTCTACTTCGTTTTTCAGACATCGCTAAAATAATAAATACTGAATATTATTAATAGTTTATAGATTAAATTTACAAATTTTACTTGTACATAACCAATACTTTAATTATAAGTATATACTATTCACTTACCTTTGTAATATATGTAGTTCTTTTTTACTGAAAATTATATTCTTTAAGAATATTTATATTTTTTATATTTTTTACACATACATACATATACGTCAAAATAAATGTGAAGTTAGTTGCTAGAAAAATTCCCTAGAATACCTCGGCTTACTTAATCTCAGCTCAAACATTCATTGTGCAAACGACTTATATTTTAAGCCTGGCTTAAGGTTAAAGTTAACTTAGCAAAGTCGGGACTTAAATTTTGTTGGTGCAAACGGGCATTAGATCGCCTTTGCTTCCTTCGCGGTACAGTAAAATCACTGTCCAATCCGTAGGGTTGTATTTCTCTTACATTTATAAGTATGTAGTAATTATATTATTAAACTATTTCATAATTTATAATGCCCGTTTGCACCAACAAGACTTAAGCTTTAAGTCTTCTCAAATTTTAAGTCTGACCTAAATTTCTTTGCACCACGTACAAATTGGGAACTTAAAATCTTAAGCCAGGCTTAAATTTGAGCCCCCGGCAGTTGGCGACTTAACCTAGACTTAGCTTGTAAATCGTCACTACCTGTGTTTAGTTTTTGTAACTCATATTACTAATATGGTAAATTTTAACGTTTATGACGCTGACGACAATTTACAAGAGAGCTGCACAATCTGCACATTTAACAAAAATAACTTTTTTAAAGAATTTCGATTATCAGACGTAACCACGCATGATTTATTAAAAATTATCGAACAAGACATCGACTTCGTAAGTGATAAGTTAATTGTGATAATTGTTTTATTTTGAAATAATATTTTTTCCATACATGATAGTTCGTCTCCTGTAAATCAATTGTTATTTTTTTGCGAACTCTCGCTACATATTGGAAATCACTTGCTCAGTATTGCAGATTTTTTTGGAGTGATTTTTTCCGTTATTGTTAATCAAATCGTTGTAAGTACCTACATACATAATTCTTAAATAATTTACTCTACTGATTTATTCAGAAGAATTAATAATGTATTTAATGTAAGTTTCAGTAGATACTGGTATAAAAATACAATCCCCAGGTGTGTCATTTGAACTCCTATTTCGTTTTTCAAACATCGCTAAAGTAATAAATCCTAAATATTATTTCCAGTTATGTTATATTTATAAATTTTACTTGCCCAAAACCAATGCTTTAATTATAAGATTATAAGTGAATAGTCACTGACATTTATAATATAATTATTTCTTATTAATATATGTTTATATTATTTAATAATTAATTTTTATATATTACGCATAATAATAATAAATCGTTTATTTAGCTATAAATATACAGCTATTTCATACATAATACAAAAAATATATTGTACATAATTCAAAAAATATATTAATGCTAATAGGAACTAATTAGACATAAGACATACAATCAACTATTTCTTTAAATTATTAATAACAATAACAAAAAATTAAATAAGTAATCAATTTTTTTTAAATAAGTCAGTTATCTTTCTTCTAAATGTTTTTACATTGGTCAATATTTTTATATTTTCTGGTAGCTTATTGTACTCACTTAACCCTTTATGAAATATAGATTTAGTGGTAGACATTTTATTTGTGTGAACTAACATATAATTTTCTCTATACCTTGTTGTATAATTATGAACCGAGTTAAATGGAATGATCTTATTTGACAAATAATTTGGTGAAAGATTCAATTTAATTTTTTGGACAAATGTTAAAACTTGAACTTTTATGAAATCTTCAATATTTAACCAATCTAATTTATTCAACATATATTTTGTACTAGTTAATCTATTGCACTTTAATATTACACGCATTCCCCAATTTTGTAATTTCTGTAGTCTATATAAATCACTTTTTGATATAGTATACAATACACTTGAAGCATACAGAAAATGAGGTAGCACAATGGTGTTATACCTATACAATATAGCTCTTGTTCTTAGAGAAGTAAAATCACTTACTCTACTTATAACACCAATTTTTTTAGATATTTTTTTACAAATATAGTCAACATGAGCATTAAGTTTAAGTTTTCTATCTATAATAACACCTAGATACTTTATTTCATCTACTAAATCTATAATTTGGTTCGATATACTTATTTCTAACTTATTCTCTAAATATAAGTTATATTTTACATCATTTCCTATGAACATTAGTTTCGATTTGGAGACATTTAACTTTAAGCTATTGCTGCTTAACCACTTATCAATGTTTCTTAAATCATTATTTAAATTATTTACAATTTGTTATATATATAATTGTGTCGTCTGCAAACAGATGATATTTACAGTATTTAATGTGTTTCCCTATATCATTGATATATACAACAAAAAGTAAGGGTCCCAAGATACTCCCTTGAGGTACCCCTATATCTATTTTCATAGTATTGGAGTATGAATTTAAATATTTCACCCTCTGAGTTCTATTTGTAAGGTAATCATTAACCCATTTAAGAACTGTGCCTCCAATTCCATAGCATTTTAACTTTTCTATTAATTTATCTCTATTAATTGTTTCGAATGCCCTTTGTAAATCCATGAAAAATATTAAACCTATTTCATTTTCATCTAATGCCTCCCGCCATTCATTAATCACATATTGTAAAGCAGTCTCACAACTATGCCCGACTCTGAAACCAGATTGAAAACAACTTAAAATTTCATTTGTATTTAAGTAACAAATTATTTGCTGATATACAACCTTTTCAATAATTTTTTCTATTGATGGCAACATATTCACCGGTCTGTGTTCTTCAGCTTTATTAGTATTATGCACTTTTATTACAGGAATAATTGTACTCATTTTTAAAATTTCTGGGAAAACTCCTAATTCAAGAGAAGAATTTACTATATTAATGAGAATATCGGCCATGTCTACAAAACAGTTTTTTATCAACTCCATATCTAAATCATCGGGACTACTCTTATTTCTCATACCTATAATTAATTTATCTAATACTTCTATTTCCATTAATTGGAATTCATTTAATGAGCAAGTAATGTTATTATTATTGACAAAAAACAAATTATCTTTTATATCGATAGGCTTTATAGGCATGTGTCAAAATAATTAGTAATTAGAGAAATTCCCTAGAATATCTCGGCTTACCTAATCTCAGCTCAAATATTCGTTGTGCAAACGACTTATATTTTAAGTCTGACTTAACGTTAAAGTTAACTTAGCAAAGTCGAGGCTTAAATTTTGTTGGTGCAAACGGGCATAATAATTGCGGCATATACCGCTGCGAGCAACGCGTCTCTAACTTCACTCCATAAACGTCGTCTGTTTTGATAATGCGACCTCCCATAAACGAAGACTTTGTGATTTTAAAACAGAATAATGTTTACACTTATTCTTTGCAACAAACAATTTGGTACTTATGAGGTGGGACGTTAGTAGCCATAAATCAACGATTTTTTTAAAACTTTAATGCCCGGTTTCTCCACAGCAACTTAAGTTGTTGATTATTGAAGTGCTACTTAATTGTAAGTAGGCCTTATATCCCAAATGCGTTGAACCAGCAAATTTGAATGCGAACTTAACTTATGTCACAAATTACATTGGCAACAGTGTAATGCTGCTCTATGATTGGTCAATTTGAAATTTAGCGATTCCAAATAATAAATCCGTCTGTCAAACGTCAAAGCTGTCAATTTGTTTATCAGGGTTTATGATTGTATTCATTCAATAATATTCGATATGGATTTACAGGATTTTCCTAATTTGACGACGTTAACGTCGTGGATACTGTAAGGAAGTCGAAATTGTCGAAAATGGTAGAACACCGCGACAAATAAATAACAGAATTGATTTGTTCCAAATATACTATATTGATTTTTAATATTTTTATGTGGACCACCGCCAGTTCTATAAACGGAAGCCTTTTTCTTCGATGTCGTCTTCCTTGCATCAGTCTTCATATTTGCACACATTTTATTGCCAATGCTGCGGCAATTAATTTCCAGGTGTTATTTTTTGAATATTGGACATAGACACCGCAATGATTTTTTTATTTTCAATATTCTCTTTAAATCTTTGTTTCTACAATCTCACAGAGCAATTTTCTTCTTTTTTGCTATAATTTATTCTTTTCTTTTTCATATCATATGACACATAACCACATAAGTCACCGTTTTTTCGACTTACATTTAAGTGCTACTTACGTCTCACATTTTGACATTTTTGTGTGGTGCAACAGTTTAAGGTGGAACTTAGGAATAAGCAACGACTTAAGTTTTAAGTTGCTCTGGAGAAACCGGGCATAAGTCCATCTGCTCGTTGTTTATATGCATAATAAATTATTTTCTATCAAAAAATGAAAATAGTATTTCATAAGGAAATTCGGCTTTTTTTTGAAGTTTTGACCGCCGTTTGTTTTAAAAATGTGACCACGTGAACCGGCAGACGCATATATTTAATTCTGGTATTAATGAGGCTCTTGGTGGTCGATTTTAAACATTTTTTGAAAATTATAGGATGTAAAGGCGAACAGTTTAGCCGACAGACGAATGGTTTTTCATTTAGAACAGACAGTACTACATACTTCGAGTGTGAAACCTGTTCGTATCTTATGAGTCACTTGTGTTTACTGCCAGCTCTTGGTCTATTTTAGGCACTTTCGAATAGCAATGCTCAATATTTTTATCAGTGAGGTTCCGAGTTATGGTGCCAAAGTTACAATTTTTTTTTTTTCGTATTTTATACAGTAATGCACTATTTTAATATACTCAAAATCGTACAGTAATGGGTTACTTTACACCATAGCAACCGTTACTGCATAGCAACGGTTCGGTCATTAAAATACATTTTGACACAAGGAATTGTTTATTTTTATTTTTTATTGTTTACCTTCTAAATCGTTTTCAATGTTTTTTCATCATCTGGATCCATCGTTTTGCAAATCGATCTCCAAAAATTAATTTGTTTGGAGTTTGTAAGGTACAAAAAACAATCACTGTCAAGTTACTTTGTTACTGAGAATCAGACTACTATGTTTTTTAGATGTTTTTAATTCAGAATGCCGCAAAAAATACAAATTTTAATTCTAATATAAAATACGGAAAAATAATATACGCACCGCGTCAAAAAAGTGATTTTACTGTATTCGTATGATATTTAAGTATTCGCTTTCGCTCGTACTTTCACTTTTCTTAACTTGGAACGTAATATACTATTGTGGACGCCATTAGAGAAAGATTTTTTAGGTGTCCAACGATATATAAATAATTTATTTATGATTATTTGTTTCAAACAGCAAAAATGCAACAACTTTTTAATAGGGTAATACAATGGTCGTGGCATAAGTCCGGGTTTTTGGGGTTTTACTGTCTTTGTCCTATGGAGTAGTTTGAAGTATCTGGGCTGTTCTTTTCTGAAATACTGATATTTTTCTATTACTTTTTGAACTATTCTTTATTCATAAACATATTTTAATAGATGTTTGTTGTAGGTCTGACGTCACACAATATAGATATGCCCTTATGGTCAACTTATTTCCCTATCCACCAGTTATGAGTAACGTTTATGTCGACATTATAAAAGCATGGGGCTGGAAAAGTTTTACAGTATTATATGAAAATTATCATGAGCTACCCCATATTAGTAAGTTATTACAAATGTATGATGACAAAGGATACGCAGTCAATCTAAGAGAATTGGACGCTGATCAGAGTGGTAACTATAGGTAACTGAAAAATAAACTACTTACCCATACAAAGATTTTAAAATATATGCAGACATACTATATAAACAATATTCTAAAATCCTGAATTCAAAACCAATAAAATAAAGGCAATTATTTATTGCATCGCGGTATATAAGCGTAATGTTATATTCTCATGATCTCATAGTATAAAATGTCGCATAACACTCACCATTATCCTTTTCTTCTAGGCCTACTTTGACCGAAGCAAGAAAGGCAGGTGAAACTTACTTCGTATTAGAATGCAATCTTCATAATCTTTACAGAATTTTAAATCAAGCGCAGCAAGTAGGCTTATTGACTGTTTCCCATCATTATATTATTATGCATCCTGATATGCACACCATTGATTTATCGCCATACCAATGGGGTGGATCGAACATTACTGGCGTTAGAATAGTCGATCCAGAGGATATTAATGTCATTGAGGTAAGAGAAAAATAAAGAATGTCATATAGGGCACCTGCACCTACGTCACAACATGGCGGATGATCAGCTGATCTCGGACAGCCAAGCTTCAGTTTAACATTGCGTCTTATGCAGCGAATGTGTTTTCTGTAAAAGAAATTCAGTTTTTCCTAAATTTATACATGCTATTTTAAAATGTAATTAGCCATAATTAAAGATAAGTGTATGAATTATTTACTAGTAAAACAAAGCAGTCGTATTTATAAATATATTTTTAAAAATATTAAATTGAAATAAATAGCTTGTAGCATCAGGTAGTATTACATTCATTTGAGTTTGTATAAGTTTTTTTTTATGTGTATTGTTGAATGAAAACATGAATATTGAAATTAAAATAAATTGAATTATTAGATTTTTTTAATTTATAAAGAAAATTAAATTTGAAATATATATATATTTATTTATCTTCGAGTTCATTTTTATTATTGTCATATTGTGTATTTTTATTGTATATAAATGAGCTTATTGAGTTTGTACGACAAAAATTTATCTTTGGAAGCCAAAGTACGTTAAATCGATAAATTTAAGTGGATACATAATGTGGATCCTTATACATTGACATTTTTTTGACGAGGATTATAAATGCCTTTTAAAAATCAATACGAAATCAATAATTGATTACCTATCTAATTATTAAACCTTTATGAGAAACCGACACAAATATATATATTTTTTCTGTTACTAAAAAACTTCAAAATTCAAAATTTGTAATTCTGTCATTTAAAAAATATTTTTTCATGTTTTTTATACATATTATTAAAGAAAATTACATTACATTTAAACATTCATACAATATGTTCCTATCCGATTATGTTTAAATTATTTTATATGCAATAAAAGTATACACAAAAAATAGGATTGGGTTAGTTTTAATTTAATAACCTGGAACTCATTAAATAATAAGAATGTCCTGACTTATTTTTTATGGAAAACACTCCTCATATATTGACTTTTACACACTCTAATCAGTTTTTCCCAAATAAAACAATAAGTGCCGTAAAAACACAATAAAAGCTTACGGCACGATATTTCTCCGTAAGACACAATGCAAACTGAAGGTTTGGTTGTCCAAGATCAGCTGGTGGCCGCCATGTTGAAACGTCACGTGCAGGTGCCCTATTAAAGCATAAATTACAAATGGCAACCTTCGAGCATATATTGACTAGAGGCCGCCTTACGGTGTTTGTTGTGATCGGAACATATGCGAGAGGGGGGATTTGCGGGGAAGGAAACCGTGGTGTATGTGGTGTATTGCGGGCTGCATATTATCTTAATATATATATATACCCAGTTGTTGCTTTTAAAATACGAAAATCTTTATTTCCAATAAATTTCAGCCACTCTTCTCTAACATCATTGTTAAAAGCAAACCTAAATTTACACTTTGTTTATTATATTATTATATGTAAAACAAATTACAATTACTTACACGCGAAACGAAAAATCGGTCCTCTATTTGTATATTTCCTTGCAATTTGGCACAACACAGTATAAAAATATTAATTAATAGCAATATAAAAAATCTGATGTGGCCAACACAAAACTTCCCGCTATTTAATTTTTATTAATTTAAATATATACCTACGTATTTACTAACGCTGCAAACTGTTCCATTGCATAAAACTATTACTTTATTTACAATTTTCTTTTTAAAATGTCACTATTATTAATTTGCAGTGATTCGTTTTTTGACAGTGACATTTACAGTTAGTTACATTCATTTGAAATATGAGCTGTGTAACAAAGGAATTGTGTTTATCTTAGGCTTCAGGACATAAAAAAAAATCTGATGTGGCCAACACAAAACCTTCCGCTATGAAATTTTTATTAATTTAATTACATACCTGTATTATTTAATATGTCACTATTATTAATTTGAAGTGATTAGTTTTTGACAATGACGTTTACCTGTCAGTTACAATCATTTGAAAAATAAACATATTAGAATAGGGTAGAAATATAAGGTTTCAGAATTTTCTAAATGAGAGTATTTGATTTAGTGCGAAAACAAAATCTATACACATACACACACACACACACACACACACACACACACACACACACACATACAGACATCGTGAAAATGTTAAAATTGGATTCTAGGGACCTTAAAACGTTATCATTTACTAAAATGTCGATATGTGATTTTTAGCGCGATCCCTATACCTCCCTTACCAAGAGTAGCGGGAGGTAAAAAAGGTAACGAAATAAAAAAAATAAATATTCCGACTTAATGACAAGTGACATTAACATAGCAAAATGCTGTCTGCAATACACCATGACTTCCAGCCCCGGAAATCCCCCCTATCGTATATTTTCCGATCACAACATGCTATGCTTTGGTATAGGGAATTACTTCTCTAGTCAGTATATGCTCGAAGTGGCAACCTATTCAAGCACGTGTGACACGAGTTTGAATTTCGCATAGGAGCGCAGCGGCGTGTGTGCAAACGAACGAGTGCTTGAATAGCCTTCTGTAACGAGTAGTTTATACTATAGTGACTGTATATACCGTGAGTATTTTTTAACGTGAAACATTGTGTTTATCATATCCATGGTTACGACTTGATTGACAGCAATGTATTTGCCCGTTCCATTTAAAATGAAACATAGAGAATGAATTTGACATTTGATAAGACGTCAATAGAGGTAAATTTTGTTTAAATAATTATACCTGCATTCTAAATTAAAATTAGTTGTAGAAAAAAACAGTGTGCACCTTGTGCCCGAGTGGTATTCTGACTCGGCTAAATTTCTTACAATATTTAAATATAATACTTCTGTCAAATTCATTCCCCATGTGTCATTTTAAATGAGACAGATAAATACATTGCTGTCAAATCATAACTTCTAGGAAAATTCAACGGTTATCTGTCACATTGACAAGATGTCATTAGAGGTTAATTTTGTTTAAATAATTATACCTGTTTTCTAAAAATTAAATTTAGACGTAGAAAAAATACTGTGTGCACCTTGTGCCCGAAATATGTTTAGTGCTCTCGAGTAGTCTTCTGATTCGGCTAAATTTCTTACAATATTTAAATATAATACTTCTGTCAGATTCGTTCCCTATGTTTCATTTTAAATGGAACGGGCAAATACATTGCTGTCAATCAAATATCAAGTCTTAACCATGGATATGATAAACCCAATGTTTCACGTTAAAAAATACTCACTGTACATAGTGTGGCCATTAGGTGGATCGATTACACGTGTATTTGTATATTTATAACTCAAAGTAATATATACATATTTTTTAACATCACATATTTTTCAGGTTAACTGTTAATTACTAAAAATATTAAGGTATATATTTTAGATGCCTGGTTGCGTGGCGGTTGGTTGTGCAAACAGTTCTTTGAAAGGATTTAAAATGAAAATAAATATTTTGTTTCCATTTAATATGCTCTTTCATTAATTGTTTATCGAATTTTGTTTAGTTATCACATCATATGAATTCAAATTTCCCGCGCATTTTGGCAAAATATGGCGGCGTTTGGCCACACTATGTATATACAGTCACTATAGTTTATACTATTTTCTCTATTTCGGCTTCCATTTACATAAAAATATTTGACATTTTCTATGAATGGAAATTTTTGATAGAATAGTTAGGTTGGTAAAAATGATGGATCAAAGTAATCGTGTAAAGTTCTAAGTTTTAGCAAGGTACCTACCCATATTTTAAAAAATAATGACTGTAAGTGTAATGCAGTACAATTTTTTGCAATAACTGCCCTAAGCTCTATAAAGAACATTATGGCCAGTTGCACCAACAACTAAGTTAAATATTTAAGTTACGTTGGTGCAACCGGTCATAAGAGAAACAAATATAACATTTGTAAAATATTTATATTGTTTAATTTTTTGTAGATCGCAAAAGAATTACAGGAACGTGTACTAACAGACAATCCAGATCTTATAAAAGAAATACATCCTCAACACAGGTTTACATCTAAAACAGCTTTACTCTACGACGCAGTATATTTATTTTCTTTAGCTTTAAAAGAACTCCCGAGACAGTATTCGACAGCTAAACAACTTTTATGCAATATTACTGACAATTGGGAGCATGGATACAGTCTTATAAACTTTATAAAAACAGTAAGAAGATGAAATATGGCTTCTTAAATGTTTTTTGCGCGATTGATCGTATTTATCAATTTACTATGCCTGTTTCCACGACAATGTTATATTTACTGGTTGCTAGGACTAACACGACGGTAAGTGATTTACTTACCGTTCATTGAACGGTAAATGAAGTATATATATTTTATATTTTAAGAAATTTCTATCCATCTATCTATCTATCTCTATATTTGAATTCATCACGAGTATCGGGAAAATTATGTTCGACAGATTAAACGTTGCGAGCAATTTTAATGAAAATTTTTGCAAGTTGTAAAGAATAACTCAACTTGCTTTCGTGGTAATAGGTCATTTTGCTGTACGATGCATAGTTTTGGCTGTTTGAAACAAAATATCTCAGTCCTCCTTGACGAAGAACGCTTGTTCGACATGTCAATGAAAACTTGTAAATGGAATTATTTATGAAATGAACAGCTCGATCGACTTTTATGTTTTGCATAAAGTTTTCAGAACCATGTCGTATTTGGTATCAAATGAGAGGTATCGTAAAGAGCTGCCATGTAGAAATGTCAAAAGTTTGACAGTTTGATCTGCTTTTGTTATTTTGCATAAGGTTGTCAGAACCATGTCGTGTTTGGTTACAAATGAGAGGTTTTGTTAAGGGCTGCCATGCAGAAATGTATGACTGGTTGACTGGCTTTTGTTATTTTTATAAAGTTGTCAGCACCATGTCGTGTTTGGTATCTAATGAGACGTATCATTAAGAGCCGGCACGCAGAAATGTCAAAAATTTGATGGCTCGATCGACTTTTGTTTTTTTGCAAGTTGTGAGAAATATGTCGTGTTTAGTATCAAATGAGAGGTATTGTCTAGGGCTGCCATATAGAAGTCAAAATTCTGACAGACAATCAACCAGTTATAAAAATCAACCATAATCGTTGTTAAATTCTTCGACAACTCGACGGATCGCTTTATTACCTTTGCCATAGCATTGAATTAGGTAAATTCGTTCGTCTTTTGACAACATTTACAACGATTATGGTTGATTTTTATAACTTACAGTTAATGAAAATAAATAAATAATGGCAATTACCATGACAACGCAAACTTATATTTTGGGACTTAGAATAATTTTCAACTAAAACGACCAATTTTCCATTTTTATCTGAACTAAAAGAAAATTTGAAAATGTTAAAACTGAATTGGCCGTTTCGGGACATCCAAAAACTTTTATCAAGAATACATTTTTTTGTAAAATAAAAAAGTTTTTCCTCTTTGGAACTCGATCCGTGGACATACGGTATATAAGGAATCGAAGTAAACACGTGTACAACACCATTTTGTGAAAAAATTAACAAAATTTTCACAAAATGGTGTTGGACACGTGTTTACTTCGACAACTTGTGCACAATTATAAAAGTTTAACATTATTTTAACAAAATTGTTTACTTTATTAGTTTGTAATTTATCAATTTTACTGTGATAACTATTTTGGTCAAAATTTTTAATATGTAATTCAGTTATTTCGACTTATTATTTTACTAAACCATGCGCGTGTGCATGTTCAAAATTACATGTTTGTAAATGCTGTATATTCTACAAAAAATCTCAACTAATTGTCCTGAGGATGGTTAAAAATATAACCGAAAGCTTGACAAATTAAAAAGAGTGTACTACACTTAAGCCTACAAATTGACTGTCAAACCCACTATCCAGTTTCCTTAATTAATTACAGTCGTAATTACCTTTCATATATATATATTAGGCAATTAGCTCATTCTGTGCTGAAGAGCAGTAGAAAGAAGTCGCAGGCAAATAAAACAAGGAAGTGCTATTTTCTAAAAATATTTTTTTGTAGTTCCTCGAGACTTCACTGACGCTTGCCACCACATAATTACGTTTACGTTTGCATCTATATAGATTCCAGTTGAAATAATACTTTTCTAATTAGAAATAATAAACCAAAAGCGTTGTTGCACTAAACTGGAAAAAGCCACTTTTATCGAGTTTTTGTAAATTGACCCCCGCTCCGTTGCACTGGTCGTAAAATATTATTGGAATTTAGAGGACTTTTACGCTAAAATGATGTGTTACGGAGCTATGGCGATGTAAAGTGGAAAGAAACTCAAAATTTTACTAAGTACGCAATTTTAGTCTTCTTGTGGGCTTCGCAGCTTCGTTGCTATTAATCGTATAAAATAACTTCAAATAACTAGTTTGCAGGAAATTTTGTCCTCTATAAGACGGCAATTATTTTTTTGCGTTAAAATACACCAGAAAGAAGGCGGAGGGAGCGGAGGAGGGGTATTGTGGAAATTTGGATTTTTCACTAACCCACCATAACATATCAAAAATTCGGGGCTATCCGACCTTTTGGAAATACTACATTTCTTAGGTCTATGACCAACATTTTTACCTCTCGCTAAGAGTCAGGGTCAAAAATTGTTTTATTAATTAAATATTTGTAATTATAGGTAATATGCATATATCCATCAGAAATACCGCCAATCTGGTTAATGAATTGGAAGAATCTCTGACATTTAGGAACTTCCTCATACAATGAAAAATAGATACAATTAGAATTCTATGTGTGCAGAAGACATGTTAAATACAATGAAAAACAATATTTGGGTAAAGTTCTGTAATATTTTGTAATAAAATGATGGTTCGATAGCGAAGTGCAATACAATACTTATATAACATAAAATGGAAATGGCGAGAGGTCTTGTGCTGGCCACAACAGATTTTTATTTCTTTTAAGATAAGCAATAACTATACCAAATTTTGAAATATTAATAGATTCATAAAGAAAAATTGTCTTCAACATTGAATACTCAGTCCATAAGTTTCAAGGTGCTTTTAGATGCTTAGATCTCTGAACCATATATGCTAACATAACTTTTTCGTTTGTACCAACATTCTTTGCTCTGCACCATTCTTTGAAAATTTTCATATCGCAATTTGGATTTTTCTGGTATTACTACCAAACATCCAATATTCCACGATTCTTCTATATTTAATTTCTCACTCTCAGAATCACTCATTTTAATTATTTTTCTTTGTTGAATAGTTTAAATAACATCGTGATTTCTTGACATTCAAATGCATAAACAAATAATGAAACCATAGCAAAACAATAAAGTCATCGCATACTGTAGCAACCTACTATATTCAGTTTGAATAATACTTATAATGAAAAAAATGACAAATAAATTTATTAGCGATCTTCAATCGCGCAAAAAATGTAAGCATCGCGAACGTTAAGGAATTACCGATCTCAGACAAAATTGTCTTCGATCAGTAAACTGGCCTTATCGTTCTTAATACTTAATATACTATTACAGTCATAGTGAATATTTTACTGAAATTAATTTTCAGAAAAGCGTTCGAGGATTAACAGGAGAAATAAGGTTTGACCACCAGGGTTTTAGAAGTGATTTCGTATTAGACATAATTGAATTGAATGATAAGGGGCTTACTAAAATCGGAGTATGGAATTCTACAGAAGGTTTAAATATTTCGAGACCAATTATTCCTAATTTAATGGAGGATGATGGAAGCCTATATAATAAGACTTTTACTGTACTCATTTCTTTAGTAAGTAAAATACATATGGTATTATAGGTTCGTAGTTATTGTTGTGAATACGTTTATTAATGCATTGTTCGTTACAATAGCTATTTGTGTATTAAGAGCACAAAATGCGACATTGTCGATTGAGAGGTTGTTGCCGCGCGACGAAGGAGCGCGGCATTCTCTCGAAATCGACAATGTCCATTTGCGCTCGAAACACACACAATATTTTTTCTACAGTCGCCACAATGGGGTCCTCCACCATAAAAAATAATAAAATGTACACTTTATACTTACAGTACTGCTCAATAAATAACGATTGGCTAATACAAAAGATACGGTTTAAACTTAAAAAGGCTTTTAAATGATTATATCGTTACATTAGCCATCTATTCCATAAAAAAACCAAAATTAGAGCGTGGAACCAAGGATTTGTGATGATTTGATGAGTTTTTGTAGCAAAATGTGTGGTTAGTTGTCACGCCTGTCACACTGAAAAAATTAACAAATATTTCAAGGAATTTGTTATTATATAGGCATGTATGTGCATTGACTAACTTCTCGCAATTATTTAAATAACGAAATAACTTTATTGTAATTAAAATAAATAGTTAACTAGGGATCACATGTCAGTACGACTCGCAACTGTCCTACCGCCATTTGTGTACAATCATTCCTATTACTAAACATAACTGTTCATACAATTTATTTTATATTTAATTTTATTTTATCGTTATTTTCCATTCTTCTTGAGTTTTTGTTCAATCTAATCTAAGCATTTTATACTTTCGTTTTTGTAAATGAATGCCCTATTTCATTTTCACAGCAGTGTGGCATTTTGTTAGGTTATGTTAAATACCGACTGAACATGTGTCAAATTGACTTGTGAACGTGATAAATGTGTAATTACAGTGCCATTAGTTCCTAACTAAACATTTTCATTAAGATGTAGACAATTGACATTTCTCAACATTATATACTTATAAATTTGGACAGCGAGCGTTTTTTCTACTATGCCGCGCATGAGCGGCAAAGTGACATTTTGCGTTGACAAAAGAGAGCGCAAATGGCTACTTTCTATAGTGACTGTAGAAAAAGATACTTGCGTGTATCCCTAATTAACATTAACATACTGCTGCGTCCTATCCACCACACTAAATTCAAAAACTAGTTCGTACATAAATGTTTCAAACAACAATAATTATAGTTTACAATTCAATTATACTACAATCCATATACTATGCAGTATTTTTCAAGATATAGTAGACTAAAATTGCTTTAATTATAATGAGGCATATCCAGTAATATGTTGGAGATTTTTTGAAAAGCTATTTATATATTTTGTTCCAAAATTCTTACGGAAAATTGTTAGACTTTGGTTTTAATACTAATTTACGTTATAATTCAGGAAAGTGATCTTTTACATATTCCATTTTTCGCCTGCGGTTCGTCTTGGAAGCCTGTGAGTCCTGTAAAAACACTTCCCTGATGTAATATGTATAATTTAATATGAATCATGTGTCTTACTCTCAACAAAAATCATATAATCTTATCAAATGTCATGTAAAATAATTCAAGTTGATTTACTACATCATGAAACACATAATACTTACCTAAACCTTATAATATATTTGAAACGTGTAGTATTTCTTTTTAGACTGAGCCTTATGGAATGCTGAAAGACTCTAGTATAAAACTAACAGGCAATGACAGATTTGAAGGCTATGGTATAGATTTAATCAAAGAATTAGCCGGTATATTAGGGTTTAATTATACTTTTAAACTGCATCCGAATTCAGAATACGGTAAGGAAGATGAAAACACAGGAGAGTGGACTGGAATGATTCGAGAACTTATGGATTATGTAAGTTTTGTTTCTTTGAATTTTTTATATAATTTTTTTTTTGAATATCAGTCCTATAGATATAGTCTAGTATTACTCTAAGATATGTCTATATACAAAACTATATTTTAATTATAAATAAAAGTATTGTAAACACATTTATTTATTTTTTATTTTTTTCAGAGAGGAGATTTAGCTATTACAGACTTCACGATAACTGCTGATCGAGAGAAAGTTATAGATTTTACAATGCCTTTTATGAATTTAGGTAAGTTCCTTCCGAATAACACAGTACACCTATTAAAAGAAATAATGGTGTTTTTCATGGCAATGCCTCTTTACAAATTATGTATTACATATTGCATGTCAGTCAGCCTTAAATATGTTATAATTAATTTAAGATAGTTTTTAATTATAAAGTGTTATATTAAATGTTGTAATGTCGCAAAAAATACTTTTCTGCACTGAAATACTTTTCCACGCTGCGTTCAGAAAAAATACTTTTCCTAACTAAACCTATTGAAATAAAGGACTTCTCCGAACGGTAGTAGAAAAGTTACTTCCCATATTTTGAAACAGACTATTCAGAATCTTCACATTTCTATAATATTATGTGCAGTGGCGTAGCCAAGGGGGGGTTTTCGGGTTTAAACCCTCCCCATTGAAAATATTAATATTTTATTTAATGAATAATTGATAAAATTTATTTTATGATAAACGATTGCTTGAAATTCCTTCTATAATCTATATAATAATTTTATTAAAATTATTATAATTATAAGTTATGAAACGACCTGTTCTGCCATCTATTTGTATCGAATCATAAGTTCTACCCTTAGCACAATATCTCTCCCGATAGGTACGTTGGTGAACTAGTAACTTTTAAAATTCAAAAGATTGAAACGTCAAAGCCGCCTTAAACATAACCATTAATTAAAATTAAAATAATAAATTTAAACTTTATATATTTGTTCAATAATATCAACGTTTGTTTTATTGCAGTATTGCACACTTATTGTATATTGTACTATATTTGTGTTTATATTTTATGCCACAACGGGGAAGTCGTAATTACACATATCTGTATACGTCTTCTTCATTCTTTGACAAAATTATAATTTGTAATACGTACTTTGAAATACTAAGTACGTGTTGCCATGCCATCTACGCTAAGCTTTGCGCTGTCTCATTGAGCGCTGCGCGGTGCGGTTGAAGCTTGTAAAGTGATGTAGAAGGTTAGAATTGACATAGGTAGTTTAATTGTATTTTTACCTTCAGTCACCTTTAGGTAAGGAAGGTATTGTCTTTGGTCAAAAAATTCGGTGGTGAGTTTTTAATGAATAAGCACGTTTTAGGGTCCCTACAATACGAATATACCATTTTTAAGATGATGTCTGTATATATGTGTGTGTGTGTGTGTGTGTCCGTGTGTGTGTGTCCGTGTGTGTGTGTGTGTCCGTGTGTGTGTGTGTGTCCGTGTGTGTGTGTGTGTCCGTGTGACAAATTTTTCTCCGACGATAACTCCAATACTACAATTCTAAAAATTATAATTCTTTCGTATTCCTCTTCTGTACATCCATATGAAGAGTTGATTAGATTTTGGTTATAATTGATCCACCGGAAGTACCCTTATTTGAAGTTTTTAACAGTTTTTCTTAAAAAAACAGTTAAATATTATTTTTTGACATTTTGTTATTATATATATATTAAAGAAAATACTCTTCTCTATACAGTTTGATTATACATTTTCCTTCATATTCAGTAGATGTAAATTTAAAGCATTATAAAGAAATTAATTTTCAAAAATTAGTCAGCTTTGCTATTTATCATGGAAACAGCTGACATAATTATTCAAAAAAATTTAATTGACAGATGTCAGTTGCAAGTGCAAAACCAAATATGGAAAAAAGTATAGGATCTAAAATTGGTATGTCATAGTGTTGCTCGCAAGTGACACGCAGAGAAAGGCCAAAGAGAAGATGGAAGGACATTACTTAGTGTAGTTTATGTTATAATTTTATTGGATTTATAGAACCTTTTCAAATGAACTTTTGGTATGGAATTTGTAAAAAATAGTATGTGTTTTTACATGATATTATATAGAATCTGTTCCGAGGACCTTTTGGTATGGGATTTGTACAAAATACATGGAATTGACGGAAGGTCTTGTTCTGGCCACAACAGATTTTTTTAAATTTGTGTAAAAGCTCAAGATAATAGGTAAATTGTTAACAACCAATAAGTATATTATTTTTACTTGTCATTTTGTATTTTTGTCTTGCCAAATCTTATTTTGTATATTGCTACATAGGTACATATACCTTTGATTTTTGTGATATATGGATATGGATAAGAAGAAACGGAAATATAGAAATATAACGGATTATTTTTCCAAAAAGTCACCCTACTCGTCATTTTCATTAGATGAAAATAAAACAGGAGCAGCGGAAAGCCTAATGAGTATGGTAAATCACGACTAAAATTTTTCTAATGTAACCACCTACTAATGAGCCTGTTTCACATTTTTCAAAAACTGTTTTAAATGAAAGTTTATGGAATGATTTTCTTAGTAATAATTTTTATTTTAATAATTTGTTGTTATTTGTGGAAATAATTAAATAAAAAGATTAGCGTCCTGAAAAACTACCCCCCACTCCTGTGACGTAGAAGCACATACATTACATCCAATAGGAAAATTACGTTTATTCATATTATTTATATAAATAAACGTAGGCTAAAGTTTGTCACATGTTAATAACAAAATATTTTAATTTGACATTTGACGCTGACATTGCTCATTGTAAATGAATAATAAAGTAATAATGGCTAATTCAAATTACACACAGGCTAAATCGGACAATTAACCGAAGGTCAATAGCTGGATGATGGCTGAATTTATATCAGAACGATTGTTTTACTGCTACCAAAATAAGGGGTGTTAAAGAGTTGAGGTAAAATAAAATATAATAACTGAATTTATTATATAAATTGATAATATATTTTACTTTAAAGTTCTGGTCGTGATTCTTATTTGACATTTGTTTGACAACTTTGACAATACACTTGACACCTTAGAACCGCTGAAGATGTATGTACTCTGACGTCACATTCTGTTTCAGATCACGTGACTTATTCATAATTTTATCCAAATTTCAAAAATTAATTGTAAAATATCTGAAGGATATTTCGTGATATTTTCAAATTCGAGGCTCTTTAAAGAACAATATCTTTTCAAATTTAATACTTAGAAGTCATATAAAAATTCTTGCAACAGCCCTATTCACATTATACGTTTAAATAGAAATTTGAGAACACTGTACCATCAGATGAAACCAATGACGATAATAATCAGTACCAGTTTAATAAATATTAAAAAAAAAAACAATAAACAAATACGACATTGGCAATTTTATAAATAAAATTGCAAATATGCCATGCCAAAAGATTGACTTGTTTAAAAATGTTTGGGTACCAGAACATACCTTCAAATTTCCTGTGCAACAGACAAAATTAAAATTAAAGTTCCAGTACAACTGGCTTCAAAAACATAATTGGCTGTCCTACTCTAAATTAAAATCTGGTATATTCTCCAAATATTGCGTAATATTTGGTAAAAATGTTGGTGGTATAGGACAACAACGGTTAGGTGCGCTATGCTGTTCAATTAAGAGAATGTCACAAGAAATCTGTATCAATTGCTCAAAATATTAACTTAATGATACGAAATAAAACAGATTCTGTTGCTGTACAATTAGATAAAGAACGAAAAACTAACATTGAATCCAACAGAAATTTGCTTTTGCCAGTGATTGAGACAATTATATTGTGTGGTCAACAGGGAATGCCATTAAGAGGCCATGATGACAGCGGTCCTCTTAGTCTAAACACTCCCATGAATAACGATAGAAATTTTAGATCTATATTACGATTTGTTTTATCTTATAATGAAAAACTTTCTAAAGTTCGCAGTAAGGCTGCAAAAAATGCTCATTATATACGTCCCACCACCCAAAATGAAATAATTAATGCGTGTAACGAATTAATGTTAAAATCTATCGTTTCGAACATCAATAAAGCTCAATGCTTTAGTATTTTGGCAGACGAAACAGCTGATATTAGCGAAATAGAGCAATTTTTGTTATCTGCTCGATATGTTTATGACCAGGACTACAAAATGAAAGAACGTTTTTTGCAATTTGTACCAGTGGTAGGAACAACGGGAAAAAAATTAGCCGGAACTATAATACAAACTCTAAATATTATTGGCGTCAATATGGCGCATTTAATTAGTCAAGGATATGACGGCGCATCAGCCAAGTCCGGTAAATTTAATGGGGTACAATCTCTGATAAGAAATGAATTTCCTCAAGCTTTATACATACATTGCAGTGATCACAGTTTAAATTTAGCAATATCAAAAGCGTGCGATATAACCCCAATCAGAAATGCAATGGTTACCATAGAAAATATGTATAGTCACTTCATTACTCCTAAAAGAAACAAAACATTAAAAAGTGAGATAAAAAATTTATTGCAGGATTCAACAAAAGAAAAATTAATCCGTCTGTGTCTCACTAGATGGATTGAACGCCATGATTCAGTTATAAGATTTTTACAATTATATCCTGCTACTTTATCAGCTTTAGAAATAATGTGCGAGTGAGATGATCGCGACACGGCAAAAAAGTCATACATTTTACTAAATAGTATTAAAAATATCGAATTTGTAGTTAGTGTATTAGTTTTGGACAAAATTTCTCAATTAAGCATTATTATATGTCGAAGTTTACAAAAGGAACAAATCGATTTACGAGAAGCTGTTAAATACGCTCAAGATTTATATTTAGAATTGAGTACCTTAAGAAATAACGTTGATTTGGAGTTCTCTGTTATATTTGAGAAATTAAAACAAATTGCAACAAAATATAATATAAATGTAACAATACCAAGAAGAACTAAAAGGCAAACTCAAAGGTGCAATATAGACACAGAAATTCCAGAAGAATATTACAAACTTTCCATATTTATTCCATTATTGAATTCATTTATTTTGAATATAAACGATAGATTTTTTAAGACACAAAGAAATACTAAAAGCTTTTCAATGTTTAGTACCTCCAAAACACATCTTTCCCGAAAGAAGTTTCGATGAAGAGGGTGTGAAAAAATGTATATGATTTAATTAAGATATTAGCAACTTGGCCCGTAACAATATGTACAGCCCAAAGGTCATACAATGTCCAAAAACAAACTAAATGGATTAGCCTTATTTAACATCTATAGAGATACCGGAATTTGTAGGGAAGAAATATTGCAGGAATTGACGAAAAAGAAAAGAAGATTAAATTTTGATATATAGAATTGACTAACCAAATAATTATTTTAATTTTATAACAATGAGTTTGTACCTGATTTTTTATAGAATATAATAGATAAGTAGGATAATGTATCAGAAGTTATTTCGTACACAATTCGGTGTCTATCACTTTTGAAATTCAGCACGATATGTGCTTGTGGTTGTATTGTAATGTAATGAGAAAATATTGTTTTTGGATCGAAGTAGGAAAAACAAGTTGTTAAAAATAGATACAAAAAATATGTCAAAAATTGAAATAAAAATAAAAATTGTGTAATCAATTATATTGAATAAATTGACTTTACTTGAATTCCATTCTGGAAACTTGTGGCTTTAAGTTAGTGCGAGTGAACGCGAGAAAATAAGTGTGCATGCAGGCACATTTTATGGTGACCCAAGACGTGATCCTTCGAGCGCATTAGAACTCAAGTTTCCGGCCCTGAACCTTGAATTAGAATCTACAGAAAGGAAAAAGGACAATATTTCCCTTACTTGGCTACAGCTGTCAATCATCCTAGTGGGGACCCTGAAGTGCAGCAATCACTTTAACTTTGCATATGAATATATCTGCTTAGTGTACAGCAGTATAAATAACAGTACACTTCCTACTGTAAGATTATTTCATTAATTTATTTGAAACAAATATTTTAGTTTTCTTTAATTCGATCGTTTTTTCTTTGAGCAATATGGCCGAAGAGACAACTTTGGTTTCCTCTGTAAGAGAAAAACGGATTCAGCAACCACCATCGAGATTAGCCTACCCTCAGCTTGGCAATCCTACAGAGAATGTAAAAATCGTCAAAAAACAGAATATTGAGATGCTGCAAAGGAATAGAAACGCTCCATCCGTCATGTCAGTACAATCTTCCACTTCTACGAGAATTATGCAAAACAAATTAGAAACTCAGAAGAAAATTTCAGCTTTAGAAAATGAAATTGAAGAAGCTTCCGAACATGTTGATGATTTGATAGTAGACCTAAATCATGCCAAAAAAGAACTAACCTACTATAAGGGCCAAGAAGCTGATGAAGAGTCCAAGAAAGCAATACGAAAAGCCGAAGTGAAGATTATCGATTTAGAAGCACAAGTTACCAAAAGTGAAAGGAAACTTAAAAGACTTCAAGTTAGTTTTGAACGCCGTAAAAAACTAATTGAAGATGAAAGCGAAGTAATTAAAAATATAATCATAGAAGAAGATTATAATGGTGAAAAATGTGAACAAGGTGACGAAGAAATTCCTACATTCGAAGAAGAAAATGAGAAACACGAACGGGTGAAGAACTGGATTGAAAATGGAGAACAAACAGCCCATGACGATATCTCCACTTCATTTTCTCATGTTCATAACAAAAATCAGCATGAGTCTGAACCACTCCCTGACATTTTTGAAAAATTCGCCGCTTCTTTAACCCGAGCCATGCAGAATCAGCAGCAAAATACTCTTGTAGTAATGAAGCCAACTGATAGCGACTTACCATACTTTGATGGAAGTGCAGAAGATTGGTTAATTTTTAAGAATGAATTTGAAAGAACCAGCAACTCTTTAAACAACTCTCAAAAAATGGTACGACTCAGATCCCATCTAAAAGGCAAAGCTAAGTTCGCAGTAAATCATCTTTTGGCCAATCCTGAAAACGTAAATAAGATTATTAAAACTTTAGAACAAGCTTTCGGTAATCCTGAAAAGATTATTACAACATTGATAGAAAAAGCTAAATGTGTTAAAGTCCCGGATCTCAACAAACCAGAAACCATTGTGGCATTTGGAACTGCAGTAGATGCACTGGTTACTAACGTAATATCTTTTCAACTTGAAGAATATATGAACAACATACAATTGTTAAATGAATTAGTAGACAAATTGCCTAAAATTCTACAACGTGAATGGCACAAATTTGTAATGCAATCACAGCAAAAGAAAAATCTACAAATGTTTCAGTCATGGATACAAGATGAAGTTAACACTGCTTACCTGCAAATTAAACCTGAGCCGATTCAAGAGAGATACGTTGAAATTAAAAAGATGAAAAATCATGGAATACATACGGCAAAAGAAGAAAAAAGGAATTTTTGTCATAACTGTAACATCGAAAACCATATAATAACTTCATGTAGAAAGTTCTCGAAGTTACCAATATCAGAAAAGCGAAAGAAAGTGAGAGAGAAAGGCTTATGTTATAAATGCCTTGAGAAAGGTCATCGTTCTGCAGATTGTCCCGAAAAACAAATATGTGGCCTAGATTCTTGTACTAACATCCACCATCGTCTGCTTCATCCTCCTTCAATGAATAAAGAAAACAGCAGGAAAGACAAGAAACCTCCTGAGCTTAACTCTGTTTCCACAGATGTACTTAATGCAGTTGCATCAGCTGGATATGGATTTATACCCATTATTCCAGTGAAAGTCACTGGTCCTGAAAAAACTGAAACCGTTCTAGCTTTGCTGGATACTGGTGCTAGCTTCACAATGATAAAATCTGACATTGCAAACCAAATTGGTCTGTCAGGGAATGTAAAACCACTGTCATTTAATGTTTTTGGAAATGACGTAAAAACTGATAATGAATCCATGTTAGTTGATTTGACAATTGAAGGAGTTCTCCGAAATTCGAATAAATATTTTATTAAAAATGTACGTACTATTAAGGATTTGGAAATTTCTTCATCTAAGTTGGACTTTGACGAGATACGAGAAAAGTTCGTCTATCTAAATGGAGCACGTGTTAAGTCCATCCCCGACGAACGACCTCAAATGATAATCGGTTTTGATAACCATCGGCTCTTCTGTCCACTACAAACAATTGAGGATCCTAATGAAAATGGACCATCTGCTCATCTTTGTCGATTGGGGTGGTATTTGTCTGGTGTCAAGGGAGGAGAATATTGTTACTACGCTTGCGAATCATGTCAGACTGAAACTGATCAGCATCTTCATACTCTGATGAAGAACTTTTTTCAAATTGAAAACGGTAGTGATAAAATCTGCGTTACTCCATCTCGTTGTAGAGAAGATCAAAGAGCACTGGATTTATTAGAAAAGAATACTGTAAAAATAGAAGATAGATGGCAAACATGCCTGCTTTGGAAGGAAGATAATGCGATACTTACTTCCAGTAAGAATATGGCTTTGCGTCGACTTACCCTGATGGAAAAGAAGATGGATAAAAGTGAAGAATTTGCTTCACTCTGCTGCGAAAAGTTTCAAGATTACTTAAAAAAGGGATACCTCGTACCTGTAGAAGAAATGACACATAGGTTAGAACCGTCTCCTAAGAAATGGTATTTACCATGGTTCTTCGCCTACCATCCGACAAAGAAACCTCGGCTTGTGTTTGACGCAGCTGCCAAATCAGGAGGAAAATCATTAAATGACTTCCTATTGAAAGGTCCTGATATGTTAAATTCCCTAAACAACGTGTTGATGAGATTTCGATCCTATCCTATCGCACTTACTGCGGACATTAAAGAGATGTTCCACCAAGTGAAGCTGAATCCTAAAGATTGGCCAGCACAAACCATTTTCTACCGAGGAATGGATAGGGAGATTCCTCCCAAAGAATACTATATGACTGTTCTATTTTTTGGAGCAGCTTCTTCTCCTTGCTCTGCCATCTACGTAAAAAATAGAAATGCTATAATGTATAAACAGCAGTATCCTGATGCAGTAAATGCAATCATCAATAACTTTTATATGGATGACTACCTTGGAGGAGCCAGTACTGTAGAAGTCGCAGTTAGACTTCACAAAGAAATTACGATGATTCATGCTAAAGGAGGATTCCAAATTTGTAAGTGGAACAGTAATAATGAAGCGGTCATGCAAGTTATACCTAATGAATTAAAAGCAGAGCGAGCGCAAGAGTTTTCAATCAAGAATGAAACAAATCTTGAAAAAACTCTTGGTATGTGGTGGGATCCTGTCCAAGATAATTTTCACTTCAGAGTAAATTTTGGGAAGATTCCTGAAGCTGTGAAAAATGGAAAGAGAAATCCAACAAAACGAGAAATCACTAGTTTTGTCATGACTTTATTTGATCCACTTGGTTTTTTATGCCCCATGAAAATTAAAGGTCTCATTATTATTCAAAGCATTTGGCGGTCTGGAATTGGCTGGGATGAGGAAATTTCTCATAAATTGAATGACCAGTGGAAAATTTGGTTGCAAGAGCTTGAAAATATTATAAATATATCTATTAAAAGAAAGTTCATTAGTATTCCAAAGAACGAAGAACTTGAAATGCACGTCTTTGTAGATGCCAGCGAAGAAGCTTACGCTGCGGCAGTTTACTTTTTACACGAAAATGATGAAAATATTGAAATCTCCTTTGTTGCTGGAAAGTCCAGAGTCGCACCTTTAAAAGGACAAACCATTCCTAGAATGGAATTGTTAGCGGGATTGACAGGAGCAAAATTAGCAAAGAACATCAAGACATGTTTTACAGACTTGTACAAGTTAAAATCATGTACTTTCTGGTGTGATTCAAAGACTGTTCTCTGCTGGTTAAGATCAGAGTCAAAAAGATTCAAAATGTTTGTACAGACTCGAGTTGGAGAAATTCTGGAATTGACTGACACTTCGCAGTGGAGATGGATTCCCACAAAGCTGAATGTAGCAGATGATGCTACACGAATTAAATCACCCCAGTTTTCTTCATCTTCTAGATGGTTAAAAGGAGCAAATTTTCTTTGTCTTTCAAAAGAAGAATGGCCACAAGAAAGTACAAAGCTAGACACAGACGTGAATACTGAGGATCTAGAAATTCGAAAAGAAATATTTACAGCTCAAGAAATTCAAGAGCAGTATTTCCCTGTTCCTGACATTAAAAGATTTTCTTCATGGACGAAGCTGATTCGTGCTACTGCTGCAGTTTATTATTTCCTGAGGCGACTGAAAAAAGAAAAACCGTATTATATTACTATTCAAGACATTAAAAATGCTGAAAACCTATGGATTTTGAAAGCTCAAACTGATTCATTTGGAAAAGAAATACATCTAATGAAAAATAGACAACAACTTCCAAAAAGTAGCCGTTTGTTACATCTTTCTCCATGCTTAAATGAAAATGGTATGATATTACTTAGAGGTCGAATTGATGCCGCTCCTGGCGAAAATAAAACTGTGAAACGTCCACCAATTTTAGACCCAACACACACATACACAAAACTTCTTATCAAATGGATACACGAATCTGGAAGTCATTATGGACAAGAACGAGCTATTGCAGAAGTACGTAAACGAGCTTGGGTCATTAATTGTAGAAAAGCCGTAAGATCCTGTTGGGCAAACTGCCAATATTGTAAATTGCAAAAATTTCAACCGAAAAATCCTGAAATGGGTCAGCTTCCAAGCTGCAGATTGGGTGAAAATCAAGTACCATTTTTCCACACTGGAGTTGATTACTTTGGACCCCTGCAAGTCAAAGTTAATCGAAGTATTGTGAAAAGATGGGGAGTTATTTTCACGTGCATGACCATGCGTGCCGTTCACTTAGATTTGGCCGATGGAATGGACGCAGGAGAAATGCTCAACGTACTAACAAGATTTATCTCTATACGAGGACCTCCAGCTCACATTTGGAGTGACAACGGTAAGAATTTTGTCAAAGCAAATAAGGAACTGAGACGAGGAATAAAAGAATGGAATCATGATGAGATTCGTCGTACCCTGTCCATAAAAGGAATTGAATGGCATTTCCAATCACCAGCAAGTCCTCACATGGGAGGAGCATATGAACGGATGGTTGGAATAGCTAAAAAGATTCTGATGTCTCTTTTGAAGTGTCAAGCACCACGTGAAAGTCTCTTACAAACATTGTTATACCAGGCAATGGACATTATGAATAGCCGACCCCTCACTTATGCATCAACAGATCCTGATGACGCTGAATGTCTTACACCAAATCACTTCTTGAGAATGAGAACTGAAACTCCTGTTCCTCTTCCAGGCATCTATAAAGAAGGGGACAAATTTCGAGCTATGTGGAAGTATTGTCAACATCTCAGTAATGAATTTTGGAGACGATGGACGGATGAATGTTTGCCACTATTAGCTCCCAGGAAAATCTGGAGAAACAAGACTGAACCCATCAAGGTAGGAGATGTTGTTATATTGAAAGATGATCTGGTACCAAGAAGCGCATGGAAAAAAGGGATCATCGATCAAGTGTATCCTGGCAAAGACGGGCAAGTTCGGGTAGTAGATGTACGGGTTGCATTTGCAAAAAAACAAAAAGATGAAGAACCTACCATTAGGACTTACCGCCGACCAGTTGTGAAAATCATACCCATAGGAGAAAATGTCGTTTTGAAGACAAAACGGGGAGGAGAAAATGTGGTTGTATTGTAATGTAATGAGAAAATATTGTTTTTGGATCGAAGTAGGAAAAACAAGTTGTTAAAAATAGATACAAAAAATATGTCAAAAATTGAAATAAAAATAAAAATTGTGTAATCAATTATATTGAATAAATTGACTTTACTTGAATTCCATTCTGGAAACTTGTGGCTTTAAGTTAGTGCGAGTGAACGCGAGAAAATAAGTGTGCATGCAGGCACAGTGCTAATACGTACATAATCACCAACTTTGAACTTTGGAGCGATTTTTCAATAATTTTGATATGATTATAAACGTTATGTAAAAGGGATTTCTCATTCTTACCTCTCACATTGCCTTTTATCTCGGGAACTATTGAAGACCCATGTTGATTAAACTTTTTTTACACATTTTGGTCAGTATTATATGCCCTCATAATTTGGGACTCTTATTTTTTAACACCCTGTATATATATATATATATATATATATATATATATATATATATATATATATATATATATAACGCTTGAAAAACCAAGACACCATTCATGGTCAGGTGAAATCAGAAGTAAAAATCTTATGTGGCCAACACAAAACCTCCCGATATTTAATTTTTATTAATTTAAATATATACCTACGTATTTATTAATGCTGCAGACTGTTCCATTGCGTATATTATTGCTTTATTATTTTTTTTTAAAGTCACTATTATTAATTTGAAGTGATTAGTTTTTTGACAGTGACTTAATTTTTATTAATTTAAATACATACCTACATATTTACTAATGCTGCAAACTATATAAGTTCCTTTGCATATAACATATAACTATTGCTTTATATTTACTATTTTCTTTTTAAAATGTCACCATTACCAATTTGAAATGATAGATTCTTTGACAGTGATATTTACCTGTCAGTTACATTCATTTGAAATATCAACTGTGTAACTAAGGAACTGTGTTTATAGACTTCGGGATTTATACGAAAAATTTAATTTTAAATTTATCTGTAAAATATATAGAAAAAGTATTAATGTATACCTGTAGAAAATTCAATAATCTTTAATTTTCATAATGATATAAAATGCGAAAAAATGGTATTTAATAGTATTTATTGAAGAAAAACCATCATGAACTTCAGGTAAAGTACCATTTCCGGTTATCCGATTTATACCAAAATCTAACGGTTTCTTTTCATATTAGAATACGGTAGAATATTATAAAGTTTTATTTTAACTGGTTCGGCCCACACATATTTTGACATATTATAAAAATTTAAATTGTCAGTACAAGATGAAACATACTGGCTTTATGACTATTGTTTTATATTTAAATGTTTAAATAGTGCTTCTATATCAGAGGTAACCTCATGTATAATTTTATTAGCTTTTTGTATATTAGTTTCAGCCTTCCTGTTACGATTATTAACTTTATCCATAATTTTTGCTAATTTTTCCTCCACAAACTTTTTACTTACAGCGTTAGTATCGTTTATGGGTGCTGCGATTTGAATAATGTGTTTGTTACGCAAATTCAAGTAATCATCATCCAAATCAGTGTCAAAAACGTTATAGTCATAAGCCCGAGATTTGTCAGCATGATATAAACTTATCGAGCGGCATTTTGTTACTAACGTTTTGCAAGGATGTTAGCCTCATTTAACTCCTCAATAATTATAGAAATTATTTTGTTATTTTGGTTCGTATTTCCGACATATTTGTTGCCAATAATAGTCGTAATCGCTCAACAAGCTCATTTGAATTGTTCGAGTAAATGTATTCCACCTTATTATTTTTATTTAAATTAATAAAAAGTCCTCTTCCATTTTTTTACCTCCCGCTATCCTAAGATCCCTAGAATCCAATTTTAACATTTTCACGATGATGTGTGTATGTGTGTGTGTGTGTGTGTGTGTGTGTGTGTGTGTGTGCGTGCGTGTGTACGTGTATGTATGTTGTTAACGCTCTAACTCAAATACTATCATTCAGAATTAATTAAAAACCTGGCCATAGGCGTTTAACATGGGAAACAGTTTTTCTTTGCGCAAAAGTCCCCAATTAATTTTAGACAAAAATGTTTCAAATAAATGTTGTAGATATTAATATTCTACGCCTAAATCACTAATCAGATTTAATTTTGCACGTTTAGTAACTTGTAAAATCTAATTTGAAATTGTACAAATATTGCTCATTTGTAGCGATACCCATGAAATTGAAACAAAATTGCAAAGAAATTCATATCGTTTGAACTGTCAGAAATTTAGTTTTATAGTTTACAGAATGTGAACATATAATAATAATAAAAAAGTTATTTAAGTGTTAGATTTTAAAAATAATACCTATGTAGTGATTTAGGTGCAGAATTGAATTATCTGCTACTTTTAATTGAAAACTGAATTTCTGACAGTTCAAACGATACACATTTCTTTGTAACTTTGTTTCAATTTCATGGGTATCGTTAGAAATAATATACTTTTTTAACCAAGAACTTTATTTAAACATTAAAACTCGATGGTTTTTTTTTAATTGTCAACCCTAAATGTAAACATTGTTTTATATTTCGATAATGAATTATATATTTATGCTTTGGATACAAATTTGGAACTAATTTAGAATACTTTGATATTGGTCGTATAAAATGTTCTGAGTAAAGAGGTAAATCCTTAAGTTCTTCATGTAATTCTAATGGATATTCCACGTCTACTTCAAATATAAAACCTGTTTCAGATTAATCGCTAATATTTAGTAATTTAATATTATATATTTCAATGCGAGCAAAATAGATAACATTGAGACAGTTTAGCAACATTGATAACTTGGGAACTTGCTTTAAAAAGGCGCGCAAGCGAAGTTGCTTGAAACAGGTCAGTAACCTTAATAACTTGGGATGTTGACTCTGGCAGTTGCGGTGGTCAGGGGGGTCTACATGGGGTCTGGTGGGAGCGGACCCGAATGGGGTTCTGGAGGGGGCCTGCGCCAACATCATCTCCAAAGGATCGCGAGGTGGGGTTGGCGTCAGGTTCGTGACGATTGGGGAACGGCGCCTGCACCGTGGGCAATCTTGAACCGGATCATCTAGAGGGACACGTGTATTGCGGATTGCATTTTGAGCCAGAAAACGCACTGTTTACCTACTCATGTTTCTTTGAAATGAAAATTTATAATTTCTCTGCCTGCAGTACAGTCCGGGACACGAAAGATAGACTACAGAAAATATGTTAGCTTAAATCACTGTCTAATATATGCGCTTCGTTTAAATCCATATAAAATACAATCAATTTACTTTCCGCATATCTAATATAACATATAACAAATAAGTTTGAAAGCTAAGCAGCCTTTCTTATATTGGCAGTTGATCTATGCAATTGTTCTTTCGTATCAGTTCCTGTCTTGCTTACAGTCAGATCATAAGCGTGCCCATAAAGTTAAAAGCAGAAAGTTACTGTAATAATTATTATTTGACCGCGTTTATGGAATATTACGAAATAAGCATTTCTTTCCCATACCCGTCAGCTCAAGATTAGTATCCCGCACTATATATTTCATACTATATACTTCTACTATTTATAGCTAATTGTATTCCGAATTTTGGGACCAATAATCGAATGTTCTAAATTTCTTGAGTTTACGTACAGATGAAGATGTGTTGATATATTTATGTATTTATACATTTCCTTAAAAATTTTAATCTTTAGATCTTTTTCTCTTCTTCAGGTATCAGCATCCTGTACAAGAAACCTATGAAGATGCCTCCCAAACTTTTTTCATTTACATCTCCATTTTCTGCTCGTGTTTGGATTTGGTTAGGAGTGGCATATTTCTTCGTTAGTATAATGTTGTTCATAATAGGACGAATTAGTCCTGCCGAATGGACAAATCCATTTCCTTGCATAGAAGAACCAGAAAATTTATACAATCAATTTAGTATCAAGAATTGTTTTTGGTTTACTCTTGGCAGTTTGATGCAACAGGGTAGTGAAATTGCCCCATTGTAAGTAATATAAGAAAGCCAAAAACTAAAAAAAATAATCCTTGTACTTTATAAACAAGTTAAAAATATACTTTCACAGCAAATGTGGCATTTAACTCTGCACGCAGCTTTATAATTTAATCTATAGGTCTAAAATTACGAGGGCTGTCGGATAAAATCACGGAGCGGAAATGAAAAAAAATAATATTGTTTATGTTAGAAAATGACTTTATATTTCAATATAATCTCCCTGGACCTCAATGCATTTGTACCAACGATTTTCCAAAAGTTCAATTCCTCCTTTGAAGTGACTTTCTGGGAGATCTTCAAAGTACTCGTTCACAGCGGTTATGGCATCCTCATTGGACGAAATGCGTCTCAAGTTTAGGAAATAGGTAGAAGTCAGAAGGTGCCAAATCCGGAGAATAAGATGGATGTTCTATCAAATCGTACTTTAATTCGTTGATTTTTGACATTGTAACAACACTTTTGTAGGCAGGAGAGTTGTTCTGGTGAAAGATGACTTTCTTTTTGTTCAAACCGTGTCGTTTCTCACGAATTTTTCTATCCATTTGGCTCAGAAGGTTTGAATAATATTCACCGTTGACAGTTCTACCTTTCTTCAAGTAATCAATCATTAAAATACCCTTTGCACCCCAAAAAATCGACGCCATGATCTTTCCGGCCGATGGAATGGTCTTCGCCTTCTTTGGCGCTAGACAACCGGCTTCAATCCATTGTTTGGATTGTTCTTTCGTCTCAGGTGTATAATGGCATATCCATGTTTCGTCCATTGTAACAAATCGACGAATAAAATCTTGTTTATTCTTCTGTAAACGATCCAAACACTCTTCAGAAATTCGCATACGATGAGTTTTTGATCCTTATTTAACAAATGCGGCACCCATCTAGCATAAAGCTTTTTCATATTTAATTCTTCATACAAAATATAATTTAGACGTTCTTTTGACATGCAAACGGCCCCAGCAATCTCACGCACCTTGATTCGCCAGTCATCGAATACCATTTTATATACTTTTTGAATTATTTCTGGTGTAACAATTTTCGGGCGTCCACTACAGGGTTTATCCTCAATGCTCTTTCTGCCTCGTTTAAACTCGAGAGCCCATTTACAAACCATTGTTTTTGAAGGAGCAGAGTCCCCCAACACATTTCGCATTTCAGTATGAGTTTCCACTGGATTTAAAACTTTTTTAACTAGGTATTCAATCACTGCACGATTCTTTAAATTATCCATTTTTCACAATCACAATGAAACGCAAATTTCAATGGGCTTATAAATAAATACTATTTGACAGATTGACTTGACACTTTACGGGGATACATATGAAAGATGAACCAGTATTGCCAATAAAAGATTTTAGTCTGCTATTGGTTTAAAAATGGAGCTCCGCGAATTTTTCAGACAGCCGTCGTAATTATAAAGTAGCTATTTCTCTCTATTTTTCAGTCAGCTTTTATAAAATGTGATTATTGAATTGGATACAGTATTTATTTTTACAACTTTTATTTTAATTTTTAACTAAAATTAATAGGCTGCTTTTGCGCAACGAAAAACGATTTTCCCATGTTAAACGCCTAAGTGCCCGCTTTTCATGTTACACCTCGTATGTGTATACTCTGTTTCAACGAAACTCAACGCCTCGCCATAAACAATGGGGTCCTATACCATAGTCATATTTTAACTATCTTAAATAAGAAGACAAAAATATACATAAATTAATGAGTATTAGTGAAAAAAATTTCTTTATATATTGACTAGGTCACAAACTATAAGCGATTGAAGATGATTACTAATTGGGTATGACGCGTTAGGTACTAAGAATTTGATTGGTCGCCTGATTTTAAAAAGGAGATTCCCGTGTCTGCAGCGGTCACCTTTAAAAGAATATGAAATGTCATGTTGTTCCATAACCTAACAAAACATTTAACAAGTTTGTGTTTGATGAATTTGTTTAATTATAACATCTAGTAATATTAACAATAATAATATATTTATAATTAAATCAATTTGTAATATTAATTAAATTAATAATAATATTAGTTAAATTAATATTGAAACTTCAAAACAGGCCAACACTGGTGCCATCCGTCGTCATGCTTTGTGTAATAATATTGTCAAACTGTTTCAATGTTCTATAATTTATTAGGAAAAAAAGGTTATTATTTACGTTATTTATACTTAATAATAATTTCTTCATGAATATAACGTATAAGTTTTTATTTACAAACATTTCAGCTAAGTTGTTCCCTCTATAACTAACAGTTTGTCCCATTGTTTGTCGATCACTTGTTAGTACCTGCTACGTCACGCACAAATTCTTAAACTTTAAAAATTCATATCTCACTTATTAATAATTTTATCCTGTTCTTACAGAAAAAAAAAATAAAAGAAAAATGGTATAGGACCCCATTCCCAGGGTTGGATTAAAGGAAAAATTTAAATATCTTATGAGATAATATACATTTGTAATCCATAATTATACCCAAAGACCCAAAGATACCTGTTATAAAAATAAGAAATTATTATTGATGTATTACTATGGTTCGAATTTAAGTAAACTAGCCTGGATTAAAGTAGTCATTTTTGAGTGTCTATTATACTTATATATTATATAATTTCGTAATATTTAAGACACTGGTACAGTTTCTAAACTAAATTAGCAACTAACCTAGTTTAAATTTTACCCTACTATTTCCTTTGAATATATACATCTGGAAGTAGCTACCAACAAAAATCGTGTACCAAAGAAGATTGACAAGGATGGAGATACAATTGAGACCAATCCCTTTTTCCCTTAGAAAAATAACCTTCGCACACTTTTACAGGCGCGCTCGTGTGGTACTCGTGGTTTTCCGTTCCGCCTCGTTGAAAACGGGAGTATCAATTAGCAGGAGATCTTTGTCCAACTAATGCTTATACATAATTCTATCCTTCTCAATCTACTTTGAGCCAACAAAGTCTTAAGGAACATTTAGTGTACGCTACTTCCATCTACGTTAGTAGATATGTATATTCAAAGACTATTTCACGCTTACCCCATATAAAATACGTTATAAGAAAAACTTTTGATACAAAGATTTTACTAGTAAAGTTCGCATTATTAAAAAAAAATCATGTGGCAACCGTGGGTTTTAAATGATAGTGACGTAGCTGGTGCAAGTGTTAATGAACAGAAAATTCAATGTTTAAAACTTAACCAAAAGAAGATACGACTAAAGTGGGACATCACAATGAAGTCGACGAAATTAATTTAAATAAAATTTATTTACACGAACATACGCAGGAGATTGTATTAAAAATTTATAATAAGTGCGTAGTTTCATAATATTTTTGTTGTGAGAGTCCAACTCTGTGCATTGACAGCATTCACAGCCTTATTTATGAGGGGTGCTGGGGTGCAAATTTGGATTTCTTGGCAACTTAAGTGAAAGGCGTTCCAAAGGTTTATTGTGATTCTTTGGGTTTCGCTGAGACAGAGTATACTCGTGTAGGTAAAAACTTAAATTTACGTTACACTTATCTCTTCTTTTTAGTGGTATAGCCACAAGAATGACGGCAGGTTTATGGTGGTTCTTCACCTTAATTATGGTATCATCTTATACTGCTAACTTAGCTGCCTTTTTGACTATTGAAAGTTTGTATACCCCCATAAAAAGTATAGAGGATTTAGCCAACTCCAAAGACATAAAATATGGTGCCAAAGTAAACGGCTCTACAGCCGGTTTCTTCAGTGTAAGATTTTCATTTCTTAATAAAAACAGTTTTACTTACATTTCTATTAAGAACTTACATCGTTTTGTTTTTACACCTTTTGCTAATTCCATCTACACCATTTCCCCTTGTAATTCAGAGTCATTTTTAAGTTAAAATAATCAATTTTATTTCAGAACTCGTCAAATGTAATTCAGAATAATAATTATATTTACCAAAAATGTAAATTTAATTCAGAATAGTCAATTTAATTTCAGGAAGCGTCAGATATTCAGAAAGAAATGTTTGTATTTTTATTTCAGAATGTATTCTTTATAATTAGGGGTCTCTTGGCCGCGTGCCTGAGTGTCTGGTCGCGAACCTAGGGGAACCGGGTTCGATCCCGACCGGCGCCAAATATTTCGAATTTTAAATGGCACAAAAGTGACCCCTGTGGTGCACTCTCCACGCCAGCAATGAGTGCCCGTGAGGTGACGCCTGGTAAGCGCCCACACGGTAAAATATATCGTCATCATTACCGATGTCTACATGTGTTGTAGATACTGGCACACCCAGAAATGGGTAATATGCCATGATGATATATTTATTTATTTATTTATTTTATTTATTCTTTATAATTAAGATCGCTGTTGGTAGATACTAAAAGAAATTAAATTGACAAATATAAATTACAGTTGACGAGTTCTGAAATTAAATTTATTAGAAAGATTATCTTGTTTAACTATTCTATTCTTCTTTCTCTCAGCGGTCTAATTATAGTACCTACAAGAAGATCGCGGAGCATATGGCAGCCCACCCAGAACAAATGATGGACAATCCTGTGGGAGTTAAAAAAGCTAATGAGGATAATTATGCCTTTCTTATGGAGTCTACAAGTATTGAATACGCCATCGAAAGATACTGTAATTTGACACAAGTTGGTGGATTACTGGATAATAAAGGATATGGCATAGCTATGAGAAAAAGTAAGTTTTTTTTCTTTACCGTATGAGTACCTACTCCAAGAATAATAGTAGTAATAGAAGCACATTGTTATTATTTTGATAAGAATAAAGTTATTATTTACCGGTAGTATATAAAACATATTTATAGTATGGTTCAGTATAAAGTAGATTGATGTTTCTTTTCTTAAATTATTACTATCTATAGGCCGCAAGTATAAACTTCACTCGAGTGACCTTGAAGTGCGTGCAATCAGCTGCTTTGTATGCACTTGTCATTTTGAGAAGAACAATGTTTTGACTTAATTTTATTTTGAATTGAGTGCTATTGTATTTTGGGTTTCTCATTAAAATCAAGTGAAATAATGATAGATTTCAATAATTATTTTCTTAAAATGCAGTTTAATATTGGGAGTATGCATAATTAGGTACGTTCAACTTTTTTTGAAAAAATTAATACGTAGTTCTAGTCCAAATGCATTTATTTTAAAATATACAAACCACAAAAGTAAACTGTCAGTTGTCAGTCTATTGGTTTGAAAGCAAATCTTACACGTTGTAAGTAATGGTCGTATTATTTCAAAACTGTAAATAATGAACAAAATCGCAACGAAAACTCGCCACTCATGTATAATTTTATATTAATCAGCAAAAATAGATGTGTATTGTCAGTATATTATATTATATTTGCGGAATTCGGTCATAAATCAGTGTAGACAATTAGCCTATCTCGCGCAACGCTCTAATCTTGTGGAACAGTATATAGAAAAAGATTGAAATGGTGTGTTAGGAACTGTGTGACAATGATGTAGAAGAAAATAAAACCTTTCAGTTCCTATATATTGTTTATTTTAGACGTTTCGGTCTTTCATGCAACCATCATAAATACTATAAAAAATATTTAAAAAAAAATATATATTTTTTTAGAAATAAAAATAATATGTAGGGGATAAAGGGGTTATAAGAGACATTTGGGGTTATAAGAGACAACAGCTGCCTGTAATACAAATATTATACAACATAATAATACCAACTCTTGCCCATCTAACACATTTCGTTGTAGAACTCGTTTGTGAAACTATTAAACATCCAACTTTTATTAGTAATTCGAAAAACGAAATTTTAAATAATAGACAGGTTACCTACATTCCATAATGCATTTAAATGTCTCCATTCATATAAGAGATAGCTCTCATATCCCCCAACAAATTCGTAAAAAAAAATCTGAATTTTTCCTGATCCAAAAAAATACGATAGCGAAAAAATCAAATAATAAATAAAAGAATAAGTTTCTAAAAGAAATACTTTAATGAACTTATTACACAGAGCATATTTAAAAACGAAAAATACACTTCTATATTAACATAACAACTTAATAAATAATAAGCCTCTAAAGTTACACAAAGCTTAAAAAATAAACTTAAACCTAAACAATACCCAGGTATTTTTTTAACAAGGAAAGAAGGATAATTAAAATTTTCTTCGTTTCAGTTCGTTATATTATTTATTCACCATATTTCGATATACTTTTTTTAAGAAAGTGCTATTTTCACACATAGAAATGGGATCCATTTTACGGACCGTAAAATATAAATTCTTTGTCCACATATTGAACATCTTCATTTTTAGGCCAATAGAAGCCTTCAATTTTCTCATGCAGGAATTTCAGCTTGGTTTTTTTTTTGTTATTATGAACTTCAATATTGATGGTTTTGCCAATGTACCATTTCTCCTCGTAATAAACTACGTAATAGGCTACTAATGTAATATAAATTGTGTCAACTTCTAAGTGACATCGTACATCTTTTTCGTCATTATCAGAGCAATACTCGAAATCTTCACTTTCTGTATCGCTGGCCAATGAAACAGATGCTTCAACTTCACTGCTACTGCTGGACAGATGTTTGCCTTTCACTCTTTCCTTGTTTTTTTGTTTTTGGTTGGGGCTTTAACTTCCTGTGTTTTTGTTATCTCTCTTTAATTTTGTGTCTTCTTGTCTCATTCTTAAAGTCTCCAAAGCATTTTCAGTAGTTAATATATGACCTACTTTATCAGATAAACGCATCCTTTTCTTTGGCGTCCCAGATTTTTTTGTAAGATTTTCAGACAATTTTCTTCTGATGAAGGTCTCAAATTCATTAGTGCCTGATATTGACGATTGAGGTGAAAGACGCTTATGCACTGCAATTTCAATATTATCCTCGACTGGGTAATTTCCCGCTGGGTCGAGAATATTAACTGTAAATGACGGAGTGATATCTACTTCGTCCAGGTTTTCAAAAAGTTCCAGTTTCAATCATATGAATGGATCATATGAAGGTTTTGGTACTTTTATGGCCAGTTGCACCGATTACCCTTAAATTTTAAGTGTTCCTTAAATTGACAATATCGTATCGAAACGAAATATCAAATGATTAATTGAATATTGCTGCCAAATTTCGATTTGAAATTTTTTGTTTAAACCTAGCTTAAAATTTAAAGGGCAGCGGTGCAATGGGCTACTTGCGTACCTTTTTTTATTTAATATTTTTAAAGGCAGGTAAAAACTTGCTACCCATATTTTTTCTTTTGACAAAATTTTTGTTAATTAGCCAGAAAAAAAAATAATGAAATTTGATTATTTGAATTTCCGCCATGTATGACGTAGAATTACGCCGCACCAATGAATGGTCGTAAAGCCATTGCGTTTGTTTGTACAAGGTTTGTACAGGTAATGTAGATCTCCTGTTTGACGTTTCAACAATAGTTTGGAGGTTAGTATTTTAATTTATCTTTTTGGTATCGATATTTTAAATTACATGTAACTACCTATGTGTTTATTTGTGAAGTAATTAATATATCTGAGAGACCAGAGAGAGAGAGAAAAATGAACTAATGTCAAATTCAAATTAAAACTTTCTCTCATGCCATCTGTACGTTACATTTTTAAACATGGTTCTCCAGTTAAATATAATGACGTTACAGAAAATATTCTTTCTTAATTTACTAAAAAACAAATTTATTTTTTTAAAATAAAATGTATATTTTTATATATGTTTTCAACATAACATTACATTTATAGTGATAGAAATCGGATTTTCAGTACCACGCAAGTAGCTCATTGGGCAATAATCAATTAACTGCAGAAAAATTCCTGTTGATGAAAATACCGAGACTATACTTTTATGTTTGAATACATTTTCCCAGACAAGTTTTATGTTGTGAACAAAGTCGGAGTTTGGCAACAAATTTCCTGGATTCTGCTGATTATAGTCAATCATAAGTTTGTTCCAGTATGTCTTCATTGATTTAAAAGCAGTTTTATCTAGCGGTTGCATATAGTGAGTCATATTTTGCGGTAATCTTATTAACACTATATTATTATCAACAGTCATTTTAGCCAATTTGTATGAAGTGTAACTTGCATATCCATAATAAATTAATATGACTTTCTTAGTACGTTTTTCTTTAGATGCAATATGTTTGAGGAATACTGTTTCAAACCATTGATTAAAATGTTTCCTTCCATCCATCCCCTCTCTTGTGCTGTATAAGCTGTGCTAGGATATGAATCTTGATACATCCAAGAATACCAGATATATTTATCAGCAAAGATAATAAATGGCGGCATCTTTGTCCCATCAGCGTATGCACAAGCCAAGATGGTGGTGTTCTTGTTTCCGGATTCAGCCACATTCTTAGAAACACGTTTCATGCCTTTGGGAGCTACTATTTTAACATCTTTTGGATCATGTCCAAACCCACTCTCATCGCAATTATAAATTAAATTAGCGTCCCTGGATGTAATACCTTCTTTGATAAACAGATCATTTAGATTTTCATACCATTTCTTTATTAAAAAATCTGTTGTGGCCAGCACAAGACTTCTCGCCATTTCCATTTTATGTTATACCGGGAGTTTATTTTATCAGTAAACATAGGGTATATCATTGCCATAGTTACGGTATGAATGTTCGATAGCAATGTATTGAAGCGTTTATTTTATGAGTAAACATAGGCGTTTAACATGGGAAGCAGTTTTTGGTAAATACAAGTTACGGTATGAATGTTTGACAGCAATGTATTGAAGCGTTTATTTTATGAGTAAACATAGGCGTTAAACATGGGAAGCAGTTTTTGGTAAATACAAAGTGTCCGGCTAGAAATCTAGCCATGCTATTGAACATGATAATAGTACATTATATCTTGTACATTATTTAATATTAATTACTTTAATAATATTGCAAAAATTGCAATAAATTACAAAAATTGTCAAATAAATAATTGTTTCAGTTTTTATTATGCAATATGAAAATACATATATCTCCGTGGCTCAGTGTTCATAACAGTAGCGTCCAAAATTTTTGGTTCGGGTTCGATTCCCCATTGGGGTAATTATTTAATTTTTTTTTTACATAAAAATTGTTGAACTTTTAAAAATCAGTTTATATTTCCATACTACAAACATTTAAAAATAATAATAACATTGTAATAAATAAAGAGAAAATGATTGAGAATAATTGATTACAATAATCAAAATATTGATGCAATAACAATGTATTGTATTTTCTTTTGATATTAATAAAAATAACTGAAATATAATAAATTTGTATAGATATTATGTCTTTACTGTATTTATCAAATAAAATACAATGGATTGTTATTATATCAATACTTTGATTGTTGTAATCAATTATTCTCAATCATTTTCTCTTTATTTATTACAATGTTATTATTATTTTTAAATGATTGTAATATGGGAATATAAACTAATTTTTAAAAGTTCAACAATTTTTATGTAAAAAAATCTGTTGTGGCCAGCACAAGACCTTCCGTCAATTCGATGTATTTTGTACAAATCCCATACCAAAAGGTCCTTGGAACAGATTCTATATAATATCATGTAAAATCGAACAGGAACACATACTATTTTTTACAAATTCCATACCAAAAGTTCATTTGAAAAGGTTCTATAAATCCAATAAAATTATAACATAAACTACACTAAGTAATGTCCTTCCATCTTCTCTTTGGCCTTTCTCTGCGTGTCACTTGCGAGCAACACTATGACATACCAATTTTAGATCCTATACTTTTTTCCATATTTGGTTTTGAACTTGCAACTGACATCTGTCAATTAAATTTTTTTGAATAATTATGTCAGCTGTTTCCATGATAAATAACAAAGCTGACTAATTTTTGAAAATTAATTTCTTTATAATGCTTTAACTCTACATCTATTGAATATGAAGGAAAATGAATAATCAAACCATATAGAGAAGAGTATTTTCTTTAATAAATATAAAAACAAAATGTCAAAAAATAATATTTAACTGCGTTTTTTTAAGAAAAACTGTTAAAAACTTCAAATAAGGGTACTTCCGGTGGATCAGTTATAACCAAAATCTAATCAACTCTTCATATGGATGTACAGAAGAGGAATACGAAAGAATTATAATTTTTAGAATTATAGTATTGGAGTTATCGTCGGAGAAAAATTTGTCACACACGGACACACATACACACACACACACACACGGACACACACACACACACACACGGACACACACACACACACATACATACAGACATCATCTTAAAAATAGTAAATTCGTATTGTAGGGACCCTAAAACGTGCTTATTCATTAAAAACTCACTACCGAATTTTTTGACCAAAGACAATACCTTCCTTACCTAAAGGTGACGGAAGGTAAAAAATAATTACCCCAATGGGGAATCGAACCCCAACCAAAAAATTCAGAAGCTACTGTTATGACCACTACGCCACGAAGACACTTGTAAATATTTTCATATTGCATAATAAAAAAGTAAAACATTTATTTGACAATTTTTGTAATTTATTGCAATTTTTGCAATATTATTAAAGTAATTAATATTAAATAATGTACAAGATGTAATGTACTATTATCATGTTCAATAGCATGGCTAGATTTCTAGCCGGACACTTTGTATTTACAAAAGACTGCTTCCCATGCTAAACGCCTATGTTTACTCATAAAATAAACGCTTCAATACATTGCTGTCAAACATTCATACCGTAACTATGGCAATGATATACCCTATGTTTACTGATAAAATAAACTCTCGGTATAAGTACTGTATTGCACTTTGCTATCGAATCGTCGTTTTATAACAAAAAAATACAGAACTTTACACAAATATTGTTTTTATTGTATTTAACATATCTTCTGCAAACATGCAATTCTAATTATATCTATTTTTCATTGTATGAGGAAGTTCCTAAATGTCAGAGATTCTTCCAAATCATTAACAAAATTAGAAATTTCAATGACACTCATTTTTAGTCAAGACAATGTGACAGAAATATTCAAAAATAACAAAATAATGACAGATGTCAATTGACTGTCGTAAATATCGCCAGAATCAAGAATAAGACTTTATGGTTGGTGTTCACAGCTTCGAAAATAAAACATCAACCGTCAATTAATATATTCATAATTAACAAGCAATAATAACAACTTCATACCTTTTAAAGCAATGTACGCAATTATATATATTTGCAAATCCTTGTGTTTATGTCTTATGTTTAATTTTATTTTCGAGAGCTGTGAACACTTTCATAAGAATCTAATGTTTACATCGTTATTTTTAATTTTATGTAAATAAAATAAATAAATATATCATCACGGCATATTACCCATTTCTGGGTGTGCCAGTATCTACAACACATGTAGACATCGGTAATGATGACGATATATTTTACCGTGTGGGCGCTTACCAGGCGTCACCTCACGGGCACTCTTAGCTGGTGTATAATTTTAATTTTTATTTTATTTTCGGTAATATCTTCTTCCCGAAAATGTTTTCGACAAACATCATTCAATCTTAATTCGCGATTATCTATACTAATTGCCATTTTTTAAAAAGTGATATATCGAGTGGAGCAGCAAACAGGGATTTTTTCAGTGGATTTCTTGAAACCGGTTTCACATCCAGGAATGAAACATTTTCTATTTAATTTTCTTTTCATTTTGCATTAATTACAATATCGTTCAACACAATATTTATATTACATTATATATAATTCGAATATGTACTTCAAAACCTGTTTTATGACAGGTGTCAGTTGGGTCGTTCTCACGTTGCGCCTCTAGCGGAAAAACGAGGAAACACGTATCGCTTTGGACCCTCGTTTTGTGCAGAGTGGCAAAACCAGTATATTTTAAATCGTGGTTGTGGCAAATGGATTTCTATTTAAATATAATTTTAAAAAACTGTCTTAAGACAAAGGTTCACATATATAATTGCGTACATTGCTTTAAAATGTATGAAGTTGTTATTATTGCTTGTTAATTATAAATGTATTATTATGGCAGTTGATGTTAATTTACGTTTTATTTTCGAAGCTGTGAACACCAGCCATAAAGTCCTATTTTAAATTTTATTAAATTATTAAAATATCTTTCAGATCTCATATTAATAATTGGAATAATAAATACTACCTTTTTAGTTTAAGTTCTGTATTTATTTAAATTTTTTATTTCTTATTTTCGTAGCTGTGAATGAGCGTTGCGGCATAATGCTAAGATTAAGTTTATAGCTACATGTACCGCAACACGCATTTGTCAATACTTGAATTATTAATGCAAAGGCATAATGCTAATGCTAAGGTAAATTCTTAAGTTTACAGCTTACATAAAGCAGCCTTAAGTTAGCAGCTTTATAATCTTTGCCTAGTGTGGATGCTGGTACCTTAATACCTTTGCAACATTTCTAGTACTATGTCCCGCTTTCACAAGCAAAATGGCATTTTCCATGGCTGCCAAATCATAATTCACCCGAATTGGCACTTGTGTCTTCGTTCTTGGCATGCTAAATCTAAGAAATAAATAACTTTTAGTCTCATTTGATGACTCTTATGTCACCCACAAAGTTTCTCTTATTATCATCCACTGTGTCTATGTCACTTCGAATAGGGGCCAGTGGTTTTACAAGAAAAGGTACAAGAAAGTTAAATACATTTACAGAGTGTATACATAACCTCTAAATTAAAGTCTGTGAGCATATGTTATATAAAAAAATATGGTGAGTCAAGGTTTAATATAGGTATATTTGATTTTAATAAGAGACAATTTGCTGACATGCTTTACATGCGTAATGTAAAAAATAAAAAAAAATTATAAAAAACATTCAGAACTTACCTAATAATTTTGCCATGCTTCGGAAAGGAACTATGAAATATTGAGCATCACTATAAATTTGGAGAAGCGTTATTTAGCTTTTCAAACTTGCTCAATAACTTTTGTCTCTAAATACCATTGTCTCTTATTACCTTACTCTCCCCTAATTTTTGTTTTCGATGCCCTTTACTATACAGGCAGTCGTACGCTTCACACATAACGTTAAGTCTGACGGGTAATACGGTTCTTACGGGTTATACGATTCCTATGGGTCTTATGGGTGAAGAATCGACTCCGACCTGTATTCCATTTGGTCCGGGTGGGTGGATTTTTTCCTTTCAACTAAATACCCAGTTGTAAGTCCTAGCCCAATAAAAACTGTATCCATTTCTTTTACAGATTCTACATACAGAAAAACTCTAAGTGAAGCTGTTTTGGGACTTCAAGAATCTGGCCGATTAGAAATTTTGAAAATTCGCTGGTGGAAAGAGAAAAAAGGTGGAGGCAAATGTAATGTAAGTAAAGAATAAAATTCATGCAATAATAGGGGAGTATCACTATTTTTGAAATTTTTTATATTAATCTACATGAAAAAAAGAGACACGTATTTTTTTTATAAAGTATCTCTTAACTACGAAAAAAAATAATGAAATAAATAGGCTACAGGAAGCAGATATATGCGGCCCATGCGGCCCTAGAATATACAATTGAGTGTAGCATGACAAACGTTGGCGAATAAACAGAATTAGTTATATCTAGGGATTTGTTAACTACTGGATAGAACAAGCGTATACCGATACATGTATTTCTGGTGTATAGATAATTCATTTAGACAAGTGAGTTTGAAATTCACATCTGTCAATTCACGTCAAAAATTGTATACACATATAAGAATATAAATTTGACAATTAATTAATTAAAATAAGTATATTTCAGTGACAATAAGAAGACTAATCTAAAATCTGTCAATCTTGTCAAACAAACAAATGACAAGTAACGGAAATAAAGACAACAAATTGGAATTATGAATCATCATCTCTGTCGATCGAGCCGGGAACATGCTAAAAGGTGGATTTATAACAAACATAGTAAACACAACATAACATAGCATAGCACAGCATAGCTCATATTTGAATTTCAAAATATGGACTTTCGTATACGCATTTATAACAGACATAGAAAACACAGCATAACATAGCACAGCATAGCATAGCATAGGGAATTGACGAAAGTTCAATTTTTGCTATGTTTTTCGTATGTTCGTGAATGCTCGGCAAACTTCGGAATAGTTCGAGTAGAGGAAAGAGATGTGAATAGTTTGTTTCCTTTTCTTTTGAGGTTATGTGTTAAACTTTGTTTGGAATTTTTTGTTTGTGTTTTGTGTTTGGTTTGCTTTATTAACATTTATCCATTATTAAATAATATAACAAAAACACAAGCTAACAGCGTAAGAAACGAAACAAGAATAAAGTTAAAATTCTTAACAGGTTCTTCTTCCTACAGTTCTTTTATATGTGTTTTTCCTATGTCTTATGTCAAGTTATAAAACCCCCAAATAAAATTCTGTGTTTTACTATGCTATGCTATGTTATGTTGTGTTTTCTATGTTTGTTATAAATCCGCCTTGATCATCATACTCATAATCCCTGGTTATAGATATCATGTTTATGGCATACAAAGAAAGAAAATATAATTGAAGCGCTTAACGTAAATATATTAACATCTGTCATTTGTCATCCAAAGTGTCAGTGGTGTCACTTTACTGTATTTAACATTTAATTTACTATGTATCATTAAAGGTACATTCCACAATTGTTTAATTCGACATTTTTGTTTTATCAGTGTGTAAACCTGTCATTTTAGTTCTAAACTCTAAAGAGGAACATGTGAAGTAAAACCATCTTGCGTTCATTATGTGAAATAACCACGGCCGGATACGTTATAACTGGATTTTCACATGGCTACCGTTTTAAAAGTGTGATACTTTTAATTTCGATTTTTAATTACAAGATAATATAAATTTGACTTTTATATTTACCATTAAGTTACTTATATGATATACTTTTAGTTTACATTACCAAAACATTTAAATATCACTTTGTGATACTCCCCTATTATCGTTTACCACACATTTCTACCCAAACACATTACTTTCGTCTACGGTTATACAAGCTCAACTATAGGTAACATTAGTAGTGTTCTTCAAAACATATTTTTTTCTGCAAGAATAAGGTGAACTTAAGAATTTCAGTGTAATCTTGACTTAAAAAATTTTGAAGTTATTTTGTGTAATTTATTTATAATAATTGCGGAACATAATCAAAAAATATATATACAGGTGTCTCACAACTCGCGCCTCAGCCGAAATCGACACTTGCCGACGGCAATAGGTTGCCAACAAAAAGAAGAAAATAATTTGCGGCTGCTTGCATAACGGGGGTACTTTTTAATCCACCAATCCCGAAAGGATATCTTGAGGTGTGATGATATTATTACAAAATAAAACTGGTTGCTAGGTTTTAAAAATACTACTAGTGAGTTACAAAATTTGTTTGACTTACTGTAATTTTGACACTTTAGAGTTGACTTTTCACTGTCAACAAATTTAGGTTAGCGAAGGTGTCATCCGAGATCATCATTTATATCGTACAGTGCAACGTGTTGTAACAGCTGTGTAAAATGTTAAACGAAAATATTATTGTCATTTGGCATAACTTGACCGGTCTCATGCGTCCTTACGATGTCTCTCAATATCACTTTATGATCCACAAGATTTCTACCCGGAAAACGTTCCGAATAGACTCGTGCTGCCTCTCTGGCGTTACGTCCTCATTCTCCGAAAATTATAATCATTTCTAAGTAATCAGTGGCTGAATACATAGTAAGAATTTGCCTTTTTACCTCTCGCTAAGAGAGGTATTGGATTTATGCTAAAATTCGCATATCCAGATTTTATTGAATAAGCACGATTTAAGAATCCGATTATAACATTTTTAAAATGATGTCTCTGTGTGTGTGTGTGTGTGGTATGTGTGTGTGTGTGTGTGTGTGTGGATGTGTGTGTGTGTATGTATGTATGTATGTCTGGATGATGTAGTCACGATTCCTCAAAAACTATAAGACTTAAAAAATATTTAACTGCAGTTTCCTCAATCTGACATTCCTGGGAAGAGCTGAAAAGGTTTTGGTAACAATTGAACAACCGGAAGTAGTAGGTAGTTTCTTAGAAAAAATCTTCTAAATATAATTTTTTGGGAGGTTTTTTTTATTAAATATTGAAGAACATAAAATTCTCCATCTAATACACTTAAAATTTTTATTATATCTTGTATAGATTTAGAGATAAAGACACTATAATTTATAGAGTGAACTAATCGCAGAGGCCAAGGCGCTAAGAAAACCAGTTGACAAATTCCAATGTTTATAACATGACACATGTCATTGTCAAATATCAACATTTTTAGTGACATTGTGAAAGCTTTTTCTGGGAAGTATATTTCATTTTTCTTATTGTTTTATTAATTAAATATTTGAAATTATAGGTAAAATTGTGGTAAAATGCATATATCCATCAGAAATATCGCCAATCTGGTTAATAAATTGGAACAATCTCTGACATGAAAATGATATAAAATAGATATCTATAATTAGAATTATATGTGTGCAGAAGACATGTTAAATACAATAAAAAACAATATTTGGGTAAAGTTCTGTAATATTTTGTTATAAAACGACGGTTCGAAAGCGAAGTGCGATACAATACATATATAGCCTAATATGGAAATGGCGAGAGGTCTTGTGCCGGCCACAACAGATTTTTTTATTCACCTTGTCAAATTTAATTTGACACTGACATTTTTAGAAAACTACAGTCGCCCACACATTTTAAAGAAGATTTGATTTGTATAAAACCATAGTAACGTAAAATTACGGCAAACACACGTTAAAGGTGTAGATCTCTGATTGGTCAATTTTAAGACGTCTTTTTTCTATTATCTTTTAAGCTAGATTTTTTTTTCTTCGAAATGACACATCCGAGTGCAGTCTCGTATTTCCTCATTCGCTCTGGGGCGCGAGTTGTGAGACACCTGTATAATTTTACATAATTTATTTTAGGATAACTTTAAATTCATTTAAAAATGTAGTTCAAATCTTACTACCACAGCGTTTTTTATTAATCTATCAAAACCTATGATGTATTCCTATTACAAATAAAAAATTCTTTCTAGACCGAAGGCGGGAGTGAAGAAGCAGCTGCATTGTCCTTACAAAACGTCGGTGGAGTCTTCTTAGTGCTTGTTGTTGGTTCTTTAACCGGAGTTCTCTTCGGTTTCGGCGAGCTCCTTATAGGCGTACTTTCCCGTTCTCATGAAAACGATGTCTCCGTGAAAGAAGAACTCATAACAGAACTAAAGTTCTTCATAGCATTTTCGGGGCAAACTAAACCTAACACTTGTAGAAAAAGTACGAGCATGTCGCCTGTACAAAGTAGTAAAAGTTTGAAATCATTGGAAGAATTTCGCCAATACGGATGGCGTAAACAATCAGGGGCGACTAGTAGGAGACAGAGTAAAATGACTCCAAGTTAGTCCGGCCCCGGAAGCAAAGGATAATTGAATTTTTATGTAATGTATATTATGTACAATAAATGTTGCAAAATATATTGGACAATTTATTTTAACTGCATATTAACAGCAATATAACATAATCTTTATTATACTTATAAATAATTAATACATATATGAGCTCAAAATTTGAAGTTAAGAGATTAAACAGGGCCAACTTGAGGGGTATGAGAATGATGCAGCCGTAGGTACTGCAGAGAAACGAGCTGAAAAAAATCTGAAAAGAATCGAAATTAAACACGATTTTTAAAATTTTGTTTTGCTCTTATACCTACTGTGATTATTCGATTTAAAGTACTAATATTAATATTTATTTTATTAGTCACCTATGAAATGTAACATGGGTTGCCTATTTTTAAACTTTAAGGCGGAAACTTGTAAAATGGGCACTCTGTAAGTGTACCGGGTGTAACACGAAAACCGAGCCATAGGCGTTTAACATGGGAAATTAGTTTTTCCTTGCGCAAAAGTGGCTTATTAATTTTAGACAAAAATTCTTCAAATAAATATTGTAGAAAATTAAATTCTACATCTAAACCAATATTCACAATTTCTTTTGCGTCTTTGGTAACCGAGAAAATTGAATTTAAAATTTTATAAAACTTACTTCTTAATAGTGTTAGCCATGGTATTAAAATAAAATTTCAAATTTTACATTTTCAGTAATGATAACTCAAAGCAGAGCGTTTCTGATAGGTAAAATTACAAACAAATTTAATGACATTTTACCTTGTCAGAAATGTATCTCTCGGATGATGACATATTTTACCAGTCAGAATCGTATCTGTCAGATTGTGGCATATTTAACATGTTAGAAAAGCTCTGTTTGAGCGTAGTCTGCGTTATTAAATACAAGGCCGGGAAACATCACAATATCTGTCAAACAAAAACTTTAGTTCCAAACTCGCCGTTTTGGCGCGACTTATTCTCGCTATCATTTGGCTGTCTTTTTTGACGAACGTGTTTTGTGGTTATAACCGCTAAATTGATAATATCAATATATTTTTTTGACAGTCTAAAAATGACATTTCAATGACAGCGGGAATAAGTTGCGCCCTCATCAGCGGTTTTGGAACTAGAGTTTTTGGCCAGATTTTTAAACAAAAATTGGACTATGTTAACCAAAATCTATTATGTTATTTCCATCGATATAAAATACCAAATTTGAAAAGTTTTGGATTAGATTTCAATATAGTTTTTCATTAAAATCTATTATAGGCTTCAAGTAAAGTACCACTTCCGGAAGTTATGTAATGGCCAAAAAGAGTGGTGCACAACTAGATGTTATAACAGTCCTAAATACAAAATTTCAACTTTCTATGGGTTGCCGTTTTTCAGTTATGCGAGATACGTATTTAAATACGTACGTACAGACGTCACGACGAAATTAGTCAAAATGGACACAGGGATGATCAAAATGCATATTTCCGTTGAAATCTGGAAACCGAAATTTTACGAGATTACAATAATTCCTTTACTTCGTATAAGGAAGTGAAAAGCACATACATCATTGAATAATTATCTTAAAATTAAGACTGTAAGTTTAAAATTATTAATACAATGTTTATAAATTTATTATAGGTAGGTATATTATGCAAAATCTACTACAATGATAAAAAAGGAAGTGTCCGAACCTATAGTTGTGGGGGTCGTATAACAAGTCTACATTCTTTTGTTTTAAATATAAGTAATTCATGAATTACTAATTTTTCAGGGTGAAAAAAAATTAAATTTATTAAGAAATAATTGAAAAAAAAAACAATTACAATTATTTTTAATATTATTTTCATTATTTCTATTAATTTTTTAAATATACAAACTTCAGAAAGAATATTATACCACATATTCCAAATTGTGTCAAAGCCAACTACAACGCAGATAAAAAATTAACTAGTCTCAAAATAATTGACTGAAAGAAATTTGAGTATTCAATAGATATAGAATCAAAATAAACAAATGATGATCTGTAACTGATTTTTTTTTAGTTTTTTTTTCAACCCAAAAAATTAATAATTCATATTTTGCTCATATTTAAAACAAAATAATGTAGACTTGTTATATATCAATGAAAAGCTTACATAATAAGGAAAAAGATGAGACTATTTCCAACATATGTTCCAATTTAAAAAAGATTTTGTTAGTGTTATAACTCGAGAATTAGTAAGTTAAAAAAAAACGAATTATACCTCATTATTCTGCTTAAAAAATAGTATAAAAATTAACTAGACATTTTTTTGTATCTCTCATAATAAACGAGATATGAGGTATATTCAAAATAAGCGAAAAACAAGTTTTAGCCTGTAGCTCAAAAACGAAAGACGACGGAAAATTCTTATAGTGCTTATTAAAATTGTCTACGTCAATTTTCTGTAGCGTACATAATAAGAAAGATTTTCATATAAGGAATATGCCGTACTTATATATTCATTTATAGATATTTTATATTTTTTAGTTTCTGTGACCTAGATTTGCGTTCTGACCAACCGAAGGATAGAATTTATTCCTATATTTAAACCAACACTATTTTATTACGTGAAATGCACTATAGTTCTTCGGTGCCTACTTGATACCCCCTGATGCATTGATTGTACGTTTCTTTATTGTTTTGTGAAAGTAATATGTTCTTGACATATTGTCAACTATCATAATATCAAGCAGAATTATTCTTTCATTAATAGTATTGTTTGTATTAATTTAATATACAAGGCTAAACAAGGATAATCGGGACAGTGTATTTCCACAACTGCCGGCTGCATTCTCTTGTTCACGTTATACATTAAAGGTAAATTATTATAAATTCCGGTAGATCAAATTTTAACTAAAGATTTACAACCACTTTTTTTCAGATGAAATCAAGGTAATTAAAATAGCACCAGTACATTTCTTATTTACGTGTGAATAGTAATCCAACAGGTATTAGTGGAAAGAAATTTTAAATAATATTTTTTATGAAACTTACTTACCTCTTTTTAAACAAAGTTTTTTTTAAATATATTGAATATATCTTCATAATCTTCAAGATAAGTACGTATACTTATTTTATTTTGTGATCCACGCTTTGAAATTATGGCCTTTTCCTACCTTACGGAGTAATAGGGCGTAAGCAATCATGTGACTTTGTTGGCATTGACAAGCAGATATAAGGATACGTGTCAAATGTCATAATTTCTCGTCAAAATTTATTGTCAGTAAAAGATACGTATTTTTTGTTTTTCCTATAAAGTCTCATTTACTGCTAAAAACTTAAATATTAATCACCACCGGAAGTATGTATGCGGCAATGTGGCCCTAGAATGTGCATGTGATTGTAGCACGGTAGGCGTTAGCGATTAAACAGAGATAATTATATTATGTATGTATGACGCAGAAAGAGACCAGGGGGTCTATTCTAATTCATAGCCACATGTGCTATCCGCTATCTGCTATATAAGTTCCACTACTAGCCAATAGATGGATTCAAGTCGGATAGCCACATGTGCTATCCGCTATCCGCTATATAAGTTCCACTACTAGCCAATAGATGAATTCAAGTCGGATAGCCACATGTGCTATTTGTTAAAATTATAAATAATTATTATAATTTAAATAAGTACTTACAATATATAAATATTAATCAAATATTATTGATTTAACACACGAACACAAGGATTTGATCACAAAATTGAAAAGCCGAACTACTTGTCAACTTGACATGTGACAATATTTATAAGTTCCACTACTAGCCAACAGATGGATTCAAGTCAGATAGCGGGATGGGGACCGCCATCTGTTGGCTAGTAGTGGAACTTATATAGCGGATAGCGGATAGCACATGTGGCTATGAATTAGAATAGACCCCCAGGAGCTCTATTCTAAATTCATAGCCACATGTGCTATCCGCTATATAAGTTCCTCTACTAGCCAATAGATGGATTCAAGTCGGATAGCCACATGTGCTATCCGCTATCCGCTGTATAAGTTCCACTACTAACCAACAGATGGATTTAAGTCGGATAGCCACATGTTCTATTTGTTAGAATTATAAATAATTATTATAATTTAAATAGGTGCTTACAATATATAGATATTAATCAAATATTATTGATATAACACACGAACACAAGTATTTGATCACAAAATTGAAAAGCCGAACTACTTGTCAACTTGACATCTGGCAATATTAATAAGTTCCACTACTAGCCAACAGATGGATTCAAGTCAGATAGCGGGATGGGGACCCCCATCTGTTGGCTAGTAGTGGAACTTATATAGCGGATAGCGGATAGCACATGTGGCTATGAATTAGAATAGACCCCCTGGCCGTGTCAACTATATAGCATGACCTTGAGACTTTCGGTTAGTTATGTATTACGACACTTAGCGCTAGTAGTGCTTCGTTCGGATTAATTCGTTAAAATTCGTAAATGTTCGGATGTTCGGTGATTTTAAAATCGTGGCGGCTTAGCGGCAAGTCATACTGACAATTCAAATTTGAAATTGTATTTTCGTGAAGTGTTATTCTTCATTATTGTGTTATTTTATATTGTTCTGTTTATTTGCTTCTGCAAAATGCCAAGAGGTTGTTGTGTGCCGGATTGTGATGTTGAAAATACAACAAAACATTTTCCTGTTTATGAAGAAGAAATTTACGAAATTTGGATTGAACGAGTAGCTCATCCAAATACAAGATAAAACAAGAAATGAAATGATTAGAGAAAAATTATAATGTAAGTCTGTGTGAACTTCATTGACCAGAGAGAGCTAGCTTGGTGGGGCTACATGATCAGAGTGAACGATGCTAGACCGGTGAAACAAATATGGATGAAAAAAAAAAACAGACCGAGGAAGACCTAAAGACAACTGGGTTAAGTTAATATTGAAGATCTTGGAGAAGAAAAATACGACGATTCAAAACGCTAGAAAGATGGCAAAGAATAAGAAGCAATGGGCGAAATTTATTCACAACTAAATGTATTTGTATACCCTACACCTTATGGTAAAAGGATGTCTGACTATATTTTTATATTTTTCTTATGTAATTTTAAACAATAAATATGCGTTCTATTTCTTGTCAAATATATATTTTGTTCTTTTCTGTGTATTACTATATTAATAAAAAAGAATGAATATATTCTCAATAGTAATGCGGGATGCAGACTATCCCTGATACTACCCGCCATACTGATTTTAATTAGGTCTTATGACACCGAGCGCTAGTGTTGCAGGGCATGAATGCCTACTACTTTGTCATTGCAGTTGACTATCTTAATAGTATCTGTTGTCTGTGGAAAGAGACAAAATATAATTGAAGTGCTTAACATAAAAAATGTCATACCATTCAAAGTGTTATTTTATTGTATTTAACATTTCATTCCACGATTACGGTAGTGGTATATTTTTATTTTACAGCAAAATGGTTAACCATTGTTTTGTATCTGTTTTACAAATACATCTGAACAAAATAGCTAATACAATTTTGTATATTATTGATTAGCATACATACTGAAATACATTTGGTGTCACATAATTGGTAAAATTTTGCAGTTTTATTTCATTTGATACACCATCATTGTAATTTAAGAAATTTCCTATCGTTTTCTTCCAATACAGTCAATGTTTGTCTGTCGACATGGCAGTAGGCTCCATATCGAATCATTTCTGGTCTCAAATGTTTATTCATATTTCACTAATAGAGTATATTAATAGTTGATTAAATTGAAATAATTAATGCCCAGTTGCACCGATACCACTTAAGAATTTAAGTTTAGTTTAGCGTTAAGTTTAGTTTTATTTCGTTGCACCGTGCGCTAAACTCTCCATAAACATCTTAAGCCTTCCATAAATTTAAGCCTCCGAAATTGACAGTTTATCTTGCAGTTAAGTACGTAGTGAGGTTATATTGAATGGAAACGTTTTTAATTTCTATCAGAATCATTGAAATTATTGATTTTATTGACGATGATTACGATTTACATGCGTTGGATTTAATTTTATACGGAATACCAAGGCAAATATATAATAGATCTGATCATTTTCATACTCTTTCTGATCATCCTTTTTTTCAACGGTTTCGATTAACCAAACATACAGGATTAGAATTACTGATTTTAATAGAAAATAATATTGAATTTTATAACGACATGCATTTTTCTTTCAATGTTTTACTTATTAATTTAATTAGTTAGCTCTTCGTGTTCGCTTTCTTTTTTCGTCTGATACCATTTTTGCTAAAAACAATGAATATATTTAATTACACTTCTATTTTAAAAACTGTAATTCTATTTGAATCGAACTTACCAATATAACCTCCAAACTTTGACATAAACAAAATCAACTATGAAAAATCTCTAAATTTTATTTTTCTTGTTACTAAAAGTAGAATTTAAACAGCTTAAAAATATATAAACTACACTTACTTAAGGTTATTGAAAAAAATATGTGTTTAACAGTAGATAAAAATTAAGTGATACTTAATGTAAGTTCAGTTTTATTAAGTGTAAATTTAAGAAACGTCGGTGCAACCGGGCATAAAACACAGATTAAAACTTGATTTAAGCTTTAATCAAGTGAAATACAACCAGGGATTTGTTAACTACTGGATGGAAGTGTATATCGTTATATGCATTTCTTGTGTACCCGGCTAGATTAAGAGAGAACACAGGAAGTGTGAGTGAGAAAGATATAGATAATTCACTACAGATAATTCCACTTTAGACAAGTGATATTAATATTCATATCTGTCATATTCACATCTGTCAAATTCACGTCAAAAATTAATTGTGTTTAAGTATATAGCTTCATTTCCACCGATTGTCCTAATGCGTAAGAGCTATAATTAATGCTTAAGAATTAAGAGCAATGCGTAAGAGCGTAAGAACAAAAGATTGCAAACTTCTAACCTGAACTGTCAACCGACTATCTATTTTATAATTATTAAATTTTTAATTTTTCGGTAGGGATATAGATACAGAAAATTATGTATATGACATATTTAAAAAAAGAAGAATTGCTGCTGCAATTACAGTCTGCTAGACAACAAGTAATAGGGAAAAAATTGTGACATTTCTGTTGAATTAGTCACTAAACAAAATAGCTGGAAATGGTAAATTATCATAATGCATTAAGTCTTGTGCACTAATCATTATGCCTTAAGCAATAAAACATTCGGTGGAAATGAGGCTTATTTGATCATGAAACGTGAAATAATTACGAATACAACAAATGCAACTCTAAATAAGAACACATACAAGAATATGTCAATTTTATTTGTCAAATTATTTTTTAGAAGAAATCATAATTTTAATCATAACTTACTATTGAAACGACGCAGCACCGATCATCACATATTTTGAAACACAATTTTCAACACAAGACCTTCGAACCATTGTCATATATTAAAATAATTATAGTTCAATGATGATATCAAGAATAACCTAAAATCTGTCAAACCTGTCAAGCAAAGACAACAAATTAGAATTATGTATGACTATCTCTGTCGATCTGGCCGGGTACATGGTAAAGATTCACTCGCTCCATCTAGTAATTAACAAATCCCTGAATACATACACAGTAACAGCTGTCAACCATATTAGCTCTAGCTGTCAATTTTCACTTATAACCTCTAAACAGACACATGTGAAATAATGCCATCTAGCGTCATCTTGAGAAATAACCGCTCGTTTTATACAGACCTTTTACGATGATTTGTCGTAAAAAGTATGCTCATGCTCAGTCGATATAATTGTACAACAAAATTGTATTTAACAAGTTAGTTTATTCATAATGCAGTATATTTCGTATGTATTTCCATTTAAAATCATTTAAAATATTAATATAAACTTTGACACATGACACATGTCACTCATGTCAGTCACAGTCCACAAGAAAATACTATTCGTAATGAAGTATTTTTTATATTTATTTCCATTTAATATATTAAACTAAACTTTAACACATATTAGCCACATAAAAACAAACAATAGCATAGGGAAGTAATAATTTTCGTAATACCACAACGTATCGTAACGTGTGCTAAAAGAGGTGCACTACTAATTTTCATACTGCCATTTATAATATAGTAAAAATTAGATACAACTGCATGAAAAAATACATGTTACCAGCCATATAAAAGTGAAAAAATCAAACCTCGATCGGCGTTTGTTTTTTTTACATAAAGTTATAACTATATCGTGTATGGCATCGACCTTTAACTAATAGACGCAGCGTACGAGCAAAACGCTTGTCCCGCCATAACGGTGCAGACACAGTATATCTCTCCTTCAACAGTACGGAAGTTAAAAAAACGCGCAAAATAAAAAAATCCCTAAATTGTTATACTTGGTGCATAATCGATGAGTATAGATTTTTAATAAAATATATTATATATAGGCCATCCAGCGAATCAAGCGGTTTACGTCATAAATACAATATCACTAGAAACAATGACGTCATATGTTACATGAGCATGTAAAACGGATTAAAATATGATCTGTCTGGTATAATTTTTTTTTTTCAGCGAAATCCAATTTTATTTAAAATATTCTGAACGATACTGCTTACGCCGTTATAAATATTTCATTCTTGTAGTATATGTAACAAACTATCTAGTATTATGTGAGACCCTTAAGAAAATACAGAATTTCTCACTGTTTCTGTACATTGCGTACAGCGTTTGCCACACGCTGTACATATAGATTTAATTTTCAAAGTATTACTGACAAATGAACGAAATATTACCTCAATATTACAATTCAGTGAAAGTAAGAGCCCGCCAATCTATTTTTCATTTTCAAAATAAATCAATAAATTAACTACAAGCTCTTGAATTTGACATGACAGAGCATTTGACATTTTGTCAATGAACAACGAAACCACAAACAAAATGAAATCACAATACAGGTTGAAAAGTATAATATAGACATATAATATTTAGTAATATACATGTTCAGAATTACCAATATTAAAAAAATATAATTAAACGTCATTTTTCAAAAATTTACAAAATTTTACTTAATAATAATATATCCAAATATAATTATTTCTACTAAAGGTGTCAAATACATAACAATAATAAAAAAATCAATAAAATACCGTTAATGAAATATATTTAAAAAAATAAAGAAAATTTCAAAAATCCCTAAACGATGACGTAAACCGCTTGATTCGCTGGATGGCCTATACATATTATATTATAGGGAATAAGTAATAATTAATAAGAACTTACATATGAAATGACACAGTTCAACTGTAACAAGGTGGGAATAGTGAAATAACAAGTAATGAACTTTAATATAAACTCTTCTAAATTATAGTTTCAATATCAACATTTTAATTCTGTTATCTTTGTAAGTCAAAATTCTGTTTAGAAATAATAATCATTCTCTCATATATCTGTTTAGACTAGATGTCACCGCGTAGACATTTATTTGTTGACAATTAACTATATAAGTTATTGGCTAGACTACGTGAAGTCTTGTTATTTTACTATGGATGCTACACCCTCGCACCCTTCTTTAGATATACGTCTGAAGAGATAAACCTTTGTTTTAAAGCAGTCGCGTTTTAAGATTAAAACGAGTCAGGTCAGACATGTAGTCTGTGTTTAGTTTTTGGGCGTTTACGCCATGACTCGTAATTAGGGTTTATAACAGTTTAGTTTAGTATTAATATAATTTTGTATAATGAGTTAGTTTAATATAAAAAATATGTGTAAATAAAAGTTAGTTAAAGTTAAAGTAGTTCAAATATTGTGTGTGTGCCATCCATCTATCCATTTAAGATGTGTTCATCATCTATCATCAAGTGTTTAGTGATAGTGTGAGTGTAAGAGGGTGTTCCTCCTCAGTTAAGTGGTGGACAATACAACAACCGTCCTGTTCAAGTGAACGTCCACCAGTTCGGCAAAGTGAGACAAAGTAAGAGATAAAGTGTCATCGTTGAGTAAGAGAACAAAGAGAAAACAGCAGCTTCAAAGACCCCCCCCCCCCCCTCCCCCACCCTGTTACATTGGCGCAGTCTCGGGTAGGATAATATAGAGTATTGTTTTACTCCGTATTTATCCGAAAAGTTCCTATCAGTTAGAAATTATTAGTTTGTGACCGTGGAGAGGGAAGTCAGCGAAGATGTATCCGTATTCGACCACGACGCCAACGATGACACAGCCGTATCAGCCGTCACCAAATATGCTTGACGTATTACTGTCAATAAATACGTTTTCGGGTGATGGCAGAGTGGAAGAATACATCCACAACATGGTTTCAGCGAGCAAAGTAAGAGATAAAGTGTCATCGTTGAGTAAGAGAACAAAGAGAAAACAGCAGCTTCAAAGACCATCACCCCCCCCCCCCCCCCCTGTTACACAACCGCGAACGTACTGGTGACTGTACGAATTACACCGTTTCTCCATTATTTCGTCGCATACACACCTCACAACACATATACGTTTGTATTGACAGAAATAATTGTAAATGTTCTCCAAAAAAATAAATAATACACAAACAGTCACGAAACGTCAAATGTAGATTTTGACAGCTATTTAGTAATAGAGAGCGATGTATAGAGGTTTACATATGGCTGAAAAAGATGTACAATGAGTACGAACGCATGCGCATTATACTTTAACTGAGAAGTTCCGTACTGTTGAAGGACAGGATATATATTTCTATCCTTTTATGTTGAAGCATTATTCTAACAATAAAAGAATAGGAGACACTTGGTCCATTAGTTTAAAGGTCGATGGTGTATGGTATTAAATGAAATGTTTTTTGACGGGTTGCCATTTAAAAATAGCAAAAAATTGATAGCTCGATCGGCTTTTGTTTTCTGCATAAAGTTGTTAGAACTAGTTAGAACTATGTCGTGTTTGGTATCGAATAAGAGGTGAGAGGTTCGTCAAGGGCTGCAATGCAGAAATGTCAAAAACTTGATAGCTCGATCGGCATTTGTTTTCTGCATAAAGTTGTCAGAACCATGTCGTGTTTAGTATCAAATAAAACGTTTTCTGACATTAAGGGCGGGTTTTTCAATGTCCTGGCAAGTGTCTGTTAAGTCTCTGTAAAATTTATCCTCATGGTAAACACCTATTTCAGTTTTTCAATGTCATGTTAGCGTTACCAACAGGATAATTAATAACAAGCAAAACGTTGATAACAACAATGTTGCGTCGATATACAGCAAAATTATTGTTTAATCCTAATAAATTAATATAAAATATATTGTGTGTTGTTAAAAATATAATGTATAACGCAATGTTGTACTGATCACTCGAAATTGAGAATTGCCAAGAAGACATGATCAAACCTGCCTGCTCTTATAAAATACTGAAATTCGCTACCTTTTCTAATTAATGACCAATGAGACAGTATATTTTTTAAGAAACAGAACATATGTGTACATTTGTAGGCAAAATCCCAGTACAAATTTACAACTGCTTGATGCTTGAAGCCCGAAAGATACATATATGTAATAAAATAAAATCCACAATGATATAAAAGTCAGTAGTAAAATACATAGTTTTTCCAATCTTCAGTTCATGTATTCTTACCATATATTGCTACAAACTAAAGCAAACTTTAAATTTGCTTGAACACCACAGATTCAGTACTGTCAACAACTGCAACTGTCAATCACATTCGAAACAAAATGTATGGGAATATGTTCAAAATGACATGTGATTCCTTACGAACATAGCAAATATCAGTTTTAATTATTGCCAACTTTAAAGTTGACAACCAAACCCGACTGTTACTTACCGAATATATAAATTCGTATTGAAAAACGCATTTTCATTACCATGGAGTTTATCTGATGGATAAATTTAATCTGTTAGGTAGTTATCAAACACTTTAACAAGCGATTGAAAAACCGGCCCTAAATGTGCAATCATCAGAAATGTCATAGATGTGACAGCCTGATCGTAATTAAAATATCAAGTACACATGAAACATAAGATAGTTGTTATGATGTTTTTGAGCTGCCATTAATTGTATGAAATATTACAATAAAATAGAAATTTTCACTTCCGACGTGCGATCTTAAGCACACATTTTTTTTTACATTTAATTCTTTTTTTTATTATTTACCTACGCTGAAATTAAGATAATAAACTAGTAAAACCAAGTGTTTGCTATTTTTATGCTCAGAGAAAAATAACTGTTATAGAAATTTTATAAATTCAATATGTACAAATTATTTTAAGGTACAAAGAACTTATTTTTTCTCTCGTGGGTTCAGTAACCCTGTAATTTATTTCTAAAATTAAAATTCCCTCTTCTTACTTGAGAGTAATTGAAATATTTTAAAAGTTGCTATTTTTATGGCCATGGCACCATGACCAATACTTGTAAATACTGTCTTTCCGTTTACGCGATATGATACAAAATGATCTGTTATCTTATTAATAGGTTTGCAACTTGCGACGAATATTCGGCAACTAATTGGCATAATTTTTTCTATTCGGCCAAATACCGAATAGTAATGCATTATTCGGCTGAATACCAAATAGTTTATAATAGAATGTTACAGAATATACAGGATGTTATGTAAGTAAGCGTACAATGCTTAACCGATGATAGAAGTAACCCCATAAATAGTAAATCTGGCAATAATTTTTGTTTTAGATGCTTTATATAAGAACTGGAGCTCCTTAAAACTAACCAACATGGTTGAAATTTTGCAAAAAAAATCAATGTATTGTCAACACTGTCATATAAGGTCATTGGCGTAGCGGCAGATAATAGGTATTGGAGATTTTTACAATGAAAAGCTACATGTTTATCATTGACGTAGATGGAATTTTAATATTCAATAAACTGAATATAAGTTGTACGTCAATTCAAAACGCGTTTCATGCCAGTTTTAACAATCAACATTTTTTCTCCAGGGATCGCATTGATTTTTATATATTTTTATAATAATTTAAACCATGCCGTAATTGGTCAGTTTTATGGAATTCCATTTCACAGAGAAAGCATGTAAAGCAAAAAATATTTCCAGATTTTCTATCTATGAGGTTAAGCGTTGTACTTGTACGCTTATTTATATAACACCCTGTATTTCACGTATTTAATTGGTTAATTTTTGAGTGCAATGAAACACACATACGTATGTATATTAAAATATTGTACCGGGTGATGCACGAAATCAGTTACATAAGCCTTGAACATAGGAAATTAGAATATTTTGAATATATGCTTCCCATTAAAACTGATTGTTAAAACATCGTACACATGTCTGTGAACACCTATTGCATCATTTAAATAATTAATTCATCAAAATTAATAAAGAATAATTAAAGAAAATTTAAAATGTTATAGCCAATTTAAAGTAATACATAATGAATGAAGATACACCCAAGTGTGAAGTTGAATTATTAAGGATGAAGGAAGGTTTTAAAAAGAAAAACCCCGAAGTCTTGTTCACACTGTTCTTTTATTAAAACGTGGACCGAACTTAGTACTATTAGAATGTTACACTTTTTTATAACTCAAAAATTTAATTTAACAATGAATTAAGGCAATTTTTTTTAATAATATGTTTGTGTTTTTGAATATTTTTTTATTTGTAAATTGTGTCGTGTGGCTATAATATTGTTTTGATTTAATTGTAGTCAAAAACCGGTGCTGAGGATGGTTACTAAGTAACCGAAACCGGTCCACGTTTTAATAAAAGAACAGTGTGAACAAGACTTCGGGGTTTTTCTTTTTAAAACCTTCCTTCATCCTTAATAAAGTAATACATATTAGGAATAATACAACCTTTTTAGTTTTCATTCTGTAAATTTTATTATTTCCAACGTTTCGGCACCATTAACTGGTGCCTTCTTCAGGGAAAGTGACAATTTAATTTTGTTGGTGTATTCCGTTACTCCCCCAAAAAATTCATAAATCTTCTTAAACACATACAGAGACTTCGTTGCATGTTGTTCTTTTTAATAAATTGTATTCATTGATCGTTGTGCAGACATTTACTCATTTTTATGTAATGTATTTCATGTATTTTTTTCGTGCCCTATTACTGGGTCTTTACCTGTTGCGCATTGTATGGATAAATAAATAAATATTTTTAATATCTACATACAGCGAACACAAGCAAATAGTACAGAAGCACAGAACACTGCAGAATGCCTCTGAACGGCAGGATTGTCTAAATGTTATTTTCATTCGAATCCGCTGAAAGGTTCACTCTGATTATTTTAGCAACCACTGAAGTTTGGGGTAGTACAGTGATGGAATGTACAGGGATAGCATTGTAACTATAATTTTGTTTCTCATTATCAGGGTTGAAAATGATAGGAATTATTGCACATGATGTTGTGAGTTGTTTATTAGTTACATTTTCATTTGTATTGAGCTGCCTTAAAAGGTCAACGCCAATAAGGCAGGATATACATTTTGATTGAATAAATGGTTTGATGTGAATGGTTTTTGAGTTATACTCCTTCTAAATAGTACGTATGGAAGATGTATCCATGGGTTCTGGTTGATAACCTAAGTAACACTGACCAACGGTCGACCAAAAAGTGACGTCGATTTTAGGTCGAATTTACGTCATATACGGCCGTCTATGCGAAGTCATTGTGACGTTGTTTTTTGGTCAAAAATAGGTCTATTTAGACGTCTATTCGACGTCATTGTGATGTTGATTTTTGGACAAAAATTGGTCTATTTAGATGTCTAATTAGACGTCACTGTGACGTTTTTTGGTCAAAAATAGGTCTATTTAGACGTCTAATCAGACGTCTATACGACGTCACTGTGACGTCTGTTTTTGGTCTGAAATAGGACTTTTTAGACGTCAGATTTGTGGACAACGTGACGACTTTATTTGGTCGTAATTAAGTCTATTTAAACCTTTTTCAGACGTCTAATTTGACGTCTTTATAAAAACATATATTTCGTTTATTTTTACTTTATTTTTAATATTATTAAAAATAATATATTGTTTACTATAATTATTTTTAAAATTCGAATAAATATAATACCAAACTTATTTTATACATATATGTATGATATATATTTTTATTTATGTATCGTTATCACCAAAAACTACGAATAGAAGCAAATTTGGCACATCCAGAAATTAATAATAATATAAATATATATATATATATTTACATCCCGCTATCGTTGCTGCGTCCTTTCATGGCTAGGACATTGTGGCAACCACCGAAAGGAATAGAGATAGGTATCGGCTTTATAAAGTATATCTACTTATTTTTCCCCCTGATTATGAATTTCGGTTCAAATTTCAATAAAGTCGATTTACAACGATATACATTTCCTTTCATTTGACGGACATTATGAGCTCCTCCATTCTGAGTGAATCCGACGTCCACAGTATATACTTCAGACATAATCAGTACTTGTGACGTCCAATTTGTATATTTTTATTCATACTACCGCTACAGTGACGTCCAGCAGCGTTGCCAATATTAAATACATTATTCTGATGCAGAAACCAAAGTACTCTTTCACAACAATATGCATACTTTGCTGCAAACATCATGGATGTTTGATAATGGTAATTTCTTTTGGCAATCTTTAAGTAATTTGAAAAGGGAACTGTTAATTTGTCATTTAAAATGTCATTTTTAATACTTAATACTTTTGTTCTAAAATTAATAGGAAAAAAAATTCTCCAAATTAAAATTTTACCATTGTATTTCTCATACATATAACAAAAATAAAGTAGAAACCCGTTATACAAGTAAACAATAACAAAATCTTAATAATGTATATACAGTAAAAGAACTCGATGGTATAAAATGTGATAGAAATGTGAAATGTTCTTGCACTTAGTGTACAAGAACAACAATTCTATTTTCTCCGACGGTAAATGTAAATATGTGAAAATAAGTGAAGAATGAACTATTTAAATAACCCCAAAATCTTACAATTAAAAAGTACAGATATTTTTAATAACAATTTAATATGAACTGAATTAATACTTGCAGTATTTTTTTCAGTAAAATTTGCTGTCATCCTTTGTATCAAAGTCATAAAAATTTTGTGATAAACAACGTATTTGTTACATGTCAATAAAATAGTGAAGAAATATAATAATAAGGTTAATATGATTATTAATCTCCGATTTTAATATTTTTATTCTATTTGGTAAACAAATTATTTGTAAAAAAGAGTGAAAATATGTGAAAAATAACAGTTTGGATGCACTTCGGCTATTTGTGTAATAAATTCAAATTTTTATGAAATTTGTAATAATAAGCTTATTATTAATATTCAATTCCGATTTTAATACGCTTATTCTAAGTAAATAGCTATTTGTTGAACAAATTATTTTTCACATGTCAATAAAATAGTAAACATATATGAAAAGCAGCCGTTTGGGTTCGGCTATTTTTCCAATAAATTGAAATTTTTACGGAAATTACAATAATAGGCATATTATTAAGAAAATTCTAATTGACATAATAAGTCAGTGTCAAGTGCAAATTACACAATATGTTTGTGTTATAATTTTACTGGAAATATAGAAATTTTCTATGTGGTATTTGTACAAAATACATGGAACTGCCAGAATGCAATGTAATGAAATACTGGAAATGTAGAATCTTTTGCTAGAAACTTTTTGTATGGCATTTGTATAGAACTGAGGGAAGGTAATGTGATGGCCACATCAAATTTTTTTTATTTAACATAGGAGTATAGTCGAAATTCTGGAAATTTGATAAAATATTATAAATCACAGCAAAAGATAATTTTAGAGCTTTAGCTTGTGAACTGTTCTGAAATTATCAATCTCCCCTGAGAGTTATTGAGCCCCTTCGGAGAAAATAAAATGAAAAAATCTGATGTGGCCAATACAATACCTCCCGCTATTTCATTTTTATTAATTTAAATTCATACCTATTTTTTTTTTGCAATGACAGATTTGAAATATAAACTGTGTAACATAGGAATTTTGTTTATCTTTGAAACAAAGACATCGGGATTTATAAAAAAGATTATTTTTTAAATTTATCTGTAAAATAAATAGAAAAATTATTAATGTATACCTGTAGAAAATTCAATTAGCTTTAATTTTCATGGCATAAAATGCGCAAAAATGATATTTAATGGTATTTTTTGACGAAAAACCATTATAAGCTTCAAGTAAAGTGCCGTTTCTGGATATCCGATTTACACCAAAATCTAATGGTTTCCTTCCATATTAGAATAGGGTTAAAACTCGCTTTAGAATTTTCTGAATGATAGTATTTGAGTTAGAGCGTTGACAAAATCCATACACACACATACATACATCATCGTGAAAATGATAAAATCGGATTCTAGTGACCCTAGAACGTGGTCATTTATCAAAATCTCTACATGCGATTTTTAGCAAGATCCCTATAACTCCCTTACCAAGGGTAGCGGGAGGTAAAAACAAATAAGTGAAATATTTATTATTACATCGAACAGTCCTGCTTATTTCCAGAGAGAGTATTTCATAAACATTAATTTGTTTCATGAATCTTTTGTTGTTACACATAAACAAATTATTTATCCGTGTTTCTTTCTATGTTTGCATATAGATTGCAATAAAAATACGGTGCTTTTAAAAGTCATTACTTTTGATCATTTATATTTCTACATATCTCACTAACGCATATAATAAAATTTTTCAAATTACATTATAATAAAAATAAAAAGCAAATATTTTAACGTATTTAAACTATCTAAAATGTATAAAAATATTTTCTAATTAAATGAAAACACTTCACACCTCAAGTAGAGGAGAAATAGGAAGAAGTACCCAGAATAAAAAATATCTATATTTAATAAATCGTTTGTAGTACATATTAATATGTTTTACACATTTTTTCTTTTAATAATTATTTCTACACTCTCTTTTTCGACTCTACTTAAAATTTCGGTCTTCGTATTTTAGATCAAAAGTTTAAAAATATTTTATTTATATATTTCTCTGTAGCATACCGTGCTCATATTTATTCCATACATTTAATCATTAATCTTGTCACCCTTACAACTGGCTTTTATTTACAATTTACTCAATATTTTGTTCTTAATAATTCAGCTTTATGATACGAGTATTTATAAATAATTACCTTTTTACCTTCCGTCACCTTTAGGTAAGGAAGGTATTGTCTTTGGTCAAAAAATTCGGTGGTGAGTTTTTAATGAATAAGCACGTTTTAGGGTCCTTACAATACAAATTTACTATTTTTAAAATGATGTCTGTATGTATGTATGTATGTATGTATGTGTGTGTGTCCGTGTGTGTGTGTGTGTGTATGTGTGCCCGTGTGTGACAAATTTTTCTCCGACGATAACTCCAATACTAAAATTCTAAAAATTATAATTCTTTCGTATTCCTCTTCTATACATCCATATGAAGAGTTGATTAGATTTTGGTTATAATTGATCCACCGGAAGTACCCTTATTTGAAGTTTTTAACAGTTTTTCTTAAAAAAACGAAGTTAAATATTATTTTTTGACATTTTATTATTATATATATTAAAGAAAATACTCTTCTCTATACAGTTTGATTATACATTTTCCTTCATATTCAATAGATGTAAATTTAAAGCATTATAAAGAAATTAATTTTCAAAAATTAGTCAGCTTTGTTATTTATCATGGAAACAGCTGACATAATTATTCAAAAAAATTTAATTGACAGATGTCAGTTGCAAGTGCAAAACCAAATATGGAAAAAAGTGTAGGATCTAAAATTGATATGTCATAGCGTTGCTCGCAAGTGACATGCAGACAAAGGCCAAAGAGAAGATGGAAGGACATTACTTACTGTAGTTTATGTTATAATTTTATTGGATTTATAGAACCTTTTCAAATGAACTTTTGGTATGGAATTTGTAAAAAAATAGTATGTGTTTGTGTTCGATTTTACATGATATTATATAGAATCTGTTCCAAAGACCTTTTGGTATGGGATTTGTACAAAATACCTCGAATTGACGGAAGGTCTTGTGCTGGCCACAACAGATTTTTTAAATTTATTACATTTGTAAACCATACATTTTGACTTCATAGTTTATTGATTTTGTATTTGCTCAGCGGATTTTACAAGTGCAAAACAAAAGGATTGATTACATAAATATTAATTTAAAATACTACCAGGAGTGCACAATGTAGATTTAAATACGATTAGAAGAGTTGTGCGCTAATGTAGTAACCCAATGTTACACTGTTGCCAAGCGTACGGAGTTCAGAATGTCGGTGGAATGAAACTTCAGTATATACAGCGTATATACGCCTGACGACACTAGCGCCGCAAGTAGAATTTTTTTGAACTACAAAAAATATACATTTTCCATTCCGCTATCATTCTGACGTCCATAACAAATTTTGCTATACGATACTAGAGGCCCCCCTGATGTCAGAAAAAAATTTATAAGGCCATGTGCATATGACGTCCGGTATACGGACGTCTTATGCACAAGGACGTCACTTTGAATGTAGAAAATTACACAGGGGACGCCACAATGGTAGTGGGATGTAAATATATATATATATATATATATATATATATATATATATATATATATACCTGGAGTATTTTTTAACGTGAAACATTGAGTTTGTCATATCCATGGTTACGACTTCATATTTGATTGACAGCAATGTATTTGCCGTTCCATTTAAAATGAAACATAGGGAACGAATCTGACAGAAGTAGGTATTCTATTTAAATATTGTAAGAAATTTAGCTGAGTCAGAAAACCACTCGAGAGTACTAAACATATTTCGGGCACAAGGTGCACACATCTAAATTTAATTTTTAGAAAACAGGTATAATTATTTACTTAATATTAACCTCTAATGACATCTTGTCAATGTGACAGATAACTCTTGAATTTCCCTATAAGTTATGATTTGACATTTAATTGACAGCAATGTATTTGTCTGTTTCACTTAAAATGACACATGGGGAATGAATTTGACAGAAGTATTATATTTAAATATTGTAAGAAATTTAGCCGAGTCAGAAAACCACTCGGGCACAAGGTGCACACTATATTTTTTCTACAACTAATTTTAAATAAGAATGCAGATATAATTATTTAAACGAAATTAACCTCTATTGACGTCTTATCAAATGTCAAATTCGTTCCCTATTGTAACGTTACCGACTAGTGAAAGAGACCCCAAAACTAGGTTGTGTGTGTAAAAATGTAACCCCAAATGTTCGTAATCCGAAGTGGCTGTCAAGAGCGTGAGAGAGAGGGTTGTAGGAGTATACTAATTAGATTCCTTCCAAAAGAGAACAACTCTTATGCATTTATTAATAGTAATTACATGTCATATCGAGAATGTCATCATAACAAACATAATAACTGGTGTTGTGGCTAAACAAGCTACCTGGCGAGATGTGTGATGTCTGAACCTGGTGCGTCGCCCTGCATTGACTAGGACGGCGAGGACGCATCTTCTCCGGAGTCGCTTCTCCTCGTGCCAGGGAAAAAACCGTCCGCAAAAACTGGCAGAGAAGTGGCCAGCATCACAGCATCGTGCACAGCTGTAGTAAACTGGACGTAGAAGCTCTCATATTCAAACCGAGGACAGAAAAGTCGCGCCAGGTGAAAACGTGGTCGCCAAATGGGTCTGCGCTCGGTCTCTGGGCAAGCGGACGTTTTATTGGAAAATGGCCGGCAATGGTAAAAGCTGCTGAGAGTACAGCAACATGTGATTTTGGATTAAAACAGGTCAAATACTGTAACAGATCATATGTTCAAACAGAAATGAGCACAACTCTGGTGTGTTCAGAATAATATTTCTACGTATTGCTCTCTGTAAATCGCAGTAATTATTACAATGTATATTTTATAATCTATTGTAGTTAAATACGATAAACAATTATAAAATCCTGGAACAAGTAATCATCAGGAAATAAATATATAAAGATAATAAAGTAATGCAACAGTAATAAACAGTCATCGACGGAACATAAAGATCCATTAGACAACAATGCTGTAAATAAATACAAGCTGAAACAATCACAGTAAAATAAACAAATAGTAGTCAACTCGAATAACAACAGAGCTGAAAATAATAGTGATTTCATCAGTAAAAGGCTTAATCAAACATGGAAGTCTTTATAAGGTTGAAACGCATTAATTACATTGTCCTGTAATAAAAATATTTATATTAAGGTTGCTTTATGGAGAGGTAAGATTCTCCGAGACATTGTTACGTGGTATTAAAACCATAACTTAGACCTGGTCGTCGTCTTCAAGACTCACACCTGGTGATGCAGCAACTACAACAGAAAGAGCGTTAGAAGAGACCTGGACATCGTCTTCAAAGTCTATCAGGTTTCCACCTGAACGGAGCTACGCGTCGTGATATTGCAACATAAGCAAGCTGTCGAAACAGCAACTCGTGCACAGAGCAAAGCTACCGGCACCATAGAGCCAACGGTTATTGTCCGTGTCTGGGCTCATCCCACATTTCGGGAAAAGAGTTCAATACAAATGTGCAATATCAACAAACACATTCCAAGCAATGGAATGGTAATTGTCATCTCTAGTACCGGGAATTGAACCCGGGTCTCCTGAGTGTAACAGACTCAGATGTCCTACCACTAGACGATGCTAGAACCACAACCATCATTCCACCACAGAGTAGCAAAACGCTGAAACAAAATAAATGATAATTTAAGTAAGGACGTGGTGCAAAAAGGCTTATAAATGATGGATTCCGGGGTACGTGGTGGATAAAGAGTAAATTACGAGGCGGATGGTAAAAAGGAAACTGACTCCGTCCGGAACCCACGACGGTACATCAAGGGATTGGTAATAATAATGAGGTAAAAAGGAAGCTGACTCCGTCCGGAACCCACGACGGTACATCAAGGAATTGGTAATAATAATGAGGTAAAAAGGAAGCTGACTCCGTCCGGAACCCACGACGGTACATCAAGGAATTGGTAATAATAATGAGGTAAAAAGGAAGCTGACTCCGTCCGGAACCCACGACGGTACATCAAGGAATTGGTAATAATAATGAGGTCAAAAGGAAGCTGAATCCGTCCGGACCCCACGACGGTACATCAAGGGATTGGTAATAATAATGAGGTACCTAGAGTTGAAGGAAGAGGTTTACGTAATGAACAAATGTGTAAAATGGTAGATATAGTAGTTAGATGGGAAGCGAGACCTTAGGTCGTCCAACTGGACGTGGAGGAAATATTGTTATGGCGGTTGTCTGTCGAAACTAGCCGACTCTAACGGAGAGATATGACTGCACTAGGTGCAACAGGTAGGGTCAGTTGTGAAGATGGTATTATGAGTGAGACTAGGTCTCACGACCAAGGAAGCTGAAGGGGTTACCCAACTACTGAACGCAGCCAGAGGCCAAACCAGCTCTTAGAGGAAGACCTCGCTATGAGTAGTGAGACTAGCTCTTAGATGAAGATGTAATATAAATGGAAGGACTTACTCTCTTGAAGAAGAAGTCTAGGTGCAGGGAAATTCTCGCAGACTTCTGGACTCTATGAAGAATAGAAATTCACTATCTCGAGGCGCATGCTGGCCTTGTTTATATACACAATCCCCCACCATGGTCTCAGCAGTGGAAAAATACCAATACGTACAGTCTTGAGAAAAATAAACTCACGAGCTCCAAGAGCGTCGGCAAACTCACTCAAATGGGAGTACAAAACATCCTATAGCCTCCCGATACTACGCCTGTGATCATCGTTGAACACCTGCAAGCGATGACTTCATCACTTCTCCCCTGTTTCCGGCGTTTTACGACTCTAACCTATTGTTCGCTCTCGCTCGCTAGCCACAGATGTTCAACCTTCACCAAACTAAACCACTAAACAACAAACGGTAGCAGTGGCTCTCAAACATTTCTCGCCGCGGACCGATGTATATGAATCAACGCATTAAACAAATATACAAATCATACAAAAAAGATATCAATTAATTATAGAAACAAAGGGACAAATAAATAACTGCAAAACAAAAAGATATATTAACAATTACATGATATGCGGACGCTACACTATGTTTCATTTTAAATGGAACGGGCAAATACATTGCTGTCAATCAAATGTCAAGTAACCATGGATATGACAAACCCAATGTTTCACGTTAAAAAATACTCACGGTATATAATAATAATAAATGGACATATTAATTTTCAACATTTTAAACAAAACCTAGTAATGACAAGACAATCTTTAACAAATGTTTATAATACAAAAGCAAATGTATAAACAAAGGGAAATATAAATTTTGTAACTTGGTAGATATTGGGGTCTTCAGTAATGATCTAAAATCCTTTGGAATGTTGTGAAATTTTCGAAGAATAAATAATAATGTGTAAATGGTTAAAATAAAGCACACTGTCTTTTTGGTTAAAAATACTTTTATTGAAAATCGATTTCGCCCTAAATAATAATTTATTTACTGAAGATTGAGTTTTAAGTAATATTTTCTTCAACTGCCCATTTTCTTATATCGTATAATATATTATTGTTCTCATCACTTTTTTTGTGCACAACCGATTTTAAAGGCAAAATTTCTATAAGGAAAAAAGAAATACCTATATTAATTAAGAATACAACTAACATTTAGTATAGTATTAAGGTCCTAGCTGTGCTTGTTTTAATTCACTTGGAATGAAGGATTTTTGTCATTTAATTTATCGGCATACAGTAAATATAAATATTGAGGAAAACCAATTGTTTAACGTACTTCAACTATTATTACCGTCCATTTGCCACAAAACGATGTAATACATGACTTTTGAACTTTCCGCCTTAATTTCCAATGGTTTCGTTCCACGCCCTTCAGACATCACTATATTATATAATATTAATTTTCTTCTTTTCATGAAATTTTATTTAGCTTTAAGATAATAATAAATGAATTATATTTTCCCGGAATCGCTTAAATTATTTAAAAATTATTCATAAATTCTCAATTTATGTCATTTTGACAATTGTATTAAAAAAAAAAAAAAAAACAATGAAAAAGGTCAGGTTGTGTACCATCCATGATGAAATTTTCCATTGCAGTACTTAAAAGAGTCAGGTAAAATTTTACATGACATATAATACTGCAAATATGGACTTTCAAAACTCAAGATAGCCATGAAAATTTTTGACGGTTAAGGGAAATATGTATGTATAGACGCACCATCCGAAATTTTTGACATGTCACTTATAAAAGCTGTAAGCTGTAAAGGTGGCTGGTGGTTGCAAAGTCTACTGATTAACCACGGGAGAACATTGGAAATAAATTTTCATAATATGAACAATCAAAATTTAGTATAGGTATTGTAAGTAGATCAAATTCTGGTTATATTGCATATCATAATTATTATTTTTATAGCTACGGTAAGATATGAAAATGCCACTATGAAGCAATGGAGAACTGTGAACTATGCACGTGCACGACAATGGGCGAATAATTACAAATATAATTTATTTTTTTTTATAGATATAACAAGATGCATTATTTAATTAATTTGTATTTTTCGTGAATATTTATCTCTTTCAAAAATACTTTTTATGTTTAATATTTTATTGTAGGTATATTGTTTCACTTTATTTAATATTTTTTAATTAATGTTTTATATTAGAGTATAAATAAAACTTTAGAATTATTTATTTCTCCTAGTAATTTTTCCCTACAATCATTTATGTTTATACCATAAAAATGACGTTGCAAAAATGTCTTAAAATGACGTCTAAACAACGTCTTAAAATGTCTTCTAAACAACATCTTAAAATGACGTCGATACAACGTCTTAAAATGACGTGTACACAACGTCTTAAAATTATGTCTAAACTACGTCTTAATATGACGTCGAAACAACGTCTAAAAATGACGTCGCACAGCTCCACGCTGAGACGTCGATAGGACGTCTACTTGACGGAATTTCTGACGTCACTGTGACGTCGATATAAGGTCATTTGTGTTACTTGGGAAGGTTGGGGTTGACTTGAAAAATGTAATTTTTGTTGGAAATTAGGGCGTGTTTGATTTTGTGTTATATTAGGGCGTGGAACATTTTGTGGCAAATTCATGGGTTTTTGGACATGCTGGAAAGTTGGTGGCCGCATTTGAACTTGAGGTTGTCTTTGTGCATAATACACAGGTCTGTAATTAGGTTGTTAATATTTTGGAATGGATTTATTCTGTGTGGTATTGGTTGCAGATGGCGTTGTTGTGGATTTTGATAAGCTGGAGCAGGAATTGGAATTTGGTTCGATATTGTATGTTTTGTGCAATATTTGGTAGAATTTGTGATTTTATTGGCAAGATTTCGTGTGCTCGTTTAAAATTCGTTTGAGTGTTTAATGATATTTGTATTTGTGTGGAATAAAGGAAATTTTACTCTTCTACAACTACACTCATTACTTTTTCTATCCGGGTTTCTTAGTCGTACATTAGTTTAAATATTTGATGGCAAACTTCGTATGAATATTTTCAACGCAAAGTCATTATAATTTTGTTGTTTAATAATCCTCTCTTCCGGCCTTTGGTCACTTAGACTATTTAATTTTGAAATGATGAGGCTACGTGTATCAAATCTTGCACGTGGTAATCTATATTACGCTGATCACAAAACTTAATTGTAGAGCATTTTTAATTTCGTCCCATGGATTTAATTCTGTTTTCAAGCCTATTAGTATTAATGCTCGGCCGGTTTACTTTCCTAGAATGGCCCTGATTAAGAAATTATATAAAGCTAAAATTTAATGGATTACCGAAAGTATTGATTAAACTTTGAGAAGACCCCAAGGAGCACAAATTAGTTTGTTATTAGTTCTATTAACTTTAAAAAAAACTTTTCTTAAAACTTTTTAACTTGTATTATACCTTTTATGCAACGATAATTTACTGATTCTAACGTTTATACGACGTTAATGTCAGGCGGGTGGAGAATCTATTCAACTAATTTACAACGTTTTTTTAACTACTATATAACTTTCTATTATCACTTAAGTAACACTTACATGCAATAGTTGCATATGTATTTTGCATGGACTATAATATGTTGGTTTCATTAAAGTTAATTGATAAGAGATATATTCACTAATAAAACTATAATATGGGTTACTATTCAAACTACAATACAGATTTCTCAGCAAACTATTTTCTACCGTAAATTCATATTTTATATCACGAGTCGTATAAGTAGTCTAAGCATGACTATGTTGTATAATTATATGTACCAAGACTTGTAATGTCTTCTGCTACTTTTTAAATCTAAGATCATCTTTATAAAGATCATATTTTTTACATATCAGTTGAACTCATTTTATAAACAAATTTATTTTTACTGTGAAATATTATATTATACTTGAAAAAAAATCAAGGGATATTATAATATCCTGAAATAAATAAAAGAAAATTTATTAAATTTTTATGAAAAATTGATTTTTGTATTTTTTTAAATCATTCGATATTATAATGAATAAATATATTATAATAAACCATATAGGAGAATAATTACTTGCAGAATATTAAATTAAAAACACAATAAAATTAATTTATACTAAATTTTACAAAATAGCTTCTAAACCAGTTTCTGTTTAAATGCATAAATATGGCCGTACATATTATAATTCGATATTTCAGTTTTAATAACTTCCTAAGAACTACTTTACATCAGTTTTTTATTTAATGTATTAAGTTACTTGGAAACCATACTCCCACTTTCTTCTTTTTAAAATAAAACTGTTATTTTTGCAGTTATTTAAAAGTTTTGAATAAATTTATAAAACTTTTATAAAACGGTAAACTAACTAATATGTGTAATATATGTAAACTTCAATGCATCTATACTAAACAATTATTTTTAAACTGTATTATAAAACTTTAAAAAATCTATTTATAAATAACTATCAATTACGTTTCTAACACTTCCTTTAATTTAGTGCGAAAGACATTAATAAAACTAAAACAATCGACGCCAATGAAACTTAAATATAAAACGTTTTAATAACTATTATGTGACCAAATAATAAGTACCACACATCATAACTTTGTATTGTAGTTTAGCAGACTAGAAAAAAGTTGTACAAGGCAAAATAACTTAAAAGTGTTATAATTCCGTTAAATGTAAGTTGCAGTAACAACATTATTAGTTATAATGTCTTAATAAAAACTCTGTGTTCCTTGGGACTCTATGAAAATGTTGAGAGTGTGAGGGTCGCTCTCATAATTTGGAATGCAATCTACAAATAACCGTAATAATTGGTAGTTTATCGGGTCAAGTAACTGAGGCTGAGCCGTTGAATGTGTTCACGGTGGCGTCATTTCTACGTGTGTCTCCCAAACTGAATTGGTAGAGAAGGTTTGATAAATTTGCTAGTTTGGTTTCAGACATAACTTGGTTTGAAATTTAATTAGTTGGTGGTAATAAATAAAAAATGCTTTCTTATTCTAATTGAACTGTTTGCTTTGTAGGACGGGTTTTATATAGGACTTGAACTTGTGCTTACATTAGTTCCTTCATTCTTTTCTTTGTTTGTTGTTTCTTTTCTTATCCTAGTGCCTATAGGTTCAGACGATGCTGCTCTTTCCACAGGACTTCCTATTCTAAGGTCTGACTACGGCGATGCTGTCCTCCACCAGGTCTTGCAGTTTCTCTTCAAAAGGCCTTCTCCGTGTTTGGTGTTTGGGTTGGTGGTAAACCGATATATCCTTCGATTTATTGCACTCCCGCACCGCGAAGTTTTACTCGATTAACTGTTGAAACAGAAGTTTTCCGTGCGACATGAATCACTTCGAGTATATTTTACCGAGACTGCGCCAATTTTGTTTTTTTACCTTCCGTCACCTTTAGGTAAGGAAGGTATTGTCTTCGGTGGTGAGTTTTTACTGAATAAGCACGTTTTAGGGTCCCTACAATACGAATTTACTATTTTTAAGATGATGTCTGTATGTGTGTGTGTGTCCGTGTGTGTGTATGTGTGTCCGTGTGTGACAAATTTTTCTCCGACGAGTTGATTAGATTTTGGTTATAATTGATCCACCGGAAGTACCCTTATTTGAAGTTTTTAACAGTTTCTTTTTAAAAAAACGCAGTTAAACATTATTTTTTGACATTTTGTTATTATATTTATTAAAGAAAATACTCTTCTCTATATGGTTTGATTATACATTTTCCTTCATATTCAATAGATGTAGAGTTAAAGCATTATAAAGAAATTAATTTTCAAAAATTAGTCAGCTTTGCTATATATCATGGAAACAGCTGCTCATTCAAAAAATTCTAATTGACAGATGTCTGTTGCAAGTGCAAAACCAAATATGGAAAGTATGGGATAAAAAATTAGTATGTCATAGTGTTCCTCGCAAGTGACATGCAGTGAAAGGCTAAAGAGAAGATGGAAGGACTGTATCGCAGAAGACTTGAGAAAAGAAGGACTGTGTGAAGAAGATGCGTTGGACAGGAATGAGTGGAAGAGAAGAGGAAACAGCGACCCCTAATAAAATAGGGGAAAGATGAAGCAGAAAGAAATGTGTCAATTACTTAGTGTATGTTTATGTCATAATTTTATTGGATTTATAAAACCTTCTCAAATGAACTGTTGGTATGTGTTCGTGTTCGATTTTACATGATATTATGTATATAGAAACTGTTCCACGGTCCTTTTGGTATGGGATTTGTACAAAATATATCGAATTGACGGAAGGTCTTATGCTGGCCACAACAGATTTTTTTTTTGAGAAAGAATTTTTCAAAAGAAAACTTACAAGGTTTGGACATTTATTATACAACGGTATACAAAATAAAAGCATTTTACAACTAGTACAATGTCTTATATACTATAAATGTGCTGATATAGCACTGACGACTTTTACCATAGACGTAGGCATGTTATTTTTTATAACTCGCTACTTTATTCTAGGCTTTTTCCTATTGGTAGATTTCTAAATACAAAACTTAAAATTAAACATATTTGGAGTTTGCAAGCTTCTATGTTAAAACGAAAACTAAATACTGTGTAACGGGCGGGTGCGTAGGGTGTAGTGAAAATCACCCTCCGTTGACGTACTGAATGGGCTACTTGCATGGTACTGAAAATCCGATTTCTATCACTATATACGTAATGTTATGTTGAAAACATATATAAAAATATAAATTTTATTTTAAAAAAGTTATTTGTTTTTAGTAAATTAAGAAAGAAAATTTACTGTGACGTCATTATATTGAACCGAGAAAGAGAACCATGTTTAAGAATGTAACTTATAGATGGCATTGCGTGCGAGAAAGTTTTAATTTGAATTTGACATTTTGCTCTCTCTGGGCTCTCAAATATATTAATTGCTTCACAAATAAACACCTAGGTAGTTACATGTAATTTAAAATATCGATACGAAAAAAACAAACTAAAATACTAACCTTCAAACTATTGTTGAAACGTCAAACAGGATATCTACATTACCCGTACAAACAAACGCTATGGCTTTACGATCACTCATTGGTGCGGCGTAATTATACGTCATACATGGCGGTAATTCAAATAATCAAATTTCATTATTTATTTTCTGGCTAATTAATAAAAATTTTGTCAAAAGAAAAAATAGGGGTAGAAAGTTTTTACCTGCTCTTCAAAAATATCAAATAAAAAAAGGTATGCAAGTAGCCCATTAAAGCTCAGACAGCCACAGTAAGAATATAAATGAAAGTTATACTTACCTGTGTCACTACGCTGACCTGTGCTGACTCTGGAAGGGGTTGACGGGGTTGTTTCACAAATAATTAAATGTTTTAGAAAAATAAGTAATTATAATTAAGATTTAGGAAAAAACCAATGTTACACACAAAAATAATATAAAGCAAAAAAATATAAAATATGTATTAAATTGAACAAAATTTCGTATGACTGTTCGCCTCCACGATCGGGCTGAGAATCACTCTCGTCCGTGGATACGAATATTTCCTAGGCTAGTTCAATTAACAACGTTGACACTTTTGCTGGTAATATTCCGCTTTTTCCAATATTCTGCAAAATACTGAGCGGAAGATCGCCAGCCGCATGTCAGCGATTTGCAACAGTCAAGGAGTTCATTCTATGAAAATACTGAATCACAAAAATTTTGAGTTCACACACGTGGCTGTTACAACTGATTTGTGAATGGCTACATAAGATAACATGCCTCCAATGTTCTTAAAACGAAAACTTAAAACAAAGCTAAATCTAATTTCGTATTTGTGAATGAACCTTATAGTCCGTTTGACATGATCATTTTGTTAAAAAAAAAAAAAATTAGTAATTGAAAACGAATATTTTGTCAAATATGATGATCTATTCAATTACAAATTTCATTATAAATTATGATATTATTTGATACGATCACAAAATTATGACTATTAAAAAAGGCTTATGAGAATTTTAAACTTGCTCTCTTATTGCCCGAGCAAACATAATTATAACGTAGTAAAAAAGGATTTAATATGCCATGAAAATAAAAAATGTTTCTCAAAGTAGTATAAACCAAAATTCCACATTATTTCATACTTGAATTTATTTACAAAAAAAAAAACCGCAAAATTTTAATTTTTATATTTATCTAGTGGCTTATGCATGTTTCTGGAAAAACGAAACCATCTTTACAATGGTCTATGAATAAAACAACTTAGCCCTAATTTAATTGATTTCCTCTTATAGTTTCCGAAACCATATTGGTGAGATTCGAAAAACTGACATTCTGTATAGGTGTAGCTTTAATTTTTTCTATGTAGTTTTTTTTTTACTAAATATTAAAACTTTTGAAGAACAATACTAATTTATGAAGTCAGTAAAGTACAAAAATGTCTATTTAAAAGGGAGCACATTAAAAATTAACAGTTATTTATTTCATAATATGATTCTTTTTAGGACTATTGGTGTGTGTTGTATCCTGGCCATGCAGATATGCTTTATTGTCCTATTCGCCGTGTTTGCTACATATGATAAATTTTCGAAGCCGGTTCCTTTTAAAGAGGAAGACTCAGAATTTGATTCAACTACTCCCTCAACTTCATCCAATAACACTGACTCGATACCAAGTGAATATTTAATGATTGAACTGCTCGACGTAAGGAATATTGCACGTATGTATTGTATACTCTTTAGTTTATACATACGTAAACATCGATGGCCAAGAACAATTTGATTCGTATAATAGGTTTCCAAGTTTTTTTATTTTTACCTCCCGCTACCCTTGGTAAGGGAGGTATAGGGATCGTGCTAAAAGTTACATATCGAAATTTTAGCAAATGACCACGTTTTAAGGTCCCTAGAATCCAATTTTAACATTTTCACTATGATGTCTGTATGTGTGTATGTGTGTGTGTGTGTGTGTGTGTGTATGTATGTGTGTGTATGTATGTGTGTGTATGTGTATGGATTTTGTCTTCGCTCTAACTCAAATACTATCATTCAGATAATTCTGAAACCTTGTATTTCTATCCTATTCTAATATGAAAAGAAGCCATTAGATTTTGGTGTAAATCGGATAGCCGGAAATGGCACCTTACCTGAAGCTCATAATGGTTTTTCTTCAAAAAATACCATTAAATGCCATTTTTTCGCATTTTATGTCTTATGAAAATTAAAGATTATTGAATTTTCTACAGGAATACATTAATACTTTTTCTATATATTTTACAGATAAGTTTAAAAATAATTTTTTTTTATTAGTCCCGAAGCCTAAGATAAACACAATTCTTTTGTCACACAGTTCATATTTCAAATGAATGTAACTGACAGTAAATGTCACTGTCAAAAAACTAATCACTTCAAATTAATAATAGTGACATTTTAAAAAGAAAATAGCATGCGGTGGAATCTCTTATTAGACAAAGCGGGCCAACATTATAACTTTTCTTCCCCCGTTAGTATATAAAATTTTATTTCAAATTTGACAATGACAGCTTACTAACAGCTCGATTGTTATTGAATTGGTTGACATCATGTTGACATATTTTTTAATTTAGTTGTGGCTTTGTTTATTTATGATATATACACATTTATTTGTGGTTGTTTGTGATTATTTGTGATATAAACAGTAAACAGTTTATCATCAGATATTGTGTGTGAAAAAACTTTTGTGAAAGAGACATCATATCGCGCATTAATTTCTGTATTCCAGACTGCATTGCGACAGATGTGTATTATATGTGTACTATATTAGTTCTTAGATGCATAATTAGTATTTTGTAAGCTCGGTATTAATTGTTAATATATTTTCCAAATCCCAAAAATTATTTACAAATGTTCAACACCGAATATGAAATGGGTAGAAAATTTTGAAAAATTGTGTAATTAGCGATAATAAAAAAATAGCACGGAAGAAATACGAAAAATTATTAAAAAGTTAAATCTCTAACAAGTAAAATACTTTGTATTATTAATTTACTACTTCACTCATTTTATTATAAATATAAAATATAACGTATATAATTTAATAGCTTAATACTTGATATAAATAAATTTCAACATCCGCTCATTGTGAGATCTTCAAATTTATTACCAAGTATTAAGTTATTGAATTCGAATCAATTCAAAATTCCCGCCTCCTATACATGAAACTTGTTCTTCCCACGACCAGGGGGCGCTGTACTTATAGTACCGGTTTTCAGCATTACAGTTTCCTATCTATAATAGTGTCTGTGATCTGTGGAAGATAGTAAATAAAGCAATAGTTTTCTGCAATGGAACAGTTTGCAGCGTTAGTATATACGTATGTATTTAAATTAATAAAAATTAAATAGCGGGAGGTTTTGTGTTGGCAACATCAGATTTTTTTAATATCTTAATCTGTACATAAAAATATTAGACCCGTATTTTGTATTTTCGCCGAAAAGTTCCTAATACACAAAAAAAAAAAATTCAATAAGTGAGACCCTGGAAATTCGACGTCGCTTGTGACGTTATCTACACCAGAACATCCGTTGTTAGATCTAAATGAGTGAAACACATATATGATAAACTTGCTGGGTATGTCGTTCTGTGTCACGGCGGAGACAAGGCACGCCCCCGGCTTGAGCGTTCCAGGCGTTCAAACAATCATTAGCCAATATCATGTCACAAACATGGCTGATACTGAATTTTAATCGCACGATTTAAATGCATCAAATTTCATTTTTAAAGTTTTATATATTAATAACTTACCTTGATTTATTGTTATTGGCACTTCCATACAGTTATTGGCATAGCTGAAATTCTGTAATTCTGTAATTTTCTATACCAAGGCGAGTTTCTTTATTCACCGATGAGTAGTGCACATTAATGCGCATGAATCGTAAATTCATCACACCGTTTCTTTATTCACTGCTGAATTGCAGATGAAATTCATCATACCGTTTCTAATTACCGCGCATTATCCATCGTAAATTCATCGCATGCATCGGCTTTGACTACCGATAGATTTTATGATTTTCGATGGGTCGGTAGTGGGGCGTTTAACGAAATGTTTTTAGGTTATATATTTGACATTTGCCTTTATTTCATAGTTGCAGGTGTAAGATTATGGAAAGAAAAATGCATGATTCAAATAAAAAAAATATTTCCATCACAACGGAAAGTTGGTTATAGATGCAGATAATTTTTATTTTAATTATGTATTCCATATCATTGCTCCTATTGCTGTCATCAGATTATTCATTGTTCGATGAAGAATTTGATGATTAGAATACAGCGACGGTCCCTTTAACCACACTTTTAACTATAAAATTTTCCATATCTGTTAACTGGTGTGGTGGTTAACTGTCAGTTGATATTTAAGGTTAGGAGATTCATCGTAATTTTCAGCAACCAGTTTCTATTCGGTTGCAGCGGCTATCCATCGGATCCATTAGCTATTCATTGTGACGTCATTTTCAGTTTCTGAAGGAATTCAGCGCATTAATTGTTGCTGAATAGAGAAACTCGCCCCCACTATAGAACTGTAACTCTCAACAAAAGCGCATCATGTGTTAGTGTCAAAAGTTAATAGTCCAGTCATTAGGTAGATTTACCCTGCAAAAGGTCGGGTATTTTTGGTTTTTGGATATATTATATATTCAGGGGTCCTAATAAAAAATCTGATGTGGCTAACACAGAACCTCCCGCTATTTAATTTTTATTAATTTAAATACATACCTACGTATTTACTGACGCTGCAAACTGTTCCATTGCAGAAAACTATTGCTTTATTTACTATTTTCTTTTTAAAATGTCACTATTATTAATTTGAAGTGATTAGTTTTTTGACAGTGACATTTACTGTCAGTTACATTCATTTGAAATATGAACTGTTAGTCCAGGCAACGAAGACCGAAAAGAGCCAAATAGCGGAAATAATTCATGTAGAGGCCAATTTTGGCACAGTTATAGGGGAAGGTGTACCGCAATAATGTACGTCGTTCGAGATGATTATAGACAGAAGGGGAGAACGGTTGGAATGAGTTCAGGGCTCCCCGTCACTGGCTGTTGGTCCCGTTATCCTCTGGGGCCTTGGTATTGGCGTTCGTCCCTATCAGGTACAATTCGGAACCCGCTACTCAATGTTAAAACTAATGTATCGTCTAAACGCCCTTTCATTTAATTACGACCTCACCCACTACGTTGGTGCTAGTATCAATTTTTTATTATTAATTTTACAGTATAATAAATGATTAACATTTGCATTCAAATAAATGCTTTGCATACTTTTCTTATTTCATGCAAAAATGGTTAAAATGTAAAATGTAATATATAGTAATGATGGATGTATCTTGAACATTAATTTTCTTCAAATTTTCATCATCATCGGTGCTGTCTTCGATGGGGGCTTCATTCGTACATGAGCCGAGGCACATCCCGCAGTCACCGGAGTAGGCAATCCCTGCTTTGAGGCAACCGCAGCGCACTCCACACCCAGTCGTGCATCGGCAAAAGATCGTGTTCAAAACAGAGTCGAGTGCTACAGGGTCGTTCGTGGTAACTGGGTTAAGGATCCCACGTTCTCTTTTAACCCAACCCCATTGGGTGGGTGGTAGGGGTTGCCGAGCTACTGTTGTATCTGTAAGAAAGTAATTGATATTTGTAATTTAAAGAAACCCGTATATAACAACTATATGTAAATGGATTTACCTGTAGATATACTCTGAGCGAGTGTTGCTTTGAAGCAGAGCTGGGCAAGTTACTTTTAAAATGTAACTAGTTACAGTTACAGTTACCTCCAAAAAAAGTAACTAAGTTACTTAAGTTCCAGTTACTTTGGTGAAAGAACTAAGTTATTTACTAGTTACTCATTAAAAGTAACTTAGTTACTTTGAGTTACTTTCTAACTACTTTTAATGGCGTGAAGTGTAGACTTAGACTGTTGACTTAGTTATTGTGTAGTATACATATCAGGGAGTTTTTGCACTAACTACGTTAACCTAAATTTTAACGTTATTGCTTGGCAACACCCAATCAGATTATTATTGTTAATGTTAATGGACCTACAGGGCCTTATTACCGCCTAGGCCCACGAGGCCACGGCCTAGGGCCCGCTTTGACAAGAGGCCCGCAAGGCCCGGTTGCTGTGATTTTTTAAAAAATTATTAATTTATTTTTCAATTTTGATTTCTTATACCAAGATATAAAGAATCTACTTTCTTTCTAACATGGAAACCTCGGATCAGACGTCGATTTTCAATCTAAGGCCCCGTGCTCACATGGGCCCCGCACATTCAAATATCTAAGAAAATTTGATGAAAAAGTATCTTTTTATAATTATTTGGTGCCCCGCTACGCTAATAACATATTCCCGACACCCGGCAAATTCGCCAACCGTCCCTAGAGAGGAGTAACAAAATATTACGCTAAAATTTCACCTCGAAGTAGAATCGAGCATGCGGTACTGTATAATTAATCAGCTTTTCTCTCAGCAGGCAATTTTATTTTTTTCTTTAATAAATAAACTTACATTATAATTATACAAATATTTGTACGTACTTCTTTTTTACTATAAAGAGGGAGGGGGGCCCGAAAAAAAATTTGGCCTAGGGCCCAAATATCTGATAAAAAGACCCTGCGGACCTACATTATAATATAATATAAAAATTAAAAGTGACATTTTATCTTGTGAGAAGGGAATTTGCAAAAATGAGACGAATTCAAGTCTTGCAACCCTTGGAACAACGAGCAAAATACACTATTTTTTGTATAACCTGAAAATTGGAATAATTTTGATGATTCAGTGGCAGTTTAATTATAATTTATTAAAACGTATCATTTGTAAGCGAGGAAAACATTTGAAAATAATATATTTTATAAGTCAAATTTAACATTTAGTGACTTTTTAATTCTAGAATTAAAAGTTAAATAATGTGTTATTTTTAGTTTTTCTGTTTACCGTACAAAAACTCTATTATTAATGAATATAATTACTTATTTTATTATTTATTATGGCTTGAAATCAATCAACAATAATATTGAATTTAATTATGTATTAAAATAAAAGTTACACATTACAGAGGGTATGCGCGATGCTGCGCTCAACACTCCCACTCTGGACAGACATATATTCAAAACAAAACAGTTTTAGTTAGTGTTTCTAAAAAAGGCATCTGCCTCAACAAAATATTTCTTAGAAATTTTAATCCCCCCCGTTACTTTTTGTGACTAAGTTTTACATTCCACTTTTTAAATTACTTTGACTAACTTAAGTTACATTCTAATTTCTGAGTTACTTAAAGTAACTTAAGTTACTCAAGTAACTAGTAACTAAAAACCGTAAAGTTATCAACTACTTTTCCGCAGCAAGTTAAGTTACAGTTACCATATTTTAAAAAGTAACTAAGTTAGTTACAAGTTACGTAAAAGTAACTAGTTAGTAACTAAGTTCCTAAAGTAACTAGTTACTGCCCAGATCTAATTTTGAATTGGCTCAACGTAGTTTTTGACTCTACTTTGTCATTTGGACTTGCGATTTTCATTGTTTTCTACATTTCATGAAGGTAAGTTGAACATTTTATTACTTCCATGAAATAAGAGAAGAATGCAAAGCATTTATTTGAATGCAAATGTTAATCATTTATTATACTGTAAAATTAATAATAAAAAATTGATACTAGCACCAACGTAGTGGGTGAGGTCGTAATTAACTGACAAGGACGTTTAGACGATACATTAATTTTAACATTGAGTAGCGGGTCCCGAATTGTCCCTCATAGGGACGAATGCCAATACGAAGGCCCCGGAGTATAACGGGACCAACAGTCAGGGACGGGGAGCCCTGAACTCATTCCATCCGTTCTCCCCTTCTGTCTATAGTCATCTCAAACGACGTACATTATTGCGGTACCCAACCCCCCCGCACACAATTCTTCCATTATATATTACATGTAGTAAAGTTATTAATACGTGGGTTCAGCATAGTTCATTTATCATTAAAACTTGATTTTTAACAATAAAAATCTTTTTTTTTTTAATTTTATTTTCCACCTTCTATATCTCCTTAATTATTGATCCTAGCAAAAATGTGTATAGGACCTTTTCTATAGAGAATTTTATGTAGATTAATCTAATACATAAACATTTTTTCGCTAGAGACAGTAGTTTTCGAGTTATTAACAAAAAACTGAAAAAAGGGATCTTTAGAGACCCCCCCTCCCTTAGCTTCACTCGCACCCATCAGTACTTTTAGTATTTTGTTAAAGGCACCTTCCCCTATAACTGTGCCAAAATTGGCTTCTACATGAATTATTTCCGCTATTTTTCCTTCGTTGCCTGGACTACTGCTGTTCTCTCACTAAATCGCGTTTATAAAAGTCAGATGCAGAACGTTCTAGAGCAATCATGCCAAGTTGAATGAGTTCTTTATTGTTGATGGATAAGCATATGTCTCCGATTTCGATCAGAGCTTGATTGAAAAGATTGTCCAAAAAATCAATGGAATTGTCGCTGCTAACAGTACGAACACGGTACAAAATGTCTTCGCTCAAATCCTGTCTGAATTTTTTCCACAAATCTTTCGGGTTGGATGGCGAACACGTGGTCAAAATGTTTTATTCGTCAAATTATTGCTTGCACTTGTGCAAAGGTTTCAATGCTCTTTCAAATACATTTGCCGATAAGACATGCGCGCTACACCTTCGCGCAAGTAGTACAATTAACTTACAGCAGGTGGCACTCACTATTTCAATGCTCTTTCAAATACATTTGCCGGTACGACCCGCGTGTCACCTACTGTAAGTTAATTTTACTATGCCTATAACCTTCGCACAAATGCAAGCTATAAGTTGACAATGTTTTATCGCAATCGGATGAACGGTCTGGCAGCTCATAAAATACGAGGAAACAAACAAACATTGATTTTTATATATAAGATATGAAAAATGTGCCCCCTTAACCTCCATTGCAACCTGACATTGACGAATCATAGAATTGATATGAATTACTGAGCTCTCACAGCTCAACAATAAAATATATATCAGTACATAATAATCTTATGTTAATTAATTACGCTAATTATAAATTTATTGATTTATTTTTTAAAAACACTATGGCTAAGCTGGTAATAATCATATGCTGAAAAAAAGGGCAATACAGGCACATACGGTTTTAATGAACATGACCAAATTAATTGCTATTTATTTGCTCATTGTAAAAGTAAAACATGTTTTTATTACAAAAATAATACCTAATTAAAAGTTGATATAAAATATGCACGTGCGAAATAGCTCAACATTAATATTGCTCCACATGAGAACTTTAAAAAATAAATTGTAAGCTCATATCTAATAAAATAACTGTCGGCTGCAGTGGCTTAATGGTTAGAGAGTTAGAGCGTTCGGGGTCCCGGGTTCGAATCCCGCTAAGGCATGGATGTTTGTATATGTGAGTCCACTCTGCAATTGGAATATAATATTTTTGAGGGGCTTTTTTTTTTAAAAAAAAACAGCTTTTGCACTATTCACTGTAATTTTTGTTTCAAATTATTTTAATAATTGGACTAGAATTAATTAATAAAACAACTAAAATGAAAAGCTACTTTAACAGTAATTTCTATATCTCTGAACTTTAAAATAATATCAAATTCTATAGTTGCTCTCAAATAAGTATGGACTGGAAATTTGTACATTGTAGCCAATACAGTGTCTATGTTAAAAATGTTAAGTTATAAAGAAACATAGAAGTAGTAACTCAGGATAAGAGACATGGTGCGGAGAACGGAAAAAGTTGGGCACAGTCCATAATTTTTTGACGGCGCTTTTGTAAGAACTTATTATCTTTTTACTAATTCGCAGAGTACATAATAGCGTAAATTGTGTGATACCCAATCTTCTAAAATGTGAAGTTAAACTTATGCCTCGATTATGGTCATGTATTATAGCCCTATAGCGCTTTAACTCTTTAAAATTTAAGAGTTAAAGTCAAAAACAATTATGGACATAACTTTAAATATTTACGCTTTAACTCTTTAGAATTTAAGAGTTAAAGTTTGAAAACAATTATGGTCATGGCTTTAAATATTTAGTTGCTAAATATTTCTATAAATTTTACAGTGACAAAAACCTCACTATAAAATTTAATATGACATATTATTATTTTTTGTAATCAAAAACCTTTGCAAAATATGGACAATATTCCAATTTTTGTGGTTTTATTGTTAAATGAAGATATTGAAAGGTAAAAAATACACATCTATTCTTATAATCGTGCAAAATAAGATTAAAATTTTTGTCTTATGTAGGAATGAAATGAGAATTAAAAGAAGAATATTAAGGGATACTATGAATCCTTTCGAATTTCCCGAAAATAAATTTATTAAAGACTTTCGTTTAAACAAAGTTATAATTTTGAATTTAATAGAAGAGATAAGACTTTACGCACATACCTCTAATAGAACGGGTACAATTCCCTTAGAATTGCGTGTTTTAGCAACTATTAATTTTTTATCCAATGGTTCGGACCAGACTTGCGTCGGAAATTCTGCCTGGACTAGTATGAGTCAATCAGCCATTAGCAAGTCCATTAAAGAAGTATGTCGATTGATAACAACTCATTTATCTAATAGATGGATATCAATGCCGAAAAATAAAATTGAGAAAATGACAAAAAAAGGATTTTATAATAAATGGGGCATACGTGGAATTATCGGTGCCATCGACGGTACGCACGTTGAAATAATTACACCCCCTATCACTGATGAAGAACATTTACCTCATTTATATATCAATCGAAAGGGGAAACACTCTATTAATGTTATGCTGATTTGTGACTCTCAATATAACATTTTGGCCCTTAATGCCAGATTTCCAGGTTCCGTACATGACGCAGCAATTTGGCAAACTTCGAGTGTAAGACGTCAATTAAGAGATGCATATGAAACTGGGGAGAGAAATACGTTTTTGATTGGTGACAGTGGCTATGGAGCAGAACCATAGCTACTAACTCCATATCGCCATGTTAATAATAATACTCCAGAATTCCGATACAATCAATTACATATTAGAGCTCGCAATGTTGTAGAAAGGACGAATGGAATTTTGAAAGCACGTTTTCGATGTTTATCCAAATTTAGAATGTTACATTATCATTCTACAAATGCGCGTATATTATATACACTTGTGGAATATTGCACAATATGGCATTGAAAGAAAATTTATTAATTGACGATGTAGAAGAAGATGATGAAAATGAAGAAATATTTGACGACGCCAATGTTCCTGAAAGGGAAGTTTTTAATATTGGAAGGGAAGTTTTTAATATTGGAAGGCAAGTCAGAAATGATTATGTACGGAATAATTTTTAGTTTTTTTAATTTAAATTCCATTTAGATTACCTAATACTATTGAAATGAAATAATTTATAATATTATTAATAACATTGAAATATAACCTTCTAATAAATCTAAATACTTAATTATTATGTGTCGTAACTAAAACTGGGGTGTAGAAATTTAAATTTGGCAATTTCAAATTTTAGCTTTTGTTCTTTTACTTTTACTAGTTCATTTATACTTTGAGCTAAAAGCTCGTTAGATTTAATAGTGCCTTTCATTTCGGTGAGTATACTTTCAGCCAAAATATTTAATTCTCTTGGCCTTTTTGACTTTCCTTTAGAATTAGAGCGTGAATTTTTTGAACAAGTTGAAGAATTTTGAGACGTATGTGGTATTGAATTATCTGGTACTGGATTATATGGTACTGGAGGATGTGGTACTGGATTATGTGATATTGCAGTAGTAGTACACGAAATTGGAAATTTGATCCTGTGCCAATAATATGGGAATATTTTCCAAATCAAGTGTCGGATCGATATCACTGTTACAGTCACCTCCGATTTCTGGTATTAACGAAGATCCCTCAACTAAAATTTTTCCCCAGACACTCAGCGCTCTTTCTTCTAATGCTGTCAAACTAATTTTTTTCATAGGTCCACCACCTGTTTTGTTGTGACTCGAAATGATTTTTCGGGATTTGTGTCTTGTTAAATTTTTCCAATCATTGAATCGCTAGTGAAATAAATTATAACAATTAATTAAAATTTAAACATTAAAACCAATATTAAAAAATATTCGTTTACCAACCTTCTTCTACGAATTCACATCCAACTGAGGCCCACCACTTATAGAATTTAGCTTCATACTTAATTCTTTCCATTTACTTTCCATATAATCGGGAGGTAATGTTGGGTTTACTATTCCCGTTCTAAACACAACATCACTTTCCATGGCTCTTATATATTCTTCGTATTGCTCAATAGACGTATTGGCATGCCTTATACGTTTTTTATTATTCCCGCTAAAACATTCTCAATAAATAGTATATTAATGTGAATACGTGATATATTTTACTTACCATGAACTACGTTGAAAATTTTCCATATTTTGTTGTGTTAAATATGACAGAATTTTTTTTGACCTATATATCACTATAATAGCAACATAACATAAATGAAGTTAGCTACTCTATAAAATGACATTTCGAATTTAGGAAATTAAATTTAAGTAACCATAATCACAATTTGTTAAATTATTTAAGAATCTCTTTAAAACAACTCTTTAAGCTTAAATTCTATAAATTTTAAAGAGAAGACCATAATCGGGGTATTAATTGCTTTAGCGCGACCTAATGAAAAGGGTTTCTAGTTGGTATAACCTTTATTCCTATTGATACAAGGAATTTTTAATTGATTGTTGCAAATAAACTGAACTAAAATCATTAGTGGTCGGTTGCAAAAACGTTCTTAAATTCCTAGTTCGCATTGCATTTGTTAGTTTTGATTGATCAAGGAATTCATGAACGTTTCTACAACTGAGCATAAGATCACTATCAAACAGCAGGATTATGTGCGTAGTCTAGAAAATGGGATATTAATGGTGCGATTCTGTAACTTTCTATACCACTATAGAACTGTAACTCTCAACAAAAGCGCATCATTTTTTAATGTCAAACGATAATAAATGTATTAGTAAACAAAAATTGTTGCGATTTTGTTCACTTTTACATTTATATAGCGTTATAGAAAGTTACAGAATCGCACTAAAAATTAATTGCTCTCGTTCAACCTAATGAAAAGAAAGTTTCTCTACTACATCTCCATCTAGTTGTTGTCTTATGTATCTATCTGTTCCTATTTTTTTTTTCTCTGTATAACTGTGATTAGGTCCCTTATATTATTCCAGCTGTTTATATTTATTATCATATTTTGAACTATATTTTCTTTGTTTATTTGGATCCCTAATCTGTTGTTTACCGCGTCTCTGGCTTCCTGCCTGGTTGTATATTTGAACAGCGTATGGTCAGGAGTGTCTGCGTTTTCTTTGCAATGTATGCATCTGTCTGTTTCCGCTTTACCAATTCTCTTCAGGTATAACTGGAAGCATCCGTGTCCGCTCATGAACTCACTGAGATGGAAGGTTATGTTACCTTCCTTCCTTTCGATCTACTCTGTGATGTCAGGGAGGATGTCGTGGGTCCACTTGCTTACCGTGCTTCTTCTCCACCTTTCCTGCCATTTATTTGTTCTAGCGCCTCTGATGGTTTTCTTCTCCTCTTTGCTTTTTTTATGGCCCAAGCCCTTTCTTCCGCCAAAAGCTGAATTGGGGCTAGTCTGGCTAGTATTTGGGCGACTTCGGTTAACATGGTTCTGTAGCCCCTGCATATTGCAAGAGCCAGTTTTCTGTTAAGGCTGTCCAGGATATTGTGGCAGCTTCCATACCTTAGTGCCCTTTCCCATATAGGTGCCGCGTACAGTACCATCGATTGTGCGGCGGCCACTATTAATCTCCTCTCTCCCTCTTGGGGTCCTCTTATACGAAGGAAAAATCTTCTGATTGCGTTCGCGATATTTGTTGCCTTCGATGACGCTTCTTTTACGTGAGGCAGGAAAGTTAGGCCTCTGTCAAATATAACCCCTAGGTACTTCAGGGTTTGCTTTGGTCATATTTGTGTTGTGCCGATGTAGAAATCCACCTCCTGAACTTTCTTCCTTCCTATGAGGGGGATTGCTTCTGTTTTTTTCAGGGGCGATTTGTAGGCCTTTTTCCTTCATTCAATTCCCTATCTTTTCGAGTGTTGTGTTGGTTATGTTCATGAGTATGTCCTCGAACCTCGCTGTTGCTATTGCCAAGTCGTCAGCGAAGGCAATCAGTTTTATACCTTTTGGTACTTGTAGTTTCAGCACTCCGTCATAGAATATGTTCCATAGTATCGGTCCGAGTATTGAGCTTTGTGGAACTCCGCAGCTCATCGGGTACTCTCTGTCCTGGTACTGTAGCGTCCTATTTCTCAGGTAGTCCGCAACGATATTTATTAGGTAACTAGGGATATCTTTATTCTATAGTGCTTCCAGTGTGTGGGTCCAGGGCGCGGTGTTGAATGCATTCCTGATGTCAATTGTAACTAAGGCGCAGAGGCCGCTGGTTTTACCATTTTCCATCTCTTCAATGGCTTTTGTTTTAATTTCCTCCATGGCATGTATCGTCGACCTGCCTGGTCGGAATCCGTACTGGTTCTCGGATAATTTTTTGTTGTCTTCTATGAAAGTATTTAGTCTTGTGGCTATAACTCTTTCTGTCATCTTTCCTAACGTGTCCAGTAGGCATAGTGGTCTGTAAGCCGATGGTTCCGTCAGATCTTTTTTTCCTGGTTTGGGTATCAATATTAGTTCTGCTCTTTTCCAGAATTCTGGATACTTCCCTGTTTGAATGATATTATTTATGGCTGTGTTAATATCTCTGGTTTTACTTGAGCAACTAACTTCTCCCTGCTTCCTCAACTTCCTCCATAGTCACTTCGCGCGGGGATTCGTATGTAGTGTCCCTATCGTTCCAGCTGTGTACCTTCTTGCGTGGAAATAGGGTGCCGATTATTTTTGATGCTGTTTCTTTTTCTGGTTTTACATGTACTTGCATCCTCGCCCTTTTTGTTACTATTTGATAGGATTTTCCCAATGGGCCTTGCTCTATAAACTCGATAAGCTCCTGCCATTTGCTATTTTTTTCTTTTGCTATTTCTAGGTTTAAGAATTTTTTCGCCTGTTTGTATTCTGCGTTCATATTTTCAATGTTTCTTGGTTCCGTGTTTCTAGAACTAGCTCTCTGAAGTCTTCTTCTTTTATGTTGGCATTCTTTCCTTAGTTTAGCTATGTCTTGGGTCCACCAATAGATTGGGGGCCTTTTTAGGTTTATTATTCTCCTTTTCATTGTTTTTTCCCATAGCTGTTTTAGCTGTGTTGTCAGTTCTTGTATGTCGTTGGTTGGTGATATCTTGTCTATTTCTTTTGCCTTTTCTATGTCTATAGTTTTTGTGTTCCATCTTACTTGGTTTCTTGTACTGTTTGTTTTTGTGTTTGGCGTTTCTATTTCAAAGTGGATGTGCCCATGAGGACTATAATGTTCGTCTTCTATGTCCACTGTCCACGATCTTATCCTGTCTGATATCATTTCAGAACAAGCCGTTATGTCAATGTACGATGCCCGTTTGCGTTGCGAAAGGTCGGGGTATCTCCAGTGTTGCATATAACTAAATCATATTTATGGAGTAGTTCTGTTAGCTTGAGCCCTCTCTGGTCCGTGGCAGGGGATCCCCAGTCAGAGTGTTTCGAGTTGAAATCTCCTGTCAGTATAACGTACTTATTTGTATTGCTTATTTCTTTTTCCAGGTCATTTAGGAAAGTCTCATGTCTCCTGTTTCCAGCCATGAAATGTTTGTTGTCGTGTAATAGTTGTGTGCAGACACTTTGTTGGTGTCGATAATCCGTATTGCCGTATTGCCATTTGCCCGGTCAGCAATCCAGTCGCTTTGATTTGATATTACTCGTCTGTTTGGTTCCGAGGCAAGCACGATATGTACGTTATTTTCTAGTATCGTCCATCGATGGCATTGTGAGCGTCCTTGCTTCTTTTAAGGTTTGTTTGGAGGATTTTAATCATTTCTAACGTAATCAGCCTCTTGTGTTGGCCTCCGTTTGCCCGTTTTCTTGTTATTTTTGCTCCATATTAGCTCTCTATACACGGGGCATGTCATTGTCCCCGTCTTATGGTTTTTTCTCGTTTTGCATTTAAAACAAGTTGCCTCTGTGCTGCAGGGTTTTCCTATGTGGACCCCTTCTCCGCATCTGCCGCAACTATTTCTTCTGTCCGAGCCCTGGCAGTTTGCCTCGGTGTGGCCCATAGCTCTGCATTTATAACACCTTATTATATTTATTCTCTCTCTTATTTGGCAATCGCTAATGCTTATTCTTATGGTTTTCTTGTCTATTAGTTCTCGTGCTGTCCGTTTTGTTAGTCGTACTATGGTTCTTTTTGTGTTTGTATAAGCTGTGCGTGGTTCCTCTATTTCAAGTTTGTCTGTTTCTTGTATTTTTACTGATTGTTGTATGGCTTCGCTAATATCTTCCTTGTTTGTTAGGAAGTCCATACCTGTCAGTATGAGTACTACTTGATCTTTAGGCGGTCATTGGTAGATTTTGCCTCCTATCTTTTGTACCATCATTTCTTGTAGTTCTCTTGTTTTGTCGCAGCCTTCTTTCAGCACTACGACAGTATCTACTTGTCTGCTTTGCTTGATAGTGCTTATTTTGATGTTCTTTTTTTCTAGTTCATTTTTCATTTTTCTTAAGTTCCCCAGTGTTTCAGCATAGGTTCTTATTTCTGTGTTGTTTATTATGACCGCGCTTGTCTTGGTTTTGGGAGTCTGTTCCCTTTTGTTTGGTCGTCTCATGCGATCATTTTTTGTCTGTATTTCTGCTTCATCTTCCTTTTCTTCTTTGTTTTTGTCTTTATCAAAGGCTCCCCTACTGTTCCGGCGTGTTTTGCCTTTTAGTGCGTAGAAGTTTATTGTGATGTCTGATCCGTGTATTATTGTCCTCAGCAGCTTCTTCACCTTGTCTTCGTGATCGGGGTTGCTTGTATTTACTGCTATTTCTTTCTTGTCCATTGTTCTTATTTTGTTTATTGTTTGTTTTATGTAGTTGTATACATTTTCCCAATCATCCGTGTACATGTTTTGTGATGGGAGTTTGATGCTGTGTATTTTTACTGTAATGTTGTTTTCTTCTTCTCCATCAATAGTTAGGTTGCTGGCAATTGTGAGATTCGCTGTGTTTATTTGTTGCGTGTTTCTCCCTAATAGTTTTTTACCTCCCATGTAGTTTTCTTTTATGTACTTTAATGTAGGAGTGTCTTTGTCAGTTTCTCCATGGATTATTATGATGTTGTCTTGTTTTTGTGTGCATGGATTGCCTTGCCTTGTATTCATAGGCATGAATGCTTTATTTGACCATGTTTCCTCCGTGAGTTGCCATATTTTTCCAAATTCGGGAGTCTCTGTCTCTAGTGTTTGGCATCCATGTCTCTTCTTTGTCTTTTTTCCTGCTATTGTTGAGTATTTTCTTGTTCTGCCACTTTTTTTTGCTAATATGTCTACTTGTTTCTTCAACTCGTCTACGGTTTTCCCATGTTGTTCTTTGATTTGTTCTTTAAAGGCTTCCATCTCTTCCTTTTTTTCTTTCCTTAGCTGGGCCTTGTATATTTCTATTTCCTCTTCCTGGATCCTTTCCTGTCCTCTTCTACTTTCATTTACGCTAGTTTTTCTATACCATCTAGTCGCGTATTCATTTCTTTGATTAGGTGTTTTTTACTTCTTTTAATTGTGAGGTATGCCTTGTATACTTGCGCGACTGTGCGTTTTATTGGTATGGCTGTGTTTGTGTATTTTTCTTCAGTAGGTATGGGGACGGTTGGGCGTGGGAAAATTTTTGGCGCTAGTGTCGGTGGCAAAAGTTTGAACTAACCGGATTGGCCACGCCCCCTTTTGTTTTGGCGGGAATTTTGATTTGATGTTGCCGACCTCCGGTTTCGGCTTCTTTGATGTTGCCGCCCACGCAGTTTTGGCTTCTTTGATGCTGCCGACTTCCGGTTTCGGCTTCTTTGATGTTGCCGACTTCCGGTTTCGTACAAAAAATGTCTTTGATGTTGCCGACCTCCGGGCAGGTGTTAATTACAGGTATGACCTTGAACTTCGGGCACGTGCCGAGAGTTGATGACGTCATATGAACATATTAAAAATGTGTGTTTACATATGTATTTTTGATTGACAGGTGTTAATTACAGGTGTGCAGTTGACCTTGAACTTCGAGCACGTGCCGAGAGTTGTTGACGTCATACGAACATGTCTTAACATTCTTATTGAAAAGACAGGTGTTAATTACAGGTGCGCAGTGGACCATGAATTTTTATTTGTTTACATAAGTATTGTTTTTATTTAGTAGTGCATTAAATCGCTTACCAAATGTCATCTCATAGACGTTTTAAGCTGTGGTGGAGAGAGTACCACAAGGGGTTACTTTATGCAATTTGAAAATTGGACATTCAAAACAATATAAAGCAAAACATTGCATAACCTTACATTACGATTATCTACTCGTAGTGAATTTTGGCATTTGGAATGCTTGAACGGCCGCAGCCGACATCGGCAGTTCTCTGAATTCTGATAAACAGCATATAACCTATTAGCTTGCCGTCCATGGATTACATGAATAAAAATGTTGGCGCAAAAAATATATACGATTGTGCGTGACTATATTTAGTGACATTTTGTGAAGCTGACCAACCAAGGGTCAATAACCTCGGTAGGGAGAGTTGCTGACGTCATACGAACATGTCTTAACCTGTTCACTAACAAATATGTTACTTGGCCTGGTTCAATGACCTCGATTGGGAAGAGTACTTAATGGCGAGTTATATGTATAGTGCTTGTAATGAAACTTTGTGCTTCGTTTTACATGTATTTAAATGGAAAAAATATTACAAATAGCACGTAAAAGCAAATTAGCATTGTTTCTTATGGAAAACGCGAACAAAACTTTTAATTTTGGTTTGCATGAGTAAATTTATTTCTTTTCCGTTCGAGTTTCTATATTATAAGTAAGAACAAGAACGCTGACTAGTCATTCATTATTTATTTATATATTACTTACCTTTTTTTGATTAAAAAATGGAAAATTTTATTGTAATTAAGGATTACAAAACGACTGTAAAACGTTTTAACGTACAAGGAAGAACTGTAGAATTTAATATTAAGCCCATACCTAGTGGTGAAGATCCAGTTAAATGGGTGCGCGAGGCCGTAAATGATATAATAATAAAAGTTACATCAGAAGTGGAGCCAACTGATAAGGTTGGATTTACGTTTTGCAGTAAAGATTTTAAAAGAGGCCAAGGATGGAAAAATTTCGCTACTGCATCGGAGGTGACGGTTGATGATGTGTGGCAGGTGCTCAGTGGGATTTATCAATCCAATTCAACAGGTTTGAACACTGATACGTTTTGTCTCGGTGTGACAACCGTGCGCTTACCAAAAGGCACAGGAAATAACAGACAAAACAAATATAATACATACAATGAAGAAAGTGCCATGCGAAGAGGAATTATCACGATTAATAATGGTGATAACTTATGTCTTCCAAGAGCTCTAGTTGTCGCAATTGCCCATGTAGAAAGAGACCCCGAATACAAAGAGGTGCGTCAAAATATCAGAAAGTTACAAATGAAGAGAGCTATCCAACTTATGAAGGATGCTGCAGTAACTATACCAGAGGAAGGTGCAGGAATACCAGAACTTCAAAAACTACAAAGACATTTTGGCAGCAAATATAAAATATGTGTTTATCAGTATGGCGGGAAAGGAAAAGATATTTTGTTTGAAGGTACCGAGGGGATTTGTACTTTAAATTTAATATATCACAATGGCCATTACAATGTGATAACATCACTGACAGCAGCTTTTTGCTGTGGTTATTATTGCGTACAATGTCATGTACCCTACAACACTAAAAATCGTCATAGATGTGAGAGTACCTGTTACGCCTGCCAACAATCTCCAGTTTGTCAATCAGGAGTAAAAATAAAATGTGTCAATTGTAATCGTTGGTTCAAAAATGAAACTTGTTTTGAAAATCATACAAAACCTAATTCTCTGGGCAAGAAAACGGTATGCAGCCAGATTATGTGTTGTAATACATGTTTGAAAACCATAAGAAAAGACAGAGTGCACACTTGTGGTGAAATATATTGTAAAATATGTAAAAAGCATCAACCCGAAGACCATTTATGTTACATGCAACAAGATACCGGCTCGCCAAAAATTAGTGATTTTTTGCTCGTGTTTTATGATCTCGAAACACGCCAGGAGAAAATTATAGACGAAGATACAGTTGAACACGAACCAAACTTATGTGTTTTCAAACAATGTTGTAGTATGTGTATAAAAGAAGAAAAATTATATATGTGTCAAAAATGTGGAGTCAAACTAAAAGTATTTAATAATAATGTTATAGAGCAATTTATGAACCATATATTAAGTTTACGGAAAGTTTTTAAAAATATAGTGGTAATAGCCCATAACGGACAAGCCTTCGACCATCAGTTTGTTTTAAACTACATACTTACAAAAACAAATTTAACACCTGACCTAATAATGCGTGGTACAAAAATTGTATCGATGACAGTGGGAAATGTAAAATTTTTAGACTCGTTAAATTATTTTCCTATGGCATTATCCAAATTACCAAAGGCCTTCGGACTCAGTGGTGAATTAAAGAAAGGATATTTTCCGCATTTATTTAACACCATAGAAAATACATATTATATCGGACCTCTACCTGATTTATCATACTATAGCCCAGACTCAATGAAAGAAGAGGAAAGAATTAAATTTCTAAAATGGTACGATGAACATAAAAACGATGAGTTTAATATGCAGCGGGATTTAGTTGAATATTGTGTATCAGATGTTGAAATTCTTACACAGGCCTGTTTAAAATTCAGAGAACAGCTCCTTAGTACTGGAAATGTATGCCCTTTTATGGAAGCATGTACCATAGCATCAGCATGTAATAAAGTATATCGACGTAATTTCCTTGAGCCAAATACCATTGGAATTATACCAAAGGGTGGATATAGATGTCGTGATAATCAATCCAAAATTGCAATACAGTGGCTTGTGTGGAAAGAGTACACACAAAAAATTAATATTTTACACTCCGCTAAACAGAAAGAAGTTAATTTGGGGGGTTTGAAAGTTGTTGGCTATTGTAAACAGACAAACCAGGTATTTGAATTTCATGGCTGTTATTATCACGGTCACCCTGAATGTTTTAAATTTAACAGAGATAAACCACTAAATGATAGCCCTACTGAGTCTCTTAATTTACGCTATGAGTCAACTGTTGCTAAAATAAATAGATTACGTTCGCTTGCCTATCAGGTTATTGAAATGTGGGAATGCCATTTTAGACAACTAATTAAAACAAACCCTGAAATTACTAAATATACAAACAATTCTAACTTTCTTACAAACGTACCTCTTAATCCACGCGATGCTTTTTATGGTGGTCGAACGGGAAACACAAAAACATACTATAAAATCAGGGGTGGTGAGAAAATTTATTATATTGATATTTGTTCACTTTATCCTTATATTTGTAAATACGGAAAATACCCTGTAGGTCACCCTACTGTATACGTTGGCAATGAGTGCCCTAAAGATATTAGCGGTATCAACGGTGTAATAAAATGTAAAATTTTACCACCTCAAAATCTTTATCATCCTGTTTTACCCTGTAAAATGAATAGCAAGTTAATGTTTACCCTTTGTAGACTATGCGCTGAGAACCAAAGCAATGAAGAGTGTGTGCATAGTGATTTGGAAAGGGCTATAACAGACACCTGGATCATTGACGAAGTTATAAAAGCTAATGAAATGGGTTATACAATACTTGAAATATACGAAATTTGGGAATATAAGACTAAAATATATGATAAAACAGAGAATATAATGGGACTGTTTACAAACATGATGAACAAATTTATAAAAATTAAACAACAAGCATCGGGGTGGCCAAAGGAGTGCGTAACAAAAGAGCAAAAGGACATGTATGTTGAAATTTTTTTTCACAAGGAAGGTGTGCGACTGGAGTATGTTGAAATTTTAGAAAATCCTGGTTTGAGGGCTTTAGCAAAATTAATGCTTAATTCGTTTTGGGGAAAATTGGGGCAGCGAGAAAACCAGCCAAAAACTAAAATAATTAATAGACCAGACGAATTTTTTAATATGATGTCTAATCCTTTAATTTTAGTAAATACTGTTTTGCCCATTAACGATAATACACTCGTAGTTAATTACGAATATACTGAAGAAACTTACGACGTGTTATCTACGGTAAATGTTTGTTTGGCGGCTTACACTACAACACAGGCTCGTTTAAAATTATACAATTATCTCGAACAGCTGGGAAAGAGAGTACTATATTACGATACAGATTCTGTAATTTTTATTTCAAAGTCCGGAGATGTTGACCCTATATTGGGAAATTTTGTTGGTGATATGACAGATGAACTGGCTAGTTACGGTCCCGGTAGTTATATAACAGAATTTGCTTCTGGTGGACCGAAAAATTACGCGTATATTGTTTATTCGCCGAATACAAACAAATATTATGAAGTATGTAAGGTTAAGGGTATTTGTATAAATCATGAGGTTAGCAAAACTGTTAACTTTAACACATTGAAAGAAATGATTATGAATGTAGATGCAGAACCTCAAAAGATTACATTCAGTACCATACGAAGAACAGAAAAACATGAAGTTATTACACGTAATGAGAAAAAAACATTTAAGCCTACATCATGCAAAAGAAAATTTGAAGAATATGATTCTGTTCCGTTTGGATATAAAAAATTAAAACATTAAACAATAAAATAATATTGTAAATATTTTTAGTTTAAGTTTAGTAACAATGCATACTATTATAAAAATCTTAATAGTAGCCTGTATTATATATATATTTATACTTGAATTTTTTTATTTGTATTATATACATGTAAATTTTAATACCAATGTTAATAAATGTTTAATTTTGTAGAAATATAGTAGAATATTAATAAAAAGATTTATAAAAAATTATTGTGTATTTTTAATTATTTTACAGCAGACCAGCCACAATTGCATGTTCATATATATCGCTTTACTAACGGATGGAATTTAGTACTGAAAACAGTATAATGCATATACTTTGCGTAAGTAAGAGGCTGAATCAAATAAAATGAATATTTGATACTGAAATTCAACTCGAAAGGAATTTCGGCTTCCTGAGGTCTAAAAGACATTACAAAGCAAAGTATATTTGAATAACACTTGTACGTCATTAATCATCTGTACTGTACGCAATTTATCCATATTTGCACCACTGCGGGGTTTGTAAGCCCGGCTTACCGAAGTGCCGGATAAACCACTGTCTCTCAGTAAGAGCAGATAGTACGAAGAATAATTTTACAAATGTTCATTATACATAAGAAAAAATATTTCGAGAAATAATGTAACTATAATTTGTTAATTATTAAAAAAAAAAATATCTGATGTTCTTTTGTATCCAATATTCTATTACTTTCATAATAACATAAAGCAGTTAAAATACATTGTAATTAGGGTATTAATAAAAAAGTGTTGCTTAATAATAGTTCGAGTGTTATTTATATATTTTTTGTTAATTTTATTTATTATAAATTGTGAAAAACAATAGTGCCAAAGTTAATAAACTGACTTCCAACAGCTATTACGGAAATTATTTGAAACAGGTTTTTAAGTTACTTACCAGCTCTGGAATAGGCACTGAACTGAAGATATAAACGCAAGAGGCTGTATATACTCTCCTATCGGTTGAAACAAGTTTCAAACAAACCCCCGACCCAGATCTTGGAATTTGATTGGTCGCGACGTCACGCCGTATGCGATCCTCATTGGCCCCAATCCGCACAATGATTCCCCATTCCTTCATAAGCGCGTCGAAGGTCAAGGTTCGCAAGCCAATAACGTGTTCAAGGTTACCAACTTTGCTCGCAACGTGGGAACGCGCGTGTTGAAACCTGTCCAAGGTTCCCAAGCCAATAACCTGTTCAAGGTTACCAACTTTGCTCGCAACAGCTAAACAACTTTTGTCAACTATATTTGGTTGCAATAACTTTTTAATACATGAATCTTAACAGTTAAAGCTCTAATAAATGAATGAAATTTAAACAATTCTTTTATCGGATATAAAATATTTGCGATATCTTCCATTATTTAAATTATTCTCTTTACTTATTACCAAAAATCCATGCTTCAAGCTTTAATAAATTTTTGGTTTTATTGGAACACGCACTTAAATAAATAAATATAAATATATCATCACGGAATATTAATCTGCTAACAACAACATTTAATTCTACAATTATATTGACAATACTTTACATAAAAATTAGAAATTTTACATTATTTAGTTGACCAATTTTACCCACATATTGGAAATACAGTTTTCCTAACCGTTTTTGCTGTTGAAAATGTTGTTAAAGATTTACCATTTCTGTTATATATTTCAACGTCAATTTCAGATTCCGTATCAACCATTACTATATCCAAGAAATGGCAATCGTACAATAAATCTATTGCAATATGTGGACATGTAATTTTGTGTATCCACGACATTTTGTTATTAGTTACATACAATACTACATATGAAAACTTCACGTGCGCGTTTATATAACTTAATCTTTTTTATGGTAGTTAATTTATTTTTAGAACGTGACCTTATGGTTGGATTGAGGGAAAGCAGTTTTTAGAACGTTCTCACACACTTAATCTCTTTTTATGAGCATGACTCATTGTTACATCCTGTACGAAGTTGGTCAGACAAGTTGAAACCTGTACAAACTGGATTCTCATAACAGGTGTCAGCAACACCTGCGAGTAAGCCTTGAGGTTATTGACTCCAGACAAGTTGAAACCTGTATCCAACTCATAACCTGTTTCGATAACACCTGCCAGGATGAGATGAATCTCAAACATGTGTACACAGATCATGTGGGGACAGATATGACGTACAGTCAGTTCAAAGATATATGCTCATTTTGTTGGTGTGATAATTATGGATTTATTATCATCAACAAAGAGTGTGATCTAAATAACGGTAGATATAGAAAAGGGTTTGATCACTTTATAATTTTCAATAAATAGCTTAACAAATTTAACATACACACCATTCCTTATTTGTATCCTCTAGAGATAACAGCTACCAGTTTTTAACCCGTTTTTAGCTGTTTTTGACCCGTTTTTAGCCGTTATTGACCCGTTTTTAGCTGTTATTAACCAGTTTTTAGCTCTTATTGACCCGTTTTTGACTGTTTGTTATCTGTTTCTAACCCGTTTTTGACCCGTTTTTAGCTGTATTTGACCCGTTTTTGACCTGTTTCTAACCCGTTTTGGTATGAATAAATATCTCAAAGAAAGATTAATAAAAGCTCGTAAGGCTGTCAAAAGAAAATTGCAGGCTTTAAAAGAGGGTACTATAGAAATGGAAATTGAACTTGAAAAATCATATCAACCATTACCAAAAAAGTTAAAAGATTTATCAAGTAAACTTTATGATATTAGCAATATTAAGCAGGAACGAATTAAAACTGAACCGAAAATGGAAAAAGCTAATTTGGAGCATACAAAAGAAACAAAAAAATCTGACAATAAATCCAAAGAAAAGGTGCAGAATTTACCATCATTTGTTGACACCGAAATTATTGCAGAACATGAACCGCAAGAAGAAGAAGATGAAGAAGAAGATGCTTATAATGTACATCATGTACGCTCCAAATTAGTTTTTTTCCATTTTCGGTTCAGTTTTAATTCGTTCCGGCTTAATATTGCTAATATCATAAAGTTTACTTGATAAATCTTTTAACTTTTTTGTTAATGGTTGATATGATTTTTCAAGTTCAATTTCCTTTTCTATAGTACCCTCTTTTAAAGCCTGCAATTTTCTTTTGACAGCCTTACGAGCTTTTATTAATTTTTCTTTGAGATATTTATTCATACCAAAACGGGTTAGAAACAGGTCAAAAACGGGTCAGAAACAGCTAAAAACGGGTCAAAAACGGGTTAGAAACAGATAACAAACAACCAAAAACAGGTCAATAAGAGCTAAAAACTGGTTAATAATAGCTAAAAACGGGTCAATAATGGCTAAAAAACGGGTCAAAAACAGCTAAAAACGGGTCAAAAACGGGTTAGAAACAGATAACAAACAGTCAAAAACGGGTCAATAAGAGCTAAAAACTGGTTAATAACAGCTAAAAACGGGTCAATAACGGCTAAAAACGAGTCAAAAACAGCTAAAAACGGGTCAAAAACGGGTTAGAAACAGAAAACAAACAGCCAAAAACGGGTCAATAAGAGCTAAAAACGGGTTAAAAACTGGTAGCTGTTATCTCTAGAGGATACAAATAAGGAATGGTGTGTATGTTAAATTTGTTAAGCTATTTATTGAAAATTATAAAGTGATCAAACCCTTTTCTATATCTACCGTTATTTAGATCACACTCTTTGTTGATGATAATAAATCCATAATTATCACACCAACAAAATGAGCATATATCTTTGAACTGACTGTACGTCATATCTGTCCCCACATGATCTGTGTACACATGTTTGAGATTCATCTCATCCTGGCAGGTGTTATCGAAACAGGTTATGAGTTGGATACAGGTTTCAACTTGTCTGGAGTCAATAACCTCAAGGCTTACTCGCAGGTGTTGCTGACACCTGTTATGAGAATCCAGTTTGTACAGGTTTCAACTTGTCTGACCAACTTCGTACAGGATGTAACAATGAGTCATGCTCATAAAAAGAGATTAAGTGTGTGAGAACGTTCTAAAAACTGCTTTCCCTCAATCCAACCATAAGGTCACGTTCTAAAAATAAATTAACTACCATAAAAAAGATTAAGTTATATAAACGCGCACGTGAAGTTTTCATATGTAGTATTGTATGTAACTAATAACAAAATGTCGTGGATACACAAAATTACATGTCCACATATTGCAATAGATTTATTGTACGATTGCCATTTCTTGGATATAGTAATGGTTGATACGGAATCTGAAATTGACGTTGAAATATATAACAGAAATGGTAAATCTTTAACAACATTTTCAACAGCAAAAACGGTTAGGAAAACTGTATTTCCAATATGTGGGTAAAATTGGTCAACTAAATAATGTAAAATTTCTAATTTTTATGTAAAGTATTGTCAATATAATTGTAGAATTAAATGTTGTTGTTAGCAGATTAATATTCCGTGATGATATATTTATATTTATTTATTTAAGTGCGTGTTCCAATAAAACCAAAAATTTATTAAAGCTTGAAGCATGGATTTTTGGTAATAAGTAAAGAGAATAATTTAAATAATGGAAGATATCGCAAATATTTTATATCCGATCAAAGAATTGTTTAAATTTCATTCATTTATTAGAGCTTTAACTGTTAAGATTCATGTATTAAAAAGTTATTGCAACCAAATATAGTTGACAAAAGTTGTTTAGCTGTTGCGAGCAAAGTTGGTAACCTTGAACAGGTTATTGGCTTGGGAACCTTGGACAGGTTTCAACACGCGCGTTCCCACGTTGCGAGCAAAGTTGGTAACCTTGAACACGTTATTGGCTTGCGAACCTTGACCTTCGACGCGCTTATGAAGGAATGGGGAATCATTGTGCGGATTGGGGCCAATGAGGATCGCATACGGCGTGACGTCGCGACCAATCAAATTCCAAGATCTGGGTCGGGGGTTTGTTTGAAACTTGTTTCAACCGATAGGAGAGTATATACAGCCTCTTGCGTTTATATCTTCAGTTCAGTGCCTATTCCAGAGCTGGTAAGTAACTTAAAAACCTGTTTCAAATAATTTCCGTAATAGCTGTTGGAAGTCAGTTTATTAACTTTGGCACTATTGTTTTTCACAATTTATAATAAATAAAATTAACAAAAAATATATAAATAACACTCGAACTATTATTAAGCAACACTTTTTTATTAATACCCTAATTACAATGTATTTTAACTGCTTTATGTTATTATGAAAGTAATAGAATATTGGATACAAAAGAACATCAGATATTTTTTTTTTTAATAATTAACAAATTATAGTTACATTATTTCTCGAAATATTTTTTCTTATGTATAATGAACATTTGTAAAATTATTCTTCGTACTATCTGCTCTTACTGAGAGACAGTGGTTTATCCGGCACTTCGGTAAGCCGGGCTTACAAACCCCGCAGTGGTGCAAATATGGATAAATAGCGTACAGTACAGATGATTAATGACGTACAAGTGTTATTCAAATATACTTTGCTTTGTAATGTCTTTTAGACCTCAGGAAGCCGAAATTCCTTTCGAGTTGAATTTCAGTATCAAATATTCATTTTATTTGATTCAGCCTCTTACTTACGCAAAGTATATGCATTATACTGTTTTCAGTACTAAATTCCATCCGTTAGTAAAGCGATATATATGAACATGCAATTGTGGCTGGTCTGCTGTAAAATAATTAAAAATACACAATAATTTTTTATAAATCTTTTTATTAATATTCTACTATATTTCTACAAAATTAAACATTTATTAACATTGGTATTAAAATTTACATGTATATAATACAAATAAAAAAATTCAAGTATAAATATATATATAATACAGGCTACTATTAAGATTTTTATAATAGTATGCATTGTTACTAAACTTAAACTAAAAATATTTACAATATTATTTTATTGTTTAATGTTTTAATTTTTTATATCCAAACGGAACAGAATCATATTCTTCAAATTTTCTTTTGCATGATGTAGGCTTAAATGTTTTTTTCTCATTACGTGTAATAACTTCATGTTTTTCTGTTCTTCGTATGGTACTGAATGTAATCTTTTGAGGTTCTGCATCTACATTCATAATCATTTCTTTCAATGTGTTAAAGTTAACAGTTTTGCTAACCTCATGATTTATACAAATACCCTTAACCTTACATACTTCATAATATTTGTTTGTATTCGGCGAATAAACAATATACGCGTAATTTTTCGGTCCACCAGAAGCAAATTCTGTTATATAACTACCGGGACCGTAACTAGCCAGTTCATCTGTCATATCACCAACAAAATTTCCCAATATAGGGTCAACATCTCCGGACTTTGAAATAAAAATTACAGAATCTGTATCGTAATATAGTACTCTCTTTCCCAGCTGTTCGAGATAATTGTATAATTTTAAACGAGCCTGTGTTGTAGTGTAAGCCGCCAAACAAACATTTACCGTAGATAACACGTCGTAAGTTTCTTCAGTATATTCGTAATTAACTACGAGTGTATTATCGTTAATGGGCAAAACAGTATTTACTAAAATTAAAGGATTAGACATCATATTAAAAAATTCGTCTGGTCTATTAATTATTTTAGTTTTTGGCTGGTTTTCTCGCTGCCCCAATTTTCCCCAAAACGAATTAAGCATTAATTTTGCTAAAGCCCTCAAACCAGGATTTTCTAAAATTTCAACATACTCCAGTCGCACACCTTCCTTGTGAAAAAAAATTTCAACATACATGTCCTTTTGCTCTTTTGTTACGCACTCCTTTGGCCACCCCGATGCTTGTTGTTTAATTTTTATAAATTTGTTCATCATGTTTGTAAACAGTCCCATTATATTCTCTGTTTTATCATATATTTTAGTCTTATATTCCCAAATTTCGTATATTTCAAGTATTGTATAACCCATTTCATTAGCTTTTATAACTTCGTCAATGATCCAGGTGTCTGTTATAGCCCTTTCCAAATCACTATGCACACACTCTTCATTGCTTTGGTTCTCAGCGCATAGTCTACAAAGGGTAAACATTAACTTGCTATTCATTTTACAGGGTAAAACAGGATGATAAAGATTTTGAGGTGGTAAAATTTTACATTTTATTACACCGTTGATACCGCTAATATCTTTAGGGCACTCATTGCCAACGTATACAGTAGGGTGACCTACAGGGTATTTTCCGTATTTACAAATATAAGGATAAAGTGAACAAATATCAATATAATAAATTTTCTCACCACCCCTGATTTTATAGTATGTTTTTGTGTTTCCCGTTCGACCACCATAAAAAGCATCGCGTGGATTAAGAGGTACGTTTGTAAGAAAGTTAGAATTGTTTGTATATTTAGTAATTTCAGGGTTTGTTTTAATTAGTTGTCTAAAATGGCATTCCCACATTTCAATAACCTGATAGGCAAGCGAACGTAATCTATTTATTTTAGCAACAGTTGACTCATAGCGTAAATTAAGAGACTCAGTAGGGCTATCATTTAGTGGTTTATCTCTGTTAAATTTAAAACATTCAGGGTGACCGTGATAATAACAGCCATGAAATTCAAATACCTGGTTTGTCTGTTTACAATAGCCAACAACTTTCAAACCCCCCAAATTAACTTCTTTCTGTTTAGCGGAGTGTAAAATATTAATTTTTTGTGTGTACTCTTTCCACACAAGCCACTGTATTGCAATTTTGGATTGATTATCACGACATCTATATCCACCCTTTGGTATAATTCCAATGGTATTTGGCTCAAGGAAATTACGTCGATATACTTTATTACATGCTGATGCTATGGTACATGCTTCCATAAAAGGGCATACATTTCCAGTACTAAGGAGCTGTTCTCTGAATTTTAAACAGGCCTGTGTAAGAATTTCAACATCTGATACACAATATTCAACTAAATCCCGCTGCATATTAAACTCATCGTTTTTATGTTCATCGTACCATTTTAGAAATTTAATTCTTTCCTCTTCTTTCATTGAGTCTGGGCTATAGTATGATAAATCAGGTAGAGGTCCGATATAATATGTATTTTCTATGGTGTTAAATAAATGCGGAAAATATCCTTTCTTTAATTCACCACTGAGTCCGAAGGCCTTTGGTAATTTGGATAATGCCATAGGAAAATAATTTAACGAGTCTAAAAATTTTACATTTCCCACTGTCATCGACACAATTTTTGTACCACGCATTATTAGGTCAGGTGTTAAATTTGTTTTTGTAAGTATGTAGTTTAAAACAAACTGATGGTCGAAGGCTTGTCCGTTATGGGCTATTACCACTATATTTTTAAAAACTTTCCGTAAACTTAATATATGGTTCATAAATTGCTCTATAACATTATTATTAAATACTTTTAGTTTGACTCCACATTTTTGACACATATATAATTTTTCTTCTTTTATACACATACTACAACATTGTTTGAAAACACATAAGTTTGGTTCGTGTTCAACTGTATCTTCGTCTATAATTTTCTCCTGGCGTGTTTCGAGATCATAAAACACGAGCAAAAAATCACTAATTTTTGGCGAGCCGGTATCTTGTTGCATGTAACATAAATGGTCTTCGGGTTGATGCTTTTTACATATTTTACAATATATTTCACCACAAGTGTGCACTCTGTCTTTTCTTATGGTTTTCAAACATGTATTACAACACATAATCTGGCTGCATACCGTTTTCTTGCCCAGAGAATTAGGTTTTGTATGATTTTCAAAACAAGTTTCATTTTTGAACCAACGATTACAATTGACACATTTTATTTTTACTCCTGATTGACAAACTGGAGATTGTTGGCAGGCGTAACAGGTACTCTCACATCTATGACGATTTTTAGTGTTGTAGGGTACATGACATTGTACGCAATAATAACCACAGCAAAAAGCTGCTGTCAGTGATGTTATCACATTGTAATGGCCATTGTGATATATTAAATTTAAAGTACAAATCCCCTCGGTACCTTCAAACAAAATATCTTTTCCTTTCCCGCCATACTGATAAACACATATTTTATATTTGCTGCCAAAATGTCTTTGTAGTTTTTGAAGTTCTGGTATTCCTGCACCTTCCTCTGGTATAGTTACTGCAGCATCCTTCATAAGTTGGATAGCTCTCTTCATTTGTAACTTTCTGATATTTTGACGCACCTCTTTGTATTCGGGGTCTCTTTCTACATGGGCAATTGCGACAACTAGAGCTCTTGGAAGACATAAGTTATCACCATTATTAATCGTGATAATTCCTCTTCGCATGGCACTTTCTTCATTGTATGTATTATATTTGTTTGTCTGTTATTTCCTGTGCCTTTTGGTAAGCGCACGGTTGTCACACCGAGACAAAACGTATCAGTGTTCAAACCTGTTGAATTGGATTGATAAATCCCACTGAGCACCTGCCACACATCATCAACCGTCACCTCCGATGCAGTAGCGAAATTTTTCCATCCTTGGCCTCTTTTAAAATCTTTACTGCAAAACGTAAATCCAACCTTATCAGTTGGCTCCACTTCTGATGTAACTTTTATTATTATATCATTTACGGCCTCGCGCACCCATTTAACTGGATCTTCACCACTAGGTATGGGCTTAATATTAAATTCTACAGTTCTTCCTTGTACGTTAAAACGTTTTACAGTCTTTTTGTAACCCTTAATTACAATAAAATTTTCCATTTTTTAATCAAGAAAAGGTAAGTAATATTATATAAATAAATAATGAATGACTAGTCAGCGTTCTTGTTCTTACTTATAATATAGAAACTCGAACGGAAAAGAAATAAATTTACTCATGCAAACCAAAATTAAAAGTTTTGTTCGCGTTTTCCATAAGAAACAATGCTAATTTGCTTTTACGTGCTATTTGTAACATTTTTTCCATTTAAATACATGTAAAACGAAGCACAAAGTTTCATTACAAGCACTATACATATAACTCGCCATTAAGTACTCTTCCCAATCGAGGTCATTGAACCAGGCCAAGTAACATATTTGTTAGTGAACAGGTTAAGACATGTTCGTATGACGTCAGCAACTCTCCCTACCGAGGTTATTAACCCTTGGTTGGTCAGCTTCACAAAATGTCACTAAATATAGTCACGCACAATCGTATATATTTTTTGCGCCAACATTTTTATTCATGTAATCCATGGACGGCAAGCTAATAGGTTATATGCTGTTTATCAGAATTCAGAGAACTGCCGATGTCGGCTGCGGCCGTTCAAGCATTCCAAATGCCAAAATTCACTACGAGTAGATAATCGTAATGTAAGGTTATGCAATGTTTTGCTTTATATTGTTTTGAATGTCCAATTTTCAAATTGCATAAAGTAACCCCTTGTAGTACTCTCTCCACCACAGCTTAAAACGTCTATGAGGTGACATTTGATAAGCGATTTAATGCACTACTAAAAAAAAACAATACTTATGTAAACAAATAAAAATTCATGGTCCACTGCGCACCTGTAATTAACACCTGTCTTTTCAATGAGAATGTTAAGACATGTTCGTATGACGTCAACAACTCTCGGCACGTGCTCGAAGTTCAAGGTCAACTGCACACCTGTAATTAACACCTGTCAATCAAAAATACATATGTAAACACACATTTTTAATATGTTCATATGACGTGATCAACTCTCGGCACGTGCCCGAAGTTCAAGGTCATACCTGTAATTAACACCTGCCCGAAGGTCGGCAACATCAGACATTTTTTGTATGAAACCGGAAGTCGGCAACATCAACGAAGCCGAAACCGGAAGTCGGCAGCATCAAAGAAGCCAAAACTGCGTGGGCGGCAACATCAAAGAAGCCGAAACCGGAGGTCGGCAACATCAAATCAAAATTCCCGCCAAAACAAAAGGGGGCGTGGCCAATCCGGTTAGTTCAAACTTTTGCCACCGACACTAGCGCCAAAAATTTTCCCACGCCCAACCGTCCCCATACCTACCTTGTCTAGGCCTAGTAGTAGATCTCCTATTTTTACCTCCCGCTACCCCTGGGTAAGGGAGGTATAGGGATCGTGCTAAAAATCTCATATCGAGATTTTAGTAAATGACCACGTTTTAAGGTCCCTAGAATCCATTTTTAACATTTTCACGATGATGTCTTTATGTGTGTATGTATGTGTGTGTGTGTGTGTGTGTGTGTGTGTGTGTGTGTGTGTGTGTGTATGTTTGTATGTGTACGAATTTTGTTTGCACTCTAACTCAAATACTATCATTCAGAAAATTCTGAAACCTTGTATTTTTACCCTATTCTAATAGGAATAGAAGCCATTAGATTTTGGTGTAAATCGGAGAAACGGAAATAGTACTTTACTTGAAGCTCATAATGGTTTTTCTTCAAAAAATACCATTAAATGCCATTTTTTCGCATTTTATGTCTTATGAAAATTAAAGATTACATTAATACTTTTTCTATATATTTTACAGATAAATTTAAAAATATTTTTTTTTATTAGTCGCGAAGCCTAAGATAAAAACTATTCCTTTGTTATACAGTTCATTTTTCAAATTAATATAACTGACAGTAAATGTCACTGTTAGAAAACTTCAAATTAATAATAGTGACATTTTGAAAAGAAAATAGTAAATAAAGCAATAGTTTTCTGCAATGGAACAGTTTGCAGCGTTAGTAAATACGTAGGTAGGTATGTATTTAAATTAATAAAAATTAAATAGCGGGAGGTTTTGTGTTGGCCACATCATATTTTTTGTATATTGTCATCCAGTTTTGTCTTTTTGTTTTCATTTGTATCTTGACTACTTTCCTCTCTCTCTCTCTTTTAGTGGAGTTTATAGTGCTGTCTATTAGAATGACCTCGTTCACAGTTTGTGCCACTACTGTTCTCGGCGATACTAATGTGGTGTTCATATTTTTTGGCGCGATTGATTCGACACTTGATTCGAATACTTTGCGTCTGCCGATTTCTTTCGGTTCTCCTTTCGGCGTATCCGTTAATGGGCCTGATTCATAGGGCAGTTTTTTGTTTCCTTCATCTGTGTATTTTCCTGCTGTTTCAGTGTCTGTAACAGATATGAAAAATGTATCTAGAATTGTGCAGTGACTAATTTCTGTTTGGTCTTCCGTTTCTGTATTTTCTGCACAAAGCTCCTTTAGTTCCTGTACTGATTTGTCTATGCGATGATTGCCCCCCCCCCCCCCCACCGTATCCAGTGGGGCAGCGTTTGGATTCCCTCGTCACGAGGACCCGCCCGTGGAGAATGTTCCTCATCGCACATCTCCATGCGTTACATTTTTAAGCTACTGTCAGCTGCCTGTTTTATTTTTCCCCGGGGGACAGGCTCCCCGAGCTGGGAACCATGGTGTCGCTACTCACCAATGCCGAGGCCCCTGCGGTTAGGATGGATGCCTTCATCACGACTGTCGAGCCCATCCTTACCCGTTCCGCTTAGGCAGTCGCCCACTCTGGGTCAGACACTGCCTAGGCAAGGTTTGATTTCGGAGTGTCCTTCTCCTAGACGGGTTGCCTTTCTTACGGCTTCGAGTCCTGTCTATCCGTGGGTGGCCGCTCACTCTGAGACAGACGCCACCACCATTGCAGGTATTCTTAGTCTTCCGCCTACCAGTGAGTCCCGGTCTGCCGTACTAAGCCCCCACACCACGACAAGGTGATACCCACGTTCGGGGTCCCGGGTTCGAATCCCGCTAAGGCATGGATGTTTGTATATGTGAGACCACTCTGTAATTGGAATATAATATTTTTGAGGGACTTTTTTTTTAAAAAAAAAAACAGCTTTTGCACTTCTATAGTAATTGCACTATCTCTGAACTTTAAAATAATATCAAATTCTATAGTTGCTCTCAAATAAGTATGGACTGGACATTTGTACATTGTAGCCAATACAGTGTCTATGTTGAAAATGTTAAGTTATGAAGAAACATAGAAGTAGTAACTCAGGATAAGAGATATGGTGCGGAGAACGAAAAAGTTTGGGCACAGTCCATACTTATTTGACGGCGCTTTTGTAAGAACTTACTATCTTTTTACTAATTCGCAGAGTACATAATAGCGTAAATTGTGTGATACCTAATCTTCTAAAATGCGAAGTTACACTTAATTGCTTTAGCGCGACCTAATGAATGGGTTTCTAGTTGGTATAACCTTTATTCTTATTGATACAAGGAATTTTTAATTGATTGTTGCAAATAAACTGAACTAAGATCATTAGTGCTCGGTTTCAAAAACGTTCTTAAATTCCTAGTTGGCATTGCATTTGTTCGTTTTGATTTATCAAGGAATTCATGAACGTTTCTACAACTGAGCATAAGATCATTATCAGACAGCAGGATTATGTGCGTAGTCTAGAAAATGGGATATTAAATTAATTACTTTCGTTCAACCTAATGAAAAGAAAGTTTCTCTACTTAGTATAATAGTCCAGTCAAAGGAGACCAAAAAAGACCTTTGCCTTACAGAAGGTGGGGAAAAAATGATTTTAACATATGTTGTTTGGGTCGAGACGGGGATGAAAAATTAAAATTTGTGACCTTGGGGAGGCTCGGTGTGAGCCGCCATCTTGGATCAAAGGTGCAAAAAAATGAGTTTTTCGCTCTTATCTCGAAAACAGTGGCCCGTATCAAAATTTTACAAGAATACAAATTTAAAGCTCGTTACTTTTTGTACAAAAAGGGTTCTTGCATTTTTTACCTAGGATGAACTCTCAAAGAGTTATGTTCAAAAATATGTAACCAGAACAACAATTTATGAAAGAAGATTTAATCACTTAAAATATACACCATATTAATTTTTTAATACTTAGTCTAATAGATTTTGTTATTTGTAACAGTTTACATTTGTCGTGGCATCAAAAGAAGTAAATTATCGATGATTTTTAAATAATTTTGGCAGCGCTTTTTCACAAATTCATCAACCACTCTGACCCGGTTAAAGATACGGTACCACGGTATAAAAATTTTAATTCAGTTTGGAATTCTCCTTCATGTCATATTAAACGATTTTTGTTTCGATGAGCGGTTAACGAATTATTAACAATTTAAACTTGTATGAAATTTCACTAATATTTGAAACATCTGCAAATCGGCTTAGTTTTCATTTTTTCTTTTCAAATTTGGACACGATTAAAGATAAACATTATTTTCCATTAAATACGTTTCGAAATTTCATAGAAAAAGTGCATAGAATAGAAAATGGGTTGTTAGAATTAATTGTTCTAGCTCAACCTTACAAAAAGGGGTTTACCTACTTTAACATTTACGCTAACTTATATAAGTAATTTTTAATTAAAAGCAATAAGATCATTATTGGACAGGCGCAGAATACGCGGATATAAGAATTAATTTCTGTAATTCAACTAAATGAAAGGGTCTCTCTACTAAGTTTGACCTTTAACCTTATTGATACAAAGAATTTTTAATTAATTTCTACAAATAAACTCAACTGAATGTACTAGGATCATTATTAGACTACAGAAATATGAGCGGAGAATAGAAAATGGGGTGTTAGAATTAATTGCTCTAGCTCAACCTAATGAAAAGGGTTGTTCCACTTAGTTTAACCTTTGTTCTTACATATACAAAAAACTGCTGCAAATAAACTGAATTCAAATTATTAATATCATTATAGGAGAAAAAATATGTTGTGGCTAGCACAAGACCTTCCGTCAATTCGATGTATTTTGTACAAATCCCATACCAAAAGTTCCTTGGAACATATTCTATATAATATCATGTAAAATCGAACAAGAACACATACTATTATTTTAAAAATTCCATACCAAAAGTTCTTTTGAAAAAGTTCTATAAATCCAATAAAATTATAACATAAACATACACTAAGTAAAATGAACTTGACACTTCCTTCATTTCTTCTTCAGCTTTCCCCTATTTTATTAGAGGTCGCTGTTTCCTCTTCTCTTCCACTCATTCCTGTCCAACGCATCTTCTTCACACAGTCCTTCCTTTCTCAAGTCTTCTGCGATACAGTTCTTCCCGTAGGCCCCCGTGGGGGAAATCTTGCATTTTTTATTAGGACCCCTAAATATTTAATATATCCAAAAATTTGACCTTTTGCAGGGTAAATCTACCTAATGACGGGACTAATAGGGAAGATAGACCTTTTCTATTTCGCGCATACTTTGCTTCAGTTTATTTGCATCTATTAATTAAAAAATGCATGTATAAGTTAGAATAAAGGTCAAGCTAAGTTGAGAAACCCTTTTGATTAGGTTGAGCCAGAGCTATTAATTCTAACACATTATTTTCTAGTTTACGCGCACAATGCTGTTGTCTAAAAATGTTACTAATAAGTTTAGTGCAGTTTATTCGCAGCTATTGATTAAAAATTCCTTATATCAGTAAGGGTAAAAGTTATACTTAGTAGAGATACCCTTTTTATTATGTTGAGCCACAGCAACTAATTCTATCATATCTATAATCATTTTAATCTCGTCTACTACAGTAAATGAGATTAAGATCATTGTTAGACTACAGCAGAGTACGCTGTGAGTAGAAATGCGGTGCCAGAATAAATTACCCTAGCTCAACCTGATAAAAAGGGTCTTCCTACTAATTATAACTGATATGCTTACTTATAAAAGCAATTTTTAATTAATTTCTGCAAGTAAATTGAACTAATATAATGATATTGTTGGACAACAGGGTTGTGCTCGTAAACTAGTAAAATACTTATACCCATGCCACAGAATACATTTATACAGAAGCGACACTCCTTGCCGGCACCATTGTTGTTGCGATTTTACGTTTATGACCTTGAACTTTAAATTTGTTGGCAAATTTACGCGCGAAATTTAAATTGTTTTAAATGGTAAAAGAAAAATTAGAACAAAAAAGTACTGAAATTTTAATTTTATTAACGAATTAAAAAGAAATCAGATAAAATTATCACAATTATATTTTTATTAAACAAATACCTGAATTTTACAAATTTATTACAATGCAGAATTTTCTATATCTTTGATGTGGGAAACAAACGTCAGACTCGATGAATATGTCTCATATATCCTTCTCCATCAAATCCTCTCTTCCACAGGCCTTGAGCCACATTTTACACCTATAGTTATTAAATGAATATACATTTTACATGATATGGTAGTCGTTTTACATAACTTACATTTCTGGATCTATCGGAAATGAAAAAACTTACATTTCCCTTTCTCCATTTTTTAAATCTATTTATACAATCTTTATATGAACAAACAAGTCCTCCCGATTCTACTTTCTTCATTTTATCCATTTAATTAGAAATTAACACCACTTCTAAAATTCACAAACAATTCACAAAATGACATATGTCAAAAGTGAGTAGACGTATTTGGTTTGCTTAAATTAGCCATAACCCTAAAATACATGGGCGTGACAAGCTGAAACAACAGCTCTTTCAGAATACGTGAAATATAATGTTTTTCCTTATGATAACGATTTTTCCTATCGTTTGTTGAAAAAATAACAAAAAGAACAAAGAATCGTAAGATACGAAGATATGCCGAAACAATCCGATTTTATCCGATTAGCCCTTTAAATTTGTTGGCATACTCTTCCTCTCTCTAATTTTCGTTTCTCTCTCTGACTGTCGCTTCTGTATAGATGTTTATTCTGTGCCCATGCTGTAAACTTATGCGTTCATAAAGCTTACCAGAATTAGCAGCCTTCCTATAGCGACTCGGGCTTTTTTGGTTGGCGAGCTGAAATTTGCAGGTTCGTCCATGAAAGTTCTGTTAATTTATTATTTAGTGTTAGTTTATTAAATTTGCGAAGTTATACATTTATTATTTGTAGATTGGAGACTCTACTTCGTGCCTAGGTCTAGGTCTTAACAACTTACTACGATGACATTCTAATAACTCTACGCGTTTACGTACTAATAACAACTTACTACGACGACTTCCTAATAGGGTTGCCAGATATCAAAGTGTCGAAAATAGAAGAATTAACTTGGAAATATAGAAGTTTCAAAAAATATATAGAAGATTTAAATAAATCATTTATTACTATCATCATTAGGTATAATTTCTAATGTATTAAAAATAAATATATATAAAATATATTCAGATAAAAGAAAATATCCAGTTGGAATCTTCTTGAAATCGACACAGTCGACACTAAATTCGGGCATGTCTGAAAAGCCGAAATATAGAAGATTGTGCTTCTATATTTTAGGAACATAAAAGATAGAAGATTTTCTTTGAATATAGAAGGTCTGGCAACCCTACATCCTAATTAGGGCTGTCAAAAGTATTCGGTTAACCGGTTAATCGGTTAACCGGAAACCGGTTTTTCAATAATGAAATATTCGGCTAGCCGGTTAACCGGTTTATAGCCGGCTTTTAATAGGTTTATAGCCGGTTTTTAACAGGTTAACAGCCGGTTTTTAACCGGATTATAGCCGGTTTTTTAACCGGTCAATAGCCGGTTTTTAACCGGTTTATAGCCGGTTTTTTAACCGGTCACTAGCCGGTTTTTAACCGGTCAATAGCCGGTTTTTAACCGGTTAGTAGCCGGTTTATAGCCGGTTTTTAATCGATTTCTGACCGGTTCATAGCACTCTTTTTTTTAAATAAAATTAACTATAACCTAACGTCTAAATAGCTCTTGACAAAATGCCATATATCAAAATAAATAAATTTCAAATGCTTATTGAAACTGTCAATGTTACCAACCTTAATTTGTTATTATGTCTTTTAATAATATTTTTGAAATAAAAGTAAATTACATTGAAATAGGAAATAATTCATTAGTCACGTGATATGTTTTCCGCCAATCAACATTCAGAATTTCCATAGTTACATGTCTATCACAGCGATGATAAAAAACAAAGAATATCACCTTATTTCTATTCGTTACTAACTGCTATGGCATTTTTACAACATTGACATTTAATTTTAATAAAAATTAATTATATTCTCTCATTAAATATAAGCTCGTGATATTAATAATGAAGAAAGGGGTGAAAGGACCAAGCGTTGAATGGTTTATAGATGAAAACAAAAGGCATAAATGGTCCACGTGTATTCTAAAATTCTTTATTCACAATCATTATAGTAATATACCGATTCCTAACCTTTTGGAGGTTGGGAAATACGTCATTCTTAACTTTAATGACATACTCTTAGGTTGGAAATAACAGATTTTACATCTTGGGTTGGAAACGTTTATGTAGAGGTTGCCTAGCAACATTGTCATAGATCCTTATAATAAAGTAAGTTAAAACAAATTTTAAGAGAGCTGTCAAAAAATATTAATAAAATTAAAGGTTAAAACTCATTGATTTATTTTGAAAATTATTGATTTAAAATGAGGATGATTGTGAATAAAATAAGATACATAACCTCGGTGGGAGTTTCATTACAGCCTCGCGCTTAATATACATAAGCCCTTGGATGTAATGAAACATTTCCCACCTCGGATGTAATATACTATTATTACGGACGCTTCGGGCTTAGGGCAAGCCCATCTTCAGCAATCGTTGAATATACAGTAATAATTAAAATTTATGACAAATTTTTTTTAAAGTTGTATTAGACGCGATGATCTATATGAACAACATCGAAAACAATTTTAAATACAGCATTTCAACAACCTTCCGAATCAATACGGAGTTAGTGAAATATGAATAATAATCGAAGATATTGCTCGCATACCATATATACGTATATCATATACCATTGCTAAACAATAAATTGTCAAGATTTTAGTGGACACAGGGAAACTTTGCAAAGTTTACCGAAATTTATTTCCCAAAGAAGAAGTAAGATGTTTCCTAAAAGTTAACGGCGCCATTAAAACTCGATACGTTTTGAGGAAACTTTTGAACATGCACCAAATTAAAGGTTAAAAACCGGTTTTTTGACAGCTTAGAAACCGTTCTTTTGATCGGTTAAAAAACCGGTTTTTTGACCGGCTAAAAACCGGTTTTTTGACCGGCTAAAAACCGGTTTTTTGACCGGCTAAAAACCGGTTTTTCTGACCGGTTAAAAATCGGCCGGTTATTGACTTAAAACCGGTTATTCGGTTTTTCGGTTAACCGGTCTGTACACCGACGGTTAACCGGTTAGCAATTTCAGCAGATTTTGACAGCCCTAATCCTAATAACTACTGTATGTTCTCTGTTCTACTCCGGATCACGCTTCACTCAACCTGCCTCGTCTCAGACCCGCGGCGCATGCTACAAAAAGGGGGTAGGGTAAAAATGATGATATCGCAGAAAGTCTTTTGAAAAAAGAATTCTAAGAACGGAAGTAGCGAATGCAGATTGGACATGAATATTAAGTGTTAAATGCTGAATAATGTCTGAAAGTATAGTGAAAAACAATTCTAAGAATTATGATAGTCAAAAACAAGGTGTTCTTACCCAAATAATATAAACATGAATGCAAATGAACTCTGAAATTTGGGTTCATATGAATGATAAGTAACTAATACTCGGAATTTACATTTTGTTCAGAATTTTAAACTACTCTTACAACAAATAAAATATATAATATCTTAATCATAACTAAGGATAAGGATGAACTTTACTACACCCAGTTGCACTAACAAAACTAAAATTTTAAGCGACCTTTCAAAAAAAAAACTTCAAGTCGAAATTGTGACAATTCATAATAATAACGCATTTGACATTTGATTTTGATGCAATATTGTCAATTTAAGAAACGCTTAAAATTTAAGTTACGTTTATGCAACCAGCCATTAGTTATTTCAGATACTAATTTTTTACAAAATTAATAATTGTCTTGTTTATCAAATGTCAATTTCATTACAGCCGACTTTCTACCTTCTCCTTTCACGATCTTGATATACAAATACCTATTAATATTTGATTTCGTTTCAGTTTTTATGGACGTACATGTAATGATTTTCATTGGCTTTGGGTATTTAATGACATTTATGAGACGATATATCTTTGGAGGAGTGGCATTCAATTTCTTACTGGCTGCTTTCGTCCTACAATGGGATATAATAGTTGACGGATTATTGCACTTGGGAAAAAACAAAACATTTCCAATAGGTTTGGATAGGTAGTAAACATAGTACTGAATCTACAATTTGTTAGAATGAGTATATGATTTCAGTTTAATACAAGGTGATATAGCAGCAGCAGTAGCTGTGATATCAATGGGAGCTCTACTTGGTCGAACAACATTCTTGCAGCTACTCGTAATGGGATTGATTGAAATGGTCCTCTATTGTGCAAATTTGTACTTATCGGAGACAGTGTGGAAAGTATGTAAAGAAAGTAGAAATCTGAATGAATTATTCTTACCTTCGCCCAATTAGTACAAAATGAAAAATTAACATGTGGAACAATGTAATTTATAATTAATAAGATCCGCGGATGGGTGCTTTCAACTAGCTTTAGTTTTAATATGGCTCTAATTAAAATTATTAATTACACAATAGCATTAAAATTGTAATACCCCCAGGGTCACCCTTGTGGAGTCTCCAAAATACAAGAATATATGAGTGTCTGTGAAATGACGTCCGGTAGATGCCCTGTATAGTATAGTCCATGACACCAAAGGCCTGGTTTACACCGTGACATAACCATATATTAACTATACTTCATTTGGGGTAAGAAAATAGCAGATGGCGCTTGAAAGCCGACCATTTAAATAAATCATTTAAATTCGTGAAATCAGACTTTGTCAATAATAAAAATATTTTTAACTGTAAAATGTACGAGTTTTGAATATTAAAAATTACCTCATAACATGATTAAATATTATTTAATTCTATTGATTTTATTTGATAATTGAGAGTTGCAAGTGATATTTTTTTCACCTTTGTGAACTAGGTACTAGGTTAGCATTCTGACAAATCGAAGGGCAGAATTTATATCCATATCTAAACCAACGCTATTTTCTTACGTGAAATGAAGTATATACCAAACATGTAGTTATTGTATATTTACAACGTAATTTTTATTTTCAAAGTCGTTTTCTTTGATGATAATTTAGTAAGACATATCGCCATTTTTAAAACTCAAATTGTTCAATTTACATGCCTTATTCGGTAATATGAAATAAATACAAAAATTAAGAATACAAATTACTTTTATGTAAAATAACTTGCTTTATTCGTGTAATTCACATAACCGATCTCTTCAACAATCAAGCATTGAAAACACGGAGAACGCGCATGCGCAATGTAGTAAATTAGTCTTCATATGTTTACAATGAAAAAATGTCTTATAGTTAGGTTAACTACTGTGGTTAGGTACTAGCTTCGAAATGCATTTGACTTTGCTGGTGTGTAAGTGTTTACACGGAGCATACTAAACTAAACAGTGGTTATATAGTCATAATTTAGTGTTTGGTCAGCTTAGCAAGATATCGGTATAAACCGGGCCGAAGAAAGCTACGGATTTTGTAATTATATGTGAAAAATATATAAAGAAGTTTGAACAACAAAGACTTATACATGAATGTATTTGTATTTGTAAAAATAATCTTTGTTTTATGCATACAGCCAGGTAAACTATCCGACGAGATGTTATGTGCTCCAATCATTTTAGAATAGATCTTACTTGTCAGTATTCGATATACAAGGTCACTAGATGTCGTTTTTAAATATTATACTTTCATAAATAACATTATTTTAACGACGATATTAATAATTTTTAAAAATAAAATAATTTAATGAATAAACAAAGAGCGTCAATTTTCAAACTATAAAGGTTGAAGTATTTGGAATTACCGACATTTAAAAAAAAAAAAATCATCAAAATCGGATTTGTTTGAACCGGTTCCGAGAAAATTACTTAGCTCTCCTCCACTAAATATCGTGTGATAATATATTAGTATATTATGCAACGAGTTTATAATGAATACACGCCCTCAGGATTCAATCTTCACTCTCGACAAATAATGACACTTTACTCCCGTGTTATATACAATATTTTATATACAAACGGAAAAATTCGTTATTTAACAAAAGAGCATGCAAAATTAGTAAGAATGAAGCACATTTCTATAAACGAAGAAAAACTAATTATTTTAAATTTAATTTTACAAAAATCTTTATATTTTTCCAAAATAAATATAATTGATAATAATCCTTCTTTGTTAATCAATATCAATTAACAAAGGACTTGAATAACTTTATTTCCCTAGAGAGTACTTTATTTCCCTCGATAAATAATGAAGCACATTAAGCTATGATTTTGATAAGAATAAAGTTAACATTATTTACCGGTTGTATATGAGGAGCTAACATTCAAAAACCGACATGTCTATTTTTACCGAAAATGAGTTAGACATCAAAATCAGTCAAAAATCGTCATCTGCGTCGATTGATGCATTCAGATTCACTCTAAACTCCACTTGTCCAATGTTATAGGCATATAAAATTAAAGGTTTCATTCAAAATTCAACATGTCCAAACTAGTTTTTGTACGTAAATTGCTTCAAAAACCGACATGTCCTATAATATTTAAATACCCATATTACAGAATCCAGTCAAAATACTACATGTCCAGAAAGTTTTACCAACACTGTCACTGCTTCTTGTTCATAGAGTGTTGCTGTTTGTAATGGGCTACTTGCGTGGTATTGAAAATCCTATTTCTATCACTATAAATGTAATGTTATGTTGAAAACATATATAAAAATATAAATTTTATTTTAAAAAAATTTATTATTATTAAGAAAGAAAATTTTCTGTGACGTCATTATATTTATCTGGAGAACCATGTTTAAAAATGTAATGTATAGATGGCATGCGAGAAAGTTTTAATTTGAATTTGATATTAGTTCATTTTTCTCTCTCTCTGGTCTCTCAAATATATTAATTACTTCACAAATAAACACATAGGTAGTTACATGTAATTTAAAATATCGATACCAAAAAGATAAATTAAAATACTAACCTCCAAACTATTGTTGAAACGTCAAACAGGAGATCTACATTACCTGTACAAACCTTGTACAAACAAACGCAATGGCTTTACGACCATTCATTGGTGCGGCGTAATTCTACGTCATACATGGCGGGAATTCAGATAATCAAATTTCATTATTTTTTTTCTGGCTAATTAACAAAAATTTTGTCAAAAGAAAAAATATGGGTAGCAAGTTTTTACCTGCTCTTCAAAAATATTAAATAAAAAAAAGGTACGCAAGTAGCCCATTGTTACTGTTAATTAAGAGGGATTTTTATGAAACTAGAAGCAATATGGACCCTTCAGTATGTGATATTAACTCGGGTTCACGGAAGAAAATTAGAAAACTTAAGAAACGTGAAATTATTAAAAAGAAAAAGTAGGGTTATGTTTACTATTCTTCAAATTACGATATTAATTTTATTATTTTAAGGTATTCTGATAATAATCCAAATCTGAAAGGATTCATCAGACCTTGCAATCACAATAGCAAGGCTTTGAAATGCATCACGATAACATTAGAAGAAATCAAACGACAAAAGGATTTTTTTTTTTATAAAACCTCGAACAAAATTGAGCAAGACCAGAAGTTTAGCCACAAGATGGCTGTATGTGAACCCTCACGGTCAAGGTCGAGAGCAAGTGCACTTCCAGACAAAGCAAAAATGAAAACAGTGTATCCTACCTTTTTCGAAACACAACAGGTGGATATACACCTGTGTGTCACAAATTCATCCTTGAAACCTTAGGAATTAAAAAAGATAGGTTGGTACCCGTTGCCAAAATAGTACATGCTAGCGAAATCCCTAAAGAAAAGCGAGGGGTGACCACAAATAAAAAAAAGTGAACCAACGAAAAATAAAATAAAAGAATTTATAGGTACATTTAAGGCATCGGAAAGTCATTATGGTAGGAAGAAAAACAAAAGAATTTATCTTTCATGTGATTCATCTATTAAAAAAATGCATACGTTGGATAATGAATCAGTTACACAGCAATACAAAGCTTCTCATTCAATGTTTAGGAGAGTGTTCTTAAAAGATTTTAATATTGGATTTAAATCTCCAGCTTGTGATATTTGTTCAACTTGCTTCAATTTAAATCACTCCATTCGACAAACAAACGATCACTGGAAGAAAAGTGCACTGATGGTCCAACACTGACTGCATAAATTAAGAGCTAAAGCTTTCTATAAGTTAGCACAAAAACATGAACCTGCTATTCACACCGCTTGTTTTGATTTACAGCAAGTGCACCCCCTTCCAATGCCCCCTATTGGCGAAGCTTTCTATAAATAGCAAATAAGTTACTATTCTTTTTGTCGCGTTGGAATGGATTCAACACAACCAATATTTTTCACTTGGACACTTAGACTGAGGACCAAGCAGGTCGCGGTGCTATTAAAGTCGGTTCAGCTCTTCTAGCATATCTCGGTTTTTTAAATTTTAATGATGATCATATTAACACAGTCAGGTTATTTTGCGATGGGTGTGGGGGGCAAAATATAAATTATCATATTGTAACAATCGCAACTGGGATGCAACAGAAGTAGCGACGTTAATGATTTAAGTAGGGTTGTACTTACCCTGCTGTCTGTTGCGTCAGCGGGTAAGCTGATCACTGCACTGAATTGGTGGCACAATTATTAATAAGAAATAATTTAGAAATCATTTATTAATAATAAAACAAAATACAGAATTGCGGTCATAGGTTATAAAATAGTTAAACGCAAAAGCATACAAAAATAAATAAGATTTGTATTAATAAAAACAAGTTAAATAATAAACAAAATAAATACAAACATATTTATATGATATTACAATTAACGAACGATATTTAGCAATGTATTTCTCATACCTAGGGGTAGACTACCCCTGAATATCTAGGGTCTCATCTTCAGCGGGGTTGATCGAATCGAAGATTGTTGTGGACTGTCTACTGTTTTGCTGACCGCTGACTGTCGACCGTTGACTGTTCCCTCATTATATTTATTATTCTATTTATATAATATAAATAGAATGCAAGATTGCAATAATTTTGCTGAATGACAAGTGTAATACCCTCGCGTATAGCCAAAAAGGTTAATAACATTAAATTGACACAAATTGCAAATAATTTTGTTAAAACGAAATATTTCAACAAACCTGGTTTGTTACAATATTGTGCATATTTTAGCATATTGGCTTCTACGTGAATCTCCAAAATATATTACTTACTAGTGTAGAATTGATTTTTCCTGTACGCGGACATTGCTATCAGCCTACAGATGGAGGATTTAGCCGGGTAGAAAAAAAGTTAAAAAAAACAAAAATATTATTAACACTGCACACCAGTACAACGAAATTTATAAAAAAAAGTTGATGTCGTTAGAAAATTAGGGGATAGTTGGCATCTTTACAATGTAAAAGATCTCCTAAAATCTATAAAAAAAATTATGCAAAGCCAGAAAAGAACATTTCTATGCACAGTTGTCTTATTTATTTGAAAATGAAAACAAAAAATATACACCTTAAGTGAAAAACGGTAAAAAAGAAAACCAGTTTAAATTGAGAAGAGTTTGGAGCCGAAATGTAAAATAAACCCAGAAAAATTAAATTGCTAGAAAAACACTATAATCGAAAAGAACGTGATATTATGATTAAGTGGCAGAATCTACCAGAATTAGATTATTATAAAAAAAAAATCTGTTGTGGCCAGCACAAGACCTCTCGCCATTTCCATATTAGGCTATATAAGTATTGCACTTCCCTTTCAAACCTTCGTTTTATAACAAAAAAATACAGAACTTTATCCAAATATTGTTTTTTATTGTATTTAACATGTCTTCTGCACACATATAATTCTAATTATATCTATTTTATATCATTTTTATGTAAGAGATTGTTCCAATTCATTAACCAGATTGGCGGTATTTCTGATGGATATATGCATTTTACCTATAATTTCAAATATTTAATTAATAAAACAATAAGAAAGATTAAATGTACTTCCCAGAAAATGCTGTCAGAATATCACTAAAACTGTTGATTTTTGACATTGACGTGTGTCATTTAAAAACTATGTTATAAACATTGGAATTTGTCAACTGGTTTCCTTACTGCCTTGGCCTCTGCGATTAAATTACTCTATATATTATAGTGTCTTTATCTCTAAATCTATAATATAATATAATATATATATAATAAAAATCTTGTATGTATTAGATGGAGAATTTTATGTTCTTCAATATTTAATAACAAAAATTTTCAAAAAATTATATTTAGAAGAATTTTTCTCAGAAACTACTACTTCCGGTTGTTCAATTGTTACCGAAACCTTTTCCGCTCTTCCCAGGAATGTCAGATTGAGGAATCCATAGTTAAACAATTTTTAAGTCTTATGGTTTTTGAGGAATCGTGTCTACAGCATCCAGACATACACACATCCAAACACACACACACAGACATCATTTTAAAAATGTTATAATCGGATTCTAGGGACCTTAATTCGGGCTTATTCACTGAAATATTGATATGCGAATTTTAGCATGAATCCAATACCTCTCTTAGCGAGAGGTAAAAAATTACAAGATGATACAGGAGGGGATACTGACGATGACAATGAGGAAGAGGAGGTAAGCGATGATGAAGAGGGGTGAAATTGATTAGAAGAGGACTGTGGCCTTCACCTTTAAGAAAAAAACCTTATTTAATTTTGTTTATTTTACCTCAGTTATTGTTAAAGAATATTTTTACCTCTCGCCAAGAGAGGTATTGGATTCATGCTAAAATTCGCATATCCAGATTTTATTGAATAAGTACGATTTAAGGTCCCTAGAATCCGATTATAACATTTTTAAAATGATGTCTGTGTGTGTGTGTGTGTGTGTGTGTGTGTGTGTGGATGTGTGTATGTGTATATGTCTGGATGTTGTAGCCACGATTCCTCAAAAACTATAAGACTTAAAAAATATTGAACTGCAGTTTCCTCAATCTGACATTCCTGGGAAGAGCTGAAAAGGTTTTGGTAACAATTGAACAACCGGAAGTAGTAGTTACTTAGAAAAATTCTTCTAAATATAATTTTTTGGAAGTTTTTTTTATTAAATATTGAAGAACATAAAATTCTCCATCTAATACACTTAAAAATTTTGTTATATCTTGTATAGATTTAGAGATAAAGACACTATAATTTATAGAGTGAACTAATCGCAGAGGCCAAGACACTAAGGAAACCAGTTGACAAATTCCAATGTTATAACATGACACATGTCATTGTCAAATATCAACAGTTTGTGACATTCTGACAGCTTTTTCTGGGAAGTATATTTAACTTTTCTTATTGTTTTATTAATTAAATATTTCAAATTATAGGTAAAATTGTGGTAAAATGCATATATCCATCAGAAATACCGCCAACCTGGTTAATGAATTGGAAGAATCTGACATTTAGAAACTTCCTCATACAATGAAAAATAGATATAATTAGAATTATATGTGTGCAGAAGACATGTTAAACAATAAAAAACAATATTTGGGTAAAGTTCTGTAATATTTTGTTATAAAACGACGGTTCGAAAGCGAAGTGCAATACAATACATATATAGCCTAATATGGAAATGGAGAGAGGTCTTGTGCTGGCCACAACAGATTTTTTAAGTTGGGAAAAGGATATAATTTTATAAATATTTTTTTCTTTAGTATTCAAAATTCCGATTTGTTCAAAGGTCGACATGTCCATATCCAAACAAAAAACCACATTTTTAATTTTTTCTATACTTTCCTGCGTTTGCAAAATTAAGAAAAAACTCTTATATATTTTCCTATACAGTTTTTCTCGGTTTCTGAAAATTATGAATTTTGAACATGTCGGTTTTTGAATGTTAGCTCCACATATTAAAGCATAGCAGAAGAAAAAGTTATTAAGGGCAGTGAATGTTCCGTACCGGTATGATTTTGAAGATTGAGACAAACTCTGTCATTTTACTTTTTATTCCACTAAAAACAAAATATCAGTATTGTAGAGAACGCTTGCCAGGGCTCTCAAAGCTCTTGTGAAACGAGCACCACAGGTCATTGGAGTAACAGACATCATTTTAAAAATGTTATAATCGGATTCTAGGGACCTTAAATCGTGCTTATTCAATAAAATCTGGATATGCGAATTTTAGCATGAATCCAATACCTGTCTTAGCGAGAGGTAAAAATGTTAGAATAACAGAAATTTTAAAATTTCTTTTTAAAATTGTGATGAAACTTGATACATAATAACAAATGTAAAAACAGTTTTGTATGCAACTTTTAATTCTGAACAACTCTGTGCTCTACAATTTTTGCCGTAAAATGAACATGAGAGCAGTGAATTGCATAATAATAAAACACCATGGTAAATCCATATGTTCATCCCTAACTGCTACCACCCGGTATAGAAATTATTGGTCTAGGTAGCTTAGGACAAGTAGTGATTCGGAAAATAAAAATGAAAAAATCTGTTGTGGCCAGCACAAGACCTCTCGCCATTTCCATTTTATGTTATATAGTTATTGTATTGCACTTCGCTATCGAACCGTCGTTTTGTAACAAAAAAAATATAGAACTTTACCCAAATATTATTTTTTATTCTATTTAACATGTCTTCTGCACACAATTCTAATTATATCTATTTTTCATTGTATGAGGAAGTTCCTAAATGTCAGATTCTTCCAATTCATTAACAAGATTGGTGGTATTTCTGATGGATATATGCAGGTTACCTATAATTTTAAATATTTAATTAATAAAACCATAAGAAAGATTAAATGTACTTCCCAGGAAAAGCTTTCAGAATATAACTAAAACTTTTGATTTTTGATACTGACATCTGTCATTTACAAATTATGTTATAAACATTTGAATTTGTCAACTGGTTTCCTTAGTGTAGTTTAGCCTACTCGACATATTACATCCCGTTATTCTATATATTATAGCGTCTTTATCTCTAAATTTATAGAACATATAATAAAATTTTTAAATGTATCAGATGTAGAATTTTATGTTTTTCATTATTAGTAATATCACAAATTTTCAAAAAATAATATTTAGAAGAATTTTATTTAGAAACTACTACTTCCTGTTGTTCAATTGTTACCAAAATCTTTTCAGCTCTTCCCAGGAATGTCAGATTGAGGAAATTCATAGTTCAACAGGTCTTATACGAGTAGTTTTTGAGAAATCACCCTCCAACATCCCTACACACACACACATACAGACATCCACACACACACACACACACAAACATACGTAAATTTTTTTAAATCGGATTCTAGTGACCTTGAAAGGTGCTTATTCATTAAAATCTGGATATGTGATTTTTAGCATGATTCCAATACCTACATATAAAATATAAAAAACTAAGATCAATGTAAATATTTTTTAAAAAATTCTGTCTACCTATACGAAAAGTGAAATTTTACGTACTTACTTTCGGACGAAAAATGACACTTTTCTGAACCTTATCACTTTTCGTCCGCAAACCTTTTTCGTCCGCAAATCTTTTTCGTACGCTAAGCCTACTACGATTTTATGATTATTGCAATTGTATGTACCACCGGAGTTGTAAATAACAAACGAGCAAATAAAAATATTATTTTAATGATAAATTTAATTTAAATATGTGCGCAATTAATAATGAAATTAACTATACTAAAAATTATTAATTTTGACATGACTAATTGTTAATCTAAGATGCCGCTGGATAGAGTTGTTATCGAGGTTATTTTGTTGGATTTGTTTATTTTCACCTGTCAAATAGTGTTGATGTGTCTGTGAGTGTAGTGTGTCTTCCTTCAAACTAAAACAGAGCTAAATTAAAATTTTGTGAAAATGGCAGAAGATATATATTATCCAATCATTATTCATATAATAAATAATAAGATTTTACGAATTTAAAAAAACCTATATTTATTTCTAGATCTATTACGTAAAGTAAGGTAGACAGAAAAATGTAATATGTACCTCGGCAAAAAATGCATATTATAGCCTCGCTTGTTTGCTTTACCTCGGCTTCGCCTCGGAAAGCAAACTCAAGCTCTGCTGTAATATGCAATTTTTTGTCCTAGGTACATAAATAAATATGAAAGTTGCCGTAAAATTGTTGGCCTGAATTTTATTATTAATATTTTATATGGCGGTTTGTTATAGGTAACAGACGCAGGAGGCTCCATTTTCGTGCACACATTTGGTGCTTACTTCGGCCTGGCGGCAAGTTGGGTGTTACACTTTAGTACGCCTCCTAGTGACGACGAAGAGAGTTTTCTTTCATCGTACACATCCGACGCATTTGCCATGATAGGCACGTTGTTCTTGTGGATATTTTGGCCGAGCTTTAATGCTGCAGACACTATGGAAGATGGGCAGAGTCGAGCTATCATCAACACATACTTGTCACTAGCGTCCTGTTGCGTTGTGTCGTTTCTTCTGTCGTACCTAGTGAGCGGCGAACGCAAGTTCAACATGGTGCATGTGCAGAACAGCACTATTGCAGGTGGAGTTTCTGTGGGCGCAGTAGCAGATCTAATGGTGAGGCCCTGGGGTGCGTTACTAATTGGAACGGGAGCAGCTGTGCTGTCAGTAATAGGCTTTACGTACTTGACACCAGCAATGGCACGCTGTGGAATATCCGATACATGTGGTGTACATAACCTGCACGGAATGCCCGGTGTTTTAGGCGGCTTGTTGGGAGTAGTGCTAGCTTTATTCGCATCTACAGATCTATATGGTTCTAATTTCAATGTATTTTACCCACCTGGACGCAAAGCTTGGCAACAAGCCCTCTACCAACTCTATGCGTTGCTTGCAACACTCGTCATTGCTATCATTGGTGGAATTCTCGCAGGTATTATGTTTCTAACTATTGTAATTATAACACAAAAAAATAATAGGAATATACAGATGAAATTATTCAAATAAGTTGATTATTATAAAAAGTACAAATGATTAAAAACTATAAACCAAATACAACAAAATAAATTTAATAAGAACTACACTCAAACCTGTTTTTACAAGGTAGATTCGTTCCCAAAAAAATCCGTGTAAATATATACATAACATAGTTCATAGTGGTAATGGAGAAGTTTAGCGATTTTTTTAAATTTTTTTATTCCATGGGAAATGACTTGAAAAATGATGCAACATGTTTTATTTTTTCAAAAATGCCCAGATTTTCTGGAAAAGCCGATTTTAAGCTGTGATGACGTCGGTAGAGGCTTGGCGCAACGTATGTCGATTGATACACTGACGCACGCGGTTACGGTTACCAGTGAAGCGCTTTTACGCTTTGTTACGACCTACGTTCAAATGGTTCGATTTCATCGTTCTGTCTGAGTTTGCGCATAACTGACTTGTGACGTACTTAGAGTTTACCTAAAGAATATTAATTATAAATAAATGGAGCAATAATTTTAATTTTTAATTTCAATTTCAGCAGTCATTTGTGTTATATTTGTGAGAAAATAGTATGTTATGTAGAATTTTTACCATGCTAAACTTCCCCATTGGAAGATTGGTATGTAAGAAGTAATGATATTTACTGTACGGTTAGAAGAATTTTTTTCATTTAGGGTATCCATTTTCGGGGCTCACCTTTAGTATTTCGGGAAATATATAAGAAATATGAACTAGGTTAAATTAGAACAGCGTTGCCCCATTAGTAGACCATTTTAAAGATGTATTTGTTTTTCCCGAAAATTTCAAAGGTCACTAGATAAATGAAAAAATTCAAATTTTGCTTATTTTTATTTTTACAAAAAACTTCTAAATATAAAATAACATGGAATTTTGGTTTGCACTTCTTTAAGACACTTTTTTATTTTCTTTCAAATGACGATGTTCAAATTTTTATAACACTGTTAGATTTCGCATTATGATGTCAAAGGTGTGATTTTTATATGGGCGCTATATTGGAAATTTACATCATTAGAAAGAGATATTTTGGCTTTACTTATTGGTGTTCTTATGTTTCAAACAGCAAAATGCAACAATTATTAATTTTATTGGGCAAAATTTTTTTTTGTGGCAATGAACTAATGAAATAATTAATTAGGCACTGTCTTCTGTTTATTTTTGTTTAATTGTTTCATTTTCGCTAATATTTTTTAACTTATTCAGCTCTGAAACACTTCAAATTTCGTTTTCAATATAGTCATCGCCTACTTTGACGTCCATATAATAATTATTTATGTATCAACGAAGTGAAGTTTTATTTTTTATCACGAAAATAAACCATAGAGTGAAAAACGGAACTTCAGTGCCGAGGTGCATATTAAATTTTATTTGAAATCGAAAAATTGTAAAACTGAAAGGAATATTTATTTAGTAGATTATTTTTAAATATAATCTGTCAGTCTGATATTCAATCTTGCTAACCTGAGACATTGAAGTTATCGTAAACTATGTTTAAAGAATGATTTTTTTAAAAATATTTGTTTGAATACAAACTATGTTCTGCTTAAAAATCATATTTTGATAAATTTGATATTATTTATTTTTATTATTAAATAATGTAATTTGACATTTCTTAAAACAGCGTTGTAGTTAAAACCGAGCTCGCACTACCAGCCTATGAGTCTTCCAACATGTCTAATTTGTAATGAAATCAAATATTGAACGTCACTTTATAATAAAACACGACGTATTTTTTGTGTTATATTCTTGTCTTTTTCTGATTTGCCAATATACATATGATTTAGTATTTACCTAGTTTTTTTTTACCACACCTTTACCCGCTGTGAAATTTGATTTAAATATTTAAGGAAAAATGGCTCTTAGCGAGAAAAAGGTTGCCGACCCCTGCACTAGTGTATGAAACAGGTGTCCCAACATTGATTAGACCGTAACTTTTTAATAGCCACGCCGATAACATGAAATTATTTATTTTTTTTTTTCAGAAAGATACATTTAATAGTAAACTTTTCTCTCTCTGATGGTGACAGGCCCGGCAAGTTTTAATTTTAGTGTGTGGTGCTCAGAGATTGATCGTGCACCAAAAATTTGGTGGTATCTAATCTAGAAAAAAATATGCGCCGCAGGCGAAATTTTTTTTTATTCAAGGTCAAATGTCTAATAATTGAAAGCTACATTTTTTCAAGGGATGTGCAAATGCATGTGTACCCCCCCTTTCATGTACAAAAATAAATTACCAGTTCACAGAACATTTTAGGAAAGAGCGAGAAAAAGAGAATATATTTAACTTAATTCTTTTCTTTTAAAATCCCAGTCGAAGCCATTACATTTGTTTTTGCTTATAACTAAAATACAAAAACACTACATAAGTAGACTATAGATATACACTATAGGTACATACATATTTTGTTAATAATTAAAATATGTATTATAACAGACTTAATCATAAAATTGCACGTATTTGATATAATTTGACATTGACATTAAATTCTTTATTTTTTTTGTTATTTTTTGTCCTAATTCATAGCAAATTTAATTACAGAAACCAAAAAGTACGTAATTTTTAAATTTACATTTCGCGCATATACAAAGAGCTAATTTAATCATACTTATGTTTTCGACTCAGAATTCAATTCTCTAAAACTTTTATTTGAAGCATTTACTTCTAAAATCAAAATAACACCATTTTTTCAAGAAAAACTGATAACAGCTTCAAGTAAAGTATCACTTCCGATTAGACTATTTTAACCAAAATCTATTATAAAATGGATGATTCGGGAACGTTGTAAAAGTTTCAATGAAGGAAGAAACAGGCCAATAATTTTAACTAGCAGTCGTGATTATTGGAACTTACGGCCTGTTTTTTCCTTCATCAAAATCTATTATGTTATTCCCATTGATATAAAAGTATTATATACCAAATTTGAAAAGTTTTGGATTATACTTTAATACAGTTTTTCATTAAAATCTATTATAGACTTCAAGTAAAGCACCACTTCCGAAAGTTATATAATGACCGAAAAGGGAGGTGCACAATTAGATGTTATAGCAGTCCAAAAAAAAGAAAAAACGAAATTAGTCAAAATGGATTCAGGGATGGTCAAAATGGATATATCCGTTGAAATCTGGAAACCAAAATTTGTCGCGATTACAATACTTCCTTTACTTCGTACAAAGAAGTAAATATAGTAGCAGAAATTATGTACCTTACCTATTAAAAACAAAACACTGAAAAAAATATTATAAATCCTTTAAAATTTAGTCGACAGGCTCTGCTTCTGCTCATGTTCCTCTGCGTCACTAAAATTTACATTACCATACAAATAATAAAGGACGCGCACAGGCGTAAGTGCAATACGCATAACATGTAACATGGATTTAATTTGTTACAGAACACATGCCTAGATGGCAGTGATTGGTATGCAAATAGTTTTTATTTCAAAATTGGAAAATTGTTATTACAGTACTAATACTAATAAATATTTTAACTTTATAACATAAAATTATTATTAAAAAAATTGTAATAATTTATGGCTTAAACGTGTGGTGCGGAGCACCACCATTTGATTTTACGTGTGGTGCCCGAGACCGCGAGCACCACTGTTGTTGCCGGCCCTGGATGGTGATGCTTAAAAGATGACTGTCATACCAAATTTCATCCAAATCGTATAAAGCGTTCTGTTATTATAAGCAAAATTAATTTTTTTCGAAGAACTTTGAAGCAGAATTCTGGCTAAATGGTACACTTTCCGGTAGAAGCAAGTTTGGTTAAATCGTCTTATTTTAGCCTCAGGAATCTGTGGTTAAGCCATGTCCCCATATTTAAGAGACACCCTGTATATATAGATTTTCAATAATTGAAAAATATCGCCATAATCTTCAATATTTTGTTAATAGAAAACTAATTATGATACATAAAAAATTGAATATTTCAAATGTAAAAAAAATATTCATTTCGAAGTTGCGTTAACGCAACAATGGGAATATATGGGTTAACGCCATAACTCTATATATTTTAAAGATACATTTACAAAATAATCTATTTTCTAATTCTTTTGTTACACAATTCAGATTTCAAATGTATGTAACTGACAGATAAATGTCACTGTCAAAATAAATATTATTTCAAATTAATAATGGTAACGTTTTAAAAAGAAAATAGTAAGCAAAACGATAGTTGTAGTCATATTATACGACTGCAAAGGAGCGTTTCATATTATGGGGAAACCTTGAGCGTTTTTCGTCCTATACCTCATTATATTTTTTTAATAATGTAAGATGATTATTTTTATACTAAAGAATAGCACATTTCATGTATCTACTTTTTAAATTTGACTAAATATAAAGGTGTACCATTTGAAAATATAAAGTTAGATACATACCATTGCGTGAAAATAGAGCACTCTGTAAAAATAGCATTGTAAGGCAATTGTTTTCTCATATCCAATTTCTTAACTATATGATCTAAGACCAATTGCGGCCCGGTTAAAATTAAACATCTTTATAGACTGGTTTTTCAATATCTGGTTAAAATTTGAACTAAGAGTTAAATAATAGTACATTAAAACACAAGTATCATAAGGCAATCTGTTAACATACGAGTCCAAATTTGGAAAACGAGCCGTAGGCGAGTTTTTCAAAGGACGAGTGCGTTAACAGGCCTTATGATACATGTTTTTTATACTATTTTTTCTATTGAGGTAATTTTACAATTAATTTTTTTTAAAATGCTACGTCAAAAGTTTGATATAGTGTTTTTTTGTCACTTATGTTTATGTTGGTAGCGCTTCCCGCTAACAATTGAAATTTCAAATTTTGACAACTGATTAGTGTATTGTGTGTATTAGGGAATACGGTGTGCATAGTGACCTTGTGGCGAACGGTTCTCGTCACCGTGCTATCTGCTCGACCTCGAAGGCGGACGGTTGGCAGGTCTTCTCGTCACCGTGCCGCTGTTTGCTCGGCCTCGTGATTCTCTTCTCTGGATATGCATTCTTGCCTGAGGCTAAGGGACACCTGAAGGTTTACAGTGAGTGTGCAACATACATGTGTCTCTTACGCTCTCCGCGTGCTGACTGACCACACCCTGCTATCCTTCTCGTTCTCCGTTAAACTGCGTACTCGTCTACCGCGCACATTCCACACTTCAATTTCATTCGCACAGAGCCGTATTCACATCTTAACTATAATTTACATAAATTCTAAGAAAATACTATACGTTACAAATAATATATTGAAATATTACCAATAACTTGACATTTTGAGGTTAGATGTAATTATTCATTAATATGACAGTTATAAAATCATGACTACCAACTCTACAACACGAAAGGCGCCACAAATAGAACTCTTATAGATCTTCTAAACGTCGTGTTTTCAGTGATAAACAATGCTTTTATAGACTGGTAAGAACACCGAAATAGAAAAACAAAATTAAAACATTAAAACGAAATGACTTGTCAAATGACAGATTTTTCATTCATGTCAACAAAACGATGTAATATTGTTTACTTAACTACAAGTTAAAATTTTAACCAGAGATTGAAAAACCGGCCCTATGTAATGCTGATTGTATTAAGATTAAGGAATCTAACCACAGACAAAAGAACATATAGACTGGAGCCACAAGCTTTGTTTCAAAACACTGTTTTGAAAAATGTTAAATATCAGTTTTTTACTAATAATAAACAATATCTCACAAATTTATCAAAATATTATTTTCAAGCAGAGCATGTATTCAAACAAATATTTTGAAAATATATCGTTCTTTCAACGTAAGACTGAAATTAAATTCTGAAAATTGGCACTTTTCAAAAGAGCTTTTTAAAACAAGGCTTGTGGTACCAGCCAATATTTTTCTTTGTCTATGCTTAACCTCTAACTGCATTAGTACGAATCAGTCAATAAAAGCTCAATTAGGGCTGCATTGTCGCTGATGATGATGATGATATTAATAATACCGATTTCACGAATGTTGCAGGTTTTTTAATCAGTGTGCCACAATTGTCCGAGAAGAGAGAAGAAGGTGAAGAATCCAAGAAGCATTTGGACGACAATTATTGGACTATACACGAAGCAGTTTGAATATGTTGTAAATACACAATTTATGCATTTATACAAATAAATGTCAATTACATACGAATTTCTAGTGTTAAATTTAAAGAATATCATTTAATATCCCACCGGTATGATATCACGTTAAAAAGATGTACAAAATATTTTTTCCGACGACCACTACGAAAAGTACATAAATTCATAAGCTAAACTATTACTGAAAGTTGGTCATTGCACATCACTAGCAATGCTGTGTGATATGAAAGCTCATTAGCCAATCAGATGCGTCCGCAACTGTGTGATATGATTTTATCACACGCTGTGATAACTGAGCGAACTAACCTAAAACTTTGTATTTATTGAATTTACACGGATTAAGAAGGTTGGACCCTGATAGGCGTGTTTCTTCGGACTGTGACTATAATTTTCTAAATAATGATTTGTTCAATAATGATTCCTTCGAATGATGATTAAATTTAATCCCAAAGAAACAACAAAATTACCTCGATCGACGCGAAACCTACACAACGTCGAACGAACTAGCGGCAAACGTTAAATGATAAATCAGCAGTTTTGATTGAAGTAATACCCAAATCGAAAATAGTTTAAAGATGGATTGTGCTGAAGCAGAAATAATAATTTTGGTATGAAATGTGAAGTAAAATATGAAAACAAGTTTCTTTAACTTTTTTTTGTACCTGCAGGATCTATTATTATCTAATAATGAATGTTAACCCACTGACTCAAATCTAGTACCTAGTTCGCATGATTCTGATGTAGACATAATTTTGCACATTCCAATGTTTCATTGCTTGCTTTTTCCGCCATTTTCAAATCTTTTGTTATTTCAATCACAGTGATCATACGAAAAGACTGATTCAGAAGGGAAATGGCGTGTTGTGATCACAAAATGAAAGAGTGGGAATAACAAATAACGAACGCAGAAACTTTTTTCTGTTTGATCATGTTCACTTTGTTCAATTTTATCACGAATCATAGTCCGAAGAAACACGCCTAACTGTTAACTACTTTGTATAAAAAATTATGTTTATTTCTCCGTGACGTAACTGTAGATAAATTGTAAAAGGATGAAAAAAGATTCCTAATTATCAATAGAATAATTTAAAATCGATTTGAAACGAACGTATTTAATAAATCTTTTCTGAATTCTCTCAATTGCACCAGCAAGATATTTTTGACTAGGATTCCAAATAATAAAGGAGTAATCTAACTTAAAATTAAAGTTTTAAAAAGAACAGCGTAACAAAATAAATTATTAAATCCAGTGCGAAAAATAAATCCAAGTAATCTAAAGCAACTATTTATTAAGCCCTCGACATGATTAATCAGATTTAATATCTGGAGTACGATGTAAAATGACCTAATTTATTATATAATTGTAGTGAACTGTATTTTAAATTCTGGAAAATGACATATCGTGGCATTTATTTATGTTGAAATATAGATGATTTTTAATAGACCATTCGTATATTGCATTTAAATCCAATTGTAATAAGCACAGACATTAACTTGACGAATTTTAATAAATAATTTGAGGTCATCAGCGTACATGAGGCAATGTGAATGTTTCATAACAGAAACTATGTCATTAATAAAAATATTAAACAATAAAGGGCCTAGTATAGAACCTTGCGATACGCCAGAGGCTGCCAAAAAATTGAGGAAGTAAATCCATAACAATAAACGTATTGATGTCGGTCCTGAAGATATGATTCTAATAAAATTATTAAATTTTCTGAAAATCCGATTTATCTTAATTTCAAAATAAGTAGTTTATGATTAACTGAATCAAAGGTATTACAAAAATCGGTGTAAATAAAATCTAATGCCCGGTTTTTCAGTCACGGCTTAAACCAGAAATTTGGTTCAAGTTCAGGTTCAGGGTTTAAAGTGTTTTTCAGTCTGACTTAAACCTTGAACTCAGCTCAAATTTGACATAAACTTGAACCGCCAACGTTTCTAGCTTAAGTATCGAATTTTTGGTTCAGTGGAATATTTTGATAGTAATTTTGTAATTCAATTATTTATTTTGATATATTTTGTTGACATATTGATATATTGCTGTTACAATAAGGTATAAATAGAATCATAGTATGATGAATGAAGATATTAATAATTTTATTGAATACCTGGGCCGAGATAGGAGACCAAAAATGATAGACCTACAATAATTCAGTTTGTTTAATGAGAAGATTTTGATTACTTTGTAAGATATCGATTGAAGAAATGAAATTATGCGAATACTATAAGAAATTGTACCAAATACGTTCTCGTAATAATTGGCCGTTAAAAATATATAAAATACATTAATATATTAATGAATATTCAGGAATTCAGTGGTGACATTTGAAAAAATGTTACTTTAAACATTCGGTTTTTTGCTACAATTCTTGTATTTTATTATCAATTACAATAGTAAGTAAAACTCGAATAAGAAGCCTGTCACTAGTAGATAAAAGAAACACTTTTCGTTTAGATTTTTATACTTTTAAATAATACAGAATTTCAACACTTTTGTTAATTAAATTAAATAATAATTTCTTCTCAACACTTATTTTCTTTGTCTTTATAAAATATCTCATCCGTCTCTCTACATTCCTTTGTTGCTTTCTTATTATTTCCATCATTATTTTCCATTTTTTCTTCAAGAATAATACTTAAATATCTTTCATATATGTCAGCGTGGAGTGACGAAGTGTCAAAATGACATATTAATGATCAAAAAATTGAATAAGAGTGCAAATTACACAGTACATCTTCAATATTATGACATTTGGTTGAAGTTCAACTGAACTAGTTCAAATATACACATTATAAACAAAAAAAAGTTCAGGTTCAAGTTCAAGGTTCATCTGAGCTGAAGTTCAAACGGCCACTGAAAAACCGGGCATAATTGATTTTTATTAGCAAAATTTTGAAAAATTCGTTAAATTTGTTAAGAGTTGATCGTTTTTCGACTAAGCTATGCTGAGTTTGTAATCAAATTTTTGTATTGATACTGCACTTCCTTAGAAATGATGTACTCAAATATTTTTGCTATTAAATTTAAGCAGGAGATTAGGCGGTAGTTATTTATTTTATTCAATTTTGACGTTTTAAACTGTCATTATTAACTCCATAGCAACAACTAGAAGTAACACTTTATTCACAAGTGAATTAAAATTTTTTAAATCACTCACAAAATTTTAACTCATTCTGCAACAAAATAACATCAAGTACGAAAATAACACTTACCATAATATTTATCAGACATTATCAGCCATTTTCATTATTTTTCACGGCACAAATGACAGACAATAAAACATTTTAAATAGAAGACTTGACGTCTATCAGCGACGATTGTCATGCTCAACCAACCGTCCAACTGATCAGTTTTTTATTTTGTCAAAATTAAATATTATAATGGTTTTCATTATTATTTCGTCAAAATTGAATAATAGATATTTACACACCAAGTGAGCTAAGGTAATGTTTATCCATGAGAAGAAAGTTTAGCTCACGAGCCCGCAAGGGCGAGTGAGTTAATTTCTTCGAGTGAATAAACATTCTTAGCTCACGTGGTTTGTACAATATTTTATTCAATTTTGACGAAATAGTAATAAAAACCATTATATTTAATTTTGACAAAACAAAAAACTAATCAGTTAGTAGACTGTGCATGACAATTGTGGATGATAGATGTCAAATCATTTAAAAAGATTTATTATCTGTCATTTGTGCCCTGAAAAATAATGAAAATGGCTGATAATGTCTGATAAATACTATGGTAAGTGTTAATTTCGTGTCTGATGTTATTTTAAATGCATTATTTGTTGCAGGGTGAATTAAAAAAATTGTGAGAGTGATTTAAAAATTTTTAATTCACTTGTGAAAAAAGTGTTACTTATAATTGTTGCTATGGAGTTAATAATGACAGTTTAAAACGTCAAAATTGAATAAAATATTATACAAAGCACGTGAGCTAAGAATGCTTATTCACTCGAACTTTCTTCTCATGAATAAACATTACCTTAGCTCACTTGGTGTGTAAATATCTATTATTTCTGTCACCTGATTTAAAAAGAGCAAATTTTGGCAGATATCCACTTTTCAGGGAAGGTATTTGAAGCCATGCAAATATTAATTAATTTTAAAAGTGAAAGTGTAAGTAAATCACTACAGCCTTTATTAATGTAGGTAAACACACAGACAATTCTAATTATATCTATTTTTCATTGTATGAGGAAGTTCCTAAAGATTCTTCCAATTCGTTAACAAGATTGGCGGTATTTCTGATGGATATATATTTTACCACAATTTTACCTATAATTTCAAATATTTCATTAATAACATAATAAGAAAGATTAAATATACTTCCCAGAAAAAACTATCAGAATGTCACTAAAACTGTTGATATTTGACAGTCATATGTCATTTACAAACTATGTTATAAACATTTGAATTTGTCAAGTGGTTTCCTTAGTGCCTTAGCCTCTGCGATTAGAATATTCTATATATTATAATGTCTTTATCTCTAAATCTATACAAGATATAATAAAAATTTTAAGTGCATTAGATGGAGAATTTTGTTCTTCAATATTTGTAATAAAAAATTTCCAAAATATTATATTTAGAAAAAAAATTCTAAGAAACTACTACTTCCGGTTGTCCAATTGTTACCAAAACCTTTTCAGCTCTTCCCAAGAATATCGGATTGAGGAAACTGCAGTTAAATATTTTTTAAGTCTTATAGTTTTTGAGGAATCGTCCCTCCAACATCCAGACACACATACATACACACATCCACACACACATCATTTTAAAAATGTTGTAATCGGATTCTAGGAACTTTAAATTGTGCTTATTCAATAAAATCTGGATATGCGAATTTTAGCAAGAATCCAATACCTCTCTTAGCGAGAGGTAAAAAACAATAAAATATTTAAGAAAACATATCTTGCTATGTGTTATTAGAAGGTTAAATGTCTATAATATTAAAAAAATCTGTTGTGGCCAGCACAAGACCTTCCGTCAATTCATGTATTTTGTACAAATCCCATACCAAAAGTTCATTTGAAAAGGTTCTATAAATCCAATAGAATTATAACATAAACTACACTAAGTAATGTCCTTCCATCTTCTCTTTGGCCTTTCTCTGCGTGTCACTTGCGAGCAACACTATGACATACCAATTTTAGATCCTATACTTTTTTCCATATTTGGTTTTGCACTTGCAACTGACATCTGTCAATTAAATTTTTTTGAATAATTATGTCAGCTGTTTCCATGATAAGTAACAAAGCTGACTAATTTTTGAAAATTAATTTCTTTGTAATGCTTTAACTCTACATCTATTGAATATGAAGGAAAATGTATTATCAAACCATATAGAGAAGATTATTTTCTTTAATAAATATAATAAGAAAATGTCAAAAAATAATATTTAACTGCATTTTTTTAAGAAAAACTGTTAAAAACTTCAAATAAGGGTACTTCCGGTTGACCAATTATAACCAAAATCTAATCAGCTCTTCATATGGTTGTAAAGAAGAGGAATATGAAAGAATCATATTTTTTAGAATTGTAGTTTTGGAGTTATCGTCGGAGAAAAATTTGTCACACACACACACAGACACACACACAGACACACACACGGACACACATACAGACATCATCTTAAAAATAGTACATTCGTATTGTAGGGACCCTAAAACGTGCTTATACATTAAAAACTCACCACCGAATTTTTTGACCAAAAACAATACCTTCCTTTTGACGGAAGGTAAAAATTGGCGATAATTTATGCTAGTTATTATTTAACTATTTATTAAGTAAATAAAATGAAATTAAAGCAGGAAGGCGAACTGATGTGCGACAGGGCTCGTACATACACACAGAGAGAGAGACATCATCGTAAAAATGTTAAAATCGGTTTTTAGGGACCTTAAATCGTGCTTATTTACTAAATCTGGATATGCATGAATCCAATACCTCTTAGCGAGAGGTAAAATAGGCAGTAGAATGTAAAATAAGTTTCCGCGATTTTTTATCAATGTGCATATTATGTGTAATTATTCCAAGTGTAATAACCTTTTCGAAAATCCGAAAAAAGGATTCGAAAGTGGAAGCCCTATGCTAAAATCGCCTCGTTTACATATGCCATTTATTTTGACGTTTTGAAGATTTTAATTTAAATTTGGAAAAACAGTGTTCGCCAAAACCTACAAATTACATTTTTCTTGGGTTTTCCCTAATAACTTCCTGCTTAGAAATCGTATCGAAACGGAACAAATCCTTTGTTAGACACAATACTATAATTAACATATACAAAAAAAAAATAATAAAATTTGTTTAGATTGATTGGATTATACAATACATCAAACAATAGCCATAATGAACAATGAGCTAGACAGAGATGGGAATACTACACAATGAGTCTATCTCTGTTCTTTGCGATAAACTTTCATTCCAAGTACGTAGTATAGAGTTTACTGCATTTGAGACGGCCTTAATAAGCGTAGAGCAATTCAATGAAGATAAAAGAAAAAAATGTTTTTTAAATATTTTATTAACCCATTTAAGGCCAAAATATATTTTTTTCTAATTCACAACAGTTTCATTATTAAATATATTGAAAATGTCAAAAAACTAGATTAAAAAATTTTTTTTTAAATATTGTAATTTTATCAAAAATGGGTGTCCTTTTAAAAGTTCAATGGCGTTTGAAGCGAACAGACACTATAAATTTTTTTTAGTAACTTATAAAGTAGAAAGGTAAATAATAGTTTGTAACTTCGATTTAATAATTATATATTTTGATACGAAGGTTTCTTGAACGATTATAAAATTTATCTTGTATGGTAAGCTGCAAAACATCTTTAGGGCGCAGTAAAATGCAGCACTTCGGGCAAAGAAAATTATATTTTTTATGGCATAAGGCGCAACGTGTTTACTTATCTTAATAAATAATAAGATAGTCAATTCCATTAAATCTAGAATAATCATATAAATTTGCCGTTAATCTACTTGGCCCCCGTTTTGTAGTTTTTCTAAACGATTCTAATATAACGAGCAATTGATCTCCCATTACCTCTTTCCTCTTTTCGGTTCGTTAGAATTCAGAATTATACAATCCCTTCCTAACCTGTTCTTTCTAATTGTTCCAGTTCCTTTGTATCCTCTTGAATTTAGCTCCATAAGTAATTTATTATTAATTGATTTCATGGTGTGCACTTGGTGAAACATATTATAGCTATTTATGTTGCATTTAATTGCATTGAGAACAAACACCATTATGACGGAAATTTACAAATCTTACACACTTTGCAGAAAAGTTCTCTTTTAAGTCTGTGCGAAGCATTCGAAATAAATAAGGCCGTAAACTCAAGAAAACCTATTACCAATGATCAAAAAGACCTAAATAACTCCCCATTGTTAAATTTTTATTAGATGTTACCGCTAGCTTTTAGTCACCCCAGCCCATTTTAGTACGTATACAGTCTGTCCCATTTAGAGGTGCCACCATTGGGATCTCGAGAACTATAAGAGATACGATGTCGGTTAAATGGAACTTTTTGTGCGCCTTTGGGAGGCCATCTCAGATGTGCTTTTGTTTTTCCAAAAATTCTCATAGGGCACTAGATAATGACGAAAAACTGAATATTGTTGATTTTTTCTTTTTCAAATAACGTCTAAACTATTAGTAATTAAGAAAAACGTTTCAAGTATAAAAGATAGATATTTTTATTAGCTAACCAGTGGCGTATGAAATAAATTTTTATATCCGTAAATTTTCGAGATATAACACAAACTTATATTTTTTTTAAATAGAACCCATATCTGATTTTAGTCTCAAAAAAATCATTATTTTTTTCTCTTTTCAATGATGTAAGGGTTATTATATTTTATATTTATTTTGCTCCTAAAATTTAATTTTTCTCTTTATTTTCTTGAACTTTCTTATTATTTCCCAAAAAAACATTATTATTTTAATTAATTATATTGCATTTGATCGCAATAATTTGTTTTATGCCTTTATTACTTAATATTTTCATTCTAGACTCATAATTACAAATTACACTATAATGTGACAAGGGCGACCAGATACAAAATATTATAAAAATTAGTTTGATACGAGTTTTGAGCAAAATTTTCTAACGAAATAAATTATTTAAATACAAGGAGTATTTCTAAATAGAAATATACCAATATTTTCAAAATAATTATAAATTTAATACAAAATAAGGAAAAAAATAATAAATTTGGAGGCAAAACAAATATAAAACATAATAACACTTACATCGTTGAAAAGAGAAAAAAATAATGATTTTTTGAGACTAAAATCAGATATGGGTTCTATTTAAAAAAATATAAGTTTGTGTTATATTTCGAAAATTTAAGGATATAAAAATTTATTTCGTACGCCACTGGTTAGTTAATAAATATATCTATCTTGTATGTTTGAAACGTTTTTCTCAATTACTAATAGTTTAGAAGTTATTTGAAAAAGAAAAAAACAACAATATTCAGTTTTTCGTCATTATCTAGTACCCTATGAGAATTTTTGGAAAAACAAAAGCACACCTGAGATGGCCTCCCAAAGGTGCACAAAAAGTTCCATTTAACCGACATCGTATCTCTTATAGTTCTCGAGATCCCAATGGTGGCACCTCTAAATGGGACACACTGTATATACATAAATAATATGCAATTTTGTAATATCTATTGTGTTAACTTGATAATGACCGAGAGGTCAAAACGATCCTCATTAAATAAATAAAGTTTGTGAAACAACCAAGTGTTTAATTTATATTATATTTTTTTTATATCCATAAGTAATTGTAATGACGTAATAAAATTGCCATAGAAAATATGATGAGGCATATTTGGAAATTCACTTTCGAGCATGTCTGCAAATTGTAATACAACAGCTGCGCCCATAGCAAATTCTTTATGTTTTTCCGATAAAATGGTGGAAGACCCTTGATATGATTCAAACCATTCATTGTATCCAACTCTAGTAGTCCCTGTCCATAATTTGTATCTCCACCGTATTGGTATGTATTTTTTTTAATTAAGCTAACGTTCACTAATATGCAAATTAAGAGGCATTTTAAAGTTTTATTTATACAATAATCTTAATTTACGATATTGAAAAGCAACAAATCTTCCAAACCTTGGAAATATTAACCAACAATAGTCATATGAAAAATATATCTACATGCCTAACATCTGTTAATTCGAGTAAACACCGTTACTTAAGAAACATATAGCCCAATCTGTGAAATAAAAGCCTAATTATGCCAGTTTTAGATAGTGTCCTTTTAAAAGGACGGTGCCTTTATCTGGGCTAAATATAGTATAAAAACATAAACTCTTATATTAATTACAGTTATACACAAAGATAATAAAAATTATCTATATGTACTGATATAATTTTATAATGTTACTAGAGTTATTAGACATATTTTATCTTTAAATGATGAAACTGTTTAACATATTTGTACAATTATTAAATGTTTGAACTGATATATTTATTTCTGTAAATAAGAAGCAGTATTTTATGTGAATGCATGTTTGCTGTTTAACAGAAATATAAAAGTAAACATATTTTAATAGGTTACCTACAATTTTATCTTAACTACAACACAACAGAAATTTATATTTCTAAATGAGTTTTTAAATGTCTCGCTAAACAATGCTTATTATTAAATGATCTGTTGCATATATGACAAGTACACTTTCGTTTAATATGTATATCTAATTCATCCTGACTTGCATGTACTTTATTACATATATTACATCGAAATACCTTCTTTCTAAAATGTTCGTTTTCATGTAAAATTAATTCTGTAGTACTTCGAAATACTTTTTTACATTCTTTATTTGAACACTCCAATTTCGTAACCCTGCAATTTATTGTATGTTTATTACAATCTACCTGATTTAGAAACGATTTATTGCATACAGTACATAGAAACTTTCCATGTATCTCGTCTCTATGTGTTTTTAAGTCCATCTTATTTGTAAACCAATATTTACATTCAGGGCATGGAAAATAGTTAGTATGATTTTTCCTGTGCAATGCCAAAGCGTCTTTCGTCGCAAATTTCTTCATACATACTACACAAAAAATCATAATCTCTTGTTTACATTTGTTCTTTAAAATATGATCTGTATTATTTACATCTCCGTTATTAATGTTATCAGAAAAATTACGATTATCAGAATATTCTGTCACGATGTTTCCTTTAGTAGAAATTTCTTCTACAGTTGGATCATGTATTTCTGATGTTTCTGAAATATCTTCATCAATAATTACTACTTCTGATGTCAAATTTTTGTTACTTTTGTTCTTCTTTTTGTTATCAAGTTGGGTGGTAAAAATATCGAAGGCTTGTGTCGTGCTGTGTTTTGTATTATTTACTTTATGATTATTATAATTACTTTTATTTGTTTCACAATTCTTATTTCTCACATCGCGTGTCGGTTCATTGCATAACTTATTGCCAGTAGGGTTTTCATCCGGGGTGTCTTCTAAAATACATATTCCTTCTAAATTTTGATCATGTATATCTGGTACTGTGTTATTGTCTTTATTATTCTTTTCACAGATGTAATGGTTTACATGAATTATGTTATCTCTACAATTTATATCTTTATTGGTGTTACAATCTTTATTTTTTATATTACGTTCATTACAAAACTTATGGACTGCAGATTTTTCTTCATCAGTATCTTCTTCAATAACCATTTCTTCCACAGTTAGATCATGTATATCTGATACTGAATTGTTGTCTTTTTTGCTTTTCTTTGCTTTATCAAGCTGACTGATAGAACTATCGAGCGTTTTTATTATATTAGTTTTAACGCTCTGTGCGTCATTGATACTTGCTTCATTAGTGTAATTATTGGTATCAATTTCTTTAAGTTTACGTTTTTTATTATTTACTTCTAGTGTCAGCTCATCAGATAATTTATGGCTATTGTGAATTTCTTCCAAAATATCTTTAATTGAAATTACTTTTAAATCTTTACTATTTATTTTTGAAACTGTATTTTTGTCCTGTTTGCCTTCATTCGGAATAACAGTCTTATCTCCATGTTGCACTGTGCCAATTTCGCTGCACGAATTACTGTTATTCGTCTTTTCATTATAATGATTCGTATCACTATAATATGTAATATTATCATCTTGATAGTCCATTTTTTCAATAACGTCATCATATGTACGATCATTGGAGGCTTCTTCAGCAATATTGTGTTTAATAGGATTTTTTTTAGTATTTTGACAATTTATTTGTAGTGTGGCCTTCTTGTTCTTAAGGTTCGATTCATTAATCATATGGTCTGTATTATTTACGTTAATATTATATTTTACAGTGTTACTTATTTTACAATTTTCATTTTTTATTTCTTTTTTACATTTAATTAATGAATTAGGGATATCTGATTTAATAAAAATCTCCACGCTCCCTTTTCCGCATTGGTTCTTCATAACATCATCGTATATACTATAATTAGAGATTTCTTTACGAATATTATGTATAACAGATTTATTTTCTATATTTGAACAATTTATTTCTTCTATCTCCTTTTCGCTCTCAAGGCTCGTTACATTATTCATATGGCCTGTATTATTTATGGTAATATTATTAGAGATTGCATCATTATTGATTTTAAAATTTTCAGTTTCTCTTTCTTGTTCCCGATTAATTAAAAAACTTGACCTCTTTTCTTTAATAGAAATCTCCGTACTATCTCTCTCGTACTGCTTCTTCATAAGGTCGTCGTATATACGATCATTGGATTTTTCATTTTCATTTATCAAACAATTTTTTTCTGTAGTAAGATTAATTTTTTCTGATGTCGCTTTCACGTTTTTAAGGCTTGCTTCATTATTCATATGATCCGTTTTATTTAAGTTATAACTGTTACAATTTGCAATATTATTGATTTTGCAATTTTCATTTTCTTGTTCCCGATTAATTAAAATATTAGAACTCTCTTTTTTAACAAAAATTTCCATGCTACCTTCTCCGCAGTGCTTCTTCATGATACTCGTTATATGATAATCATCATTTACCTCCATTTCGTCATCAATATTATTGGCGTTATCAAAATTTTTATTTTTCATTTCTTGTGTATTGTCATCATACAATTTACTGTCGTTAGGGTTTTCATTTATGATGCCATCTTTAATAGAAATTTCATCTACATTTTGACAATCGATATCCTGTATTGCATCATCTCCTTTCTCAACCTTTACTTCATAATTTTCATGATTTGTTTTGGTACTGGTTTTACAATTGTCATTCTCTGTTTTTCGTACAAGGTCATTATATAATTTAATATCATCAGGGTTTGCTTCTAAAATGTCACTTATAATAGAAATTTCTTCCTTCTTTTGACAATTTAGTTCTTGTGACGCTTCCTCGTACTTCATTATACACTCTTCATTATTATCACGAGCTGTATTAGATTCGTTGGAATACTCATCATACAATTTACTGTCGTTAGGGTTTTTATTTATGATGCCATCTTTAATAGAAATTTCATCTACATTTTGACAATCGATATCCTGTATTGCATCATCTTCTTTCTCAACCTTTACTTCATAATTTTCATGATCTGTTTTGGTACTGGTTTTACAATTGTCATTCTCCGTTTTTCGTACAAGGTCATTATATAATTTAATATCATCAGGGTTTGCTTCTAAAATGTCACTTAGAATAGAAATTTCTTCCTTCTTTTGACAATTTAGTTCTTGTGACGCTTCCTCGTACTTCATTATACACTCTTCATTATTATCACGAGCTGTATTAGATTCGTTGGAATACTCATCATACAATTTAATGTCGTTAGGGTTTTCATTAATGATGCCATCTTTAATAGAAATTTCATCTACATTTTGACAATCGATATCCTGTATTGCATCATCTTCTTTCTCAACCTTTACTTCATAATTTTCATGATCTGTTTTGGTACTGGTTTTACAATTGTCATTCTCTGTTTTTCGTACAAGGTCATTATATAATTTAATATCATCAAGGTTTGCTTCTAAAATGTCACTTATAATAGAAATTTCTTCCTTCTTTTGACAGTTTAGTTCTTGTGACGCTTCCTCGTACTTCATTATACACACTTCATTATTATCACGAGCTGTATTAGATTCGTTGGAATACACAGGATTATTTTGTACCACATCCTTATCCTCCTTAACATTCACATTTTCACAATCACATTCTTTCTTAATATTCACTTCATAATTTTCATGTTCTATACTATTTATGTTAACATTCCTATTACTACACTTTACAATGGTAGTTTTACAATTGCCATCGCCATTTACTATATTATTCATTTCACAATTATCATTTTCTCTCTTTACCACAAAGTCATTGAAAAAGTTAGGGTTACTTTGTATCACATCCTTGTCCTCCTTTATACTCGCTTCATGACTTGCCTGAACAATACTATCTACGTTAACATCGCTAACATTTACATTATTATAGACAGCATAATTTTCATTCTTTTTTTCTTGTGCAGAGTTATGTTTGAGAGCATTTATTTTCAGAAAGTCTTTTTTAATAGAAATCTGAACTGCATTTTGACGAAGTACTACTTTTGTCGCACCTCCAGGCTCAACAGTTTTATTCTGTGCTGCGCTGTTCTTACTGCCCTGTGTCTTCGTAATACTCGCCTGCAGTTGGATAATATTTACTAGACAGGTTTGTTTAAACTCGCTGAAGAAGAGGACATTTTTCTCACAATCAGAGCAGATCCGTAGGGGCATTCCCATTTTGAAGATTTCCTAAAAATAAATACATATATCAAATATAAATAGAATGAAATATGTACACTGAATACAGTATGATTTGTTTTTACTAAAATACAAAGTATTGCAGCCATTTATAAGCAAAAACAAATTAAAAATTACAACCACCTCAAATGTAAACAATGTCATTTACCTTCACTACTTAAACATCCTTGTAATATTAATCTGAGGTTTTGTATTATACTATTAAATAAAGCCGCATTATGCTGCGTATTTACTGAAATATTTAGGTAATTTACACTATTTCTACTATGATGTGTGTGTGTGTGTGTGTGTGTGTGTGTGTGTGTGTGTGTGTGTGTGTGTGTGAGTGTGATTTCTTCCATAGCTCTTCAAACTTCCAAGAATTTCTATTTTTCGTATTTAAGCTTTCTACATTAATACAAATAGTTGATTAGATTTTTGGTAAAATTAGATAACCGCAAATGGTACTTTATTTGAAGCCCATAATAGTTTTTCATGAAAAACTATATTATAATCCAAAACATTTCAATTTTAGTATTAAGACTTCTATATCAAGGGTTTTATAAACCGGAAGTGGTACTTTGCTGGAAGCTCTGAACAGATTTTCTTAAAAAATATATACAGTGTGTCCCATTTAGAGGTGCCACCATTGGGATCTCGAGAACTATAAGAGATACGATGTCGGTTAAATGGAACTTTTTGTGCGCCTTTGGGAGGCCATCTCAGATGTGCTTTTATTTTTCCAAAAATTCTCATAGGGCACTAGATAATGACGAAAAACTGAATATTGTTGATTTTTTCTTTTTCAAATAACTTCTAAACTATTAATAATTGAGAAAAAAGTTTCAAATATAAGAGATAGATATTTTTATTAACTAACCAGTGGCGTACGAAATAAATTTTTATATTTGTATATTTTTGAGATATAACACAAACTTATATTTTTTTAAATGGAACCCATATCTGATTTTAGTCTCAAAAAAATAAATATTTTTTTCTCTTTTCAACGATGTAAGGGTTATTATGTTTTATATTTGTTTTGCCTTCAAAAATTATTATTTTTTCCTTATTTTGCATTAAATTTACAATTATTTTGAAAATATTGGTAGATTTCTATTTGGAAATACTCCTTGTATTTAAATAATTTATTTCCTTAAAAATATTTGCTCAAAATTGGTATCAAATTAATTTTTATATTTTGTATCAGCTCGCCCTTGGCACATCATAGTGTAATTTGTAATTATGGGTCTAGAATGAAAATATTAAGTAATAAAGACATAAAACAAATTATGTTGATCAAATACAATAAAATTAATAAAAATAATAATGTTTTTTTGGGAAATAATTAGAAAATTCAGGAAAATAAAGAGAAAAATTAAATTTGAGGAGCAAAACAAATATAAAACATAATAACCCTTACACTACTGAAAAGAGAAAAAAATATTGATTTTTTTGAGACTAAAATCAGATATGGGTTCCATTTAAAAAAATATAAGTTTGTGTTATATCTCGAAAATTTACGGATATGAAAATTTATTTCGTACGCCACTGGTTAGTTAATAAAAATATCTATCTTTTATATTTGAAACGTTTTTCTCAATTACTAATAGTTTAGAAGTTATTTGAGAAAGAAAAAATCAACAATATTCAGTTTTTCGTCATTATCTAGTGTCCTATGAGAATTTTTGGAAAAACAAAAGCACATCTGAGATGACCTACCAAAGGTGCACAAAAAGTTCCATTTAACCGACATCGTATCTCTTATAGTTCTCGAGATCCCAATGGTGGCACCTCTAAATGGGACACACTGTATACAAATATTTACATATTATCAAAAGCTTTTCATTTGGTATTTAAAATTCGTATATAATTTGAAACAACATATCTGGACTATATATGAGAAACCGGAAATAGTACTTAATTTGGAGCTTTTAACAGATTTTCGTGGAAAAACATAAAATATAATTCAAACTTTTGTATTACAGACTTTTCTATTTATTAGAACAACAAATTAGATTTTGTTTACAAACGATCAACCGGAAGTGATACTTAAAGCTCATTGCTATTTTAAACATCACGATGTAACTGTCTGCGTCAATCATTTTTATATCAAATCTAGTTATTATATATTTTCATTCATTCAATTTACACATTTATGTGGGCATCGTGACGTCACGAACTCATCCTAAACCTTTAAAATATCGTATCTTGTTTAATATAAGGAATTTTCACATCGGGTTTTCATTGCCCGTCATATCTTTGAACAAAATTTCATAAAAAGCAATAAAAAATTAGTTTATGGACCCATTGGCGGGAGGTCATGTGATGTCCACATCAGACTTTTTCAATATGGCCTTGCAACACTTTGAATTATATTTTATTTCTCAGTTGAGGTTGAGACCATACAAATGAACCCCATATGGCAATGTACGTGGTCTTTATTGCAACAATTTAGTGTTAACCTATAAATTTCATAATTGTTGTATTCTCGCTGTTTGAAATAAATTAATGTGCGGGGTGCTTCATGAAGAGTGTGTCAAAATAAAATCATATATTGGGCAAGTCATTTTGAGTAAAAAATGTTACGTGTTCGGAAATTTTCGTTCCAGAGTTACAGCCCTTTGAAAGTGCACCTCATCAGACACATTTTATTAAAACTCTGGTTCTAGTGTCACTAAGATTTTCAAACTTAGTAGATATGAGATTTCTACTTATTTAGACGCATATTTATACTTTCTTTTGTTTCTATACTTCAATTATAGGCGTCTTATATGGGGTAGCCTGAACATTTTTCATCGTTTTTTTTTTTTAGTTATTAACATTTTTTCTTTTTTATTTATAAAATATTACAAAATTACACGAAAAGTTATTCTTCTTAAAACGTTACATATTATATACAATACAAAATTACACGAAAAGTTATTCTTCTTAAAATTTGATAAATGCGGTAGTTTTTAGAAAAAATCAAGTATCCAAGAAAAATTCGTCAATAATTGAAAAATAATGAAATTCATATAAATTCATCCTGGGATATCTACGTTGATATCCTCTGGACGTACGACAACCATTGCTGTTACAATATTCATAAATAAACATCCTATCTGCATATTCACCAACACTAACATTTTCCACTTTTTTAATTTACAAAAAAATTACAAGTATTGAAAATAAGGTAAGTTATAAACAGATTTTGTTTAGTTTTTATATTTAGTTCTGTTTTCCATGGTAAGTTGATTGACTTTTAACTGTTAACTACATATATAGGATAATTGATTTTTTGTAAAAATTAAAATATCTCAAAAACTACTGCGCTTATCAATTTTTGCAGGAGGGCCTTTTATGTATTTTCGCATTTTCTGACCCGCCCCGGCTTCGCACGGGTGAAGCTGAAATAACGATTAGTTACACGTGTACCAGTAATTTTTCACATTTACTTCGGAGACATGCGCTGCGTAGGGAGCCGGCAACCTGCGTCGCATTGTACATGCAACAGGCTCCGCCCGATCCCCGCACCGCACCTAAAAGCGCAATGATGACAATAATTTGTGTTATTTTTATTATTGCAATCAGATTTAGTCTACTGTAGGTGAAAATTGTTGTAATCAAATAAAACTACATTGTTATTAACTGTAAAACTTTTCATTGTTGTAATCAAATTTAATCTTTTGTATTTGAACGTTTATTTGTTCTAATCAAATAAAACTACACTGTAACAAACCGTAAAAGTAATAGATGTGATAAAGAATATTAGAAATACCTGGAAATCAAAATTTTCAATTTTGTTCTTTCCCGGAGTATTTAATTTTGATTCTGGATTATTTAAATTTCTTTTTGTTTTCAGCTAGAATCATTTTTACTGTACTTTGTGAAATATTTATTGTAGAACCTTGCCTATGCTTTCGATTAATTTTGATTATTAAATTTTGATAATTCAATTTTTTCACGAAAGTTTTATCTTGCGCTGCACGCCAATGACAAAAATTCCATTGTCCAATTAACCAAAGAATTACTCATCACGCGTTAGTGACGTTCAATTCATTATTCACTTGTGCAACTGTATTAATAGAGCGGTACAAACTTTTATCCCTATTTCACCCCTTTAAGTTTTATTTTCGCGATAAAAAGTAGCCTATGTCCGTCTCCAAAGTCCAGTCTATCTCTATACCAAAATTCATCAAAATTGGTTAAGCGGTTTAGGCGTGTAAACGTAACAGACAGACAGACAGAGTTACTTTCGCATTTATTATATTAGTATGGATTTTATAAGCGAGCATGAAAAAATATTAGTAGGTAAAAAAAAAATAACGATGAAAAATGTTTAAGATTTCCCCATATGAGACGTTTCTAACTGAGATGCACAATCAAAAGAAAGTTAATATACAACTAAATAAGAACTATTCTTAAACGAACTTTCAAAATCTTATTGCAAGTAGTACCAGTTATTCAAAAAATGTGACTAATGAGGTGGACTTTCAAAGGGTGTAACTCTGTAACGAAAAGTTTTCGGACATACCTTTCTACAATTTTCTTTTTTACTCAAAATGACTCCCCAATATGTGGTTCTATTTTGGCATACATATACAATGATGTCTGTAGGTATGTATGTGTGTGTGTCTGTGTGTGTGTGTGGATCATGTGGACACGATTACTCAAATACTACCAATCAGAAAATTTTGAAATTTTGTATACCAATTCTATGCTAATATGAGAAGTGCTCATTAGTTCTTAGTGTATATGGGATAACCGGAAGTATCATTTATACAAGCTTTTAACAGTTTTTCTTGTAAAAAATTCATTGAATATAATTTTTTAGCAACTTTTACTAATTAAAATTGAATATAATGGTTTAATCTTCAATTCAACGATAATAACATTTAGTAAATAACTCTAAATAACTTTAAATATGAATATACAATATAATTTATTTCCATGTATCACCTAGCCTATGCGTCAAACAAAATCATAATTTTAATGACAGGTTTGACATATTTAAACAAATGTCACTGACAGGCAGCAATTATATTAAAATTAATAATGAAACCGTGTTAATGAGAATATAATAGTAAAATATTTTAAGGTTTGTAAAAATAATATATTTTCTATCATACATAAATGTTAGATGTACAGGATGATCTGATTTAAATTTTCTAATTGCTATTTTTGCAGCAATATAAATTAATATTAATTTACAAATACACATTTACGAAATGGATTATGTACGGCGAAGAATTTACAAAGATTGCGTTTTAGAGCACCTAGAAGATGATGCTGATTTTTATAAGAATATACGTGTGTGACGATTTTTCCTTAAAGCCTTTTAAAATATGATCCAAAACTTCTCAAAATTGGTATTGAAAACTCATATATAATTTGAAACAACATATTAGATTTTAACCATATATGATAAATCGGATGTAAGTAGTACTTCATTTGCAGCTCTAACAAATTTTTAAGGAAAAACAATAAAACAATCCAAAATTTCGTATTACAGACTTTTCTATTTATTGGACAACAAATTAGATTTTATTTACAAACGATTAACCGGAAATGATACTTTACTTAAAGCTCACTGCTATTTTAAACATGGAATTGGCGGGAGGTCATGTCGTGTTGGCCACATCAGATTTTTTTCTATAGTTTCCATCTTTATATAGTTTAAATATATTTATAAAACATGTTTAATAAAAAGTTTTAATTCATAATTTCATGTTACAAAATTGGATTATTTACAGCTCTAGAAACGTCCTTGAAATTTGTGACATCACGTTGATGATCTGTTGCTCATTTCAAAGTAAATATTTTCGTTTAAAAACACAGTAGTTAACACGCGCGGGTATATTTCTTGTTTTACATTTCGTCCACTTTATAATTATTACTCCTATTTTTACCATAAACAAACACAGGACAAACACCGAAATACACGCTGCTACTAAAATCATAAAATATGTAACAAGCAAATGGCTGTCATGAACATGTGGATTTAGGCGCTGAAGTTCGTTGCAGATGTCATCATCGAGTTGACGTCATAAGCGCGCCATGATTTTCTTACTCAAAGTTAGATATTCAGAGTCCTACTGGCAGGGCCGTAGCCAGAACTAAATATTAGACAGGGCTCATATTTTTTTAACCAGGGCTTACGTATATTAGTTTTAGTTTTTTTCTAAATATCTAATAGTTAGGAGCGCAGATATATTAATGCTTTTTTTTAAAGCAAATTTTGGGATCCTTAAGAATTTTGTAATTTTAAAAATTGTGAATAAATCAAAAACGTAATAAAAAAATATAAAAACAGTTTTGCATGCAACTTTTAATATACAATGCTGTACAATTTTGCACTCAGCAGTTTATGCCGCAGAATGAACAGGCGAATAGAAAAACTAAAATCCCGTGTACACATGTAATCCGATGACGCATTTTGGCATTTAGTATTTAGGTTCTACTTCACATAAATACAACTTCTAATGGTGAACTAATGACTAGAGTTCGAAATATATGCAAACTGCCTATTAAGTGCATGCTTACATAATTTTAAGAAAATCAAATTTTGCGAAGTAAAATAAGTGCATATTTTGCAAAATTTTTGACATTTGGATAATTTTAAATTATAACTTCAAAGAAAAACAACAGCAATATAATGTATTTGACATATCATTTCAATGCAATATTGATAATTTAAGTTACGTTGGTTCAACCGGTCTCTAGATATTGTTACATTTATATTTAAAATTTTAAATAGATGAATTGAAATAAGTACTTAGTTTTAAGTAAAAAAAATGTTTTATGTGCAATTATGTATTGGTAATAATTAAACATAACGGCTTACATGCATATAAGAACATATATACGAGCATATTTTAGTATATTTTTAATGCATATTTTAGTGAAAATCTTGCGTACTCTACTATTGACATTTACGGGTTTATATGGGAACACTTGAGAACAACAAAAACAAAAGTGATTTATACAATTCGATTTAACTTGATGCTTCAGAGTAAATGTTAATATTAGGTATATTTCATAAAATAGAAACAATGAAACTATTCTTAGGCTGTGTCCGATGTTGCATTTTTATCACCCTAATATCTGAATCCTAAATTTATATGCCGTAAATCTAGTGATTATTTAGGATATTAAGAATTAGATTTTAGGGTTACAAATATTCGTACATTAATCTTGATATAAGTAATTATACTATGTTTTCTACATGTAAGTCTAATTATTTTTACCAGGGCTCAATATTATTTTACCAGGGCTTAGCCCTGGCCAGCCCCCCTCTGGCTACGGCCCTGCCTACTGGTCTGTACTAATGTAAAAAATATTTTTATAATATGTCGGAATACCCCATTACTTATTAAATAATGATATATTGACATAACAATAGCAGTTTAGTATAAGTTAATTGTTTTGTTATTGATCATGGCCTACTGTTTTGTGTTATGTTAAATAAAATTTATTTCATTTTCGAATGAATGTTTCTCAATATTTTTGTTTTACAAGAACATAAAATATTTATATAATTGAATTCAGAAAAATATGAACGAGCCTAAAAAATGTATATCCCATTTAAAAAATATAACTTTGGTTTGTAACTTGAGAACCACTGGTTTAAATTTTTTTCTTCAATAAGTGAATGTCCTCCTTTATCTACTGCAACCTTTATTTGAATGATTTTCTTCTATTATATATATACAGGGTGGCCACATCGATAACATAATATTATTTTTTTTTTTTTTTCAGAAAGATACATTCAATAGTAAACTTTTCTCTCTCTCTCTGTTTAATTAGTGATATCTGACCCTGGTCATTAACGCTTAGATACAGTGTGCGCAAGTGAACTTGATACTATTGACAGATGTCAAAATTGCTTCTATTAACAAACCAAAAAATACTGACTGTAGTAAGTACGTGTTACTTATTGTTTTGTACTATATGAGTACAATACAATAAGTAGTACGAGCTTACTACATTCAATATTTCTGGTTTGTTAATAGACACAGTTTTGACATCTGTCTGTAGTCTCAAGTTCACGTGCGTATACTATATCTAACCGTTAATTATCATTAATTTTTGTCGTCTGTCTCGGCTATTAGGCCGAACAAACGGAAGTTACTAGTTTCTGAATATTGCGAAGGAATTTTTTTGACAACCCATAAACAATAATTGTTACTGTCATTAGAAATTAGGTGTTTGACATTTGGATAGAGTGCTAGATTAAATTTATTTTTAAAAAATTCACGATGCAGTCACTCAGGTTTTATTTTTTTCTGCCTGAACCGTAACAGATATCACAAATTAAACAGAAAGAGAAAAGTTTACTATTGAATGTATCTTTCTGAAAAAAATAATTTTATGTTATCGACCTGGCCATTAAAAAGTTACGGTCTAATCAATGTTGGGACACCTAAGTTTCATACACTAGTGGTTCACTAATAATAACAAGTATCACCTTAAAAGATGACATAACCATATAAACTGTCATACCAAATTTCATCCCAATCGTATAAAGCGTTCTGTTATTATAAGCAAAACTAATTTTTTTTCGAAGAACTTTGAAGCAGAATACTGGCTAAATGGTACACTTTCCGGTAGAAGCAAGTTTAGTTAAATCGTCTTATTTTAGCCTCAGAAATCTGTGGTTAAACCATGTCCCCCTATTTAAGAGACACCTGAATATATAGACAAATCCAGACCAGAAAACAAAACCTCTTGAGTACTTTGACAATATATCAAAGAACGAAACGAAAGCACCTACTTGTTAAAAACAAATGTATCGACATCCAGTTTAATTTTTATTTTATAAAGCAATGCTCATTCATGACGATAAATTTACATAAGTTAATAGTAAATTATTTGTGATAAACTGTAAATAAGGTGTAGGTACTTACAATTTCTGGCATAAGGTTTTCAATTTCTTTAGCGATGATATTAGTCACATTTATATTACTACTGTTATTTAGGCACATAAAACATAAATTAATCTTAGGGTACATGTTTCATACATTAAGTAATCACTATTATGTAATTTTTTATCACATGTTCACAGAATAGCTATTAGCCAAATGTCAAACCTAGAACATAACAATAACAAGCCTGAAGCTAGCCGTGCCGTACCGTACCAAAGAGTGTACTCGTACAGTTATACCACAGTTCTGCTAGCTGCTGCTATCATAAAATCCTACCGTTACAATAATATGTTGTTGCACATGGGAGCGCACACACATTCAACATTCGCAGGGCCGGCTCAAGATATATAGGCGCCCTGAGCCAAAAGTCAATATACCCCACATTTAGGATAAAAACTTCAAAATTTTCAAACATCTAATTTTTATGTATCTAGATATTTCTCAGTGCGCTGATACCAAATTTTGAAACCGCAGTTCGATATCTCGTTTCGTTCTCGAGATATTTAGATTCAAAGTTTTGCTCAAAACTGCCCATTTTTGGGTAATAACCCAAAAATGGGCCGAGACACCACCATTCGATTCTACGGGCAAAATTACATAATTACACCAATTTTCAGAATTTTTGAACACCGCATACAATCTCTAAAGCAAAATAACTGAAAATGGCCAAAAATCGCAAAAATCTAAGGTGTACCCCATTTTCAGAGGTTTTCAAGCTTTTATTAATAAAAAATGAACCGGTTGGACAAAAATTATGAAAATTGCTATACTTACGTATTTTTGTTTGTAGAATCGAATGGTGTTGTCACTAAATTCATATATCGACCCATTTTTGGGTTAATACCCAAAAATTTGCAGTTTTAAGCAAACTTTAAATCTAAATATCTCGAGAACGAAACGAGATATGGACCTGCGGTTTTAAAATTTGGAATCAGTGCGAGAAGTATCTAGATACGTAAAAATTAGATTTTTGAAATATTTTATGTTTTTATCTAAATGTGTGGTATATTGACTTTTGGGGCAATAATTCAAAAATTGGTAGAGATATAAACAGGATAGTAATATTATTTGATTGTAAAGAAAATGTTACGTAAATGTACGCGTTTTTAGAGTATTTGAACAACAATACCTTCCTTACCTAAAGGTGACGGAAGGTAAAAAACCTATCGGAATTTAAAACTAACGAGAATCCAAGAATGATTAAATTATATGGTAAATTTCCGTGCCTTCACTATTGCAAATTTATGTATCATTTCTTCCTGGCTTGATTATTTCGCAATGGCATGTTCAATAAATTACACAATTTATTTACACAAAACTAACTTTGAGGGGCTCCAAAATTTTATAATACAGGACAGGTATATATTCCATACATTGATTTTTTTTGTTTATTTATATATTTGTCTTTAGTTTTTATATTTTTTGGGCGCCCCAAAAAGCCAGGCGCCCTAAGCCAGTGCCTAAGTGGCTCACGCCTTAAGCCGCCACTGAACATTCGGATACATTTATTAGTCGGGGGTCGGGGGCATTTAGGAAAAATAGGGGAAAGTTTCTCAGTAGTCGTGATATTTGGTACTTTTATGTTTTTTGGGCCGCTGAACACGAATCTGAGGTTTGCCAATTACGATTTTGCCCGGAAACATGTTTTTTTTTTTGGCAAAAAACTTGTAAATTTTGTCCCTTTTTTTGGTTTTTGGTATATAACTCGGAAACTACGTTTTTTCGAAGAGATCACTGTATACAAAATTAAAGTAAACAAAATATCCTACATTCTTCATATAAAATGTTTTTTTCTACGACCAACCGTTCAGCCGCTAAAGTGCGCCGAAAATAGGTCAAAAAAACTTAGAAGTGCGGAAAACGTTATTCACGTCTAATTTACGCGGAAACTACACATTTTACGTCAATGTTGATTATGTATGAAATGAAAAGTGATGAAATGCACTTACAAATACATGAAAAATAAATTTAATGTACATGAAATATCTGGATATAATATAAAGTCCGAATAAAAAAGAAAATTGTGTGTGCTTCAGACCGCACGTTCGAAATGAAAACTTAAATGGTTGACATTTCTTGACTGCTTCTGGAAGCATTATAAACTTAAATATTTAAGTGTGCTGGGCCTACAATCATTTTTTTTATGAGATGTTAAAATTCTGTGCAGAAAGCTGGGAAATAACAAAAATTTTTATTTTTAAATCTGGCCAAAATCCACAAAAACTCTAGTTTTAAAACCGGTAATCGATCGTAAATGTCATTTTAAACTTTCAAAATATCAATTTAGCGGTTGTAACCACGTTGTAACGCTGTTAGTACGGTTTTTAATAATAATAATAATAATAATAATAATAATAATAATAATAATAATAATAATAACAAATGTAAGCAATATTTTATTTACTTACTAGCTGATCCGCCCCGGCTTCGCACGGGTAAAGCTAAAATAACGATTAGCTATACGTGTACCAGTAATTTTTCACATTTACTTCGGAGACATGCGCTGCGTAGGGAGCCGGCAACCTGCCTCGCATCGTACATGTAACAGGGTTCACCCGATCCCCGCACCGCAGCTAAAAGCGCCTTTTGTAAACATGTCGGTACTTTTACTTATGTAGGTACATATGATGCAAGCTATCTCTCCGACAAATATCGAAAATCTGTTAACGGTTAAAACTTTAAAAAAAATTATTGAAATCATCCCCTATCGTACCGCCTGGATGGATGATTTTTTAAAAACGATAAAACACTTTATTTCTTACTAAAAGCATAAATAAGAATTTTTATATTCCTTACGAGAAATGATGGGTTCTCTATACAAACTTTCGTCCCCTATTTCACCCCCTTCAAGTTTTATTTTCGCGACAAAAGGTAGCCTATGTCCTTCTCCTAGGTCCAATCTATCTCTATACCAAAATTCATCAAAATTGGTTCAGCGGGAGAAATGATGGGTTCGAACATACAATTTTTCATTCCCTATTTCACCCCTTCAAGTTTTATTTTCGCAACAAAAGGTAGCCTATGTCCTATGTCCTTCTCCTAGGTCCAATCTATCTCTATACCAAAATTCATCAAAATTGGTTCAACGGTTCAGGCGTGAAAACGTAACAGACAGACAAACAGACAGACAGAGTTACTTTCGCATTTATTATATTAGTATGGATTTAATATTAACAACTAAATAAAGAAAAAATCAAAATCACAATTAATTTTTTTTTTTATTACAATAATCAATATAGTTGACAATGATGACAATAATTTGTGTGATAGTTATTTTTATTATTGCAATCCGATTTATTCTACTGTAGGTGAAAATTGTTGTAATCAAATAAAACTACATTGTTATTAACTGTAAATCTTTTCATTGTTGTAATCAAATTTAATATTTTGTATTTGAACGTTTATTTGTTCTAATTAAATAAAACTACACTGTAATAAACTGTAAAAGTAATAGATGTGAGAAAGAATATGAGAAATACCTGGAAATCAAAATTTTTAATTTTGTTCTTTACCGGAGAATTTAATTCTGATTCTGGATTATTTAAATTTCTTTTTGTTTTTAGCTAGAATCCTTTTTACTGTACTTTGTGAAATATTTATTGTGGAACCTTGCTTATGCTTTCGATTCATTTTGATTATTAAATTTTGATAATTGATTTTTTTTTCACGATAGTTTTATCTTGCGCTACACGCCAATGACAAAAATTTCATTGTCCAATTAACCAAAGAATTACTCATCATGCGTCAGTGACGAACAATTCATTATTCACTTGTGCAACTGTACTAATAGAGCGGTACAAACTTTCATCCCTATTTCATGTGACCCCACGTTCGACTCTCCGAGTTTACCCGAATGACCGTGACAAGTTATGCGTGACGGATCAGCCTTGTTCACTGCCCAGAAAAAAGTGTGTAATGTGCATCTAAAGAAGTTTTCACTTCAAAAAAAGTGAAGAGAATGATTATTTGAGTAAATGTTGTATTATTTGAGTGGGGTCGTGTCTGCCACTGGAAGCCCGGGAGGCAGATTTTAGATTACCTGCGAGCGTCCACCTCTTGAAGTCCCTTTCAAGGGTACCTCCTTTTCTTTGAATTCTGGACGCACAAAACTCAAAAGCAGACCCCTCAGTCTTATTTCTGAGCTTATTCAGGGATCATTTCTCTCCATGTTTTGGAAATTTCCAACGTGAGTTTGTTGTGATGTCGGAATGTTTTATTTGTGAGTTGTCATTAGAGGTTGGAAAAGTAACAACGGTGAAAGAAAAAGGTATTGCATCGTTTGCAGAATGCAGATGCCAGTATAGCTCGGAAGGATGAAAAGTGGATGGTTTTGATGGGGAAAACATCTGTGTGTGTACATAAAAGTGTAGGAAATCATATGTGAATCAAAGGTAATGTTTTTCTTTTACTGGTACTACTAATAAAAGGAGGAAAACAAAAAGGGGAATTAATCTGAGAACCCAGTCACACAAGACGTTGACCTTGATCCACAAGAGGGATGCAACATATACCTTTTTAGAAAACTCTGTACCACACAAATCTTTGATCTCATTAAAAACATTCACTGATTCCGTACGGCTTTTTCTGTCTTTTCTATATAGATATCGAAGCTTCTGCTGAAGAAGAAGCTGGCCCCAAGTCAAGGCGCCTGTAGTGTTTTCTCTATTACTTATATGTTATTAGTTTTATTACATGTATTTTTTTATATCATTTATATGTAGGTATTCTTTTTTTATTATTATTCAGTTTTCTTTTTATGTTTAGTTTATCACGAATTACTTTTTGTTATTTTTTTTTATTCGGACTTCATTTCATCTACATTAAATTTATTTTTCATGTATTTTATGCATTTGTAAGTGCATTTCATCACTTTTCATTTCATACATAGTTAACATTAACTTAAAATGTGTAGTTTCCGCGTAAATGGGGTCATACCAAAATAAAAATATAATGATTTTTTTATATAATTAAAAAAATTACATAATTTTATACATATATACATGAAAAATATGTAATATTCTTATACTTTTCATTCATGATTTTCTTTCTAAACATTTTGAGTCTTATTTTGTGACGTAATGGGTTTGTACACACATACAGTGATAGTCACGCACACATGTATCGTGCACATACTGTACATGAATGTCAGCGCAGCGCAGAGCTGTCACATTTTTCGAACAAAACCAACATTTTCAAAGTAAATATCTTTGCAACAAGTTATTTTTGTTTAAATGTAAGTACAAATAACGAAATGTGCTAATAAATACAAATTATGTGTGATTTAGATATTACCATGGTTGTATAATATTGTTCTGTGCTGTCTTGCGAGAACATCTCGTTGAGAAGCAAAAATAAAGTTTTTGTTCGTATTCCTAAACCTCGAGATTAATTTCCATAAATAAATTATTCAATATACAATAAAAACAAAAGCATCAGTACAAAATAACTTGATGTTACGTTTGCTTTAAGTCAAATAACATAAACGTCAGACGTAGTTCCATTTTTATTCGATAGGAGGGACTACGGTTATGGTCGGAAACCCATGACGTCATTTGAAATTTAATCTAAACTTTATAAACTAAAAAATTATATCTGTAAAACTAGAAACTTAAGTGACGTAAAATATATATTTCTGTAAGTGGTTTTAAGTAGGTATACTTTCAGAAAAAAAAAGTAAATTGGAAAATGTGGTATGACCCCATTAGTCGTGAATAACGTTTTCCGCACTTCTAAGTTTTTTTGACCTATTTTCGGCGCACTTTATCGGCTGAACGGTTGGTTGTAGAAAAAAACTTTTTATATGATGAATGTAGGAAATTTTGTTTACTTCAATTTTGTATAGAATGATCTTTTCGAAAAATCGTATAGTTTCCGAGTTATGTCAAAAACCAAAAAAAGTTCCAAAATTTACAGGTTTTTTGCCAAAAACACATGTTTCCGGGGAAAATCGGAATTGGCAAACCTCAGATTCGTGTTCAGCGACCCAAAAAATATAAAGGTACCAAATATGACGACTACTGAGAAACTTTCCCCTATCTGTCCTTTTTGAGTCTAAATGCTCCCGGCTATATATTGACTTTGCGCCTCTAGTGAGAAATGCTCGAACTAGATAAAACATATCTCTATCTCTGTCTGGCCAGCCGAAATAAAAACAAATGAAACTATAGGCGATTTTTCGTGATCCGAACTAATGCAAACTGTTTCTGTCGCGTATGGCGACAGTAATGACGTCATATTTCGTCATCATTTGGTCCAGCCGCGTAAACGTAATATTCAGTATTCGCTCAAATCCATCTGTCATTTTGTAAATATAACCATAACGTTTCTTATACCGAGCCCACAACATTTACTGCAAGTATATTTTTTTCTGAATTATCTATTTGTTTTGTTAATACAAATTAATATAATTGTGCTAATTTGTTTAATTTTCAGGACAATTTTATTATATTGTTCTCAAAAAAATTGAAATTTGCACACAGATGCATCAGTAGGTTGTATACTTTGATTTTTACTGCAAGATGAATTTTTTGATTCAAGTGTAGGACTGGAAGTCACAAAATCATTACATGTACATGAACCATTGAAACCATACCTATTCTTGATGTTGAGAGAAAAATATAATAAGAAATCCAAGTTGCGCTGAATGTGGTTATTATCGTATTTAAATGAAGATTTCTATAAAATCTTCAGAATGAACCGCGAAACATTTTATTTATTATTGAAAGCGTTCTCTGGCGTAGATTTTAATAATAAAATAGTAAAGAAATACAGAGGAGGCAATCAACCATTTCTTCCTGAGAAGCAACTACTTGTTGTTTTGTGGTACCTTGCTCAAAACGGCACCTTGTTAAATATTGGCGAAAGATTTGCATTAGTCCCGTCAACTGTCATGAAAATTGTTGAAAATTTTCTAAATTTATTTTTAAAGTTAAAAAATACATACATTCGTTGGCCGAAGTCTATGGATGAATTTGAAGAACTTGTATGTCAATTTAAGAATTATCCTGGTAGGTACTTGAAAAATATTCACATAAATGTATGATATCTTTATATAAATTTGCCGAGGTACAATATCAGCTATAGATGGTTCTCATATTAAAATCAAGGCACCAATAAACCAACAAGATAGTTATATCGACAGACACGGTAACCATTCGGTTACTTTGTTAGCAAATGTGCTCCGCCAAGAAACTATTTACTTATATATTTGCTGGATTATCTGGTTCAGCTCATGACTCAAGAGTAAATAAAAACAAAAATAAAATTTGTAATATTTCATTTTTATTTTGTTTTAGGTTCTATCAAACTCACATTTTTACAGTAATATTGAAAACTATGGGTCTCAGTATTATATACCTCATGAGAAATATCACATTATCGGTGATAGTGCATTTACATGTACTCATTGGCTAATTACACCATATAATAGAACAGGATGTTTGAGTAATATTAAAATTCATCACAATAGATGTTTGAGTAATGATAGAGTAGTTATTGAAAACGCCTTCTGCTTATTGAAAGGGCGATGGCGTGTATTAGATTTTGTAAATGTTTACTCAATTAAAAAATCTGATGTGGCCAACACAAAACCTCCCGCTATTTAATTTTTATTAATTTAAATACATACTTACGTATTTACTAACGCTGCAAACTGTTCCATTGCATAAAACTATTGCTTTATTTACTATTTTCTTTTAAAATGTCACTATTATTAATTTGAAGTTATTAGTTTTTTGACAGTGACATTTACTGTGAGTTACATTCATTTGAAATATGAACTGTGTAACAAAGGAATTGTGTTTATCTTAGGAGTAGAGAGGATTCGCCGATTCTGCAACATGGCGTTTTAGGGCTCATTCTTATTAACTCTATGCATATGGATTATTTTTGCTTAACCAGGTTAGCGTTTAAAGACCATTTTGTGGTTGGAACGTGAAAAATTCACGTAATTGGCGTTACGCGGCTGATTCTTATTAGCTCTGCGCATATGGACTATTTTTCTTCAATTAGGCTAGAGTTTAATACCCAGTTTGTGGACCGAAAGTGAAAGGCACAAGTACTAAATTAAATAAATTTGTTTTAAGTCGGGTTTAAATGATAAAAATTAGGACAACATATATAAACATTTTATTCATATAAGGTTGAATTAAATACATAGAGTATAAATATTCACATTGTTACTTTACTTACTACACTTTACATATAAGAATATTAATCATTAAATATCTTAAAATGCCCCCAAGCTATGGTATTAATACCATTATCCATTTTAAATCTTTTGTCGTCATTGCATTGTAAGATATTTAATGATTCATATTATTATATGTAAAGTGTATTTATTATTCGTAGTTAAACATAGTTTATTGTATAAAGTTTAAAAATTGTCAAGAAAACAACACACAAACAAATTGATAGGCTGGCGAATAACAGTCCTACTTCCTCGCTGCTACGATACGAACTCAACTGATTGGAAACGAACGTTCATCGTTCAGCGTTCAGCTTACCCGACACACTTAGCGGCAGCGGACAGTAACAGGGTCGGAATTGAATTTGAATTCCACGTAGTGGTGTTATTGACAATATTTACTGTAACATTATAAAATAATAAGTATGTATTTATTAAATGCGTGTTTTGTATAACTATCTCTAAAACATTCTAGTAAGATTAATTTAATTCAATCTCTATAACATATACCATATTGAATACTGTATTATTTCTTATATTAAATATTGGGTTGATTCTCTACCAACCAAATCTTCGGTTTATACTTATCAAAAATTAGTATGTCATAGTGTACCTCGCAAGTGACATGCAGTGAAAGGCTAAAGAGAAGATAGAAGGACTGTATCGCAGAAGACTTGAGAAAGAAAGGACTGTGTGAAGACGATGCGTTGGATAGGAATGAGTGAAAGAGAAGAGGAAACAGCGACCCCTAATAAAATAGGGGAAAGCTGAAGCAGAAAGAAATGTGTCAAGTGCATTTTGGTATGGGATTTGTACAAAATACATCGAATTGACGGAAGGTTTTGTGCTGGCCACAACAAAATTTTTAATATTAGTGTTACAAAATTCACAGAAAATATTATTATCGTCGTTCCCATGATGACTAGTTTTCAATCGTTTATTTTTTAATTGATTATTATTTGGGTTGTTATTATTTTCAACTCCTGTGGACGTTGATGGGATAGAAGTAGTTAAATTTATATGATTTTTGTGAAAAGTGTCCATGTATTTTTTATATGCATGTAAAGAGAGTGATTTACCACAGTGTTTACATGATACTAATGAATGTTTGTTACAATTGTATGTTATATGTCTTAAGGTTATCATTACAAGTAAAAAAAAATCCACATTTGCTACATGACATTATTTTTTAAAAATTTATATTTCCAATTATTTAGATATTTAAAAATAAATTTCCCAAAATTATTTGAGTAATTGTATTGATGACTACTTCTTAAATAATTAATACATAGTTAAAAAAATCTGTTGTGGCCAGCACAAGACCTTCCGTCAATTCGATGTATTTTGTACAAATCCCATACCAAAAGTTCCTTGGAACATATTCTATATAATATCATGTAAAATCGAACACGAACACATACTATTTTTTACAAATTCCATACCAAAAGTTCATTTGAAAATGTTCTATAAATCCAATAAAATTATAACAAACGTACACTAAGTAAAATGCACTTGATTCTTCCTTCATTTATTCTTCAGCTTTCCCCTATTTTATTACGGGTCGCTGTTTCCTCTTCTCTTCTACTCATTCCTGTCCAACGCATCTTCTTCACACATTCCTTCCAAGTCTAGTTAAGGGTTGTGCTGAATTATTTTCACAAGTACTTTGCGATCTTTTCAATTTATGTATCAAGTTTCAATCATTTCCTGATCAATGGAAAATTGCTAAAATATGCCCTATTTTTAAATCAGGTGACAAAACTCAATTCTGTAATTATAGAGCTATCTCATGTTTAAGTATTTTTGCAAAAATTTTTGAGCACATATTATTTAAAAACATTCAATATCAAACAACACATCTTATTAGTATTTATCAATTATCAACATGGATTTGTTCCGGGGCGGTCAACAGTTTCCAATTTAACAACGTTTACGCAATACGTATCAAACGCTTTTGCAACTAAGAATCAAGTAGATTGTATATTCACTGACTTCGCTAAAGCGTTTGATACTGTTTCACATAATATACTTATTTTAAAACTGTTTCGTCTTGGTTTTAGTACAAATTTTCTAAATTTAATTGCGTCTTATTTACATCTTAGAAAGCAATATGTTTTTGTAGATGGTTTCACTTCTGATTTTTACTATGCTACCTCAGGAGTACCCCAGGGCTCAATCCTAGGACCTAGGACCCATGCTTTTCTTATTATTTGTCAATGACATTGTTGATGTTATTAGATACTCCAAATGTTTACTGTTTGCTGATGATTTCAAATTGTTTCATCAAGTTTGCAGTATCAATGATTGTCATAAATTACAAAATGATCTTGATAAAATTTTTGAATGGAGTTTAGTTAACAAATTATATTTCAATTTAAATAAGTGTGAAACAATGACGTTCTCTAGAAAGTTATGTTCAATTGATTTTAACTATTCTCTTGGGGGCATTTCTCTGTCAAGGGTAAAAACCAAAAAAGACCTAGGTGTAACATTTGATATGAAAATGACTTTTTGTCCACATGTTACTCAAATTGTATCTTCTGCATATAAAATCATTGGCTTCATTTTGCGCACAACTTATGATTTCAATAACAAGCAATGCTTATATAATTTATATATCTCATTGGTTCGAAGCAAACTTGAGTATTGTTGTGTTGTCTGGAATCCATTTCTTAAGTATATCATTTTCAATTTAGAAAACGTACAAAAAAAGTTTTGCAAGCACTGGTATCATCGTTTATTCCGTGCCTGGCCCGACCTCGAATATAAATGTTTGTTGTCTCTGTTCAGCTTGGAATCGCTTGAGACACGTCGCATCAAACAGCAATGATATTTTTTATACAAATTAATCAACAATAACATCAATGATCCGAATTTGTTGTCTCAAATAAATTTCTTTGTGAGACCTTGTAATACTAGAACTTCAGATACCTTTCTTTTAAACTTTTCACGAACAAATTATCACTTTAATTCGCCAATACACAGAATTTGCAACAGTTGTAATACTTATGGTGACAGTTTAGATTTTTCAGACAGTTTTTCAATGTTTAAAAGAAAACTCGCTGAATTATTGCCTAGCAATTTATAATTTACGTTTGCTTTATTCATTTTTCTTACTTTTGCCTTTGTATTTGAATAATTTTATATCATATTTAAAATTTATATTCATATTTGTATTTTTCTAGTTTATATTATTCTTATTTATTATTGTTTAATGGTTTGAATTAATACTTTGGGAATATTTCTTACATTTACTCTCTATATTATTACGTGTTCATATTATTCTGTAATTGGGAACCAGTTCCTGTTGAATAATTACAATAAATAAATAAATAAGTCTTCTGCGATACAGTCCTTCCATCATCTCTTTGGCCTTTCTCTGCACGTCACTTGCGAGGAACACTATGACATACCAATTTTAGATCCTATACTTTCCATATTTGGTTTTGCACTTGCAACTGACATCTGTCAATTAAATTTTTTTTAAATTATCAGCTGTTTCCATTATAAATAGCAAAGCTGACTAATTTTTGAAAATTATTTTCTTTATAACGCTTTAAATTTACAGCTATTGAATATGAAGGAAAATGTATAATCAAACCGTATAGAGAAGAGTATTTTCTTTAATATGTATTGCAACAAAATGTCAAAAAATAATATTTAACTGCATTTTTTTAAGAAAAACTGTTAAAAACTTCAAATTAGGGTACTTCCGGTGGATCAATTATAACCAATATCTAATCAACTCTTCATATGGTTGTACAGAAGAGGAATACGAAAGAATTATAATTTTTAGAATTGTTGTATTGGAGTTATCGTCGGAGAAAAAATTGTCACACACGGACACACATACACACACACACACATACATACAGACATCATCTTAAAAATTGTATATTCGTATTGTAGGGACCTTAAAACGTGCTTATTCATTAAAAACTCACTACCGAATTTTTTGACCAAAGACAATACCTTCCTTACCTAAAAAATATTGGGTTTGGGGATGATTTGTTATTTTTTAAGCTAAAACAATAATAGTAATTTTAATAATATTATATTTAGTATTTTACCTTCGCAAATTTTATTTTCGTAAATTTATCTGTCGGGCCAGTTAATTTATTATTTCACTATTTGCCAAATTGCTTATTTCATTCTCCGTCAAAGAATGGAATTTGGCTGGTAAGAACACTTCGAAATTATTTATGTGAACTATAACGCGTCTGCCATACTTCGTTTCGATAGCTTACTTTGTATAAAAAATTATGTTTATTTCTCCGTGGCGTAACTGTAGATAAATTGTAAATGAATGAAAAAGATTCCTAATTATCAGTAGAATAATTTAAATTCGATTTGAAATCGTATTTAATAAATCTTTTCTGAATTCTCTCAATTGCATCAGCAAGATGTTTTTGACTAGGAAACCAAATAATACAGCAGTAACCTAACTTACTTAAAATTAAAGTTTTAAAAAGAACAGCGTAACAAAATAAATTATTAAATCCAGATGTAGTGTCAAAAATAAAACTAAGTAATCTAAAACAACTATTTATTAAGCCCTCGACATGATTAATCAGATTTAATATCTTGAGTACGATATAAAATGACCTCATTTATTATATAATTGTAGTGGACTGCATTTTAAATTCGGGAAAATGACATATCGTGGCATTTATTTTTGTTGAGGTGATTTTTAATAGACCATTCGTATACTGCATTTAAATCCAATGGGGTATTCCACTCATTTTTTTTTTATTATTATTTTAAATAAAACTTTATTCAGTTTTGAAGCAATTCATAGTATTAAAAAATCTTAATTGTCCCTAGTTTAACAGTATTTTATTTTCGAGAAATCAGTGTAATGTCACATTCCCCCTATACTTGTCTTTCTCACACACACTGCACTGAGTACGCTACGAGAGAAAGATAACAATTGTATGACGTCAATTTCCCCTTTTAGCAAATATGAAATATCTTGTAAAGTAATTATTTAAAAAAATGTTTTCATTGTTTTAACTATTATTTAATGAGCCATACTTTAAGTTAAATTGAATTATTTTTTTATTTTTTTGTTATGGTGGAATACCCCATTGTAATAAGCACAGTCATTAACTTGACGAATTTCAATAAATAATTTGAGGTCATCAGCGTACATGAGGCAATGTGAATGTTTCATAACAGAAACTATGTTATTAATAAAACTATTAAACAATAAAGGGCCTAGTACAGAACCTTGCGGTACACCAGAGGCTGCCAAAAAATTGAGGAAGTAAATCCATAACAATAAACGTATTGATGTCGGTCCTGCAGATATGATTCTAATAAAATTATTAAATTTTCTGAAAATCCGATTTGTCTTAATTTCAAAATAAGTAGTTTATGATTAACTGAATCAAAGGTTTTACAAAAATCGGTGAAAATAAAGTCTAATTGATTTTTATTAGCAAAATTTTGAAAAATATGTTGGGTGAAATTCGTTAAATTTGTTACAGTTGATTGCTTTTCGACTAAGCTATGCTGAGTTTGTAATAATTTTTTTGTATTGATACTGTATTTTCTTAGAAATGATGTACTCAAATATTTTTGCTATTAAATTTAATCAGGAAATTGGGTGGTAGTTATTTATTTTATTTCTGTCACCTGATTTAAAAAGAGGGCAAAATTTGACAGATATCCACTTTTCAGGGAAGGTATTTGAAGCTATGTAAATATTAATTAATTTTAAAAGTGGAAGTGTAAGAGAATTACTACAGCCTTTATAAATATAAACACACATACAATTCTAATTATATCTCTTTTTCATTGTATGAGGAAGTTCCTAAAGATGCTTCCAATTCATTAACAAGATTGGCGGTATTTCTGGTGGATATATGAATTTTACCTATAATTTTAAATATTTAATTAATAAAACAATAAGAAAGATTAAATGTACTTCTCAGAGAAAGCTTTCCAAATGTCACTAAAACTGTTGAGTTTTGATACTCACATCTGTCATTTACAAACTATGTTACACACATTACTATGTTATAAACATTTGAGTTAGTCAGCTAGTTTCCCTAATGCAGTATAGCCTCCGCAATTTATTATTTCCGATTATTTTATATATTATAGTGTCTTTAAATCTATAGAAGATATAATAAAAAATTTAAATATATTAGATGAAGATTTTTATGTTCTTCAATATTTGTAATAACAAAAATTTCCAAAAAGTAATATTTGGAAGAATTTTTCTAAGAAACTACTACTTCCGGTTGTCCAATTGTTACCAAAACCTTTTCAGCTCTTCCCATGAATGTCAGATTAAGGAATTCATAGTTAAACGTTAAACTGATCTTGTCTTATAGTTTTTGAGTAATCGTCCCTACAACATCCTCACATACATAAGAGCCCCGTTGCACATCAGGTCGCCCACTTATTATAAAATTCATTTATCATGACTTAACTAATAGAATTTGTAATAATAATTAAATAAATCTTTACTCTTTATTGAAAATGAAGATTATTCAACATTATAACGTAATTTTAAATTAAATTTTTACCTAAAGATTAAAATTTTAACGGGATAACCGTAACTGAAATCAATATAGTAATTTCATATTATTTATCAATATTGGTTAACATCGTTTTTTATTGTAAATTACTACCTACTGTAATACTTTTAGACATTTTATTTCATAAAACCTTAAAAACTTACGATTTAAATTCCTTTATTTTTTTTTTTTCAGTAATTCCTGAATTGGTAAAACTAAGTATTATATCATTTTACAAAAAAACAATAAAATATTTAAGAAAACATATCTTGCTATGTGTTATTAGAACGTTAAATGTCTGCAATATTAATAAAAATTGGCGATAATTTATGCTAGTTATTATTTATATCATACATGTGTCTCTTAAATAGGGGGACATGGCTTAACCATAGATTCCTGAGGTTAAAATAAGACGATTTAACTAAACTTGCTTATACCGGAAAGTGTACCATTTAGCCAGAATTCTGCTTCAAAGTTCTTCGAAAAAAATAATAATAATTTTGCTTACAATAACAGAACGCTTTATTCGATTTGGATAAAATTTGATATGACAGTTCATATGGTTATAAGTCATCTTTTAAGACGATACTTGTTATTATTAGTGAACCACTAGTATATGAAACTTAGGTGTCCCAACAATGATTAGACCGTAACTTTTTAATAGCCACACGCCTATAACGGCAAAATAATTTTTTTTTCAGAAAAATACATGCAATAGCGAAATTTTTCTCTCCCTGTTTAATTTGTGATATCTGTTACGGTTCAGACAGAAAAAAATAAAACCTGAGTGACTGCATCGTGAATTTTTTTTGTGTAATTATTCCAAGTGTAATAAACTTTTCGAAAACCCGAAAAAAGGTTTCGAAAGAGGAAGTGCTATGCTAAAATCGCCTCGTTTACACATACCATCTATTTTGACGTTTTTGGTGTGAGATTTTAATTTAAACTTGGAAAAACAGGGTTCGCCAAAACCTACAAATTACATTTTTCTTGGGTTTTACCTTATAACTTTTTACTTAGAAATCGTATCGAAACGGAACAAATCCTTTGTTAGACACAATACTATAATTAACATATACAAATAATAATAATAATAATAATAATAATAATAAAATTGGTATAGCAGATTTTGAGATAACCCGGATTATACAATACATCAAACAATAGCCATAAATCTCTGTTCTTTGCGACTAACTGACATTCCAAGTACGTAGTATAGAGTTCACTGCATTTGACACAGCCATAATAAGCGTAGAGCAATTCAATGAAGTTGGCCATGTTTATAATAAATCATCGAGTGGTCGAACATATAGTTGCTAGGCTCATAGAAAAAAAAATCTGTTGTGGCCAGCACAAAACCTCTCGCCATTTCCATATTAGGCTATATATGTATTGTATTGCACTTCGCTTTCGAACCGTCGTTTTATAACAAAATATTACAGAACTTTACTCAAATATTGTTTTTTATTGTATTTAACATGTCTTCTGCACACATATAATTCTAATTATATCTATTTTATATCATTTTCATGTCAGAGATTATTCCAATTCATTAACCAGATTGGCGGTATTTCTGATGGATATATGCATTTTACCACAATTTTACCTACAATTTCAAATATTTAATTAATAAAACAATAAGAAAAATTAAATATACTTGCCAGAAAAAGCTATCAGAATGTCACTAAAAATGTTGATATTTGACAATGACATGTGTCATGTTATAAACATTGGAATTTGTCAACTGGTTTCCTTAGTGCCTTGGCCTCTGCGATTAGTTTACTCTATAAATTATAGTGTCTTTATCTCTAAATCTATACAGGATATAATAAAAATTTTAAGTGTATTAGATGGAGAATTTTATGTTCTTCAATATTTAATAAAAAAACCTTCGAAAAAATTATATTTAGAAGAATTTTTCTAAGAAACTACTACTTCCGGTTGTTCAATTGTTACCAAAACCTTTTCAGCTCTTCCCAGGAATGCCAGATTAAGGAAACTGCAGTTAAATATTTTTTGTCTTATAGTTTTTGAGGAATCGTGACTACAACATCCAGCCATACATACATCCACACACACACACACACACACACACACACACACACACACACAGACATTTTAAAAATGTTATAATCGGATTCTAGGGACCTTAAATCGTGCTTATTCAATAAAATCTGGATATGCGAATTTTAGCATGAATCCAATACCTCTCTTAGCGAGAGGTAAAATGCTTTTTTAAATATTTTATTAACCCAACAACAGTTTCATTATTAAATATCTTGAAAATGACAAAAACCTAGATTAAAAAAAAGTTTTTTAAATATTGTAATTTTATCAAAAATGGGTGCCCTTTCAAAAGTACAGGCTGTCTCATTTTCGATGTTTTTTTAGGGTATCTCGGGAAATATTAATGATAGAGCAAAATCGTTTGCACATTCCAGGGTCAACTTTTTGAGAAAAGTTTAATAGTCACCACAGGAATTTTCGATCTTCTTTTGTTTCTGAGATACAGGCAAAAACTTGTTTTTCGCTCATTTCAAAAATATCTCATTACTTATTTATTATGGTAGTTAGAGAAAAATTATTTTAACAAATTTTATACCGTTTTTTAGATAAAATAAAATGGCGTAATTAGATTTTTTTTAAATTTCATAATTCTCGAGATATAACACAAACTTATGATTTTTTAAATGGCAACCTATGTTGAAAATAGTTTCATATTTTTTTGCGTATTTTATAAGCTTTTCAATGATATATAACAAGTTTACATTCTTTTGTTTTACACATGAATAAAAGATGATTTATTAATTTTTTAGGGTGAAAAAATTAAAAATTATTAAGAAACAAATGAAAAAAACTATTATAGTTCATCATTTGTTTATTTCTAATATTATTTTCGTCAAAATAAACATATGATGATGATGATGAACTATTATAGTTTTCTTCATTTGTTTCTTAATAATTTTCAATTTTTTCACCCCAAAAAATTAATAATTCATCTTTTATTCGTGTGTAAAACAAAAGAATGTAGACTTGTTATATATCATTAAAAAGCTTATAAAATAAGCAAAAAGATGAGACTATTTTCAACATAGGTTGCTATTTACAAAATTAAAAGTTTGTATTATATCTCGAGAATTATCAAGTTTTCAAAAATTCTAATTGCGCCATTTTATTTTACCTAAAAAACTACCATAATAAATAAGTTATGAGATGTTTTCGAAATGAGCGAAAAACAAGATTCTGCCTGTAGCTCAGAAACAAAAGAAGATTGAAAATTCCTGTGGTGACTATTAAATTAATATTTCCCGAGATACCCTAAAAAAACATCGAAAATGAGACACCTGTACAGTGGCACTTTAAGCGACCAAACACTACTATTTTTTTTTTTTAGTAACTTATAAAGTAGAAAGGTAAATAATACTTTGTAACTTCGATTTAATAATTATATATTTTGATACAAAGGTTTCCTGAACAATTATAAAATTTATCTTGTATGGCATAAGGCGCAACGTGTTTACTTATCTTGATAAATAATAAAATATTCATAACAATCATATAAATTTTCCGCTGATCTACTTGGCCCCCGTTTTGTAGTGTTTCTAAACGATTCTAATATAACGAGCAATTGATCTCCCATTACCTCTTTCCTTTTTTCGGTTAGTTAGAATTCAGAATTATACAATAACTTCCTAACCTGTTCTTTCTAATTGTTCCAGTTCCTTTGAATCCTCTTGAATTTAGCTCCATAAGTAATTTATTATTAATTGATTTCATGGTGGGCACTTGGTGAAACATACTATAGCTATTTATGTCATTAGGCCGGTAGCGAGACCATAAAAGTAGCTAGCGGCCGTGTGTCGTATAAAATTTTTCTATATACGTAACAGTTGAGTATTTATTTTAAAAGCAAATAATTTAGAATAATTATTTAATGTAATTAACTGTACATTAAATTTTTATATGAATAAAGAAAAGTTCATTAAACGCATTTTTTAAATTTAAAATTAACAAATTATGTAACAGTCAATTTTGAAATAACTACCGGACGTCGTCAAGGTCGTTGCTATGCTATGTACTACCGGCCTAGGCCGTAAAATCGTACCTACCGGACTCGTTGCTAAGAAGGGAGACAGATGTTTACAGTTCAGTAAACAGAAATGAATATAAAAAAATCTGATGTGGACACCACAAGACTTCCTTGTACGCCTGTTAAACTATACATATTTTCTTAATAATTAAAATATGTATTATAACAGACCCAATCATAAAATTGCAATATTTGACATAATTTGACATTGACATTAATTTTTTTATTTTTGTGTTATTTTTTGTCCTAATTTAATAGCAAACTTAATTACAAAAACAAAAAAAAAATGTATAATTTTTAAATTTACATCTCGCTTATACAAAGATCTATTTTAATCATACTTGATGTGTTAGACGCAGAATTTGATTCTCTTGCCCGTTTGCACCAACAAAATTTAAGCCTTGACTTTGCTAAGTTACCTTTAACGGTAAGCCGGACTTAAAATATAAGTCGTTTGCACAACGAATATTTGAGCTGAGATTAGGTAAGCCGAGATATTCTAGGGAATTTCTCTAATTACTAACTTCACACTTATTTTGATAGATGCGTAAAACATAAAAATTAATTATTAAATAATATAAACATGAATTAATAAGAAAGAATTATATTATAAATGCGCCAATGACTATTATTTACTTATAATCTTATAATTAAAACATTGGTTTTGGGCAAGTAAAATTTATATAAATATAACATAACTGGAAATAATATTCGGGATTTATTATTTTAGCGATATTTGAAAAACGAAATAGGAGTTCAAATGACACATCTGGGGATTGTATTTTTATACCAGTATCTACTGAAACATACATTAAATACATTATTAATTCTTCTGAATAAATCAGTAAAGTAAATTATTTAAGAATTATGTATGTAGGTACGTACAACGATTTGCTTAACAATAACAGAAACACTCAATGAAAATTTGCAGCTTGCAAATAGAAATCATTTTGAGTTTGTTTAAAATCATCTTGTTTTTGTGGCATTTTTACAAACCCATTAATTAAATACAATTTGCTTATCCAACACGTGACATATAATAATTCGAGATCCTGTACTAAAATCACTCCAAAAAAATCTGCAATACTGGGCAAGTGATTTCCAATATATAGCGAGAGTTCGAAAAAAATTAACATATGATTTACAGGAGACGCACTAATATGTATGGAAAAAACATTATTTCAAAATAAAACAATTATCACAATTAACATACTTATCATTTACGAAGTCGACGTCTGATAATCGAAATTGTTTAAAAAATATACTTTTAAAAAAGTTATTTTTGTTAAATGTGCATTGTGCAGCTCTCTTGTAAAATGTCGTCAGCGTTATAAACGTTAAAATTTAGCATGTTAGTAATATGAGATACAAAAACTAAACACAGATTGAGACGATTTATAGGCTAAGTCTAGTTTAAGTCGCCAACTGCCGGGGGCTTAAATTTAAGCCTGGCTTACGATTTTAAGTTCCCAATTTGTACGTGGTGCAAAGAAATTTAGGTCAGACTTAAAATTTGAGAAGACTTAAAGCATAAAGGCCTATTTATAATGAAGTAACGCAAGCGGTAACGCAGTTGCAGTAAGGTAACGCAATAGATAAATGTACGGTACAGCATATACCGTTTTATAATGAAACGCAACGCAGAGCCGCAGAAGTAACGTAACGCAACGCAACGCCAAAGCTGACCAACTTTCATCTTTCTACCTTATTTTTGTACCTCAAGCCAATCAGAATTCAGTGTTTGAGTTTTACTATAAAAATCTGTATTATCGATATGTCCGTGAACTGTCAAAATTACATAATAAATTCTACATTTTGTGGTTAGACCGGTTAGATTTTCAAAGCGATACGAAGAATAATTATGGATGATAGAAAATTAAACGAGAACCACCGAGTCAGATACATTATTGCCACAGGTATATCGTCGTCACTGTCCATTTCTACTCAAATTATTTTATACACTTATTTATGTCATGTGTCATAAAGACTATAAATAAAAGCGAGTTGAATTTCAACAATATATACAGAATTCTTTTGATTGATTAGAAATGCTATCTTCGGCGTTATTATAAATCACATATTTTGTGTTTGCGTTACTGATTACGTTACGTCGTTGCGTTGCGTTTTACGTTACTTCATTATAAATAGGCCTTTAGTCTTTTTGGTGCAAACGGGCATAAATGAGTTTTTAAATGTCTCTCTAAACAATGCTTATTATTAAATGATCTCTTGCATATATGACAAGTACACTTTAGTTTAATATGTATATCTAATTCATCCTGACTTGCATGTGCTTTATTACATATACTACATCGAAATACCTTATTTTTAAAATGTTCTTTTTTATGTAAAATTAATTCTTTAGTACTTCGACATACTTTTTTACATTCATTATTTGAACACTGCAATTTCGTAACCCTGCAATTTATACTTGCATGTTTATTCCAATCCTCCTGATCTGGAAACGATTTCTTGCATACAGTACATAGAAACTCTCCATGTATCTCGTCTCTATGTGTTTTTAACTCTATTTTATTTGCAAACAAATATTTACATTCAGGACATGGAAAATAGGTAATATAATTTACGTCTCCGTTATTAATGTTATCAGAAAAATTATGATTATCAGGATCTGCCACGATGCTTTCTTGAATAGAAATTTCTTCTACAATTGGATCGTGTATTTCTGATGTTTCTGAAATATCTTCATCAATAATTACTACTTCTGATATTAAATTTTTGTCACTTTTGTTCTTTTGGTTATCAAGTTGGGTGGTAGAAATATCAAAGGCTTGTGTCGTGCTGTGATCTGTGTTATTTACTTTGTGATTATTATAATTATTTTTATTTTTTTCACAATCCTTATTTCTCACATCTCGTATCGGGTCATTAGATAACTTATCGCCAGTAGGGTTTTCATCCGGGGTGTCTTCTATAACACATATGTCTTCTAAAGTTAGATCATGTATTTCTAGTGCTGTGTTATTGCCTTTAAAATTGTCATCATCATCAAGTTCAATGATAGGAATATCGAGGGCTTGAGATGGGCTACCTTTGTGACTCTCAACTTTACTAATATTCACTTTATGAGTAATACTATTATTAGTAGCTACTTCCACAATATCATCTAAAGTTAGGTCATAAATTTCTGATTCTGAATTATTGTCCTTCATGCTCTCCTTTTCTTCATCAATCTGGATAGGAATATCGAAAGTTTGTATGTCGCTAACTTTTCCGCTGTGCGCTTTACTCTTTTTATGGTTGTCATGGTTTGCATGAATATTGTCTCTATAATTTATATCTTTGTTGGTGTTATAATCTTTACTTTTTATATCTCGTTCATTACAAAAATTATGGACTGCAGATTTTTCTTTTTGAGTATCTTCTTCAATAACCATTTCTTCCACAGTTAGATCATGTATTTCTGATGCTGAATTGTTGTCCTTTTTGCTTTTCTTTGCTTGGTTGATAGATTTACCGCTCTCTGCGTCATTGGTACTCGCTTCATGAGTACAATTATTGCTAGCAATTTCATTATATTTACGTTTTTTATTATCTACTTCTAGTATCATCTCGTAAGATAATTTATGACTATTATGAATTTCTTCCAAAATATCTTCAATTGAAATTACTTTTAAAGCTTTATTATTTATTTTTGAAGCTGTATTTTTGTCATGTTTGCCTTCATTTTCTTTGATAGTCGGAATGACAGTCGTATGTCCGTCTTGCAATGTCCCGATTTCCCTGCACGAGTTACTGTTATTCGTCTTTTCATTATCATGATTCGTATCATTACAATGTGTAACATTATCATGGATTTTACGACTTGGATAGTCCATTTCTTCAATAACGTCATCAAATGTACGGTCATTGGAGGTTTCTTCAACAATATTATGTTTAATAGAGTTTTTTTCTGCATTATGACAATTTATTTCTAGTGTGTCCTTCTTGTTCTCAAGGTGCGTTTCATTAATTATATGGTTAGTATTATTAGATTTTACAGTGATACTGATTTTACAATTTTCATGGTTTATTTCCTTTTTACGCTTAATTAAAGAATGAGGGATCTCTTCTTGAACACAAATTTCCATGTTACATTTTCTACTTTGCTTCTTCATAACATCCTCATATATACGACTAGCATTTGTTTCAAGAATATCATCTGCAGTATATTTTTTTTCTGTATTTTGAAAATTTATTTTTTGTATTGCCTCTCCCTTTTCAAGGCTCGTTTCATTATTGATATTTTCCGTATTACTTACATTACTAGAATTTTCAGTATTATTGATGTAACATTTTTTATTTTGTATTTCCTGTTCACGGTTAATTAAATGAGGGATTTCTTCTTTAATAAAAATTTCCATGCTCCCTTTTCCGCATAGATTCTTCATAACGTCATCATATATACGATCATTAGAGTTTTCTTCAAGAATATTATCTATAAGAGAGTTTTCTTTAAGATTATTATCTATAAGAGATTTTTTTTCTATATTTTGACAATTTATTTCTACTGCCGTCTCCTCATTCGCAACGCTCGTTTCGTTATTCATATTTCCTGTTTTACTTAAGTTAACATTAAAATTTACGGTATTATTGATATTACAATTTTCATTTTCTCTCTCGTGTTCCCTGTTATTTACGGAATTAGAGATTTCTGCTTGAACAATTTCGTTAAGTTTGCGTTTTTTATTATTTACTTCTAGTGTCAGTTCGTCAGATAATTTATGGCTATTATGAATTTCTTCCAAAATATCTTTAATTGAAATTACTTTTAAATCTTTACTATTTATTTTTGAAACTGTATTTTTGTCCTGTTTGCCTTCATTCGGAATGACAGTCGTATCTCCGTCTTGCACCATGTTCCCTTTTCCGTATTTGTTTTTCATAACGTCATCGTATATATTATCATTAGAGTTTTCTTCGCGAATATTATGTATAACAGATTTACTTTCTATATTTAAACAATATATTTCTTCTGTCGCCCTTTCGTTCCCAAGGCTCGTTTCATTATTCATATGGTATGTATTATTTACGGTAATATTATTAGAGTTTGCGGTATTACTGCCTTCATAATTTTCAGTTTCTCTTTCTTGTTCCCGATTAATTAAAAAAATTGAGCTTTCTTCTTTAATAAAAATCTCCATACTACCTTTTTCGTGCTGCTTTTTCATAAGGTCATCGTATATACGATCATTGCATTTTTCTTTACAAATATCATTTATCATAGAATTTTTTTCTGTAGTTTGACTATTTTTTTCTGGTGTCGCTTTCGCGTTTATAAGGCTTACTTCATTATTCACAAGATCCGTATTATATACGTTATAATTATTAGAATTTGCAGCATTATTCATTTTACAATTTTCATTTTCTCTTTCTTGTTCCCGGTTAATTAAAATATTAGAACTCTCTTCTTTAACAAAAATTTCCATGCTACCTTTTCCGCACTGCTTTTTCATGATACTTGTTATATGATCATCATTATCTACCTCCATTTCGTCATCAATATTATTGGCGATATCACAATTTTTATTTTTCATTTCTTGTGCAAGGTCACCAACAGACAATTTACTGTTATTAGAGTTTTCATTTATGATGCCATCTTTAATAGAAATTTCATCAACATTTCGACAATCCATATCTTGTATTGCATCACATTCCTTCAGAACGTTTTCTTCACTATTTTCATGTTCTATTCTATTGATGTTAACATTCCTTTTACTACACTTTACAATGGTACTAGTTTTACAATTGCCATCGCCATTTACTATATTATTCATTTTACTATTATCATTTTCTACCATTACCACAAAGTCCTTAACACTCACTTCATGGCTTGCCTGCACAATACTGTTTACGTTAAGATCGCTAACATTTACATTATTATTGACAGCATAATTTTCATTCCTTTTTTCTTCTACAGGGTTAGGTTTGGGGGCATTTATTTTTAAAACGTCTTTTTTAATAGAAATTTGAACTGCATTTTGACGAAGTACTACTTTTGCCGCACCTGTAGGCTCAACATTTTCTTTCTGTGCTGCGCTGTTGTTACTGTCCTTTGTCTTCGTAATACTCGCCTGCAGTTGGATAATATTTACTAGACAGGCTTGTTTAAACTCACTGAAGAAGAGGACATTTTTCTCACAAATAGAGCAGATCCGCAGGGGTATTCCCATTTTGAAGATTTCCTAAAAATAAAAACATATATCAAATATAAATAAAAAGAATGAAATATGTATGTGGAAAACAGTATTATTTGTTTTTATTAAAAACAAACTATTGCAGTCATTTACAAGTAAAACCAAACTAAAAATTGCAACCACCCTCAAATGTAAACAATGTCAGTTACCTTCACAGCTTAAACTTTCTTGTAATTCATCTGTAGGTGTTTTACTGTAGTCTTAAATATAACCGCAATATGCTGTGTATTTACGTAATCTCCAATAATTTCTTTTTATCTCTCGCCATACCGTGGGTAAGGCAGGTAATATTTTCAGTCCAAAAATTCGATTCAAACTTCCAAACATTTCTATTTTCAGTATTTAAGCTTTCTGCATTAATATAAAAAGTTGATTAGATTTTTGGTAAATTTGGGTAACCGAGAGTGGTACTACACATTGATTTTACACACTTGACCGTCACGTCATAGTTTGATGTTTGTATATTAGATATACGTATCGAAGACAGAATATAAGAAACCATAAGTAAGAGAGAGATAAACATACAATTACTTGTTATTTTGCAGTTCTGCAATTAATGACGCAATGGTCAAGTATGAAAAATCGGTGTATATATTTGAAGCCAATAATAGTTTTTAATAAAAAAATATTATAATCAAAAACATTTCTATTTTAGTATTTAAGACTTCTATATCAAGGGGAACAACATATTAGGTTTTGGCTAAATTTTATAAACCGGAAGTGGTACTTTATTGGAAACTTTAAACAGATTTTCTTAAAAAAGTATATTATATGTTCCAAAACTTCTCAAATTTGGTGTTTAAAACTCGTATATTTTGAAACAACTTATTAGATTTTGACTAGACATAATAAACCGAAAGTGGTACTTAATTTGGAGCTTTTAACAGACTTTCGAGGAAAAACATATAATATACTCCAAACTTTTGTATTACAGACTTTTCTATTCATTGGAAAAACAAATTAGATTTTGACCGGAAGTGATACTTTACTGAAAACTCATTGCTATTTTACATATCCTTGTACAAATTTTTATAAAAAGCAATAAAAAAAAATTGGTTTATGAGCCCATTGGCGGGATGTCATGTGCTGTCCATATCAGATTCTTATTTTATTTCTCAGTTGAGTCCATACAAATCAGCCCCATATATTGATTGTCAAAACTGACATTACAAAATAGTCGTGATGCTGCAAGACGGTATAGAGATTTATTTCCAAATAGAGGTATGCCAATGATTGTATATGTCATTTGTGACAAGTGTGACATTTTTGCCAGAGAACACATTGATTTTTACTTTTTTACAAAATTTTAAACCATGGCGTGATTGGTTAGTTTGAAAGTCCTCTAGTTCTTGTAGAAAGCATGTTAAACAAAAATTATTGCCAGATTTACAATCTACGGGGTCAGTTCTACCATGGGTTAAGCGTTGTATAGTTACTTACATAACATCCTGTATACAGGATATCTCAATAAGCTTGCTCACTTGCTCAAAATTGTGTCAGCGGTTCTCAAAATTTGGGACAAAATATATATATTTTTTAAATGGAACCATATATTTTTTATTATCTTATTGGAAAGAATATTTTTTTCTCTTTCCAATAAGATAATGTTTATGTGCATTTTTTTTATTTACGGTTAAAAATTAAAATTATGTAAACTGTTTCATTAATTTATTTAGCCAAGTAAGCCATGGAAACAATTGATCCTTTGTTTGTTTGACGATTAATAATTTCTCCCGTAAAGTTCTTTGTGTTTAATAATGTTTAATAACTTTACGAATGAAGAAAAGTTAGATATGATCTTGCTATATGGAAAGTTAAATTTAGACACCAGTTACGTAGGACGGTCGGCTCTCTTTCTTTAATGGGGGATTGATTCCAACTCAATCGAATTAAAGGAAAATAGTAAAAAAAAATACGAGTGTATATGCTGAATAACGAATATTAATAAAAAAATGAAATGGTATAATTGAGATATTTCGGTAATAAGGGGTTTTTTGTTATAGCGCTTCGACACTAATATGAAATCTATATATAATATTTTGATTGGCATCCGAAAGACCGCCTATACATGCATTACAAATAGCTTGTTAGGAGGTGCGGATTACTACCAATGGAAGTTAAGAAATTCAAATTCGAAAGGAGGGGCTAACATTCCTGTACTGCAGTTTCCAAACAGTTTTTATTTTAACATATATTTCTTGCATTAAACTTAATAATGTAAATACACTTGTAATTATAAAGTATGCAGACTTATACAGTGTTATAATATTCATTTATTTTTATGTAAATATAATTTAAAATAGCATATATTTCAAGAACATTTAGGTCCATGATGAAAACAGTTTGATATAAAAACACATAAATGTAACGTCACGTCAATCTTTTCAAAATTCGGGAGACCATAACTCGCTTATTAATAGGAATTTTTTCACCGGATTTTCATCAATAGTCTTAGTTTTCCTAACAAATTATAAAAAAAAAATGGTGGAATCCCCCATTGTTTTGTTATTACTCTAAAATAAGTTAATAAAATAATAATTTTATAAAAGACAAATGTTTCCATGATTTACTTGACTTGACTAAATAAACAAATAAAAGATAATTTTTATCTTTAAACGTAAATATCTCGTTTATTTGAAAAAATGTTCAGAAACAACATCACCTTATTGCAAAGAGAAAAAAAGTTACCAATAGTGAGCAAGCTTATTGAGACAGCCTGTATACAATACAGAAATACACAAAAAGGTACTTTTGCATGTTAAAGCTTGATACATGCAGTAGTTTTTGGGATATTTTAATTTTTAGAAAAAAATCAAGTACCTATATACAGTGTGTCCCATTTAGAGGTGCCACCATTGGGATCTCGAGAACTATAAGAGATGCGATGTCGGTTAAATGGAACATTTTGTGCGCCTTTGGGAGGCCATCTCAGATGTGCTTTTGTTTTTCCAAATATTATCATAGGGCACTAGATAATGTCGAAAAACTGAATATTGTTGATTTTTTCTTTCTCAAATAACTTCTAAACTATTAGTAATTGAGAAAAACGTTTCAAATATAAAAGATAGATATTTTTATTAACTAACCAGTGGCGTACGAAATAAATTTTTATATCCGTAAATTTTCGAGATATAACACAAACTTATATTTTTTTAAATGGAACCCATATCTGATTTTAGTCTCAAAAAAATAATTATTTTTTTCTCTTTTCAATCATATAAGGGTTATTATGTATTATACTTGTTGTTGTATAATAAAAATATCTATCTTTTATATTTGAAACTTTTTTCTCAATTAGTAACAGATTAGAAGTTATTTGAAAAAGAAAAAATCAACAATATTCAGTTTTTCGTCATTATCTAGTGGCCCTATGACTATGAGTATTTTTGGAAAAATAAAAGCACATCTGAGATGGCCTCCCAAAGGCGCACAAAAAGTTCCATTTAACCGACATCGCATCTCTTATAGTTCTCGAGATCCCAATGGTGGCACCTCTAAATGGGACACACTGTATACAGGGTGAGTCATTGAAATTCCCTTCTTTGATAGCTGTCTTGTCGTTAGAAATACAGCATAAATTTATTGGACTACTAAAGGAGCATAACGTACAATTATTTTCACATATACAGGGTGTTGCATTACGGCTCGGCAAGAATTATTTGTTTTTTTTTAAATGGAACGTCCTATATATTTTCATACATTTTGATTAGCATTTCATTCACCTATATGCACCTAAGAGATTTTTTTTGTTTTCCGCGGCGTTGCCAAGTTATTCAGCTTTTTCCTTAAAAATAACCTAATACACTCATAGCTGTATAAAGGCATACTAACTTTATTTTAATAGTACAAACACTTGATTATTTGTTAAAATTATTAAGTTATATGGATATGATAATATAATGTCAAGGTCCCATATTACAAGCGCACTTTTATTTTATAATAAATACAAACATTGAAAAAATTGTAACTATTCGCTAAAACTAATTTGCCAAACTTCTTAGAAGGGATGAAGGTGAATATGGAATATTTTTGGCATATGAACATAGAAAAATATAAATTTATTTATAAGTTAAGGGCATAAAAACTATTTCTCTTTAAAAGAAAATTGTATGAAAAATTTCCTATTTCCAATGTTTCACGGTCATCAAAATAATAGGAATAAAATTCTTTGAAATAAAATATAATGAACGTCTAATAGTAATGAAAACGAAAAATGCATATAAAGAATTAAAAAAAATCTAAATTTTTATGTTAATACTAGTGTAAATACATATTTTTCCATTATATTTAATTTTAATTAATATAATAGCTCTTTATTATATCTATTTATATACATACTGCTTTCTCTGGAATACCAATAGCAGTACTTGCTAAAAATGCGAATCTCTGTACATATTTTGATAGGGATGAACCCCTCGTGTAAATCGCTTACCGATCAGGACGCGGAGATGGTAAGTAAATAAAAACAACGAGCACAACTTACTTTAAAAATGACGACCAAAATTTTTTAATAAGTTTGTCAAAATAATTTTCAAATCTTATTTTTTTATTTAGTGCGTCGATCGTGAAAAAAAAACAGAATAAGTTTTGCGGTCAGTAAGTGCTCTTCTACCGGTATCGGATGTATTGGAGATCTCAATTTCGTCTCAATCTCAAAAATCATCCTCAACAGGTAGTAAACACTTACTGCCCTTAATACTTAGATAACTATTGCTAATTTATTCAGATGCAGAATTTTAAACTCTACCACTTTGATCTGAATTTTTTTTTTACCTAAAATACCTAATTAGGGAAGTAGGAAATTATGAAAGTATGATTTTACATGTTAAAGTCCTACCGACAGTCTTATGTACGAGCGAGTGTTCGAGTGTTCAAGTCACCCTTCCTGTATAAGTTTCTGCGGTACTTCAAAACTAATGTAACAGAATTTTTGAAAGAACAAATTTTATAATACCATCCCAAGTAACATTAAAATCGTCTTCACAGTGACGTCTGAAATTCCGTCACATAGACGTCCTGATGACGTCTCAGCGTGGAGCTGTGCGACGTCATTTTTAGACATTGTTTCGACGTTATATTAAGACGTTGTTTAGGCGTCATTTTAAGACGTTGTGTCGACGTCATTTTAAGACGTTGTTTAGACGTCATTTTAAGACGTTCTTTCAACGTCATTTTTATGGTATAGGTAAACATAAATGATGGTAGGGAAAAATTACCATGAAAAATAAATAATTCTAAAGTTTTATTTATACTCTATAATATAAAACATTAATTAAAAAAAATAAATAAAGTAAAACAATATACCTACAATAAAATATTAAACATAAAAAGTATTTTTGAAAAAGATATTGTTATATCTAAAAAAATAAATTATTTTTGTAATTATTCGCCCATTATTGTGCATAGTTCACAGTTCACCATTGCTTCAGTGGCTTTTGCTTCATATATATCTTACCGTAGCTAATAAAAAATAAATAATTATAATATGCAATATAGCCACAATTTGATCTACTTACAATACCTACACTAAATTCTCAATGTTCATATTATGTTCTCTCGTGGTTAATTAATAGACTTTGCTGCCACAAGCCATAGCCATCATTGCAGCTTTTATAAGTGACATGTCAAAAATTTCGGAGGGTGCGTCTATACATACATATTTCCCTTAACCATCAAAAATTTTCTGGCTAGCTTGAGTTTTGAAAGTTCATATTTGCAGTATTATATGTCATGTAAAATTTTATCTGGCTCTTTTGAGTACTGCAATGGAAAATTTCATCATGGATACACAATCTGACTTTTTTTTATTGTTTTTATTTTTTAATATAATTGTCAAAATGACATAAAATTGAGAATTTATGAATAATTTTTAAATAATTTAAGCGATTTCGGAAAAATATTATAATTCATTTATTATTAGCTTAAAGCTAAATAATATTTCATGAAAAGAAGAAAATTAATATTATATAATGTAGTGATGTCTGAAGGGCGTAGGAACGACAACCATTGGAAATTAAGGCGGAAAATTCAAAAGTCATATTACATCGTTTTGTGGCAAATGGACGTTAATAATGTAATAATAGTTTGCATTTGCAGTACATTAAACAATTGGTTTTCCTCAATATTTATATTTACAGTAGGTATGCCCATGCCCATAAATTAAATGACAAAAATCCTTCATTCCAAGTGAATTGAAACAAGAACAGCTGGGACCTTAATACTATACTAAATGTTAGTTGTATTCTTAATTAATATATTTATTTTTTCCTTATAGAAATTTTGCCTTTAAAATCGCTTGTGCACAAAAAGAGTGATGAGAACAATAATATATTATACGATATAAGAACATGGGCAGTTAAAGAAAATATTACTCAAAACTCAATCTTCAGTAAATAAATTATTATTTAGGGTGAAATCGATTGTCAATAAAAGTATTTTTGACCAAAAAAAAAAAAACAGTGTGCTTTATTTTAACCATTTACACATTATTAATTATTCTTAGAAAATATCACAACAACATTCCAAAGAATGCTAGAGACCACTACTGAAGACCCCAATATCTACCAAGTTACAAAATATATATTTCCCTTTGTTCATACATTTGCTTTTGTATTATAAACATTTGTTAAAAGGTTGTCTTGTCATTACTAGGTTTTGTTTAAAATGTTGAAAATTAAAATGTACATTTATACGAAAAAATATAACATAGAATATAAATATTACCACGGCTTATTATTACCCATTTCTGGATGTGCCAAATTTACTTCTATTCGTAGTTTTTGGTGTACCTATAAAATAAGTTTTATATTATATTTATTCGAATTTTAAAAATAATTATAGTAAACAATATATTGTTTTATATTTTTAATAATATTATAAATAAAGTAAAAATAAACGAAATATATGTCAATATGTCTTTATAAAAACTTCAAATTGAAAATAGTCGTCACATGGCCCACAAATCTGACGTCTAAAAAGTCCTATTTCGGACCAAAAACAGACGTCACAGTGACGTCGTATAGACGTCTGTCTAAATAGTCCTAATTCAGACCAAAAATCAACGTCACTGTGACGTCGTATATACGTCTGATTAGACGTCTAAATAGACCTATTTTCGACCAAAAAACAACGTCACAGTGACGTCGCATAGAAGTCTACTTAGACAGCCGTATATGACGTAAATTCAACCTAAAATCGACGTCACTTTTTGGTCGACCGTTGGTCAGTGTTACTTGGGATATTGCTGACTGTAAGGTTTAATAGAGGGTATAAAACAATAAATTTACTTTTTTTCTTCTGGAATATTTTATGTATTAAGAACCGCGTAATAAACTATAAAATAAATATTAGGTACATTATTAGCAACAAACATTTCATTATACTTCATTTCGCTTAAGAAAATAGTGACGGGAAGATAGGTGGTTTAATCTTGTTTTTTGATTGGATTATAATAATAATATTTTTATTTCACTATTACATGTTTACATATAAAAACATTTATAATACGTCACAAGGCACAAAAGGATACAAAATAAAAAATTAAGAATGGCAAGTATATTCCATCTACAAACAAGAGTTAGACTAAACACAGTGGAGAGTGGTACTTAGATATTCTTCCACAGAATAAAAACAATAATTTATCAGAATATTTTTTATCTGTTTTTTGAATGCTTTTAAATTTAATGTTTTGTATGATGCTGGTAGATGATTGTATAGTTTAATATTAATGGTATTTTTATCCGATATTATCCAATCAAACAACAAGCCCATCTTCCCGTCACTATTTTCTTACTTGAAATGAAGTATAAATGAGCATGTAACAAAGAAAAGTATACCAAAATAAATAAAATACCATACAATATTTCTACCTCTGCTCTGCTATTATTGTTCACTGACTGTTGCCGTCAGTGAAGTTTGTGATTTCTATCAAATGCATCTCTAGAACTGCAGAGTTATACATTTTATTTTTTGGCAAAATTATAGAACAGGACTACTTATTTACAAAAAAAAAAAAAAAAATCGGTAATAATAGTTATTTATGTATTAAGAGCGTAAGGAGGCTTTTATGGCCTGCGGCCGGATTTTGAACCCGAGGCGTAAGCCGAGGGATAAAAACAAGTCAAAGGCCATAAAAGCAAGTTACGCTCGTGGTACATAAAAAACTTTATGCACAGACGAAAATTTTCAAATTATGAGTGTTAGAAAAATTGTATCGAAAAGAATTTGTCCTCGTACATCCAGTATCTAGTGTTGCTATGAATACGGAGAACAACAGTTTATTGTTTGTTTATTAGTTATGTCATTTGAGTTTTATTTTGTGTATCTCCGTGCTTTCCATATAAATATCACAAAATTAATTTTCATTTTTCATTAAAGAATATAAAATTTTTCGATTTGTAATAAAAACTTTTCATGTTGCCTGTTTAAATTGTTTATATTGTAGGTTATAATTTGGTTTGACGTTTCATTATAGCCCGGTGGGCTATAATGAGCCCCGCAGGCTATAAAATTACGTTTATGTCAAAGAAATTCGTGTGTAATTGTCAAATTTTGATACGTCCGTGCATAAAAATATATTTTTTAAATAATTATTTACATTATCAATGATTTCGACTAAAATCATATACAATGTATATCAAGAAAGTAGGAAGTCCAATCCTGTGCAATATTTTTAAAACCAGTGACATTGTTTACATTTTTATATGCATATATGTATTCATTTTAAGTTTCCATATGTGTTTTGTTAATAAGAGGTAATCGTAATATTTACACGAATATTACAATGAAACGAATTATATAAAAATATCATATGCCCGGTTTCACCATTGACGAATAAATAGTTTATTCCTCAGTTAAGCTATTCGTCGAATAAAATAACATATTTTTGTTCCACCAACGTCAGTTAGCAGTTATTCGACGAATAAATCGTCAGTTAAATTATCTGGAGATTTTTGCCCAGTTAAATATTTATTCAACGAATAGTTTGACATTTGACATTTTTATTGTGCGTGTTATAATATAATTGTGCAGTGGCGATCAGAAGAATATTTACAAAAGGTACCAATCTAAAACGAATAATAGATAAATATGAAAAATGAAGTTATCTTTTATTGTTATTTATATTTCCGTCAGTATTAGAATCTCATCTTCATCATTGTTGACATCTTCTGATAAAGAAATTGTTATTCAGGCGAAAAAGAAATGATCCCTATAATCACATGATCATAATTATTTATAATCAATTTGACGAAGTAGATTTTCGCATGCGATTCTGATTATCAAAACAATGCGTTTAAGAAATGCTAAATATGATTCAGCATCATCTGGAACCAATAAATGAAAGAATTAGGCTAGGCCAGTTTTTTTATGAAGGATATTTTTTTGTGCAAAAATATTCCATTCTTTAATTTTTTCTTGTGACATCGTCAGTTTTCTTATTTTCTATAATATACAAATATTCTTCCACTGCAATTTTTAAACAATTTTTTGCTTCTTTCCCTCGTCTTATTTATATTTTCACTCATTTTCATTTGATTTCAATGACACAAATCAGAAAATTATTTTCGTTGACAGCGAACATGACAGTTTTGTCAGGGAGATGAACTTGTTAGCTGTATACTCAATGCAAAATAATGGAAAGAAAAATAATATTCCGTGAATAACTATCTATTCAACGATTTTGGTTGGTGAAACGAAACTTTGACTAACCGATGAATAAAATTTATTCGTCAGATAACTATTTGTAAATTTATTCGGCAATGGTGAAACCGGGAAATAGACCCAAATCCAGAAAACAAAACACCTCTTGACTCTTGAATAGTTTGACAATGTATCAAAGAACAAAACGAAAGCACTTGTGAATAACAAAAGTATCGAAATCCAATTTAATTTTTATTTTATAAAACAATGCTCTCTCATAACGATAACATAAGTTAATAGTAAATCATTTGTGATAAATAGTAAACAAGGTGTACTTACAATTTCTGGCATAAGGTTTTCAATTTCTTTAGCTATGATGTTCGTCACAGTTATATTAGTACTATTATTTAAGCACATAAAACATAAATTAATCCTAGGGTACATGTTTCACATATTAAGTGAGCACTATTACATATATATTAAATTTTTATCACATATTCACAGTTGTAACTGTCAACCAAATGCAAATATATAAACGATATAAACCTAAAACACGCGTGAAGCTAGCTGTACTTTTGTACAGTACCATAGAATGTAGTCGTACAGTTATACCACAGTTCTGCTTGCTAACTGTTGCTACCATATTTAAAATCCTACCTTTACAATAACATGTGATTGCAGATTATTCTTGATCCAAGCCTTCGACCATATAACAGTCACGAGTTATCAATCTTCACAACTTGTTTTTCAAAAATATTAGTATATAGAACTTACAAAGTAAGAGTCTCAAAATAGTCCCGTTATATGTAATATTATCGTTAGAAAGAGGAGAAAATTTTAAAAAGAAATTATGTCTTGGTAAAATGCTCAACAACGTCGAATTTTTGAGTAATTTACATTTAAAAGTTACAAATTTTACATATAAAAATTATGAAATTTTACAAGAATACCATTGAAATATTACACGATTTTGCGAGAAATTTAAATCAGTGGTACTCATAATGTTATAGACAAGTAACAATATATTCTACTACCTATTATTAATTGCTCTTATATTGATAAAAAAAATTAATATTAATAAAAATTTATATAAATTTACATTTTTATTTTTATTTATGGGTTGATATTGTATAAAAATTAAGAAAATTTGTAATTAAAATTGTTAAAAAACGTAGTATATTTCAATTGTCATCTGTCACAAATGACAAGCTGACGGAAACGATTATTTTCCAAATTGTCAATAACAATATGGTAAATTTTAAATATAACTAGACGAACGCAGTGTTGCCAAATTTGCCGTAATTAAATAAAAACTAATATTCCTAACTGTAATAAAGTGAAGTAATTTAATTTTCAAATTGTCAGTAATAATATTAGTAAATTTTAAATATAACTAGACGAAACAGTGTTGCCAAACTTATCGTACATAACTAAATAAAAAGAAAATATTCCTAACTGCAATAAAGTGAAGTTGGTACGATACACAAGTGTTACCAAACATGACATAATTAACTAAGTGACAAACAAATATTCCTAACTGTATTATTGTGAAGTTAGTCCATTAATAATTTCCATACTACCAATAAAAATATAGTAAATTTTAAATATAACTAGACGAGTAAGTGTTACCAAACTTGCCATAAGTAACAAAGTAAATAACAAATATTCCTAACTGCAGAAATGTGAAGTTAGTACATTCATTTAATTATAACTAGACTAGGAAGTGTTGCCAAACTTATCATAAGCAACTAAGCAAAAAACAAATATTCCTAAATGCATTAATGTGAATTTCGTACATTAATATCCATTAGATTAGATAAAAAAAGACAGGTGGCCAACCATGTAATAGTTAAAAATTTGACAGTTGAAGGCATTTGTTTTTCCATAATGTTGTCAGAACCATGTCGTGTTTGGTATCAAATGAAAGGTATTGTCAAGAGATGCAATGTAGAAATGTCAGAAATTTGACAGCTCGATCGGCTTTTCTTTTTGCATAAATATGTCAGAACCATGTCGTGTTTGGTATCAAACGAGAGGTATTTTTAAGGGATTCAATGCAGAAATGTTAGATACTTGACAGCTCAATCGGCTTTTGTTTTTTTTATGCATAAAATTGTCAAAACCATGTCGTGTTTGCTATCAAATGGGTGGTATCGTCAAGGGCTGCAATGCAGAAATGTCAGATATTTGACAGCTCTATCGGATTTTGTTTTTTGCATAAAGATGTCAGATCCATGTCATGTTTGATATTACATGAGAGGTATTTTCAAGGGATTCAATGCAGAAATGTCGGGAATTTGACAGCACGATCGGCTATTGTTTTTTACATAAATATGTCAGAACCATGTCATGTTTGGTATCAAACGAGATGTATTTTCAAGGGATTCAATGTAGAAATGTCAGGAATTTGACAGCACGATCGGCTTTTGTTTTTTGCAAAAAAAATTTAAAACCATGTCGTGTTTGGTATCAAATGGGAGGTATCGTCAAGGGCTGCAATGCAGAAATGTCAGAAATATGACATCCCGATCGGCTATTGTTTATTGCATAAATATGTCAGAAGTCAGAACCATGTCGTGTTTGGTATCAAATGAGAGGTATTTTCAAGGGATTCAATGCAGAAATGTCAGAAATTTGACAGCACGATCGGCTTTTGTTTTTGCATAACGTTGTCAAAACTATGTCGTGTTTGGTATCAAATGGGAGGTATCGACAAGGGCTGCAATGCAGAAATGTCAGATATTTGACAGCTCTATCCGCGTTTGTTTTTTGCATAAAGATGTCAGATTCATGTTTTGTTTGATATTAAATGAGGTATTTTCAAGGGATTCAATGCAGAAATGTCAGATATTTGACAGCTCGATCGGCTTTTGTTTTTTGCATAAAATTGTCAAAACCATGTCGTGTTTGGTATCAAAAGGGAGGTATCGTCAATGGCTGCAATGCAGAAATGTCAGATATTTGACAGCTTGATCGGCTTTTGTTTTTTCCATAATGTCAAAACTATATTGTGTTTGGTATTAAATGAAAGGTATCATCAAGGGCTGCAATGAAGAAATTTCAAAATTTTGACAGCTCGATCGGCTTTTGTTTTTTGCATGAAGTTGTCAGAAACAAGTCGTGTTTGGTATCAAATGGGTGGTATTTTCAAGGGATTCAATGCAGAATTGTCACAAATATGACAGCATGATCGGCTTTTGTTTTTTGTTTAAAATTGTGAAAACTGTGTCGTGTTTGGTATCAAATGAGAGGTATTTTCAAGGGATTTAATGCAGAAATTTCAGAAATACGACAGCCCGATCGGCTATTGTTTTTTGCATAAATATGTCAGAACCATGTCGTGTTTGGTATCAAACGAGAGGTATTTTCAAGGGATACAATGCTGGAATGTCAAATATTTGACAGCTTGATCGGCTTTTGTTTTTAGCATAAAATTGTCAAAACCATGTCGTGTTTGGTATCAAATGGGAGGTATCGTCAATGGCTGCAATGCAGAAATGTCAGATATTTGACAGCTCTATCGGCTTTTATTTTTTGCTTAAAGTTGTCAGAACCATGTCGTGTTTGGTATCAAATGAGAGGGATCGTTAAGGGCTAACATGCAGAAATGTCAAAATTTTAATAGCCCGATCGACTATTGTTTTTTGCAAAAATATGTCAGAACCATGTCGTGTTTGGTATCAAATGAGAGGTATTTTCAAGGGATTCAATGCAGAAATGTCAAAAATTTGACAGCACGATCGGCTTTTGTTTTTCCCATAATATTGTCAAAACTTTGTTGTATTTGGTATTAAATGAAAGGTGTCATCAAGGGCTGCAATGAAGAAATTTAAAAATTTTGATAGCTCGATCGGCTTTTGTTTTTTGCATAAAGATGTCAGATCCATGTCGTGTTTGGTATTAAATGAGAGGTAGTTTCAAGGGATTCATGGAGAAATGTTAGAAATTTGACAACTCGATCGACTTTTGTTTTTTGCATAAATGTCAAAACCATGTCGTGTTTGGTATCAAATGGGAGGTATCGTCAAGGGCTGCAATGCAGAAATGTCAGAAATATGACAGCCCGATCGGCTTTTGTTTTTTGCATAAAGTTGTCAAAACTATGTTGTGTTTGGTATTAAATGAAATGTATCGTCAAGGGTTGCAATGAAGAAATTTCAAAATTTTGAGAGCTCGATCAGATTTTGTTTTTCGCTTAAAGTTGCCAGAACCATGACGTGTTTGGTATCAAATGAGAGGTATCGTCAAGGGCTGCGAAGTAAGAATGTCAAAAATTTGACAGTTTGATCGGCTTTTGTATTTTGCATAAAGTTGTCAGAACCATGTCGTGTTAGGTATCAAATGAAAGGTAACGTCAAGGGCTGTCTTGCAGAAATGTCAAAAATTTGATATCTCGATCGTCTTTTGTTTTTTACTTAAAGTTGTCAGAACCATGTCGTGTTTGGTATCAAATGAAAGGTAACGTCAAGGGCTGCCATGCAGAAATGTCAAAATGTTGACAGCTCGATCAGCCTTTGTTTTTTGTTTAAAGTTGTCAGAACCATGTCGTATTTGGTATCAAATAAGAAGTATTGTCACGGGCTGCGAAGCAGAAATATCAAAAATTTGACAGTTCGATCGGCTTTTGATTTTTGCATAAAGTTGTCAGAACCATGTCGTGTTTGGAATGAAATGAAAGATAACGTCAAGAACTGTCATGCAGAATTGTCAAATATTTGACTGCTCGATCGGCTTTTGTTTTTTGCTAAAAGTTGTCAGAACCATGTCGTGTTTGGTATCAAATGAAAGGTAACGTCAAGTGCTGTCATGCAGAAATGTTAAAAATTTGACAGATCGGTGGGTTTTTGTTTTTTTTTTCCATAAATTTGTCAGAACCATGTCGTTTTTGGTATCAAATGAGAGGTACCGTCAAGGGCTGCCATGCAGAAATGTCAAAAATATGATAGCTCGATCGGCTTTTGTTTTTTGCATAAAGTTGTCAAAACCATGTCGACTTTGATATCAAATGAGAGGTATCCTCAAGGGCTGCCATGCAGAAATGTTAAAACAGTCAGTTTAGGGAGACATGTTGTGTGGGCAGTTGAGTGGGCAAATTGCGTGGGTAGATTTGGTGGGCAGGTTGCGTGTAGCAGTTTGGGTGGGCAGGTTGCATGCGGCAGTTTGGGTGGGCAGATTGTGTGGGCATTTTGGGTGGATAGGTTGCGTGGGCATTTTAAGTGAGCATGTTGCGTGGGCAGTTTGGGTGGGCAGGTTGCGTGCGGCAGTTTGGGTGGGCAGTTTGTGTGGGTAGATTTCGTGGGTAGTTTGAATGGGCATGTTGCGTGGGCAGTTTGAGTGGGTATGTTTCGTGGGAAATTTGGCTGGGCATGTTGTGTGGGCCGTTTGGGTGGGTATGTTAAGTGGGCAATTTAGATAGGCATGTTGCGTGGGCAGTTTGAGTTAGTAGATTGTGTGGGCATGTTGCGTAGGCAGTTTGAGTGAGCATGTTGCGAGGGCAGTTTGGGTGGGCAGGTTAAGTGGGATTGGTATGTGTTCTGATAACTAATTACTGTCTACCTAAAGTCGAGTGTGCGTTTAGGTTATGTTTAGGTGTGTATGGTTGTAAAAGTTTATCGGACAGAGTGTTGTAGGCAGTTTGGAAGAGCAGATTGCGTGGGCAGTTTGTGTGGGCATGTTGCGTGGGCAGGTTGGGTGGGCATTTTGGGTGGGCATTTTGCGTTGGCAGTTTTCTGTCTATCTACAACTCTGATTACCTATTTCTCTGTCTATCTAAAGCCACTGTCTACCTAAGCCACTGTCTACCTACCTCACTGTTTACCTACAAACACTGTCTACCTACTACATTCCACCTAAAATCACTGTCTACCTAAAACCACTGTCTACCTACCTCTAATTTACCTATCTATAAGCGCTTGTTTTGAAGGTTATATATATATACAACTTACAAAGTAAGAGTCTCAAAATAGTCCCGTCATATGACATATATGGTTAGAAAGAGGAGATAAAATGCGAAAGTAACTATGTCTTGATAAAATACTCAACAACGTCGTAATTTTGAGTAATTTTAATTTAAAGTTGAGCATTTAGGGATTTTTTTTAAAGAATTTGAGATTGGTAATAGATTAGGTTCTTTTATAAACCAGTGGTAGTTAACATTGTAAGTGTGGAAATATTTCTACTTTAAATTGATGTTTTTTTGGAATAAATTTAATTAAAATATTAATAATATAGTTGGATTTAATGAAAAGTATTAAAATTTTATTTCAAAATGGTCTAGAAAATTTTAAAAATTTAATTTTATAATCACACCTGTCAAATTTGTTTGAGAAGCGTATCTGTCATTCATAACCAGTTGACAAGTTGGACGTTATGTTATAAATTAAACGATTTAAATGGATAAAGTATTGTAATTGAGGTAAAATATATAATAATTACAGGTATTTGAATATAAATAAATGTTATTTAAATGATTACTAATATATTATAGGCAAACCAGTCGATTTCACATGTCATCTCAAAACGCCGGCCGATCGATAACGTGTATTAGGCAAGTAAATTGAGATTTAAACTATAAATACTGGACAATACTATACAATAATGATGGAAGAACAATGATTTATTGGTATGTATAACATTTTATACGTTTTTATTGTAGAAATTTTTAGTTTATAAACCAATTTTTGGTTAGGCCTGCGAGTCAATCGATAACATGAAATCTGGATTTTTCAACGATAAATACTGGACAATACTGCACAGTTATTATGTAATATTATATAGTAGAACAAATATTTATTGGTATGTATACAAATTTTGTACGTTTACGTGGAAGAAAAATTTCTTTTACAGGCCAAGACATCAAAAGTTTGGTTATGTTCAAATTTTCTATTGAAATATGAATAGGAATGATTCTATTTCACTATAGTGAGTACAAATACAGTAAATATGTAACAAATTATTGTTTAAAAATGGTCAAAAACGTATAAAACCGGTCGATTTCAGATGTAGTCTCAACGCCTGCCGATCGATAGCATGTTTTAGGCAAGTAAATTGAGATTTAAACTATAAATACAGGACAATACTGTACAATAATGATGGCACAACAGTTATTTATTGGTATGTACAACATTTTATACGTTTTTATTGTAGAAATTTTTAGTTTACAAACCAATTTTTGGTTAGGCCTGCGAGTCAATCGATAACATGAAATCTGGATTTTTCAACGATAAATACTGGACAATACTGCACAGTTATTATGTAATATTATATAGTAGAACAAATATTTATTGGTATGTATACAAATTTTGTACGTTTAAGTGGAAGAAATATTTCTTTTACAGACCAAGACATCAAAAGTTTGGTTATGTTCAAATTTTCTATTGAAATATGAATAGGAATGATTCTATTTCAATATAGTGAGTACAAATACAGTAAATATGTAACAAATTATTGTTTAAAAATGGTCAAGAACGTATAAAACCGGTCGATTTCAGATGTAGTCTCAACGCCTGCCGATCGATAGCATGTTTTAGGCAAGTAAATTGAGATTTAAACTATAAATACTGGACAATACTGTACAATAATGATGGCACAACAATTATTTCTTGGTATGTACAACATTTTATACGTTTTTATTGTAGAAATTTTTAGTTTACAAACCAATTTTTGGTTAGGCCTGCGAGTCAATCGATAACATGAAATCTGGATTTTTCAACGATAAATAATGGACAATACTGCACAGTTATTATGTAATATTATATAGTAGAACAAATATTTATTGGTATGTATACAAATTTTGTACGTTTAAGTGGAAGAAATATTTCTTTTACAGACCAAGACATCAAAAGTTTGGTTATGTTCAAATTTTCTATTGAAATATGAATAGGAATGATTCTATTTCACTATAGTGAGTACAAATACAGTAAATATGTAACAAATTATTGTTTAAAAATGGTCAAGAACGTATAAAACCGGTCGATTTCAGATGTCGTCTCAACGCCTGCCGATCGATAGCATGTTGTAGGCAAGTAAATTGAGATTTAAACTATAAATACAGGACAATACTGTACAATAATGATGGCACAACAGTTATTTATTGGTATGTACAACATTTTATACGTTTTTATTGTAGAAATTTTTAGTTTACAAACCAATTTTTGGTTAGGCCTGCGAGTCAATCGATAGCATGAAATCTGGATATTTTAACAATAAATACTGGACAATAATGCACAGTTATTATGTAATATTATATGGTAGTACAAATACTTATTGGTATGTATACAAATTTTGTACGTTTTTTTGTAGAAATGATTTTTTTTAGGTCTTCAACATAATTTTTGGTTATAACATCACGTCGTTTTAGTAGTAATGGTTTTGGACGTTGAAAATGATTCCATTAAACTATTTCAAGTACAAATACATTAATATGTAAGTAATATGTACGTATAATTCACAGATGTTGACACAATTTTAATGTTTTCCAATCGATTTTCAGAAGATCTTATCCATCCAGTTGAAATTCAAAGAGAGTTTGCTTATTTTGATATGCTAGTGTGCTAAATTTATAAAATGAATATCAAGGGATTCATTGTTGGGCATATTTTGAGCTAATTTTAAAAGTATTGTAAAGTTATAAGTGAAATAAGACATCCAATATTCAATCCAAAGAGAACCACAACAGAAAATCGATTTTGACATTTCATCTGTCATCGGCCAAGCGTCTGCAACTGCAAGCTAAGAAAAATGTCATTTAAACAATAAATACTGGACAATACGGTACAATAATTATGTAATATTATATGGTAGAACAAATATTTATTGGTATGTATACAAATTTTGTACGTAGAAATTGTTAAAAATATTTTATTATAGACAGTCACTTCCAAAAAGGTTAAAGTCAACGCGATAATACTTTCTTAGCGGAATTGAAGATTTAAAATGATTTAATTTCACTATAGTGAGTACAAATACAGGAATATGTAAGTAATATGTTTATATAATAAACAGAAATCTTTGTAACTTTAAGTTTTTCTGTAGGAAAATTATAGGCGAAAGAAGACATCTAACGACATTCATTTCAAGTACTCTGCGACAAACAATGGATCCCATTACATTTATTAATAAGTTTTGAGTGATGAAAATGACTGTATAAATATTTTAAACTCTAAGAAATTAAATTTTGTTGTATTTTTGACTTCTGTTGTGAACAGAATTATTGTACTAGCCAAACTATTTAAAATAAACAAAGTTAATGTACTGCCAATAATAAAATTAGTGTTTGAGCAGTTCACGGGTAAATTTAAAGCTGTGCGGCAGCGCGACAACGTATTTTCTGAGTTTTACTACCAGTCTGAAGGCGTTGCGCTTTCATACCGCGACTAAATTCATAGGCCTAAGAATTTTTAAGGTTATAATACGGTCCGCAAAAGATGCGGCCAAAACAACTAAATTAAATAAATAACTTCCGCGAAATGCTTAAAACTATGAAGAAATATGACACTTAAATACATAAGTAAAAGTATTATTAAATAATCGCTGATAAAATATGAAAATCTTAACTAGGTCAAGATCAACAGAACTACGTAATTGATTATTACAAAAAATAAACAGAGAATCTTGACTAGATCAGGGACAACACACGAAGTGTTTAAAACTACGAAGAAATATGACCGTAAAATACGTAAGTACAAAAACTATTAAAAATTCGCTGATAAAATATGAAAATCTTAACTAGGTCAAGATCAACAGAACTAGGTCAAGATCAACAGAACTACGTAATTGATTATTACATAAAATAAAGAGAATCTTGACTAGATCAGGGACAACACAATAAAATAAAGTAAGAGGGCTTAGTTGTTAGAAGTAGTCCGTCCGAGTGGACTGACGGCGAGTCATCTGTCACGGTAGGAAAGTTCGTCGTGGTCAACTGCCAAATCGGAGAATGCGCCCTTTTGCTCCAACCTCAGATAGCACCTACGACGAGGATGTCACAGGAGATGGTGTGTAGTTTACATACGATGATGGTATGACACAAATCGCACACGAGAATGTATGAGTTAAAAATATGAAGTTATAAAACACAAAAGTTAACATAAGTGTGGTTATGTAATAAAACATTTCATTGGTTCTGCAAGTTTCAAATATATTATAGTTGTTGTATTTTGAGCTAATTATAGAATAAATTCAAGTATATTATACTTATTTATTTCATTTAAAAGATAGTATTATTTCTACAGACATGTCGCAATGAAAACTCATGCAGTCGCGCAAGATAGTAAGTACTTTTAAATCAATACTATAGTTTTTATGTGCATATGAATAAATAAATGATTATATTGTGTAAAAACACACGACTACTAATGCCTAATCATCAAAAAACACTATCATAAATCAAAAAGTACCCTATTTAGATTGTGAAAGGGAAAAACATCGCGAAAAATGTCTTCAGCTTTCATCCAAAGGTAGGTGGTTGTATAACAGTTTATAAATAAAGTTATGATTATTTTATTTTAGTAATTTCACATGTAATGTTAAAATCATTATTGAACAGTTACTAGAAAACTATTAAATACTTTGATCGCAATAATGAATCATTAACAATACTAAATTCAATTCAATCAAAAAAGAATATTGTTCCAGAAAATATAAATTAAAATTAGCATTTAATGTTTGTTTTTTACGATTTAAACATTTTGTAGTCAGCTCCAAACGAGTTTTTCAAACAAAAATTGAAATTTTCATCTTTTAAATACCACATTTGAGAAGTTTTGAATCAAATTTCAACAAAATTTTCTTAGAAAATTTGTTCAGAGCTTCAAATAAAGTACCATTTCCAGTTTACCAATTTTAGTAAAAATCTAATATGTCGTTACCATTAATATAAAATTCTTAAATACCAAATTTGAAAAAAATCTATTATATTTGAATGTAGTTTTTCATTAAAAGTTGTTACAGGCTTCAAGTAAAGTACCACTTCCAGGTGTCTAATTTCACCATAAATCTAATCAATTCGTTACATGAATACAGAGCGCTTAAATACGGAAATTGTTTAAAGTTTGATAAGCGAATCCTATAAAGATTAAAATTTTTATTGGAAATCCTATTGGTTTATAATTGTAAAAGTATTTAAAATGTGTAATTTAAGCCTAAATACAAATGTTGATTCTTTGACAATTTTGTCAAGCTTTCTCTTTTTATTTAAGGCTTTTGCCGGACTTTGTAAAGTTATACTATTTCCAAATTAGCGATGAAAGTATAGTTTAAATTTTTCGTGAATCTGTTTGTATATGGCGTACATATTATTATTTTGTGTACTTACCTACTTCTCTGCTGCAAATAATAAAAACTATTTATTTCAAATAATACATATAATAAAATAATAGCATATAATGTTATTATATTTGTTAATTTTCTTTTCTATATCGAGGTATCTATCTTAACCAGGGCATCAAATCAAAACCGGCAACAAATCGTAACATATTAGCGGACCCATAACCGAACCAGTTATTAAAATTCAGATTCAGGGTTCGGCTCCAGTTCAGGTTTATTTACACTTCGGCGTTTGCTTTGCGGCGTGTGTTGATTTGTCGTGAAAATAGTGTTCGTTTCTTGTCAGGCGTAAATTCCAGGTTGCATTTTAAAACCGCATACGGACTCAAAAAACAAAGTAACCTGTTCCGAACCCAGTTCTTGAGAGCGCGTGAAAGACTTGATTATTTAATACTGTATATAATATCATATGAATGCAGTGTTTTATCATAAGAATCGCCATTTCTTAGTCTTCCATTTATTTATTCCAATATATCTTCTTTACACAATCCTACGAATTTCAAATCTTCTGCAAAACAGATCTTCCAATATCTTTATATTCCCGGCATAAGAATCGGCAACAAATTGGTGTGGTTTGCTTCCTCAATGTTCCATATGTTTCTATTTCATCATTAACGCAAATATTTATTTATATAATACTTATTAAACCATGAAAATCTTACCGTTTAATTTTGAAGTTTTAGAACTTTCGTTACCTATTTCATATTTTGTCAATATTTCAGTTTTACAATGGTATGGTTTGTCCATCATTAATGACTGTATTTACTTTCTCAACATTTATATATTAATAATAAATAATATATAATGAAAAATCAACGCTAACCTACAATCTCTATTGTACAGACAACACAAAATCTTTGCGACGACACTGAATATAATTACATATGTTTTAAACAGTAATTTAAAAACACATTTTTCTGCGAATTTTTTGTATTGTACTTACAAAAACTCTACATATATCAAGTAAAGACATAAAATGATTATTTATTTATAAATAATTGCACTAATAATAAAAATTTAATAAAGTTTATAATTCAAATTTCCCGCCAAATATTCATTTAGTATTAGTCTAAAAATAAATTTATCTTTGAATTTTATGCATTCATTGTATTGAATTTAATAAATTTCATGCCAATTTAATGTGGAAATTGACTAGAAATTATAGAATTTCAAATTTACTTAAATTACATTTGCAAAAATGTTTGAGAAACATTTGTCATTCTAAAGAACTGTCAATAAGTTTTTCAAGTTTTAAATAAAGTTTTTCACGGGATAAATATGTTGTATTTTAGGCTAATTATAGAATAACTGTAGATATTTTATAAGAAATTGTTTCAATTAAATGTTCGTTAATTAATATTAAAATTATAACCTCTTTGAGAAGATGTCATCAAGTGAATTCACCCAAGGTTAATTTTGGTTTGGAAATTGGACATATAAAAGGCAAAGATGAAAATTTTACATTTTAAATATACTATTAGAGATAACTGTCCGTTATCTTTAGTGCATTTCTGAAGGCGTTATTGCAAACACTCTTTTCAACATCAATCTGTCAATTTAGGCGACTTTTAAGCGAATAGCTCTTAAAAACCGAGCACGAAAGACCACTGCACAGTGGAGAATCTTCCAAAAATATCCTTTTAAATAGCTCATTTTAGGGAAAAGCAAAGATCAAAATTAAAACCTCAATCCTTGACAAGAAGGTAGTTATTTTTAGCTACCAAGCTAAACTAATATGCATATACTTTTCTCCTATGGTATTTGAGGATGAACACTAGGCTCAAAGGGCAATTTATACTGCTCCAGTTAAAATGAAAGAACATAAGGTCGTTTGAAGAGGTCGCTGTGTAGAAGAAAGGAACCAAATACTATTAATCCGAAAATTATCCTTTCTATTGGGCTATCACAAATAAAAAATATTCCACAATAAGAACCTTTTAGAGCTAAAAAGTACCTACTGATTTTTTTTACTTAAAAATGCAACCTGAATTACATACAAGTCAGGCTGATCAAGAACTTAAGGAATTTTCAGAATAATTATTTATATGAACAATTTAACATCATACAATTAAGCGATTTGTTATTTTAAAAGAGCTGCAGGCAAGATGGCTTGAGTAGAAGAAATTAAAAAGCTTGGGCGAATGATAGCGAAGAGACCTTCGAACAGGGATGCAGTACGTTGCGTTAAGAATAAAAATTTGAAACTTTTATAATGGAATGCATATAACCTGTACCAAAAATGTGTAATACACGGCCGTTTCTGTCTCATCTTTTGATTATGTTTATCAAAAACAAGGGTGAGCTTTTCACAACTCACTAAAACTCGAATTAACTTCTTAATCTTTGAATGTTGATCGACTGTTTGCAGAATAGGGCTCTCAACCATAACAGAAAATAATAACATGTACACTTCATACTTAAAGTATTACTTACTAAAGTACGATTAAGATAAAAAAGAAACATAAATAAATAAATATATCATCACGGCATATTACCCATTTCTGGGTGTGCCAGTATCTACAACACATGTAGACAACGGTAATGATGACGATATATTTTACCGTGTGGGCGCTTACCAGGCGTCACCTCGCGGGCACTCATAGCTGGTGTGGAGAGTGCACCACAGGGGTCACTTTTGTGCCATTTAAAATTGGAAATATTTGGCGGCTGTCGGGATCGAACCCGGTTCCCCGGGTTCGCGACCAGACACTCACGCACGCGGCCACGGGACCCAATAAAAAAAGAAACATTCTTTTAATAAGTACTTTGCGAGATATTTTAATTTGTTTTCATTGTCACAGTATCTTTCTCACGCAGCCTATTATAGAAACTGGTGCGAGAAAGATAGCTATGATTTTGCTAAAAATCAAATGCAAATACTACGAACAGCTTCAAAATTAAACGAACTTTCATTTAAAATTATAAAAAAATAAGAGTGGAGGACCTCATTGGAAAAATGAAAAATAATAAGACACGCAATCAAGCCAAATTTGTAGATTGTACAGAATAGAATGAAATAGAATAGGAATAAAAAAAATTTAAGACTATTTTTAGATTGAATAGAAAATAAGATATTGTAGTAGAATGACGTTACTTTTGTGTCAAATTTGCATTAAATTAACTATATTGATGAATGAATAATACTCAATAATGAACGATAAAACACAAAAGTCTTGATACTTTTGAAAAAGTAAGGTTTTTCATTAACTTATTATCAAATTGTTTCAGTAGCAATGTAAAAACAAATTTATCTATTAATTTTATGTATTATACTTTAAAAAAACTCTCATAAATAATAATTAAAGATATTATTTATTCATAAATGATAATAATACCAACAAAAATATGAAATGTTAAAAGCAATTTTAAATTTAAATTTCCCGCCAAATTAAATTTCTCAAAATTATGATTCATAAATATATAAATGACATTAAAATGATTGTATAACTTTAAAACACGTATTTCATTTCAATATTAACATAATTATAGTTTAAAAAAATTACAAAAATACATATTTTGATCTATTATGTAAAGTTGTTTGGGTTGTTGACCAATTGTTTCCAATCCAACAAATTGTCTGTGAGTTTGCATATTTGGAAAGCGTTTCTTTATATTTGTATGTGATTTTAGTGAGATTTGTCTAGATATTTCTGTAAGTACATTTCATTTTTATGTATTTCATACTATAAGTAGTTATAAATATGTTTAAAATCATTTTCAAATATTTTATTTCATACATCATGTTGAAACGTACTATATAAGTTATTCATGTATATTTTATATCGTATTATACGTAAAATTAGATAACGTTGCTTCAAAATAAAGGTATAAATGATTGGCCTTGACGCGGAAGGCACGTGCTGACGTAAATACTTAACCAATAACATTTGAGAATTTTGCCGCGAACGCGTAAGTACATACAGAAAAAAATCTGATGTGGTCAACACAAAACCTCCCGCTATTTAATTTTATTAATTTAAATACATACCTACCTACTTATTGACTAACGCTGCAAACTGTTCCATTGTAGAAAACTATTGCTTTATTTACTATTTTCTTTTTAAAATGTCACTATTATTAATTTGAAGTGATAAGTTTTCTGACAGTGACATTTATTGTCAGTTACATTCATTTAAAAAATGAACTGTGTAACAAAGAAATAGTTTTTATCTTAGGCTTCGCGACTAATAAAAAAAATTATTTTTAAATTTATCTGTAAAATATATAGAAAATGTATTAATGTATTCCTGTAGAAAATTCAATAATCTTTAATTTTCATAAGACATAAAATTCGAAAAAATGACATTTAATGGTATTTTTTGAAGAAAAACCATTATGAGCTTCAAGTAAAGTACGATTTCCGTTTATCCGATTTACACCAAAATCTAATGGCTTCTATTCCTATTAGAATAGGGTAAAAATACAAGGTTTCAGAATTTTCTGAATGATATTATTTGAGTTAGAGTGCAAACAAAATTCGTACACATACACACATACACACATACACACATACACACACACACACACACACACACACACACACACACACATACACACATACAGACATCATCGTGAAAATGTTAAAAATGGATTCTAAGGACATTAAAACGTGGTCATTTACTAAAATCTCGATATGAGATTTTTAGCACGATCCCTATACCTCCCTTACCAAGGGTAGCGGGAGGTAAAAAGTAGAAGTGTAGTGGCGGCGGTGGCAGGCGTACTAATAAATGAATTTTGGAGAAGGTATAATAATTGCTTCAAAATTAAACGAACTTTCATTTAAAAATATTTTTTAAAATTAGTTTATGGGCCTATTCAATCAATAATGAGTAGTATTACAGAAAAATATAAATATTTATTAAATTCAGCATTTAACAAAATTTAAGATCTTTCTCGATTTACCGTGCGTTGTCAACATAAACAAATCATAGGGACAAACGTTGAACGGTTGAGTGGTTTGAATATTTTGGGACAATTTTATACGGCCAGCCCGAGAATTTACCGAATTATATTTGATAAATTTTGATCCAGAGTTGATATTTCTTGCACCTGGCTTACGGCGGTTTATTAACTGGATAAATGAAGTCGACATTATTCGACAACTGTCGCAAATATTATCACTCGCCAAAGGGTTTTCAACTAGTGCTACATTTTTTGTTGATCTATTACGTAATGTAAGTTGACGTTCATTTTATTTTGGACAAATTATTGTTTCCTCCTGTCAGCGTGCATTCATTCTGAGTTCAAAGTGTTTTGTGTTATTTGTGTGTCTTTTTTGGTGGATTTTGTCTGGATTTTTCTAAACCTGCATTTAATATTCATGTACGTCATAGTAAAAATACTTACATATTCGTTAAAAAACATTTTTAAATAACGTTTTATTCGATACGGCAAAAATCACCGTCACTGCAGCGCAACGTGGAAAGGAAAAAAATGCAGAAAAAATTTTGCAATTCCCCGAAACCGAAGAAATGCAAGTTCAGCCTTGACTTAAGTCGTCTGCCGCCTACGACCTCTCTCGGCTGGGAGAACGGTAGCGATGAGACCTTCGAACAGGGGTGCAGTACGTTGCGTTAAAAATAAAAATTTGAAACTTTTATAATGAAATGCATATAACCTGTACCAAAAATGTGTAATACACGGCCGTTTTTGTCTCATCTTTTGATTATGTTTATCAAAAACAAGGATGAGCTTTTTACAACTCACTAAAATTCGAGTTAACTTCCTAATTTTTGAATGTTGACCGACTGTTTACAGAATGGGGTCCACAACCATAACAAAAAATTATAACGTGTACATTTTTTACTTAAAGTACTACTTAATAAAGAACGATTAAGATAAAAAAGAAACATTCTTTTAATAAATACTTTGCGAGATATTTGAATTTGTTTTCAGTGCCACAGTGACGTCACAGTATAGCTATCTTTCTCGCGCAGTGTACTATAGACAGTGGTGCGAGAAAGATAGGAATGGTTTCGCTAAAAATCAAATTCAGTTAAACTAAAAGCATTTATGACTTTTTAATACTACGAATTGCTTCAAATCTAAACAAACTTTAATTTAGAATAATAAAAGAGTGAAAAAATGGAAAATAATATGACACGCAATCAAGCGAGATTTATAGATTGAACAGAATAGAATGGAATAGAAAAGGAATAGAATTTTTTGTCACATTTAAACCAAATTAACTACAATTTAAAGCTTTTGCTTTATTTATTTCTTGGCCGATGATGAAATGTTTCATTTATTTTTGACCATTTATAGTCCTGAAAAAGGCTGCTTTACAATAAATAATTTATGTAAGATTGCATGTCCGATTATTTCCCATTCTAGATATAAATAAAAGTTGAGTCCCGAAATTTGAGAATCTATACATGTAGTATAATTATTTCATTGGGATCATAATAAACATTGTTGTCTTTGCAAATATGTTTTGTCAATATGATTTGTTTTCATACATCTGTGACAAATTTCATTTAAGGCAAAGATAATATGTGCTTTTATTTATTGTTTTCGTTGTGTTTAACAATTTAATTAATCGTTGAATTGTAACAAATGATGAACAATAAGTATTATGAGTAAATGAAATAAAATATTACGTGTACTCAAATAATATTGACAGTACAATATATATAGTGTGTGCCCACTTTAAAAGTTCCCGACTTAAAGCTTACAAATAGGCAACCCATGTTACATTTCATAAGTTACTTGATTTAAAATGTTGTTTTGGTCTTATACCAACCGTGATTATTTGATTTAAAGTACTAATATTTACCATGTGGCTTATGAAATGTATTCTGTTTTGCCTATTTTTAAACTTTAAGGCCGGAACTTATTAAATGGGCAGCCTGTATATATACAGGATGTTAAAAAATAAGTGTCACAAATTATGAGGACATATAGTACTGACTAAAATGAGTTAAAAAACCATAATCAATATAGGTCCGATCTTCAATAGTTTCAGAGTTATAAGGCAATGAAAAATGAGTTTTTTCGGTGTTTACCTCTGCTATCTCGAAAATTGTAAGAATTACGACTTTAATTAAATGATACATTTTGTTCACCTTTCAGAGTTCATGCGTTTTCGTTTTTCAAAAAACATCAAAAAATTGTACTGCAACACGTTGTGGCGCCCATGGCCAATACTTAGTTTTCAAAAAAATTCGTAACTATTAGAAAATGAAAAAAATGTCTCATATAAAATGTTATTGTTTTTTTATAGTCTATTTACTGGCATAGACTCAATTTTGTTCAACCACTGTCTTAGTCAGTTTGTCTTCGATTATAATAAAAAATGGCCTCTTTCTCAAAAACAGTTGAAGATCGGACCCATGTTGATTAAACTTTTTCTACTAATTTTGGTCAGTACTATATGCCCTTATAATTTGTAACACTTATTTTTTTAAACCCTGTATATATAAATGACAATATTATTTGTAAATGTTTTTATTATTGATATCTGTCGAACTACTTTTTAAATTTAAATGATTGAAATTGTAGCAAGATGTGTGATGATTGCGGGACAATTTTATAGTTTAAATTTTTTGCAAAATTGTTCTAAACTATCAATAATAAAAAACAATGACAATCAGTAATAATTCTAATAACTCAAAATTGTAATAGTAGACACATGTATATTTGCCGTCAAATAAGTATGGATTAAAGATTTTTACAATATTGCTAATTCAGTGGCAATGTTGAAAATGCTAAATTACAAAAAAAAAATACGGGCACGGCAAGGGACAAGGTCATGGAGAAGGGGAAAAGTCGAGCGTTGGCCAATACTTATTTGACGGTGAAAATTGTAAATTATTTTTAATCAGTATGATTAAAAAAACACAATGAAAGTTTTTTATATAAACTATGTAATTCACAATAACATGATGAAAGATAATTGCATGGTATAACTAAATTAGTAGAAAAATAACAAAATTATTTCAAACACTATTTTACTTATTAAATAATTAATTTTGAAATGTAATAAATCATTGCTGATTCCGTCATTTGTTAAATATTTAAAATATATATATATATATATATATATATATATATATATATATCATAGAACATTTCTTATATACTTATATATAAAAAAAATATATGAGCATTACATATACATATGTACATTTAAAAACAACGTTTCAAAATGGAACTTTATGTGAAAATATTTTGGAAATCACTCATCATACGACATAAATTATTTCGAAGAATAAAACGTTTGACAACCGAAATAAATCACAATAAGGATGGAAAAATTATATGACTTGGAAGAAAAATTTATAAAAACTACATGGAGATACTTCTCAGTATTACTATACTGAAAAATTAAATTTTAAAGGAGTAACATTTTAAATGTTACCTAAATACGGCGTACAAATGAAAGAAGATATTTTGAAGATCTTTTCTCAATCGACATTTGAAAACAAATAATTTGGGAAAGAAGTTAAATACGGCGTACAAATGAAAGAAGATATTTTGAAGATCTCTTCTCATTCGACATTTGAAAACAGAAATAATTTGGGAAAGAAGTTTATAAAAATTTCCAAATCTACATCGTTGAATAAAATATATATTATATAAAACCAATATATAGCAAATCCGTCGTACAAAGAAATATTGGAAAAGAAAATGCTCAGCATGAAAACAGACAGATGTAGAAGAACTAAAGGATAATGAATAATTTAAATTAATTAAAACAAAGAAATAAAATATTTAAGAATTATTCTATGATAAAGTAAATAAAATATTTTGTTAGAAGTGAAATTAACAATAATGATTTATCACTTTTTAAAACGAAAAATAAATTAAATTCTGTAACGACTCGACAAATATATAATTTTTAAATCACATTTCATACTAATATAGTTATATAACATGTTAATTATAGTAGGTATATTAATTTGTTATTTCAAATATCAAACATATTGTTTTATAGAAAATATTTCATTGTATTTTTTTTACATCATACAAACGTTGAATTGCAATAAGATATAATTTGTAAATAATTTGTATTAATTTGAAATTTATATATATATATATATAATGTTTACCATTTTTCTTTTAATATTTGTTGTCAATTAACATTGAAATATATTACAAATAAATAAAACATTATTCCTTTGAAAGAATTTTATAGTTTTCTTGAATATTTTTTTCAGCAATTTGAATGGGCATGTTTGGTAAGTATGTTGAGTAGGCATGTTGCGTGAGCAGTTTGGGACAGGTTGAGTGGGCATTTTCCGTGTTGTGATAACTAATCACTGTACCTAAAGTTGAATGTGCGTTTAGGTTATGTTTAAGTGGGTATGGTTATAAAAGTTTGTGGGCAGTTTGAGTGGGCAGGTTGCGTGGGCATGTTACGTGGGCAGTTTGGGTGGGCAGATTGCGTGGGTAGTTTGGGTGGGTATGTTGCGTGGGCAGTTTGGGTGGGTATGTTGCGTGGGCAGTTTGGGTGGGCATTTTGCGTGGGCAGTTTGGGTGGTTTTGTTGCGTGGGCAATTTGGGTGGGCATATTGCGTGGGCTGTTTGGGTGGGCATGTTGCGTGGGCAGTTTGAGTGAGCATGTTGCGTGGGCAGTTTGGGTGGGCAAGTTGAGTGGGTTTTGTTACATGTTCTGATAACTAATCACTGTCTACCTAAAGTCGAGTGTGCGTTAAAGTTAGGTTAGGTTAGGTTTAGTTGGGAATGGTTATAAAAGTTTATCGGCCAGAGTGTTGTACGCAGTGTGGGTGGGCATGTTGCGTGGGCAGTTTGGGTGGGTATGTTGCGTGGGCAATTTGGGTGGGCATGTTGTGTGGGCAGTTTGGGTGGGTATGCTGAATGGGCAATTTGGGTGGGCATGTTGCGTGGGCAGTTTGGGTGGGCATGTTGCGTGGGCAGTTTGGGTGGGTATGTTGCGTGGGCAATTTGGGTGGGCATGTTGCGTGGGCTGTTTGGGTGGGCATGTTGCGTGGGCAGTTTGAGTGAGCATGTTGCGTGGGCAGTTTGGGTGGGCAAGTTGAGTGGGTATTGTTACATGTTCTGATAACTAATCACTGTCTACCTAAAGTCGAGTGTGCGTTAAAGTTAGGTTAGGTTAGGTTTAGTTGGGAATGGTTATAAAAGTTTATCGGCCAGAGTGTTGTACGCAGTGTGGGTGGGCATGTTGCGTGGGCAGTTTGGGTGGGTATGTTGCGTGGGCAATTTGGGTGGGCATGTTGTGTGGGCAGTTTGGGTGGGTATGCTGAGTGGGCAATTTGGGTGGGCATGTTGCGTGGGCCGTTTGGGTGGGCATGTTGCGTGGGCAGTTTGGGTGGGCATGTTACGTGGGCAGTTTGGGTGGTTTTGTTGCGTGGGCAATTTGGGTGGGCATGTTGCGTGGGCTGTTTGGGTGGGCATGTTGCGTGGGCAGTTTGAGTGAGCATGTTGCGTGGGCAGTTTGGGTGGGCAAGTTGAGTGGGTTTTGTTACATGTTCTGATAACTAATCACTGTCTACCTAAAGTCGAGTGTGCGTTAAAGTTAAGTTAGGTTAGGTTTAGTTGGGAATGGATATAAAAGTTTATCGGCCAGAGTGTTGTACGCAGTGTGGGTGGGCATGTTGCGTGGGCAGTTTGGGTGGGTATGTTACGTGGGCAATTTGGGTGGGCATGTTGTGTGGGCAGTTTGGGTGGATATGCTGAGTGGGCAATTTGGGTGGGCATGTTGCGTGGGCCGTTTGGGTGGGCATGTTGCGTGGGCAGTTTGGGTGGTTTTGTTGCGTGGGCAATTTGGGTGGGCATGTTGCGTGGGCTGTTTGGGTGGGCATGTTGCGTGGGCAGTTTGAGTGAGCATGTTGCGTGGGCAGTTTGGGTGGGCAAGTTGAGTGGGTTTTGCTACATGTTCTGATAACTAATCACTGTCTACCTAAAGTCGAGTGTGCGTTAAGGTTAGGTTAGGTTTAGTTGGGAATGGTTATAAGAGTTTATCGGCCAGAGTGTTGTAGGCAGTTTGGGTGGGCAGTTTGGGTGGGCATGTTGCGTGGGCAGTTTGGGTGGGCAATTTGGGTGGGCATGTTACGTGGGCCGTTTGGGTGGGTATGTTGCGTGGGCAATTTGGGTGGGTATGTTGCGTGGGCAATTTGGGTGGGCATGTTGCGTGGGCAGTTTGGGTGGGCATGTTGTGTTGGCAGTCTTCTGCTTACCTACATCTCTGTATACCTATTTCTCTGTCTACCTACCTCTCTATTTACCAATTCCTCTGTCTACCTAAAATCACCGTCTACCAAATTCTCTGTCTACCTAAAACCACTGTCTACCTACCTCTAATTTACCTAAAACCACTGTCTACCTATTACATGTATTACCTATCTATAAGCGCTTGTTTTTAAAAAAATTTAGTATATAGAACTTACAAAGTAAGAGTCTCAAAATAGTCCCGTTATATGTAATATTATCGTTAGAAAGAGGAGAAAATTTTAAAAAGAAATTATGTCTTGGTAAAATGCTCAACAACGTCGAATTTTTGAGTAATTTACATTTAAAAGTTACAAATTTTACATATAAAAATGATGAAATTTTACAAGAATACCATTGAAATATTACAAGATTTTGCGAGAAATTTAAATCAGTGGTACTCATAATGTTATAGACAAGTAACAATATATTCTACTACCTATTATTAATTGCTCTTATATTGATAAAAAAAATTAATATTAATAAAAATTTATATAAATTTACATTTTTATTTTTATTTATGGGTTGATATTGTATAAAAATTAAGAAAATTTGTAATTAAAATTGTTAAAAAACGTAGTATATTTCAATTGTCATCTGTCACAAGAATGACAAGCTGACGGAAACGATTATTTTCCAAATTGTCAATAACAATATAGTAAATTTTAAATATAACTAGACGAACGCAGTGTTGCCAAATTTGCCGTAATTAAATAAAAACTAATATTCCTAACTGTAATAAAGTGAAGTAATTTAATTTTCAAATTGTCAGTAATAATATTAGTAAATTTTAAATATAACTAGACGAAACAGTGTTGCCAAACTTACCGTACATAACTAAATAAAAAGAAAATATTCCTAACTGCAATAAAGTGAAGTTGGTACGGTACACAAGTGTTACCAAACATGACATAATTAACTAAGTGTCAAACATATATTCCTAACTTTATTATTGTGAAGTTAGTCCATTAATAATTTTCATACTACCAATAAAAATATAGTAAATTTTAAATATAACTAGACGAGTAAGTGTTACCAAACTTGCCATAAGTAACAAAGTAAATAACAAATATTCCTAACTGCAGAAATGTGAAGTTAGTACATTCATTTCCATAATAACAATATAAATTTAGTAAATTTTAATTATAACTAGACTAGGAACTGTTGCCAAACTTATCATAAGCAACTGAGCAAAAACCAAATATTCCTAAATTCATTAATATGAATTTCGTACATTAATATCCATTAGATTAGATAAAAAAGACAGGTGGCCAACCATGTAATAGTTAAAAATTTGACAGTTGAAGGCATTTGTTTTTTCCATAATGTTGTCAGAACCATGTCGTGTTTGGTATCAAATGAAAGGTATTGTCAAGGGATGCAATGTAGAAATGTCAGAAATTTGACAGCTCGATCGGCTTTTGTTTTTTGCATAAATATGTCAGAACCATGTCGTGTTTGGTATCAAACGAGAGGTATTTTTAAGGGATTCAATGCAGAAATGTTAGATATTTGACAGCTCAATCGGCTTTTGTTTTCTTGCATAAAATTGTCAAAACCATGTCGTGTTTGGTATCAAATGGGTGGTATCGTCAAGGGCTGCAATGCAGAAATGTCAGATATTTGACAGCTCTATCGGCTTTTATTTTTTGCATAAAGATGCCAGATCCATGTTGTGTTTGATATTACATGGAAGATATTTTCAAGGGATTCAATGCAGAAATGTCAGAAATTTGATAGCCCGATCGGCTATTGTTTTTTACATAAATATGTCAGAATTATGTCATGTTTGGTATCAAAAGAGAGGTATTTTCAAGGGATTCAATGCAGAAATGTCAGAAATTTGACAGTACGATCGGCTTTTGTTTTTTGCTTAAAATTGTCAAAACCATGTCGTGTTTGGTATCAAATGGGAGGTATTTGCAAGGGATTTAATGCAGAAATGTCTGAAATTTGACGGCTTGATCAGCTTCTGTTTTTTCCATAATGTTGTCAAAACTATATTGTATTTGGTATTAAATGAAAGGTATCATCAAGGGCTGCAATGAAGAAATTTCAAAATTTTGACAGCTCGGTCGGCTTTTATTTTTTGCATGAAGTTGTCAGAAACAAGTCGTGTTTGGTATCAAATGGGTGGTATTTTCAAGGGATACAATGCAGAATTGTCACAAATATGACAGCATGATCGGATTTTGTTTTTTGTTTAAAATTGTGAAAACTGTGTCGTGTTTGGTATCAAATGAGAGGTATTTTCAAGGGATTTAATGCAGAAATTTCAGAAATATGACAGCCCGATCGGCTATTGTTTTTTGCATAAATATGTCAGAACCATGTTGTGTTTGGTATCAAACGAGAGGTATTTTCAAGGGATTCAATGCAGAAATGTCAAATATTTGACAGCTCGATCGGCTTTTGTTTTTTACATAAAATTGTCAAAACTATGTCGTGTTTGGTATCAAATGGGAGGTATCGTCAAGGGCTGCAATGCAGAAATGTCAGATATTTGACAGCTCTATCGGCTTTTGTTTTTTGCTTAAAATTGTCAGAACCATGTCGTGTTTGGTATCAAATGAGAGGGATCGTTAAGGGCTAACATGCAGAAATGTCAAAATTTTGATAGCCCAATCGGTTATTGTTTTTTGCAAAAATATGTCAGAACCATGTCGTGTTTGGTATCAAATAGGAGGTATTTTCAAGGGATTCAATGCAGAAATGTCAAAAATTTGACAGCACGATCGGCTTTTGTTTTTCCCATAATATTGTCAAAACTATGTTGTATTTGGTATTAAATGAAAGGTATCATCAAGGGCTGCAATGAAGAAATTTAAAACTTTTAATAGCACGATAGGCTTTTGTTTTTTGCATAAAGATGTCAGATCCATGTCGTGTTTGTTATTAAATGAGAGGTAGTTTCAAGGGATTCAATGCAGAAGTGTCAGAAATTTGACAACTCGATCGACTTTTGTTTTTTGCATAAATATGTCAGAACCATGTCGTGTTTGGTATCAAATGGAAGGTATCGTCAAGGGCTGCAATGCACAAATGTCAGATATTTGACAGCCCGATCGGCTATTGTTTTCTGCATAAATATGTCAGAACCATGTTGTGTTTGGTATCAAACGAGAGGTATTTTCAAGGGATTCAATGCAGAAATGTCAAATATTTGACAGCTCGATCGGCTTTTGTTTTTTACATTAAATTGTCAAAACCATGTCGTGTTTGGTATCAAATGGGAGGTATCGTCAAGGCCTGCAATGCAGAAATGTCAGATATTTGACAGCTCGATCGGCTTTTGATTTTTGCATATAGATGTCAGATCCATGTCGTGTTTGATATTAAATGAGAGGTAGTTTCAAGGGATTCAATGCAGAAGTGTCAGAAATTTGACAACTCGATCGACTTTTGTTTTTTGCATAAATATGTTAGAACCATGTCGTGTTTGGTATCAAATGGGAGGTATCGTCAAGGGCTGCAATGCAGAAATGTCAGATATTTGACAGCTCGATCGGCTTTTGATTTTTGCATAAAGATGTCAGAACCATGTCGTGTTTGATATTAAATGAGAGGTAGTTTAAAGGGATTCAATGCAGAAATGTTAGAAATTTGACAACTCGATCGATTTTTGTTTTTTGCATAAATATGTCGAAACCATGTCGTGTTTGGTATCAAATGGGAGGTATCGTCAAGGGCTGCAATGCAGAAATGTCAGATATTTGACAGCTCGATCGGCTTTTGTTTTTCCCATAATATTGTCAAATATATGTAATGTTTGGTATCAAATGGGAGGTATTGTCAAGGAATACAATGCTGGAATGTCATATATTTGACAGCTCGATCGACTTTTGTTTTTTGCATAAATATGTTAGAACCATGTCGTATTTGGTATCAAATGAGAGGTATCGTCAAGGGCTGCAATGCAGAAATGTCAGATATTTGACAGCTCAATCGGCTTTTGATTTTTGCATAAAGATGTCAGAACCATGTCGTGTTTGATATTAAATGAGAGGTATTTTCAAGGGATTCAGTGCAGAAATGTCAGAAATTTGACAGCTTGATCGGCTTTTGTTTCTTGCATATTGTTTTCAAAACTATGTAATGTTTGGTATCAAATGGGAGGTATTCTCAAGGACTGCCATGCGGATATGTCAAAATTTTCACAGCTCGATCGGCTTTGGTTTTTTTTGCATAAAGTTGTCAAAACTATGTTGTGTTTGGTATTAAATGAAATGTATCGTCAAGGGTTGCAATTAAGAAATTTCAAAATTTTGAGAGCTGATCAGATTTTGATTTTTGCTTAAAGTTGTCAGAACCATGACGTGTTTGGTATCAAATGAGAGGTATCGTCAAGCGCTGCGAAGTAAAAATGTCAAAAATTTAACAGTTTGATCGGCTTTTGTTTTTTGCATAAAGTTGTCAGAACCATGTCGTGTTAGGTATCAAATGAAAGGTAACGTCAAGGGCTGCCATGCAGAAATGTCAAAATGTTGACAGCTCGATCAGCTTTTCTTTTTTGTTTAAAGTTGTCAGAACCATGTCGTATTTGGTATCAAATAAGAAGTATTGTCAAGGGCTGCAATGCAGAAATGTCAAAAATTTGACAGTTCGATCGGCCTTTGTTTTTTGCTTATAGTTGTCAGAACCATGTCGCGTTTGGTATAAAATGAGAGGTATCGTCAAGGGCTGCGAAGCAGAAATATCAAAAATTTGACAGTTCGATCGGCTTTTGTTTTTTGCATAAAGTTGTCAGAACCATGTCGTGTTTGGTATCAAATGAAAGATAACGTCAAGAACTGTCATGCAGAATTGTCAAATATTTGATTGCTCGATCGGCTTTTGTTTTTTGCTTAAAGTTGTCATAACCATGTCGTGTTTGGTATCAAATGAAAGGTAACGTCAAATGCTGTCATGCAGAAATGTTAAAAATTAGACAGATCGGTGGGCTTTTGTTTTTTTTCATAAATTTGTCAGAACCATGTCGTTTTTGTTGAGTTCTGATATCTAAAGTCGAGTGTGTGTTTAGGTTATGTTTAGGTGTGTATGGTTGTAAAAGTTTATCGGCCTGAGTGTTGTAGGCAATTTGTGTAGGCAGATTGCGTGGGCAGTTTGAGTGGGCATGTTGCGTGGGCAGATTGGGTGGGCAAGTTGTGTGAGCATTTTGGGTGGACATTTTGCGTGGGCAGTTTTCTGTCTATCTACAATTCTAATTACCTATTTCTCTGTCTATCTAAAGCCACTGTCTACCTAAGCCACTGTCTACCTACCTCACTGTTTACCTACAAACACTGTCTACCTACTACATTTCACCTAAAATCACTGTCTACCTAAAACCACTGTTTACCTACCTCTAATTTACCTATCTATAAGCGCTTGTTTTTGAAGGTTATATATATATAGAACTTACAAAGTAAGAGTCTCAAAATAGTCCCGTTATATGACATATATGGTTAGAAAGAGGAGGAAAAATGCGGAAGTAACTATGTCTTGATAAAATACTCAACAACGTCGTAATTTTGAGTAATTTTAAGTTAAAGTTGAGCATTTAGGGATTTTTTTTAAAGAGGAGTGAATTGGTAATAGATTAGGTTCTTTTATAAACCAGTGGTAGTTAACATTGTAAGTGTGGAAATATTTCTACTTTAAATTGATGTTTTTTTGGAATAAATTTAATTAAAATATTAATAATATAGTTGGATTTAATGAAAAGTATTAAAATTTTATTTCAAAATGGTCTAGAAAATTTTAAAAATTATATTTTATAATCACACCTGTCAAATTTGTTTGAGAAGCGTATCTGTCATTCATAACCAGTTGACAAGTTGGACGTTATGTTATAAATTAAACGTTTTAAATGGATAAAGTATTGTAATTGAGGTAAAATTTATAATAATTACAGGTATTTGAATATAAATAAATGTTATTTAAATGATTACTAATATATTATAGGCAAACCGGTCGATTTCACATGTCATCTTTCATCGCTGGCCGATCGATAGCATGTAAAAGGCAAGTAAATTGAGATTTAAACTATAAATACTGGACAATAGTGTACAATAATGACGGCACAACAATTATTTATTGGTATGTACAACATTTTATACGTTTTTATTGTAGAAATTTTTAGTTTACAAACCAAGAAGACACAAAATTGTGGTTATGTTCAACTTTTTGAAGCAAATATGAATAGGAATGTTTATACTGATTCTATTTCACTATGGTGAGTACAAATACAGTAAATATGTAACAAATTATTGTTTAAAGATGGTCTAGAACATATAAAACCGGTCGATTTCACATGTCGTCTTTCATTGCCGACCGATCGATAGCATGTAAAAGGCAAGTAAATTAAGATTTAAACTATAAATACTGTACAATAATGATGGCACAACAGTTATTTATTGGTATGTACAACATTTTATACGTTTTTATTGTAGAAATTTTTAGTTTACAAACCAATTTTCGGTTAGGCCTGCGAGTCAATCGATAACATGAAATCTGGATATTTCAACGATAAATACTGGACAATACTGCACAGTTATTATGTAATATTATATAGTAGAACAAATATTTATTGGTATGTATACAAATTTTGTACGTTTAAGTGGAAGAAATATTTCTTTTACAGACCAAGACATCAAAAGTTTGGTTATGTTCAAATTTTCTATTGAAATATGAATAGGAATGATTCTATTTCACTATAGTGAGTACAAATACAGTAAATATGTAACAAATTATTGTTTAAAAATGGTCAAGAACGTATAAAACCGGTCGATTTCAGATGTCGTCTCAACGCCTGCCGATCGATAGCATGTTTTAGGCAAGTAAATTGAGATTTAAACTATAAATACTGGACAATACTGTACAATAATGATGGCACAACAGTTATTTATTGGTATGTACAACATTTTATACGTTTTTATTGTAGAAATTTTTAGTTTACAAACCAATTTTTGGTTAGGCCTGCGAGTCAATCGATAACATGAAATCTGGATTTTTCAACGATAAATACTGGACAATACTGCACAGTTATTATGTAATATTATATAGTAGAACAAATATTTATTGGTATGTATACAAATTTTGTACGTTTAAGTGGAAGAAATATTTCTTTTACAGACCAAGACATCAAAAGTTTGGTTATGTTCAAATTTTCTATTGAAATATGAATAGGAATGATTCTATTTCACTATAGTGAGTACAAATACAGTAAATATGTAACAAATTATTGTTTAAAAATGGTCAAGAACGTATAAAACCGGTCGATTTCAGATGTCGTCTCAACGCCTGCCGATCGATAGCATGTTTTAGGCAAGTAAATTGAGATTTAAACTATAAATACTGGACAATACTGTACAATAATGATGGCACAACAGTTATTTATTGGTATGTACAACATTTTATACGTTTTTATTGTAGAAATTTTTAGTTTACAAACCAATTTTTGGTTAGGCCTGCGAGTCAATCGATAGCATGAAATCTGGATATTTTAACAATACATACTGGACAATAATGCACAGTTATTATGTAATATTATATGGTAGTACAAATACTTATTGGTATGTATACAAATTTTATACGTTTTTTTGTAGAAATGATTTTTTTTAGGTCTTCAACATAATTTTTGGTTATAACATCACGTCGTTTTAGTAGTAATGGTTTTGGACGTTGAAAATGATTCCATTAAACTATTTCAAGTACAAATACATTAATATGTAAGTAATATGTACGTATAATTCACAGATGTTGACACAATTTTAATGTTTTCCAATCGATTTTCAGAAGATCTTATCCATCCAGTTGAAATTCAAAGAGAGTGTGCTTATTTTGATATGCTAGTGTGCTAAATTTATAAAATGAATATCAAGGGATTCATTGTTGGGCATATTTTGAGCTAATTTTAAAAGTATTGTAAAGTTATAAGTGAAATAAGACATCCAATATTCAATCCAAAGAGAACCACAACAGAAAATCGATTTTGACATTTCATCTGTCATCGGCCAAGCGTCTGCAACTGCAAGCTAAGAAAAATGTCATTTAAACAATAAATACTGGACAATACGGTACAATAATTATGTAATATTATATGGTAGAACAAATATTTATTGGTATGTATACAAATTTTGTACGTAGAAATAGTTAAAAATATTTTATTATAGACAGTCACTTCCAAAAAGGTTAAAGTCAACGCGATAATACTTTCTTAGCGGAATTGAAGATTTAAAATGATTTAATTTCACTATAGTGAGTACAAATACAGGAATATGTAAGTAATATGTTTATATAATAAACAGAAATCTTTGTAACTTTAAGTTTTTCTGTAGGAAAATTATAGGCGAAAGAAGACATCTAACAACATTCATTTCAAGTACTCTGCGACAAACAATGGATCCCATTACATTTATTAATAAGTTTTGAGTGATGAAAATGACTGTATAAATATTTTAAACTCTAAGAAATTAAATTTTGTTGTATTTTTGACTTCTGTTGTGAACAGAATTATTGTACTAGCCAAACTATTTAAAATAAACAAAGTTAATGTACTGCCAATAATAAAATTAGTGTTTGAGCAGTTCACGGGTAAATTTAAAGCTGTGCGGCAGCGCGACAACGTATTTTCTGAGTTTTACTACCAGTCTGAAGGCGTTGCGCTTTCATACCGCGACTAAATTCATAGGCCTAAGAATTTTTAAGGTTATAATACGGTCCGCAAAAGATGCGGCCAAAACAACTAAATTAAATAAATAACTTCCGCGAAATGCTTAAAACTATGAAGAAATATGACACTTAAATACATAAGTAAAAATATTATTAAATAATCGCTGATAAAATATGAAAATCTTAACTAGGTCAAGATCAACAGAACTACGTAATTGATTATTACAAAAAATAAACAGAGAATCTTGACTAGATCAGGGACAACACACGAAGTGTTTAAAACTACGAAGAAATATGACCGTAAAATACGTAAGTACAAAAACTATTAAAAATTCGCTGATAAAATATGAAAATCTTAACTAGGTCAAGATCAACAGAACTAGGTCAAGATCAACAGAACTACGTAATTGATTATTACAAAAAATAAACAGAGAATCTTGACTAGATCAGGGACAACACAATAAAATAAAGTAAGAGGGCTTAGTTGTTAGAAGTAGTCCGTCCGAGTGGACTGACGGCGAGTCATCTGTCACGGTAGGAAAGTTCGTCGTGGTCAACTGCCAAATCGGAGAATGCGCCCTTTTGCTCCAACCTCAGATAGCACCTACGACGAGGATGTCACAGGAGATGGTGTGTAGTTTACATACGATGATGGTATGACACAAATCGCACACGAGAATGTATGAGTTAAAAATATGAAGTTAGAAAACACAAAAGTTAACATAAGTGTGGTTATGTAATAAAACATTTCATTGGTTCTGCAAGTTTCAAATATATTATAGTTGTTGTATTTTGAGCTAATTATAGAATAAATTCAAATATATAATACTTATTTATTTCATTTAAAATATAGTATTATTTCTACAGACATGTCGCAATGAAAACTCATGCAGTCGCGCAAGATAGCAAGTACTTTTAAATCAATACTATAGTTTTTATGTGCATATGAATAAATAAATGATTATATTGTGTAAAAACACACGACTACTAATGCCTAATCATCAAAAAACACTATCATAAATCAAAAAGTACCCTATTTAGATTGTGAAAGGGAAAAACATCGCGAAAAATGTCTTCAGCTTTCATCCAAAGGTAGGTGGTTGTATAACAGTTTATAAATAAAGTTATGATTATTTTATTTTAGTAATTTCACATGTAATGTTAACAGTTACTAGAAAACTATTAAATACTTTGATCGCAATAATGAATCATTAACAATACTAAATTCAATTCAATCAAAAAAGAATATTGTTCCAGAAAATATAAATTAAAATTAGCATTTAATGTTTGTTTTTTACGATTTAAACATTTTGTAGTCAGCTCCAAACGAGTTTTTCAAACAAAAATTGAAATTTTCAACTTTTAAATACCACATTTGAGAAGTTTCGAATCAAATTTCAACAAAATTTTCTAAGAAAATTTGTTTAGAGCTTCAAATAAAGTACCATTTCCAATTTATCAATTTTAGTAAAAATCTAATATGTCGTTACCATTAATATAAAATTCTTAAATACCAAATTTGAAAAAAATCTATTATATTTGAATGTAGTTTTTCATTAAAAGTTGTTACAGGCTTCAAGTAAAGTACCACTTCCAGTTGTCCAATTTTACCAAAAATCTAATCAATTCGTTACATGAATAAAGAAAGATTAAATACGGAAAATGGAAATTGTTTAAAGTTTGATAAGCGAATCCTATAAAGTTTAAAATTTTTATTGGAAATCCTATTGGTTTATAATTGTAAAAGTATTTAAAATGTGTAATTTAAGCCTAAATACAAATGTTGATTCTTTGACAATTTTGTCAAGCTTTCGCTTTTTATTTAAGGCTTTTGCCGGACTTTGTAAAGTTATACTATTTCCAAATTAGGGATGAAAGTATAGTTTAAATTTTTCGTGACTCTGTTTGTATATGGCGTACATATTATTATTTTGTGTACTTACCTACTTCTCTGCTGCAAATAATAAAAACTATTTATTTCAAATAATACATATAATATAATAATAGCAACCGGCAACAAACCGTAACATTTTAGCGGACCCATATTCGAACCAGATATATCCTTGAAATGAACTCGAGTCAGAATCGAACCAGTTATTAAAATTCGGATTCAGGGTTCGGCTCCAGTTCAGATTTATTTACACTTCGGCGTTTGCGTTGCGGCGTGTGTTGATTTGTCGTGAAAATAGTGTTCGTTTCTTGTCAGGCGTAAATTCCAGGTTGCATTTTAAAACCGCACACGGACTCAAAAAACAAAGTAACCTGTTCCGAACCCAGTTCTTGACAGCGCGTGAAAGACTTGATTATTTAATACTGTATATAACATCATATGAATGCAGTGTTTTATCATAAGAATCGCCATTTCTTAGTCTTCCATTTATTTATTCCAATATATCTTCTTTACACAGTCCTACGAATTTCAAATCTTCTGCAAAACAGATCTTCCAATTTCTTTATATTCCCGGCATAAGAATCGGCAACAAATTGGTGTGGTTTGCTTCCTCAATGTTCCATATGTTTCTATTTTATCATTAACGCAAATATTTATTTATATAATACTTATTAAACCATGAAAATCTTACCGTTTAATTTTGAAGTTTTAGAACTTTCGTTACCTATTTCATATTTTGTCAATATTTCAGTTTTACAATGGTATGGTTTCTCCATCATTAATGACTGTATTTACTTTCTCAACATTTATATATTAATAATAAATAATATATAATGAAAAATCAACACTAACCTACCATCTCTATTGTACAGGCAACACAAAATCTTTGCGACAATACTGAACATAATTACAAATGTTTTAAACAGTAATTTAAAAACACATTTTTCTGCGAATTTTTTGTATTGTACTTACAAAAACTCTACATATATCAAGTAAAGACATAAAATGATTATTTATTTATAAATGATTGCACTAATAATAAAAATTTAATAAAGTTTATAATTCAAATTTCCCGCCAAATATTCATTTAGTATTAGTCTAAAAATAAATTTATCTTTGAATTTTATGCATTCATTGTATTGAATTTAATAAATTTTATGCCAATTAAAAGTGGAAATTGACTAGAAATTATAGAATTTCAAATTTACTTAAATTACATTTGCAAAAATGTTTGAGAAACATTTGTCATTCTAAAGAACTGTCAATAAGTTTTTCAAGTTTTAAATAAAGTTTTTCACGGGATAAATATGTTGTATTTTAGGCTAATTATAGAATAACTGTAGATATTTTATAAGAAATTGTTTCAATTAAATGTTCGTTAATTAATATTAAAATTATAACCTCTTTGAGAAGATGTCATCAAGTGAATTCACCCAAGGTATAATTTTGGTTTGGAAATTGGACATATAAAAGGCAAAGATGAAAATTTTACAATTTAAATATACTATTAGAGGTAACTGTCCGTTATCTTTAGTGCATTTCTGAAGGCGTTATTGTAAACACTCTTTTCAACATCACTCTGTCAATTTAGGCGACTTTTAAGCGAATAGCCTCTTAAAAACCGAACACGAAAGACCACTGCACAGTGGAGAATCTTCCAAAAATATCCTTTTAAATGGCTCATTTTAGGGAAAAGCAAAGATCAAAATTAAAACCTCAATCCTTGACAAGAAGGTAGTTATTTTTAGCTACCAAGCTAAACTAATATGCATATACTTTTCTCCTATGGTATTTGAGGATGAAAACTAGGCTCAAAGGGCAATTTATACTGCTCCAGTTAAAATGAAAGAACATAAGGTCGTTTGAAGAGATCACTGTGTAGGAGAAAGGAACCAAATACTATTAATCCGAAAATTATCCTTTCTATTGGGCTATCACAAATAAAAAGAGACCTTCGAACAGGGGTGCAGTACGTTGCGTTAAGAATAAAAATTTGAAACTTTTATAATGAAATACCTGTACCAAAAATGTGTAATACACGGCCGTTTCTGTCTCATCTTTTGATTATGTTTATCAAAAACAAGGGTGAGCTTTTCACAACTCACTAAAACTCGAATTAACTTCTTAATCTTTGAATGTTGATCGACTGTTTGCAGAATGGGGCTCTCAACCATAACAGAAAATAATAACATGTACACTTCATACTTAAAGTATTACTTACTAAAGTACGATTAAGATAAAAAAGAAACATAAATAAATAAATATATCATCACGTCATATTACCCATTTCTGGGTGTGCCAGTATCTACAACACATGTAGACAACTGTAATGATGACGATATATTTTACCGTGTGGGCGCTTACCAGGCGTCACCTCGCGGGCACTCATAGCTGGTGTGGAGAGTGCACCACAGGGGTCACTTTTGTGCCATTTAAAATTGGAAATATTTGGCGGCTGTCGGGATCGAACCCGGTTCCCGGGTTCGCGACCAGACACTCACGCACGCGGCCACGGGACCCAATAAAAAAAAGAAACATTCTTTTAATAAGTACTTTGCGAGATATTTTAATTTGTTTTCATTGTCACAGTAATGTCACAGTATCTTTCTCACGCAGCCTATTATAGAAACTGGTGCGAGAAAGATAGCAATGATTTTGCTAAAAATCAAATGCAAATACTACGAACAGCTTCAAAATTAAACGAACTTTCATTTAAAATTATAAAAAAAATAAGAGTGGAGGACCCCATTGGAAGAATGAAAAATAATAAGACACGCAATCAAGCCAAATTTGTAGATTGTACAGAATAGAATGAAATAGAACAGGAATAAAAAATTTTAAGACTATTTTTAGATTGAATAGAAAATAAGATATTGTAGTAGAATGACGTTACTGTTGTGTCAAATTTGCATTAAATTAACTATATTGATGAATGAATAATACTCAATAATGAACTATATAACAAAAAAGGCTTGATACTTTTGAAAAAGTAAGGTTTTTCATTAACTTATTACCAAATTGTTTCAGTAGCAATGTAAAAACAAATTTATCTATTAATTTTATGTATTATACTTTAAAAAAACTCTCATAAATATTAATTAAAGATATTATTTATTCATAAATGATAATAATACCAACAAAAGTATGAAATGTTAAAAGCAATTTTAAATTTAAATTTCCCGCCAAATTCAATTTCTCAAAATTATGATTCATAAATATATAAATGACATTAAAATGATTGTATAACTTTAAAACACGTATTTCACTTCATTCATTTTTATGTATTTCATACTATAAGTAGTTATAAATATGTTTAAAATCATTTCCAAATATTTTATTTCATACATAATGTTGAAACGTAATATAAAAGTTTTTCATGTATGTTTTATATCGTATTATACGTAAAATTAGATAACGTTGCTTCAAAATAAAGGTACAAATGATTAATTATTAATAAAAGTTCATAATATAAATAAAAATTTGAAACTTTTATTATAAACTGCATATAACCTGTACCAAAAATGTGTAATACACGGTCGTTTTTGTCCATCTTTTGATTATGTTTTCCATAAATAAGGGTGAGCTTTTTACAACTCACTAAAATTCGAGTCAACTTCCTAATTTTTGAATGTTGACCGACTGTTTACAGAATGGGGTCCACAACCATAACAAAAAATTATAACGTGTACATTTTTTACTTAAAGTACTACTTAATAAAGAACGATTAAGATAAAAAAGAAACATTCTTTTAATAAATACTTTGCGAGATATTTGAATTTGTTTTCAGTGTCACAGTGACGTCACAGTATAGCTATCTTTCTCGCGCAGTGTACTATAGACACTGGTGCGAGAAAGATAGGAATGGTTTCGCTAAAAATCAAATTCAGTTAAACTAAAAGCATTTATGACTTTTTAATACTACGAATTGCTTCAAATCTAAACAAACTTTCATTTAGAATAATAAAAGAGTGAAAAAATGGAAAATAATATGACACGCAATCAAGCGAGATTTATAGATTGAACAGAATAGAATGGAATAGAAAAGGAATAGAATTTTTTAAAGACCGTTTATGGATTGCATAGAAAATAAGACATTGGAGTAGAATGACGTTACTTTTTTGTCACATTTAAACCAAATTAACTACAATTTAAAGCTTTTGCTTTATTTATTTCTTGGCCGATGATGTTGTGATTGTGCAACAGTCTTCTTCAGGGCTAGAGAAATGTTTCATTTATTTTTGACCATTTATAGTCCTGAAAAAGGCTGCTTTACAATAAATAATTTATGTAAGATTGCATGTCCGATTATTTCCCATTCTAGATATAAATAAAAGTTGAGTCCCGAAATTTGAGAATCTATACATGTAGTATAATTATTTCATTGGGATCATAATAAACATTGTTGTCTTTGCAAATATGTTTTGTCA